>OX359287.1:18015106-19215106 GCA_947179155.2 Hedera helix | reverse complement strand
AGAAATTCAACCCACTGTTTCGGCCAGTTAACTTGCGAGAAAAATTATACCCTTTCGGATTATAGAAGTAGGAAGTGTGACGAAATTTCTATCCAAAAATGGACTCAATCCGACTCAGTATGAGTGAGTTATGGCCAATAGAATAATAAGGTTTTAAAAACTATAATATGGAATAAATTGAGTTGTATAACTTGGATGATCATGAAATTTTAACCGAAAGTTTTTTATGATGGCAGAAAGTTACTGTGAAAATTTCGGATTTTTTGGATGAAAGCTCAATTTCTGAAAAATGTTCTAATTTTGGTTAGAAACGACTCATTTCCAAATAGTAAATGAAACTAGAAAATTAGGAGAAAAATATTTTTTGCTAAAATGAAATTTGTTGAAGGTTGTTTATTTGATGATGATGACTGATGTACAAAAATGATTGTGGTGAATTCGCTTATATGGTTAATTGTCCATATGTATCTAACTAAGTGCTTATGTGATAATGTGCCTATGTGTCTATGTGCTTACTTGATTATGTGCGTATATATTTTAAAGTGCTTATGTGGTTAATTGACTAAGTGATTACATATTAACCTGAATATGTGTTTACATGATCATGTGTGTATGAAATAAATTACCTGATTCAAATATTATGAATTGCACACTTATATAGCACAAATATTATCTTGTTAAAAACTATCTGCTGCTTATAATAAGAGTAAAAGTTATCTGGTTCAAATGTTGTGAAGTCCTTTTTGAAAAGAAATATGTGTATAAAGGACTTAGAGATTAAATATTAGAAATGTTAGGTTGATCTTTCTGTAGGAGTCACTCTGCATAAAAGATAAATGATATAAGCAGAGTAATATAAGAATAAATCATTGTTGTATATGTGTATAACAGAGTTTATAAAGTCCTTTCAATATGTAATGATGTAATAATGTACAAAAGGACTTAGTTAGAAAATATCAAATATGTTAGGTTGATCTTATGTTATATCTGTTCAGTCAATATGATCGTAAAATGGACTCTACGACTCCAAGCAAAGAAGACTCAATAATTCAGTCTATTCGTAGAGTGGACTATACGACTCCATACCAGGATAACTCTACGATCATCAAGGAGAGACAACTGTGCAAGAGTTCTACAGAATATATAAGCTGAATTAAAGAATTGATCAAGTACAAAACGTAGAGCAGAACTCTACGATCGTCAAACAAACAGCTAAGCAAGCCTTCAGGAAATGTAGAACCAGAAAAAAAAAATGTGCTCTAAGATATGCACAAATTGGCAAGATCGTAAAGTGGATTCAAAGAGCAAGCACATACGAGAACTCTACGATTTGCACAGATAGACGAAATCATAGAGTGAAACCAGAAGACAAGACAATGCAGACAATTGTTCTACACATGGTATAATCGTTGAGTAAAAATAAAGGGTGTGCTAAAGAAGACAACAACTCAACGATTCCACTGAGAAGCCCAGAAATAGCAAGGAGAAGCACTACAGTCAGCAAATCTACGATTTGCACAAAATGACAAAATCATAGAATGAAATCGTAAGGCAAAACACTGTAGTTAGCAACTCTACAATTTGCACAGAAGGACAAGATTGTAGAACAAAATCGTAAAGCAAAGCACAACAGTCAGTGACTCTACGATCTGAACAGAATAGCAAGATCGTAGAGTGAGAAAGAAGATCGCTCTAACTCAACGTTTTACTTGACTTACTTCAAGTACCAATCGTGGAGCTGAATTTGTAGAGTCAGAATGATCAAACAGTCACTCTATGAATTCACTGTGAAGATCAGAACCAGTAAATTAATAGAACTGCAATATGGTGTAAGAGAAAAGAGAATATTCCTTGACCAAATTAAAAAAAGATTAAGTGTTATTAAAGATTAAATACATGTCAGAGTCACAGAAGACTTTGTGTCTAAACGACTATAAGTCAGGACCTACTGCTCAGAAGGATGGTGAAAATAGTCTGACTAATGGAACATCTCTAAAAATAATAGAGCAGCTGGTTATCGAAGTCAAGGAAGATATTTAATGATAGATCAGAAAATTAAATATATCAAAGAATATAATAATCTTTGATGAACAACTCTGGAAGTGCAACGACTAAAAATGCAGAAAGTGAAGCTACAATTTGATGTGACATAACATATGTCAGAAAAAGGAAAAGCACTGACACAAGCAACATAAAATCAACTTCAAAGATATCAAGGATTTGCACAATGCCAAAGGAATCCAACGGACCTTTTCCAACGGTAAAATATGCACAAGGATATAAAAGCATAGATGTCCACATGGATGAAAGTTGTTGAAATAAAAGAGAGGATGGTGGACAACAACAGAATCGTAGAGTGAAACAAAAAAAAAAAATGAATATGCTAAAGAACACTTTACGATCTGCCAGAACATTAAAACAGAATTGAGAGAGACATAGAGAGAGATGACTCTATTACAAGAAAAGTGTTCAAAGCAACACGTGATAGAGAGAAGCCTAAATGCCAACTTGATATAGACATGTTAGCGACTGAGTACCAAAAGGAATGAGCTTCACAGTCATCTCAGAAGCTCATCTCGAGAAGCTATGAACTGTCAATGATAAGAAGGAATAACTGAGTACCAAAAGGAAGGAGCTTCACAGTCATCTTAGAAGTTCATCTCGAGAAGTTATCAAGTACCAAAGGAGCTGAATTGCCAAAGCTTAGCAGCACAATGGGTGATCACAAGAAGATATTGAGTACATAGAGAAGCCAAGCATCATTGCCTAACTCAATGTCATTTCAAGTATGATCACATCCTGCTACTTAGTATTTAAAGACAATGGAACTGAAAGTATAACTCACTAGCAACTCCAACATCTATCAACAAACAAGGAGCCAAGTCTGCTGGACTTGAAGAGGGCATTTGTGTCCTTGTCTTAGTGACCAAAGGAGCCAAGTCTACTAAACTTGAAGAGGGCATTTGTGTCCTTGTCTTAGTGACTAAACTAGCCAAACATGTTGGGTCTAGCCAAACCTGTTGGGTTTGAAGGGTTCTTTGTGAGCCAAAGATTCCAGGCCTGCTGGGCTTAAAGGGTTTTGTATGAACCATCCTTAGTAGATTTCCTACTCGTTGAAGTAGAAGAGTAGAGTATGAGTTATTCAGTCTCCAAACCACTTAAACTCTCTGGTGTCATTTACATTCAGTCATTTACATTTTGTCATATATAGAGATATATCTGCTATGATTAGTTTACTTGATAAATGACTATTTTCAATAGTCTAAACTCAACTAAGAAGTTTTACAAATCTTTAAGGGGAGTTTTCAAACTAATATTCCGCTGTGCAAACTAATTTTGATTAAATAAACTATTCGGTAATATCATATACTTTTAAGGAAAAAGTTTTTAAGAGATCTATTCACCCCCCCTCTTCTAGATCACGTGTGTGCCTCTGGAAACTAACAAAATTTACTAAAAGTATCCAGAAGAAAGAAAAATAACGAGTTAAATTTAGTATTTTTAATAAATACAATTAGGTTAAGAAAATTACGAAGCTAATTAAAGAATAAGCTAGAAAATTATATAATATAATTTTACCGACTAATAATGCAATAAAACGAATTAACGAGGTTAACAAGGGGTAAAAAGGTCATTTTTATAATTATATTATGATATAAAGCAACAGTTAAGATTCAGTGTCGCCGCACCAGTCCGGGTCGACTCATTCGGATCGGAACGATACGGGATGGGTTTTCAAAAATAAAATTTTATTTGTCTCGATTAAGATTTATAGACATTATAAAATGTCAGAAGAAATAAACTATGTATAAAGAGAAGGTTTAATTAAATTAATGTTTAAGGTCCAAAAATGACTAATGAGTAGTATAACTTATTATAAGTATAGGTCGAGTGAATGATGAAAAATTAATGACAGAGTTTTATATTAAGACTAAACTATAGTTAAATTTTGGCTGATATTGTATTATCGATCTCACGTACTGTATAGGTCATTCGAAGAACGTGAAAGGTTAGCGTATGGTAAGACACTTGTGCAGGCAAGTTTTTCCAAACTTGCTCCTATTTGTGAACTATTCTAAATTATGAAATGCTTGTATGTGCAGATATGTGTTAATGTGCTTTTATTTCTTGACATGATATGAACTGTTGCTGATCAGTTGAAAAGTTGAGTTAACTGTTCGTTTGAATTATATAACTTGTGAACTTGAAAAGCATAATAATATGACACTACAAAAAAATGGGGCTTTAACAACGATTCGTTGCAATTGCACATTGTGAAAGACTTTCATTTTTTGCAAAGAAATTCATAAATCGTTGAAAAATTTCATTTCTAATTAGTCGGCGGGAAAAAAATCGTTACAACTTCATTGCATAATTTTTCGCCACTTGATTTCTCCTCATCGTGGGCAACGAAAGTGTTTTTGTTGCTATATTTCATTGCCTAATATGGACCAGATTCATCGGCAACAATTTTTTTTTTCATTGCATATTTTATACAACTTTTTGCAACGACTATTAAAATATTGCCCTAAATTAAGATAATCCCAATAAACATGTTTTGTCACCTATCCTTTACACTGCAACATGGCTCCATGGTCTCGAGTTTGGCAGCTATATTTGCAGCAGAACCCTTTACAATGTTGTTTAAGTACACCATAGTTATCTTCCCTATAAGATATCAAATGCAATAGACCAGAATATATAAATAAACTGACACAAAGGTGGCTTCAATTAAATAAATAAATAGGAGATATAACTGATGAACAAAGTTCAAATTTCTGATCCGCATGTCACTAGTTTAAGTCCCTTTACTAAAAATATTATAAAAATGGCTTAAATGTGTATGATTGACAGAATAGTTTAACATATTGATAATCTATAGTTCCAGAGATGAAATAGTGCATAATTTACTCACATTTCAGAGAACTGAGGCTATGTACAAGATTTAAATGATTTTTTTCTAAACTATGTTACCAAATTAGTTTACTAATGAAAAGTTGTATAATTTATAATGAGTTGATCAACAAGTTAAACCATTTAAAATTTAGTACACAATACAGGTATTAGACAAGCTCACAAGCATTCAAAACTCAGTTTAAAGATTGTATTTTTAACAAAACAACAAACATGTGGTAGGCAACACTACTTCAGCTCCCAATTTGAAATACACTTTGTAAGTCCTTCCATTCTAGTCAGTCAACCTTTGGAATCACCGTGAACATCTTAGCGACATAACCTTGATTTTGGTTGTAAAAAGAGAATCAACTAGCTAGATATGCAAGGGAGCTCTTACAAAATCTTTCATTTAGAGGTTAGAAGGTTATCTATCATAATGTGATAATCAAATAGCTAGAGATGCAAGGGAGCTCGTACAGAATCTTTCATTTAGAGGTTAGAAGGTTATCTGGATGGCAAAGACTAATTATTTTAAACATCTGCTGGAGCGTCTATCTCACACATAAAGTTAATGTCTTCATTGAGCTCCTATTTTCACAATCGACCTCCACACCATCATCGCCACCCTAAACTCCTATTGAGCTATGTCCTCATGCGAAAAAGATAGAGAAGTGAAACAGAGGACTCCCCTAATCAGGTCAATTTTCACGATCGACCTCCGCACCATCATCGCCATCCTCATCCTCATCTTATTCCTTGGCATCATCTGGGTCTGAGGGTGGATATGGTGATAAAGTCGGCGGCGTTGGGAAATGGACCTGTGGAGCATTCAAATTCAGCACGACAAACATGTCTGTTAAGGCTGTATTGAAGGTGACATTATAGGAATACATCTCAGCTTGACACATAGCAAGACGGTTGTTTTACCGAACTATATCCTTATGCTGTCGGTTTAGCCGCATTTGTAACTTCATAAATCTTTGATCAAATTTCTGCGATAAGGAATCCACAGAGGTTGAATGGTCAGCGGCTTCAGGTGGTAAAGATGGAAGAACCATGATATAACCGAACCCATTAGGATGAGACTCTCCCCCTTCCTATACTGTCTAATGCATTATCAAGGCGTGATCAATTATAGGTGCTGGTAGGGCCACCTCTTCCTTATTAATCTAAGTCACACCTGCTTGGTGACATAAAGCACATAGATAGAGGGATGAGGGAACCTTCCCATTGTAGCCCCTTTCCAAGCTCGTAAAACTGAATTTTGAATGACACGCCCAATATTAACGTTCATTCCTGTTACTATACCGTACAACAGAGCAACCCGCTCTTTGTCATGTCACTTACATGTCGTGTAGGCATTAACAATGCACAAATAAACACATACCATGCCTTGCCGTAACAACTTAGTGCAGAATGTAAAAATGCCATCGCTCCACCTTCCCTTAACGTCCATCGTGACCTCGGTTTGCATAATGTAGTGATTATCTTTGCATAGTCCGGATTATCGCTTACATACTTAGAATACCCCTTATTAATCGCATAATCTAGCAGGTTGAAGAACTTGTTAAGTTCGGTGCTGACGAATGCAATTGTCTTCTCGCACACCAGAACTTTATGAGAGTTATGTTCCTGCAGATTCGAGTAAAATTCTTTCACAACTGGAACCACAGCTTCTATAGGTTGCTCTGTAAAAGAAATCCATCCTTTCGCGGCAATCATAGCTGCCAGGTTACCATCTCGCCTTATATCGGGCCTTAATCCCTGTTCCGGAATCACGGTTCGGTTGTCCCACACATGAAATTTCACTGCAGCTTCAACACTAAGAAACTTCTTCTTATCATATTGTTTTGAAGACTTTGAACTTGATCCCTCAGCTCGTTGACGCTTAGACAACATCATGGCAATATCTAGATCCAGGTACCACCCAAAAACCTATAAAAGTATGCCAAAATCAAACTCACTCGTCTTTGAGGCAAATTGTCAAGCACTTGGTGTGCGCTGTGTAGTTCTGCCCTGCCCAATGTCTCCCTCAACCTTAATGGACACCACCTACTATGGGTTTCTTTGCTACGAAATCAGGACCCAATGGTCTCACACCAAAGTATCACAACCCAGTTGAGCTAACCCAGTCCAATGGGTATTCCACCGATACACAAAGAACACTAACTACCCAATACTCAGTTTATGGCAACGAAAATTAACCTCAATTTGTACTAGGCACAATCAACTCGTCACAAATACTCCCACAGCCTATTCCAATTTGATTTTACAGAAGCACTTACTTGGTATCATGGGTGGAGAAGAAAAGCCTTGAATTCCTTTTTGTTTAGTATAATACTCACATCAAAGTTGTATGAAAATCCGAATAGATGCTTGAAATATGATGTTAAGTGTTGATGTGAGCCGGTAGATGAGAAGGAATCGAATTGAAGGTGAAGTTTAATAGAATTAGGTTACTTTAGTTGAGTGTTTTGGGGTGGGTGCGCAAGATAATGGGGGATTTTAGTTTGAAAAGATCGACTAGACAAGGGTTTTAAAACATGGCGTCAGACCCCAGCGCTGACAGCTCTATATCATACCCTGAAGTAGCACTGCCAGCGCTCAAAATAGTGTAGGTCAGCACTGGCAGCTCTATATCTTACCCTGAAGTAGCGCCACCAGCTCTCAAACTAGTGCGGGTCAGCACTGGCAGCTTTCACCTTAGTACTATTCTAGAGCTGCCAGCTCTAGCCTTTTTTCCAGAAATTACAAAATTGTCATTTAAGCCCCGAACATGCCTGTTTTGTCCCTTTTTCACCTTGCTGCAGGAAATAAACATAAATGCAAATATAATGTACTAAAAAGACTTAAAGACAACAAAATAATAAATCTAAACATATCCAAATCGTAGGTATAAAACCTACTCATAGCATCTTCAGCCTTACTTAACATTAACCAATACTCGTATATAGTATTTGAAAATTATGTCCAAATACGAAACATATTTGTTTCCATTTTTTTATTTGTATAAACAAATTATTCAAATTTGAATATCAATCACCTAATACACAATTTGCACTAAAATAGTTAATTTTATTTTGGACTGCAATTGAGTCAATTTTGGATCACATAAGCTAGTAATCTATTCCACTATAATTTACTGTTTAAAATAAAGTTTGAGCTATATATTTTGAAAAAGAGTGACATCATAAAATAGCAAAATAGCAAGAAAGGTTCTCTAAGAATAAGTACCTTTGTGCCTTTTTCACTTATTGTGTTCTTCACATTCAAATGTAGCCTTGGGTTGGTATTGAGCATTTAATATGGGTATTAGAAACTTACATGTAAGGCTTGGTAGAGATGCTAATTAATTTTAAGTATTTACTATTTACTAATAATGTAAGGTTTGATTTTTCACCAGAAAGACTTCCGGATAATGTTCCACCATTCCTTGTGGATGGTTTCCCATTAGACAAGGACCTATGTCATATCACAAAATAATATTAACAACGACGAATTTGCACTGTTAAGATAAGTTCATGTTCTGAGAATCGACACGTATGGTAAGTTCGTGACTCATAGTCATGTGGTGGATCCCCTCAACGAATGGACGACTTTGGCCTGACTAGGACAAGCTCCTCGAACCATATGATTGTGGTAAGTTCCTGAGCCCAAATACGTGGTAAGTTTGATGAACAACGAGTGTGAGTAGAGTTAAGTAGCAAGATTAAGGTTATAATAGATATAGTTATTAAGCTGAAAAAGATGAGTAAAATTTATGATTAATTGAGGTTTTAGGATATTCCAAATCTTCTAGCTATGCTAGACTTTGAAATTCTTAAAATCGTACTAAAATTGCACTTTTGTGCTTTTGAAAAGACAAATGTATTTTAGATATCATTAATGCACTTAGTGCAGAGATGATAAGCGATTGAGTCATTAATACAGAGTAACCTAGTGGTTGATGTAGCCTTAAGCCCACTATGGTATGATGTAATATAACAAAGTCATAAAATAATTTTCAGTATTTTGAAACATTTAAAGAAGAGTCTATGCTAATTGTTTCGGTTGTACAAATTGATTTGAAAATATCAAAATGTATTTATAAAATCATCACGTGCCATTAAAGCCATGGTGTAGAGATGAAAAAGACGGAATATTCAACGCACTGTTGCAACAGTGCGGTAGTATGAAGTCCTAACAAAATGAATTTCGGTTATTTTAACCAATCTAAAATGATTTTCAGTTCGTAATATACGAACAGTTCAATGATGTGAGTCTACGTCATTTATTTTGACTGGACATTTTTGGTCAGAAATGACTCAAGTTTTATTATCCAATCCAAATTATTTGGAGCGGAATTTTGTAGTAAGTCTAAGGTGAACAACCCTATAATGGGGGATATGTCAGAGCCATGAATAAAGAACCCGCGAGGGGGCGCCCAAGAGTGGTGGTATGCTGATAGAACAAAATATGGGCTGGTAAATCCAGAGAGTTCAACCCTAATCGAAGTCGTTGTGCACAGCGCTAGCGTACGATAGGCTGATCACCTAGCGTACAAAACAATTGTGGAATGTTTTCAGTCTTTGTGATTGATAAACCTTCTCGCAGATGTTCACAGTCTTTATGACCCCTCAGCATAGTATGAAAGTTTTAATGAATATTTTGATTTTCAATTTATTCATCTGTAAAATATTGATTTTCAATTTATTCTTCTGCAAGATATTCCATTGTTCTGGAATTGTAAGTTAGAAGTATGAACTTCCTAGAAAAGGGTGGTCATAAAATTTGATGAGTAAAGAGATATTCTCAGAGATGAAAATTTGTAGAAATGAGTATGATGAAATTTCGGGGACGAAATTCTTATAAGAAGGGGTGAATGTAATATCCCAGATATTTACAAGATTTGTAAATAAGATTTTAAATATAAATTAAATGTTATGGTTTAAAACCTAGAGTTGTAGAAGTGAGATGAGTGAACATTTTTTTTAACATAATGTATTTGTTAGAAATTAAATGTGAAAATATTTTAATGATGCATGTAGAGAATTTATTAAGAAAATAAATTCAATTGAAAAGTGAATGTGGTTATATTAATATATATACACCTAATGTGTGTTTATTAGCCCAATAAGAAGATGAGTAGATTAAATACTCAATTAAACTAATAATTTAATTAGTTTAATATGTGAAGTAAGAAGGGAAGTCATGAAATATAATTAACTAAGTTAATTATATTAGTTAAGAGTTAAAGTTATAGAAAAACTAGAATGATTGTCTAGAATGACAATATTATGAAGTTAATTAATTAATTAATTAACTTAATTATTAAGTTGTTATATAGAATCCATTAATGGATTTAATACAAGACCAATATGGGAATACTTACATGAAGATGGGTAATTAAATAATAAGCCCAAATATTATAGTCCAAGAGGTAATTAATATAAGTCCAATTAAATTATGTTGGCAAGTATTGTATATAATGTGGTGGTAATCCAATTAAATTAATTACCTAGCCCAAGTTATAAAGATATGTGAGTTGTGTTGGGTAGCCCAAATAATTAAATAAGGGAGCCCAATGCAAAATAAACTAGTAGCCCAAATATTAAGTCCAAATATAAAAGTCAAATGTTGGTCAATATGTTGGGAGAATAAATTCAAGTATTGTTAAGTGTAGAAAATTAACTAATGTAGGGTTAATTGAATAACCCTAGTTGGTAGACAAGAGAGAGTATTAACCAAACATTGGTTAATTGCTAGGTGAATGAATGTGATGATGAGAATTAACTATGGAGTTAATTGAGTAACCCTAGGTAGTAAATAAATTAAAGATTTAACTATGCATGGGTTAGTTGTAGGAAGAATATTATAGATACAATTATGTATGTATATAAATCACCAATATAGAATTGGTAGGTAACCATGAGTTGGATGTTGTAGAGAATTAACCATACCTTGGTTAATTGAGGAAATGATAAAATAAGTATATCTATTTATATGATGAGTTTAGACCATGGTTGGGTGTGTGGACCAACCTAGGTCATTTTAATGTAGAGAGTTAACCACATTGTGGTTAGTTGTTGTGAGATATATAAATATGTATATATAAATAAGATGAGCCTTAACTAAGGTTGAGTATTGTGTGACCAAGGTTAAATGTTGGTGAGTTTGGTGATTGAGTGTTATATACTCAATTGGTTACTTGTTTTGCTAGCTTGAAAAATTGCAAGTAACATGTCACACCATGGTCAATCAAGCTAGTCATTCCAAATGGTCATTCATGCAATAGTAAGCTCAATTAAGCCTTAATTTCACCAACATTGGTGAATTAGAAAAGTTAATGAGGTATTAGTGGAGGGCTATAAATAAGACATCCCACACTTGTGCTATGTTTGTTAGTCTTTTTACTAGAAAAGCTAGAGAGAAAGAAAATAGAGAAAAGCTCTAGAGAAAAAGAAAAAGAAAGTTAGATCTTGTGAGCATTGATGGTTGGATGATCTTGGAGCAAGATTTAAAGATGGAGGTCTCATCAAGAGGAAGCTATCTATGTAAGAAGATTGATCATCCAAGCTTTTTCAAAGTTCTAACAAAGAGGATAATCAACAAAAGGTATAAAACCTTCTAGTTTGGTATTGTTCTTTGGGTACTATGTAATTTCTATGGTAGAAATATAATTTTCAAAGTATAAATGAATAGATCCATGCTATATTGGTATATCTAGGGTTATATGGGTTTAACACGGGTTTTTATATGTGTTTGTGATGAAAAATTTAATCAAACTCATTGAATAATTTTTTACCGACGAAAACAGGTTAATCTAATACATAGCAGCCCATTCACGGAATTACTGTTCATGATCCGTAAGTCGGATTTATGATCCGTCAATTTTGAGTGATAGATCCATGAAATATGAAGATTCTCCAAGTTGAATTACTAAAATCCGATTTAAAATGAGCAAGATATGGATTTTCTACCAAAACACCCCACTGATTTTAGGGCTGTGCAAAACAATCTGGTTTAGAGCTATTTTCAGTGACCAAAACAAATCCAAATTTGATGTTTGATAACAGAATCATGTAGTTCGGGAAGTTACGAATTCATCGATACCTAATAGACCTCAATCGGACTTGTGGATTTCATTTTATTCAAGTTCCCGTCGGAGATCCCAAGTCTGGAAAACTCAGAAACTAATCTGCCAATTTTTTTAAAAAAAACCGGCCGATTCGGTTTTTTCCGGTTTTTCATGATTTCTAGGTAGGGCCGGTTCGGGCATTTTTAGGCCGGTTTTTTGAGTTGGTTCCAAAAGAGAAAATATCTTATAATTTTATAAAGAAAATTATAAAAATTTAAAATCTGAAATTTTCTGTTATTTGGTATTTATTAGAATTAATGATGGATTAAAGCTTACTAAATTAATAATAATTATAGGAAAATTATTATTAATTACAGAAAAATGATATTTGAACTCTTGACATATTATTCAAGTGATGTAAAATAATATGTGAAAAAAATTGGGTGATTCATCATCAATTAGCTATTTATTAGTGTGTAAATAAGCTAATAAATTAATTATTTATTATTTAATTAATATTAAATAATAAGTAAAGTTAAGTAATTAATTAATTATTATTTGATAAATATTAAATAATAATTAAAGGATGTTAAAGTGAATAATTTAGGTATTTATTATTTAATGGATAATAAATAATATGTAAAGTTAAGTAATTAATTAATTATTATTTAATTAAAAATAATAATTAAAAGATGTTAAAGTAAATGATTTAGTTATTTATTATTTAATCGATATTAAATAATAATTAAAGTTAAATAAATAAATTTTTATTATTTAATTAATATTAAATAATAATTAAAGGATATTAAAGTTAATAAAATAATTATTTATTATTTAATTAATATTAAATAATAAGTAAGAATGATTAATTATTTAATTATTATTTAAACAATATTAAATAATAATTAAAGGAAGATAAGGTTAGCAAAATAATTATTATTTAATTAATATTGAATAATAAGTAAGGATGATTAATTATTTATTATTATTTAAAGGATATTAAATAATAATTAAAGGAAGAGAAAGTTAATAAGGTAATTATTTATTATTTAATAAATAAGAATGATTTAATTATTTAATTATTATTTAAAGGATATTAAATAATAGTTAAAGGGAGATGAAGTGAATAAAATAATCACTTGTTATTTAATTAATATTAAATAATAGAATTTAATAATTAAAAGGAAATAAGGTTAAGAAAATAATTGTTTATGTAAAGATAAGTAAACAAGTAAAGTTAATTATTTATTTATTTAATTAATATTAAATAAATAAAATGAATGAATGAAAGGAATAAAGAGGTGATTAAACAATTTTTAGTTAATTGTTTAAACCTTTAAATATTACTAAAAGAGTAAAACATTATTAAATGATTAATAATGTATGTAAGTGATGAAATATTATTAAGGGATTAATAATATTATTAAGAGGGTAAATATTATTAAATAATTAATAATACTCATAAATAATTAAAAATATTATTAAATGATTAATAATATTTATACGAGAGTAATATATTATCAAAGGGTGATAATATGGGAAGCGTTTGGCACGTTATTAAATGTCTGAATGATAAGTTATGCTAAAGAAGAAAATTTAATTAAACCATTGTAATTAGTCCGTGAGTGACTAACTAATAAATCAATGTATTAAATATGCATGGTATGTTAAAAGCAAGGTATTGATATAAGTTTGGGAAGTGTACCCGACATGTCCAACTATGGTTTGAATAGGGTTATCCGGACGTTAAACGTTCATTGTCGAACCTTGATAAAAGATAATAAAATTAAAGTTAGGGTCTTAATCAAGGCTAATGAATGATCATTGTAACTAATAGTTACGTCAATCTCATACTTAATTGTATGTTGAACAAAACGCGTAGAGCTAGCGTAAGGCGGATAAGCGAACCAGACAAGTTTTTCAGAACTTGCTCCTATGTGCAATAATATGCTATAATGTGATTTAAATTAATAGTATGAAGATATTTTGAGGATATTTGTGATATATGATTAACATGAAATATGGTTACATGTGAAATATGTATCAATATGAAGCATGATTTGTTAGATGCTAGTTGTTATTGTATGCAAAGCATGAGAAGTATGATGCATTCATATAATGTAATGCATGAAGTATGAGAAGCATGTATAAAACATGAATTATGTGTTATGTGCTATCTGTTGAACTTGCTGAGCCGTCGTGCTCACTCTTGCCTAAACCAACAATTTCAGATAAGGCTAGTTACCTGAAGTTCTCGATAAAGAACAAGGAACAGGAAAACATATTACTTCCATTGAAGATCTAAATATCTATTGTAGATATCAGTCCAAATTGGACAAGTAAATGATTGTGTAGCATAAAACTTAGTTGGTATGTTATATGAGTGTTAAATACATAAGTTGATTGTAATAAAATGTCGTATCATGTATGATATTAAGACATACTAGGAATATATAAAGATTTCGATTCTGGAATAGAAAGAGATGTTGTAAAATTGTAAATAAATGGTTATTTACCAATTATAATATTGTTGTAATTCATGAACAATAAGGAAAATGTTGTACTCGTGTTGAACCGAATCCGAGGTTCAAGAAACCCGGATTTGGGGTCGTCACAATTACTAGTCAGTTATGAACTCTATACAACATAACGTACAATAGTGTGACAAGATTCAAAATTGAAAATGAAACTATGAAAGAACGAAATCAATTGAAATATTCAATGAAAGATGAAGCAAAAAAAAATTAAGGAAATTAAACTATGAGCTAACACTTTATCACCAATGCATATAAATCTAATTATAAAATTTAAAATTTATCTACTTAAACAAAAGGCCTCTACACCAGGGTCCAAAGTCAGGGAATCATCAATCTCATCACACTGAACAACTAAAGTATTACTTTAATATTACAGGTGCATTCAAACACTTAAACAGTTGTCTTTCTAGTAGGTCAAAAGGGGTGAAATTTTTAGGGGGTCATCAGTTTGAGTTGTCGGTTGTTCCTGTTGCTGAGCTGGTGATGGTTTGAAGCAATCGTAGGAACTCTGGATTGTCGACCAACTTGTTCATCATATTCTCTAGAATATTAATTTGTTGGTCTTGGCCTGAATGGTTGATTGCATTTCTTCATTCTTGGAGCGAGACGCTTCCAAAGCTTTTTCTTTGTCGCTAGATGAAGATTTTTTTTGGTCGTGGACCAAATCCAAAACCGAGCAATCTACATGTCTTCTTTCCCAACACTCGAGTCATAATTTCACTTTTGTCATTATTGTCAAAATTTTCAGATTCTACTTCCATCTCAGAGATGCATTCATTCTCGAGTGTTTTAATTTTGTTCTGCAAAATTGACAACAAATACAAATAATTAAGAGAGAATCACATATACAAAACTATTTATTTAACATACTATGCAGATTTGTCTTAGGTTGTCTTACGTATGCAGATTCATTTTTAGGTTGGATCCATTCGTTTGTGTCTTTTTTCTGATGTGTGCTTTTGTAACCTTCAATTGGATCTCCCTAAAAATGAAATCATTGCCACAATCAGAAAACTTCAGAATTCATATTAATTATATTACATAGTATTCCATGGCATAACAATTGAGAGGACAAATTAACTAATTTAAAAGAAATTAGAAATTATTTACTGATCTTGCTGGGAAGCTGTTATAGATTCTAAATCAGTAGTATATTTTTAAAATTAGACATTCTTTTACCAGATAAAGCTCTGACAAAAGTCCATGATATAAAAATTTTGCAGTCCTTATATCTATAAATAACTTTAAGCAAGCAAATGTGAAGTATATCCTTAAAATGTGAAGCAAATGTGAAATCCATGATATAACTTTAAGCAAGCAAATGTAAACTAAATTCTGAAGAATGAACTCTAAAGTAAATTATTCAAGACTAAATAAATTATGGATGGATTCTGAAATATATCCTTCAAAGACTAACTACCCTAGGTACCACTATAAATTCCAAGTACCTCTGGACCAAACTTACAACTTCTTTCTGTATCTAGCAATATGCATACAAATCATGCCAACTTCTTAAACCAACAACTACCAAACAAAATGAATAGCTTATCAAACAAATAAACCAACAGCTACCATATTAGCAAACAACTGAATACTATAAAGAGACTTGATGAATAACCATATTAGATAGCATAATACACATCAGAGAATATGCGATCAACCTTAATGATCATATAAACAATAACACTATAAATATCTAGCTCCTACCAAAAAGAAAATTAATGCACATGGTCCAGTTTCTTCAACACAAAAGAATTCATTTTTTTTTACATCCCAACTTCATTTAGAGCAATATCTAGAGTATTTAACCAAAGAGACATCATCATGTTGCGTAAGAATGATAAATCCCAAATACCCACATCGTAATTTCACAGAACAAATAAAAAACACAAACAACAATTAAAAGATTAACACCCCACGTATTACATAGACAACCAGCAATAAAAATTACGAGTGAGAACAATTAAATTAAGGTGAAACAATTATCAAACTTACTTCAGTTTTTTTGTAATACACACATACCTTTTCTGCATGATGAACATCAAAGGGTTTTGACCCTCCAATATGAATGACTTTATTCCCTCGGTTTTTCTTGTTCACTTTTGAGTGATGCTGGAAAAATATTTTTAAAAATAAACACATCAGTGAAGAAATATTAAAAATCTAATATTATGCATATATGTTAACTGATTAAAGATTATAATTAATATACAACAAATTCTGGAGTTGTCCAATAATCACACATCTCATTCCATTTGATAATATCAATACCCTGTGGAGGGTTTTTCCTAGCTTTTTCGGGTGTTGGAAAGGATTTAAAGTACTTGTTGAGCTTGTACCTCTGACTTCTATTTTTATCCTTCATTATTCTAAGCGCAACACGCTTAACATGTGGCTGAGGAAGGTCTATATCAAAGCGAGCCTAAAGAAATAAATAAATAATTAGTGTATTATTTATGACATAAAAACAAAGAAACATTATTGGTTCATTGGTTAATGTTGGTTGTGGGAGTTGTTGTTGTGTATCGAGATCATGAATGATCCATTTAAGGTATAAGGATGATGATATAAAAGAGTTACGCATTATTTGTGTTTTTATGTGATTAATGATATGAAACGTTATGCTAAATAATGGATGCCCAGAAACTATTTAATTAAAGTTCTGAGTGAACTGATTTTGTAAACTTGGTAATTCACCATGTTTAAACTAATAGAAAATTAATGGGTTAGTGTTTATATGAGATTGTATAAACTTTGGAACATGGTTTGTTATTACTATCAATAGGATCATGTATTATAAATAAAATAAAGTTGAGTTCTATAAGGAATAAAATTATATGGGTGATATGTTTTTGAATTTATGATTATATATATATATATATATATATCAAGAATCTAAGAATAAAATAGTTCAAAGCTCTGGTTGGATTTCATTTATATGTGAGGGCTACTATGTAAAATTTTTAAAACCAAACTGGGGCTACTATATAATAAACAAAAGATGGGATGCTACGTGTTAAAGAAAAATGAACTACTATGCTTTTTATAAAACAATGGTTGTTTGCTTATCAATTAAATGGGTTGTTTTCTTCTTAAAGAAAATAAGGGACTGTTATAGTTTTTAAACCAAACGAAAGAAGTTCCCCAAGTTCTAATTGTTGAATGCTATGTGTTTAATAAAAATAAGGGTTATTATGTCCTTATTTTTAATTAAGGATTGCTATGTGGCTAATATTTGTTCAAATGGTTGCTGTCTTTATTTTTATGAGGCTAATAATTAGTGTATTATTCACTGTTCTAAAAATCCCCGCCTAGGTCCGATTAATCCCCGCCTAGGCGCTAGGCCTCCCCCTGCCGCCACGCCTAGGCCGCCTAGCGCCTAGCCTATGCCCAAGGAGGAAAAAAAATTCCTCTAGAGAATTATACGGGACTGGGCGGGCAAGACAGAGAAATTAGGCGAGGCATAAGCGAAAAATTTAGGGTTGCAATTTTTTTTATTTAATTTTAATAATTAAGTTACAAAACGACGTCATAAGAATAGATGAAGAAGTTGAGAGCTGTTCGGGCCTTACTTGGAAAGCGATTGGTGAAACATCCGAAGCGGATAGCGTGTTAGAGCCTAAGAGAAATAATAGAAATGTTAGAGTAAGAAAACTCCATGATTTTTTTTTTTTTTTGAAAATGATACGGAAAAGGGAAATGAGGAGTACGAGTGTGAGCCCGATGGGAACATTATCTTGGAAGAATATAGAAAAAAAGAGTTAGATAGAGATATAGAGGTATATGGAGATAAGGACTATTAGTTTGTATTTTTTATTATTTGTTTGTGTTTGAACTTTAAGCAATTGCGTGTTTTTGTTTGAACTTTGACATTAGCAACATGGATATGTGTTTGAACTTTAAGCAAATGCCTTTATTATCTTTATTATAGATTGTTTTCCTTTATATTATTATTTTGTTAGGATAAATGTAAGATAAAATATTAAAATTGGCATAAAATAAAAAATCCCGCCTAGGCCCCCTAGGCGCTAGGCCCCCCCCCCCCCCCCCCCCCGGCCGCCCGCCTCCCGCCTAGCGCCTTTTAGAACCTTGGTATTATTTATGACATAAAAATAAATATTATATATTTTATTTTTCTACAACTTACTTCAACCCTTAACAATGATTCTTCCACTACTCCCTCTGTGATATCCTTGAATTTGGTATTGTTTGGGAGGTGGTGGCAGACCATCAATCCTATCTCTAACGATAACTTTGCAGATTCTATAGGATCAGTGGGCCTCCCTTTGCTCGATGACATATTGATAACCAACTTCTTTCCTTTCGCCTTGGTGAGCTTCTCAAGGCAAATACCGCGAGTTGGTCCACGAATTTTATTTGCAGAAGATGAACCTATTCAACAAATTAAATGTGAAAAAAATAGATGTGAAAATGTAAAGGGAACAGATAAAAGTTATTTAGATTCTAGCTTGCAGATAAATGGAGAGTAGCAAATACCAAACTCACATGGTCCAGTTTCTTGTGAAGAGCCTTCTTCATTTTGGGTCAAGTTCTCTCTAATTATAGTTTCATGACTACATTGTGTCGGGGTAGCAACGGAAGTTTCCATTTGACGTGCATTCAGTGAACGTGCAATCATCTCACGTATTTTTTGCGCTAAGCGCAAAGGTGAACCTTGAGGACATCTAGATTGTGATCTAGTCATAGGGTTCCTTGGAGGAGTTGACGAAATAACTATTCTTCTTCGTACATTAGGTTGTGACCCTTCGATTGAGTTATCGACAGGGACCTCAGTATTTTGTGAAGCTATGTATCCTCTGGTTTGGGCTACTCCTTTTCTTTTCATTCCAGGGCCAATCATTTTCACCTTGCAACAAATGAAAAAAAAGATAAATTGTTTATTTTACACGAAAATAAAGAGACAACTATAACAAGTGTTGTATTGCTAGTTATGTGATCATGTTAGTGAAAGTCATTGGTCCTCCCTTATTTTGAACGGTTGAAACGGATGGAATACAAAAGGGTGAACAAAGACAATTGATGTTGTGTTGTATATAGTATGTACTTTTGTGTATTTGTAAGCATTAAGCATACATATTGGGATATTTTCAGAAAGAATTTACGAGGTTCAAAAATATGATTTGGAGAAGAATGTAGCATTTCTACAATCATATTAGCTTTGACTTATTATGCAAACTAAGATTTGTGAATACTAGAATTCTGCACTCTAGGTGGGCAATTATATCAAGACAAGTTATGCATGCTCTATTTCATTTTGTCTAACATATTGTATAGCACAGTCTTAGTTGAATCAAGTTTGGTCAAACTTTTAGCACTTCTGTTAAGTTCTAGACAAGTAATCGAATAGCAGAAAATCCTTAGCTTTTGGTAGGATGTGCTGTGTACTTTTCCTTCATACAATGAAAAGCTTTGACACACAATCAAAGAATAGGCGACTGCTGTTACACAATCGGAAGATATATCATTACCATGTTTTAACAGAGGGCACAATCAAAGAACAAATGACTACTGTTACAAGTTAACACAGGTCTATTAGTTACATAGAAATATGGAATAGACTCGAGTCATCAGGCATTTCTACTATTTCTGATATTAATAAGATCAAAAATGTATCCCTCTTGTCAGTCACTTAGATTGGATAGTAAGTTTAGTATTTCCAGAAATAAGAAGAGTTAATATATGCGATGAAGTCCTTACGATTCAATGAGGTAGTAACTTCGGTGAACAACTGGCATAGATTTTTTTTAAGCATAAAACATGATATGGGGCCTTATCTACTCAAGCTGAGAAATCTTTTATGTAAGACCCCGAATTTTATGAAATATAAAATTTAATTTTTCTTCATATATATTTTTCATGAAACAGTAAGTAGTTAAATTGACGAAATTGAAAGTTAAGGATGTTATGTGCAAATTTTATTTTGACGGACAATATCCGTTTTGTCGGGGAATATTCGTTTTGTCGAGGAATATTCGGGTCGTACGACGGCGCCGAAATAACAAATTATTTGTGGACCCCACAACGGAATATTTGTCGGATATAGAAAACGACAGAAGTAACCTTTTTAAATAAAAATAGTCAACGGTGTTAACTGTTAAAATACCGGTGATAAAAGAATAGTATCATACGGTAATTTATGGTATTTTCTATAGCACACGGTACTCTACAGTAGCACACGGTATTGCACAGTGTCTCATATTATTGGTCTGATAATTGACACCGTATCTGTTGCGCATCATTTCATCAATAATTGTCACTGCATAATATTTTATATTATCAATTCAATAATTGTCGTTACACAGTATTTTGCATTATTGATTCAATAATTGTCATTACACTGTATTTCATATCATCGACTCAATAATTGTTGCTGCACTGTTTTTAAAATTATTGAACCTAATAATTGTCACGGTTGCAAATATACTATAATTTATATTACTAAATTAATATTGATTTGTAACGTGTTTCTTACATTATTGTTAAATTATTGTTATAGCATTATTTATTTTATATGTTGAACCCACAGGAAGAATAAATAAATAAATAAATAAATTTTATAAAAAAAAATAATAAAAAAAAAATAAAAAAATAAAAAATTAATTAATTAATTAATTTTAAATAGTAACATGTGGACCTTATGTGGGGGCCACATGAGATGTAAACATGAAAAATGCTTGCTGGGTGGGTTGGTGAAAGAAAAGAAAGAAGGAGAAAAGCAGCCAGACGGCTGCTCCTGCGTTTCAATATTAGTATGCCACCTACCACTGCATAGTATCCTTATTTCTCCTATAAATAGCTTGCTCAGCTGAATAGAAAAATCACACCTAAAACATAAAAATTTTCTATAAGAATTTTATGAGTTTTCTCTGAGAATAGTAAGGTTATTTTGAGAGTTTGAAAGCCAAAAGGAGTGCAGAAAATTTTCAAGTAAGTCTTTTATTAAAGAGTAGTAATTTCATAAATTCCTATATTTCACGGTATTCACAAATCTTCCTTTAAAAGACTCTTCTAGTAGAAGATTCATTTTTAAAAGCTTTCTTTGGAAGATTTATTTTGAAATATTATTTTAAAAACTATTCTAAAGTTATTATATTATACTACAAAAATTATGTTAAATATATATAATTTTGATAGTTCATAATATACGAGTTATCATACACTTTGAAATTTATATGTGGTAATTACTAATTTATATTATAAATATATAGGTTGATCAACCTCATTTAAATCAATATCCAGTCACGTGTTAAGGTAAGGAATATCATTCTTTTCACACTGTTAAATTTATTACGGTAAGGGGTATCACTCTTTTCATCATCATAAATGGATATTATTTTCTTTCTTACTTGAAGGGATTATCATTCTTTGATTCTCGAAAATAATATCGTTTCTTTCTTGTGCCATTTACTTCCATGTATTAAATTGTGGGAATAACCTTACGGCGCGGTTTACCGCTTGTTAGTGAATAACCTTTTGTATTCATTCCTTATTAATCTTTGAGAATAACCTTACGGTGCGGATTATCGCCTGTTTGGTGAATAACTCTTCGTATTCAAATTGATGGGAATAACCTTACGGCGCGGATTATCGTCTGTTTGGTGAATAACTCTTCGTATTCAAATTGATGGGAATAACCTTACGGCGCGGATTACCGCCTGTTGGTGAATAACCCTTTTTATTTGTCTCGTGTGGAAATAATTTGTCTACACGAATTATCGCATGACACTTTTATTCCATATTCGTAAGTGATATCATTTTCCTTTATACTCATAAGGGATACCATCTTTTTCATCTTCCATTATTCAAACTTACTATGGTAAGGGATATTAATTCCCTTCACCTTTTGTTAATCAAACCTGCTACGGTAAGAGATATTATTTTCTTTCATACACCTAAATCGAAACTTATTATGGAACTATTGCTTCTATAATTCCTGAAAATATTATATGTTCCATAATAGTTGAATTTCATTATTTCAACTGAACCTTCCTATTTTCTGAACATTTCTATTTGAACTGTGATCGTTATTCTGAACTGTGGATCTTGAATATCATTTTTAAATTTCACTCCACATCATGTTGGCAATTTGGACATTATTTGAATCTGCACAAAGTAAACTTCTGATACTTATTGATTATCCTGTTTTTCTGTTCATCATTTGTATCACTGTTATTTGTATTACTCATCAAGAATCAAGTTGTTGTGAATATCTGTGGCCGGGGGCACAGATGTGATATAATTGTTGAACAAATGATAGGTTAAAGGCGATACATCTGTTCGGTGTCTTTTATGGCACGTGGTGAATGTTCTCTTTGGCCCGTAGTGCAAAGATGAACTGTTGGTTGGTATGATTATGACCAAAGGCTGAATCTGGTATAATCATGACCGTTGGTGCTATATTGAATATCTTTGGCCCGTAGTGCAAAGATGAACTGTTGATTTACATGATTATGACCAGGAACTGTGAATTTTTATTATCAGGACTAATGGTATTTCAGATGATAAAAGTTGATGATATTTTTACTAAAAAGAGAAGCGAGTGGACATTATAGTCTGCATTATTCTTCTAATAGATTGTTCATTCCGCTGCTATTATTGATCTGAACATTGTTTAAGAATTTAACTACAGTTTTTGATATAAACCTTGTAGTCTATTATATTCTATCAAGAACTCACCTGTTGAAGGCTGATGATAATTTATTCGTAATTATCTTAGTCATGATATTTCTTACTGGGCTATTTGAGCTCACCCTTTCTTTTGTTCCATTGTTTTTCAACAGGAGATGAAAACGTAACGGGGTCTAGCCGGGGGATGGAGTGAGAGTCCGAGGAATAGCTATCCTAGTCTTCACGTGTTGTAAAATAGTGTGGCAATAATAGTGAAGACTTAGTTGTGTATTATTATACACTGTATTGTTGTACGTTGTGCTTTGTTGTAATAATTTTGTTGTAGTCTTTTGACGACTCAAGTTTGGGCTGTGTGGGCCTAGATTTGGGGGCGTCACAGTTGGCATCAGAGCTTAGGGATATGGTCTTTAATGGAGATCTGGGGTTAGAACTAGGAGGGGAGAGACGAATAGAATCAGTCACTAGTGCGTCCTACCTAAATTGGATTTTATTATCTAATGAGTTGATTTGAATATAGGGACATGAAGTGATGAGTCAGTTTGTTTGAACTAACAATTATTTTGTGACCACAGTTAAGTATGGCATCTGGAAATCAAGAGGTTAACTATGGAATACCCGAAGCAAATGTAGCCGAGAATCAAGAGGCCCCAAACAATCCTCCTGCCAACTCAGGAAATAATGTTCCTGATAACATGATGAACGATGGATTCTTTAGGAATTTCATGCAGTTCATATAGAATCAAGGAAGAGGAAATCCAGTCAATAATAACGGTAGAAACGCTGGTAATTTGAGGACGGTCACTGTCAAGCAATTTAAAGAATTGGGACCACCTGAATTCCACGGGAAGCCTGACCCACTCAAAGCGGAGGCATGGCTGAAGCAGACGACAAAAATACTTGATGTCTTACAATGCGCTGATGATCAAAAGGTGCTATTTGCCACTTTTATGTTACGAGGTGAGGCGGACCATTGGTGGGAAGCGGTAAAACGTATCCAACCTTCAGTACTCGAAATGTCTTGGACAGAATTCGAAGAACTGTTTAACGAGAAGTATTTCCCAAAAAGCATCCTCCATATGAAAGAGGTGGAATTCATTAAGCTGGAGCAGGGAAACATGACAGTCTCCCAATACGAAGCTAAGTTCGCCGAGTTATCTCGTTTTGCCACCCATCTAGTGGATGACGAAGCACGAATGAGTCGGATGTTCCTAAGAGGTTTGAGACTCAAAATTCGTCAACAACTTAGCTCTCATAAATTCAGTTTGTATTCAGATGTTGTGGATAGGGCTCAAAGGGTGGAGCAAGCAGATGAATCATTGCAGCCAAGAGTTAATGATCAGCATAGAGAAAGGAATGACAACAACCACAGGAACGAGAACCATCGAGGAGGTAACCAACACTTCGGTGGTAATTCCACATCAAATAACAGAAGAGGAGAATCCAGTGGGAACAATTTCAAAAGAAAGAGATTCCATAATCATTATGGAAGGGCACCAGCACCAGTACCAGCACCAGCACCGACCCCAGTTTCAAGGGGAGAAGATCGACCACTAGTGAGATGTTATAGGTGTGGTCAGGAAGGTCACATCAGCCCAAACTGTACACAACAGTCCAAAAAGTGTTACAGTTGTGAGAAAGAGGGTCATCTTGCACGGTTTTGTCCTACCACAAAATCGAGTCCAGCTGCAATGATGATACCAAAAGCTAGCGCGGATAAGGGAAAATCTATAGTTCAAGGGAGAGCTTTTGTTGTGACATCCCAAATGGCACGAAACTCGAACGAGGTGATAACCGGTAAGCTATTCATAAATTCTCGTGAAGTCTACGCTTTGTTAGATACTGGCTCTACCCATTCTTTTATCTCACCTGCATGTGCTCAGCGTTTAAACTTAACTCCTGAAAATTTGGACTTTGACTTATCAGTTGAAACCCCATTAGGAGAAATGACCATTACATCTACTGTCTATAAATCTTGTCTAATTCAAATCAACAACCTCACATTACCTGTTGACCTTATTTCTTTGGAAATGCATGAATTTGATGTGATTTTAGGAATTGATTGGTTGACTACCCATCATGCTAAAATTGATTGTTTTCATAAGATTATTAGTTTTCATATTCCTAATCAACCTGTCATGCAAATTCAAGCAACTAAACCATTGAAATCTATAACTGTTATTTCTAGCCATAAAGCCATTCGTTTATTGAAAAACGGATGTCAAGCCTTTTTAGCTCATGTCACTGATTTGAACAAAAACACGTCAAACTTGAATGATATTCCCATTATTAATGAGTTTCCTGACGTTTTTCCTGAAGAACTTCCTGGCTTACCCCCAAACCGTGAAATTGAATTTTGTATTGATCTTGAACCTGGTACCAAGCCCATTTCCAAAACTCCATACCGAATGGCTCCCATTGAACTTCAAGAGTTAAAAGTCCAACTACAGGAATTGTTGGATACCGGTTTCATTCGTCCGAGTGCATCACCTTGGGGTGCTCCTGTTCTATTTGTGAAGAAGAAAGACGGGAGTATGAGACTGTGCATTGACTACCGAGAATTGAACCATGTCACCATCAAAAACAGGTACCCGTTGCCTCGGATCGATGACATGTTTGATCAATTACAAGGTGCTCAACATTTCTCAAAGATTGATCTCCGTTCTGGATATCATCAATTAAAGGTTAAAGCTGAGGACATTCCAAAGACTGCTTTCAGAACTCGTTATGGGCATTATGAGTTTTTAGTCATGCATTTTGGACTAACCAATGCTCCTGCAGCTTTCATGGACATGATGAACCGAATATTCAAGGAATATTTGGATCATTTTGTGGTTGTCTTTATTGATGACATCCTCATATACTCCAAAAGTCGTGAGGATCATGAACAACACCTGAGATTGATACTCCAGAAGCTCCGTGAGAACAAATTATATGCCAAGTTGAAGAAATGTGAGTTCTGGCTTGAGGAGGTCACGTTTCTTGGGCATGTGATTTCTAGTCAAGGAATATCAGTCGATCCTGCGAAGATTGAAACGGTACTAAATTGGGAACAACCCAAGACAGTAACCGAAGTCCGAAGTTTTCTGGGCCTAGCTGGTTATTATCGGAGATTCGTAGAAGGATTTTCTCGAATCGCCACTTCATTAACTCAGCTTACTCGGAAAAGCACAAAATTCATATGGAGCGAGCAATGCGAGAAAAGTTTTCAAGAGCTTAAGAGGAGACTTGTTTCAGCTCCTGTTCTGACCATTCCATCAGGATCTGGAGAATTTGTCATATACAGCGATGCTTCAGGCAAAGGTCTAGGCTGTGTCCTTACGCAACATGGAAAGGTTATAGCCTATGCCTCTCGACAACTCAAAGATTATGAGAAAAATTACCCTACTCATGATCTAGAGTTGGCAGCAGTCGTTTTCGCGTTGAAGATCTGGAGACACTACTTGTACGGAGAGCAAGTGGATATCTATACGGATCATAAAAGTCTCAAGTATTTCTTCACCCAGAAGGAACTCAACATGCGACAACGACGTTGGCTTGAGCTGTTGAAGGATTATGATCACACAATCCAGTATCACCCGGGAAAGGCGAACGTTGTAGCTGACGCTTTGAGCAGAAAATCTTATGCGAGTACAAGTGCACTGCTGACAACACAAAAGCGTATTTTGTACGACTTGCAAAAGATGGAGATAGAGCTAAAGACACCAGGGATCCACTCGAAGATTGCTCACGTGCAAGTAGAACCGGCTTTAATCGATAAAATTAAAGCTGCGCAAGCTACCGATCCGGAACTGATGAACATGATGAAGAAAGTACAAGAAGGTGCCATTCCCGAAGCAAGAATTGACGAGAAAGGAATACTTCGAGTCAACTCTCGACTCTGTGTTCCTAACGATCCTGAATTAAAGCATAAAATCATGATGGAGGCACACAACACGCTGTTTGCAATCCACCCAGGAGGTACCAAGATGTATCGAGATCTTCGACATACATTTTGGTGGAACAATATGAAAAAAGAGATTGCAGAGTTTATCTCAAGGTGCCTAACTTGTCAACGTGTCAAGGCAGAACATCAAGTACCTAAAGGTCCATTACAACCACTTGAAGTTCCCGAATGGAAGTGGGAACACATCAATATGGACTTCGTGACGGGTCTTCCAAAAGTTTCTCAAGGCTTAGATGCAATTTGGGTGATTGTAGATAGATTGACCAAATCTGCTCATTTCTTGCCTATACGAGAAAACTTTTCACTTGAACGTCTTGCCGGTATGTACATAAATGAAATTGTAAGATTGCATGGCATGCCAGTTTCCATAGTTTCTGATCGAGATCCTAGATTCACTTCACGATTTTGGATCAGTCTACAAAAAGCTATGGGCACTGAGCTACGATTCAGTTCTGCATACCATCCTCAGACGGACGGACAATCGGAAAGGACGATCTAGACCCTCGAAGATCTTTTAAGACTTTGCGTACTAGATTTCAAAGGAAGTTGGGATAAGTACTTGCCATTGGTGGAATTTTCCTACAACAACAGTTACCAAGCAAGTATAGGTATGGCTCCATTCGAGGCTTTATATGGACGCAAGTGTCGCTCTCCAGTATGTTGGAATGAGGTAGGAGAAGCAAAACTGTTGGGACCCGAGTTGGTACGCTTGACAACAGAAAAGATCCAAATGATCCGACAACGAATACAGACCGCACAAGAACGGCAAAAGAGTTACGCTGATCTTCATCGGAGAGACGAAAGTTTCAACGTCGGAGATCATGTATTCTTACGTGTTTCTCCATGGAAAGGGGTTACGAGATTCGAAAAGAGAGAAAAGCTTAACCCTCGATTTATTGGCCCATTTGAAATCCTTGATCGAGTAGGAACTGTAGCCTACAGACTAGCCCTACCGCCAAGTATGTCTCGCATCCATAACGTTTTTCACATATCTATGTTACGTAAATATGTGAAGGACCCAAACCACGTCATTGAGTTAGAACCAGACGTTATAGAAGATGATTTAACGTACGAGGAGGTACCTGTTAAGATCCTAGATAAGAAGGAGCAGATTCTACGCTCAAAGGTTATACCTCAAGTTAAAGTTTTATGGAGGAACCAAGATATTGAGGAAATGACCTGGGAGCTAGAATCCGAGATGAAATCTAAATATCCTTACCTCTTCGAAATGCCAGGTACGCCAATTTCGGGGACGAAATTTCATAAGGAGGGGAGGTTGTAAGACCCCGAATTTTATGAAATATAAAATTTAATTTTTCTTCATATATATTTTTCATGAAACAGTAAGTAGTTAAATTGACGAAATTGAAAGTTAAGGATGTTATGTGCAAATTTTATTTTGACGGACAATATTCGTTTTGTCGGGGAATATTCGTTTTGTCGAGGAATATTCGGGCCGTACGACGGCGCCGAAATAACAAATTATTTGTGGACCCCACAACGGAATATTTGTCGGATAGAGAAAACGACAGAAGTAACCTTTTTAAATAAAAATAGTCAACGGTGTTAACTGTTAAAATACCGGTGATAAAAGAATAGTAGCATACGGTAATTTATGGTATTTTCTATAGCACACGGTACTCTACAGTAGCACACGGTATTGCACAGTGTCTCATATTATTGGTCTGATAATTGACACCGTAACTGTTGCGCATCATTTCATCAATAATTGTCACTGCATAATATTTTATATTATCAATTCAATAATTGTCGTTACACAGTATTTTGCATTATTGATTCAATAATTGTCATTACACTGTATTTCATATCATCGACTCAATAATTGTTGCAGCACTGTTTTTAAAATTATTGAACCTAATAATTGTCACGGTTGCAAATATACTATAATTTATATTACTAAATTAATATTGATTTGTAACGTGTTTCTTACATTATTGTTAAATTATTGTTATAGCATTATTTATTTTATATGTTGAACCCACAGGAAGAATAAATAAATAAATAAATAAATTTTATAAAAAAAAAATAAAAATAAAAAATTAATTAATTAATTAATTTTAAATAGTAACATGTGGACCCTATGTGGGGGCCACATGAGATGTAAACATGAAAAATGCTTGCTGGGTGGGTTGGTGAAAGAAAAGAAAGAAGGAGAAAAGCAGCCAGACGGCTGCTCCTGCGTTTCAATATTAGTATGCCACCTACCACTGCATAGTACCCTTATTTCTCCTATAAATAGCTTGCTCAGCTGAATAGAAAAATCACACCTAAAACATAAAATTTTTCTATAAGAATTTTATGAGTTTTCTCTGAGAATAGTAAGGTTATTTTGAGAGTTTGAAAGCCAAAATGAGTGCAGAAAATTTTCAAGTAAGTCTTTTATTAAAGAGTAGTAATTTCATAAATTCCTATATTTCACGGTATTCATAAATCTTCCTTTAGAAGACTCTTCTATTAGAAGATTCATTTTTAAAAGCTTTCTTTGGAAGATTTATTTTGAAATATTATTTTAAAAACTATTCTAAAGTTATTATATTACGGCGCGGTTTACCGCCTGTTGGTAAATAACCTTTTGTATTCATTCCTTATTAATCTCTGAGAATAACCTTACGGTGCGGATTATCGCCTGTTTGGTGAATAACTCTTCGTATTCAAATTGATGGGAATAACCTTACGGCGCGGATTATCGCCTGTTTGGTGAATAACTCTTCGTATTCAAATTGATGGGAATAACCTTACGGCGCGGATTACCGCCTGTTGGTGAATAACCCTTTTTATTTGTCTCGTGTGGAAATAATTTGTCTACACGAATTATCGCATGACACTTTTATTCCATATTCGTAAGTGATATCATTTTCCTTTATACTCATAAGGGATACCATCTTTTTCATCTTCCATTATTCAAACTTACTATGGTAAGGGATATTAATTCCCTTCACCTTTTGTTAATCAAACCTGCTACGGTAAGGGATATTATTTTCTTTCATACACCTAAATCGAAACTTATTATGGAACTATTGCTTCTATAATTCCTGAAAATATTATATGTTCCATAATAGTTGAATTTCATTATTTCAACTAAACCTTCCTATTTTCTGAACATTTCTATTTGAACTGTGATCGTTATTCTGAACTGTGGATCTTGAATATCATTTTTAAATTTCACTCCACATCATGTTGGCAATTTGGACATTATTTGAATCTGCATAAAATAAACTTCTGATACTTATTGATTATCCTGTTCTTCTGTTCATCATTTGTATCACTGTTATTTGTATTACTCATCAAGAATCAAGTTGTTGTGAATATCTGTGGCCGGGGGCACAGATGTGATATAATTGTTGAACAGATGATAGGTTAAAGGCGATATACTAGGTTAAAGGCGATACATCTGTTCGGTGTCTTTTATGGCACGTGGTGAATGTTCTCTTTGGCCCGTAGTGCAAAGATGAACTGTTGGTTGGTATGATTATGACCAAAGGCTGAATCTGGTATAATCATGACCGTTGGTGCTTTATTAAATATCTTTGGCCCGTAGTGCAAAGATGAACTGTTGATTTACATGTTTATGACCAGGAACTGTGAATTTTTATTATCATGACTAATGGTATTTCAGATGATAAAAGTTGATGATATTTTTACTAAAAAGAGAAGCGAATGGACATTATAGTCTGCATTATTCTTCTAATAGATTGCTCATTCCGCTGCTATTATTGATCTGAACATTGTTTAAGAATTTAACTACAGTTTTTGATATAAACCTTGTAGTCTATTATATTCTATCAAGAACTCACCTGTTGAAGGCTAATGATAATTTATTCGTCATTATCTTAGTCATGATATTTCTTACTGGGCTATTTGAGCTCTCCCTTTCTTTTGTTCCATTGTTTTTCAACAGGAGATGAAAACGTAACGGGGTCTAGCCGGGGGATGGAGTGAAAGTCCGAGGAATAGCTATCCTAGTCTTCACGTGTTGTAAAATAGTGTGGCAATAATAGTGAAGACTTAGTTGTGTATTATTATACACTGTATTGTTGTACGTTGTGCTTTGTTGTAATAATTTTGTTGTAGTCTTTTGACGACTCAAGTTTGGGCTGTGTAAGCCTAGATTTGGGGGCGTCACATTTTAGGTCCAAAACAAAGTGTTATTGTTAAATAATAGGGTACTTCTTACTTTTTAATTGCACATTTATGCTTTTAGGTAGTACTTCTTACTTTTTAATTTCACATTTCTGCTATTAGGTAGTATTGTAATTAAAGAAAACATACATAGATTATTGCATCTACTAAAATAAACAATCATATTTCATATTCAGGAATGAAAAGAAAATCATAAAGATATGATGTTTCTGCTCAAAATAATAATGTGTCAAGTCCCAAGTGTTGTTCAAGGTGGAATGAAACTAAGAGGCTTTTGGAAGAATAAAATAAATAACAATCAAGAACTCTAATTTCGTGTTCATCTATGGCATTTAATGAGATAAGTCTAACAGGGAGGAGCAAAATTAGTGTTCTTATCACAAGAAATCACGTATAATCTTCAAACCGTAAGAAGTAAGAAGAATGGCTACCTGCTTCTTTAATATTCGACACGAGCTTACCCTTCACAACGAGCGGTTGGGAAGTCAAATACTTCAAACCCTAGAAGTCAAATGCACATACTATTGGGTTTATGAAATTGGGGGCTTTTAGTTTTAGGAGTTAAATCCCCTTCGATATTCAAGCGGCTGGACAAATTTAATACTGAAAAAATTGATGGAGTGAAAATTATAGCGGGAGAAAAACTAGATTCGAGCTCAATAGAGGAGTTGGAGAGTTTTTGGACGATTTTGTTATTATCTACGTTTTGGACTTCAAAATCCTTATACCAAACGACATAGCATCAAATGTAATTTCTTCATTTTTTTTGTTTGCCTAAATAAACTGAAATATGCTTGGTATTGACATAACGTTCTATTTAACTCCTAAAACAGTTTTGTGGGCATTACCTCTCATAAGTTGTTTTCAGATAAGATTTATATGGCCATATCAAATGAGTCTTATTTCAAAACAGTTTATTTTAATAGTTTATTCAATATGTTAAAATAATAATTTCGGTCAAATTTGGAGTCCAAATAAAAGTAAAGTACCAAAAATAGTATATTTCTTGGGTCATGTTAACCCATTACATATTTACTCAAAAAATCATAAGTAAATATATTATTGATAATAATTTTGACCATTATATATATATATCAAATTGTTTCACATTGTATGACGTGGAACTGAACTGTTACATAATATATTCAAAAATTATAAGTTAGAAATTAAGTACCTAAAATATTATACATTAATGGTGTTGTACTCAATTTATAGTTAATTTTAAATAAAATAAATAAATAATTTTAAACAAGATGTACCAATTAGCTAATTTTTAGCATCAATCTCATATTGTATTGTTATTTTTCTTTTCTTGTCAATTTATTATTTTCTTATTTTGGAGTTAGATCTCTCGTTCATTCTCCACTCCCATAGAAATTATTTTTCTTCTCTTGAGAGTTTAGATTATGTCATGTAAAGAGTTGATTTTGTATACGATGATAAATAACTGTAGATATATTTAAAATTGATTGTGGAGATACAACATGTCTTCAATAAGTGTGGTTAAGGCTGAAAAGATGAAACAAACGACTCGAGCTCAATTCGTACACGTTCGACTAAAAGTTTGATTCAAGCTCTCCATTCGAAATATAAACAAGCCAAATATGAGTAAAGTTAATAAATTACTCGAGTCTCAATCAAATCTTATTTCATATTAGAAAATTTTTATGAACCAAAACTAAGCAATTTAATAATTGACTTGAATCGATTCGTTTGCACCTTTAAGTGTGGTGCACCCACGGTTCAGACGCAAATATAAGAATGCACCGATATCATTTATTAGTTGATCATTCAGATTAAATTCATCAAGTTTAAATTCACTTGTTTGTAAACTAGGGTTCTGTTAGCTTAGAATGTGATGCAATGCAACCAAAGTGGGATTTCTGGCCCGACGAGTGTACCCTAAGGCAAAAAAGACCAAGTTTGACCGAAAAGGAAACTATGTCCGTTTTTGACAAAAGCATACAACGTTTTGGGTTGACACGGCCTTCTAACCAAAACACTAAATCTCACACCCATGTGATTTTAGCCAAAGTCTATCGTTTTGAGGGTCAAAACGACATTTTATTCAGTTTTTAGTAGCGTTTTTGCACTTTTGCAATAACTTAAGGGTATTTTCAATTTATTTTTAAATTTCGCTGCATGTCGGGTTTCGTTATAAATTGTTTACTTGGTATTCTTTAGTTAGAATCAACGAGTTTTTGATTTGAAATTTATTGTTCACTCAGCGCACATTGCATCAAAACACAATTTATACTTTCCAAAGCGGTTTAACTTAACTTTGAGTATATAACGTTATCAATAATTCATTACCATGTTTTGCATCATCATACAATTACGAATACTACGAAAATAAGAACGTAAGACTCACGAAATAATTAAAAGAAATAAATCAATAAAAACATAGTAATAAATTTCTTATTACGTGGCACCAATTAATTATTTGTTCTGCCAAACTTTGGTGGTGGCTAAAGAAGAGTGTGTGTTTAAACTGACAAAAAAAATGTAGTAACATAATAGTAAATCGTATAGCAATTATCTCATAAATATTGTACTCCTATTCAAAATTTTAAGATCATTATTGATTTTTGAAATGTCATTTTGAGATATTTTTAAATTTAAAAGTCATTCAAATCTTTTTGTACTTTTTAGTAAAAAATTTAAAACAAGCAAGGTCTGTCCATTAGTCCACGTTCAACAGAAGAAAATATCAGCACCGGTGCAAAAGCTTTTGCAGGGAAAAGTGATCAAGACGATGTCGGAAAACTCAACGATGGGCAGCCACACTGATCAGATCTGGTGCGAAAACATTGATGTTGATTAAAAGTTGAAACTGATGGTGCTGTGATGGCCACGATGATACAGGACAACAAATTGAAAGATTAAAAGAAACGAGAAAAGATAGATTAAATCCTATCTCTACAAAGAATTCCTCACTAATCAATAATTCAATAGTTTTTCTTATCCTCTATGGTGATTACATTAGTAATAGAACATAAACTACAAATAGTTAGTCCCTAATTACATTAATTGCTACACAATTAAAAGTTGAACAAGTATACACATACAATAATCAAACACTACATCCATCTACACTATTAAAAAGTAGGACATGATACGGATTTAAATGTCATGTCTCGCTACACGAAGAACTCAGGGCAGTGTTGGTCAATTGGTAATTTATAAATGAACCAAGATGAGAAAGAAAACACCCACAAGCATGATAACTTGCAAGCAACAGAAGAATAAAGAGAATAAATTACTGAGATATAGAAACCAATTAAGCAAGATTACTTTTGTCCATCGCCACTAGGACACAGTCAAGTGATTGTCAGACAGCAGCCTGATCATGTCATGCTGACAGATTAACATGAATTGAAATTTGCTTTCTCATGGACATAGAAGGCAGCGTTGAGTTGTAATAGGAGTATGTGACTACGTTAAGGTGAGGAAAATGCATTGCCTTTTATAAAATTTATATCGATAAACTAAAATAATTAAACAAGCACTCACATGGTCTTATTTTGGAAGCTATATTTTGGAAGCGGTTGTACATCACTCCTTAGTAAGATCATACAAGTAGAACTTTTACTAACAACAAACAATTTCCTCTGTTTTATATTGTTTGTCCGGCAAATAGCCTCAAAAGACATACACGTGACATTCTTCAAAGCATTTATAAAAAGGAATACTAAAATATTAAAAGATTGTTTCTCTTGAACTATGTGGTTTCTAGCATGTTGCATAGAAAATAAGTATCAATTTGGGTTACTTTTTCTAATAGATCGGGAAGCAGGAATAGAATGTTTGACTTGCATACACATTAGGTGATCATTCCAAGGAGAATATTTGCTTTCACCGTGCATCAAGCTCTCCAGTTCCAGCTATGAGAACTAGAAAAAGTAAAAGTTAGATCTTAATAAATGCATCCATATTATAATTATTAGTAAATTGAAAAGAAAATCCAACATAATTCTGCACAAAATTAGCAAATAAAATATAAAAATATCTATTAAACTAAAAGGAATTGTTTCTATTGGAAAAATATGCAACTACTAGTATTAACAAGAGAATAGGCAGATAGGGACTTAAATCTCTCAAAATCAATTTAAAAGCAAAAGTATAAAGGAGGATGACTAAACCTGAATCAACAAAAAATCACCAACTAACAGTATGAAGGTCATCTAACTGCCAAAGCAATTACTTCTTTTTTCATGAATTATCTGTCAAAGTAATTTACTAACAGTATGAAGACCATTGCTAGTAGAACCCCCATGGCATATTGAGGAAGTTAGTAGAAGCTTAAAAGCATTCTACGATCTACCACAACCCTCCCAACCACCCCCTCCCCACAGCTCCCCCTCCCCCACCCCACCCCAAAAAAAATCCAAAAACCAAAGATTTTTATAGTCACTAATTTACAAGCAAAGGTCGTCACTAAATTCCAATAAACAATCATTAATGCTACGTTTGGAATGTAGGAATCAGAGGGGGGATAGAATGACTCATTCCTATGAAATGGGTAAAAAAATGTGTTTGGTTAATAGAATGAAATGAACCATTGTCATTCCTGCCAAATTTCTGAATGTTTTTACTTAGAGGAGAATACAAAATGACTAATTCTATTATTCCACTCCATATTTTATTCTCTTCTCTAATCAATTGTTTCACTAATTCTATTTCTCCAACATAGCATAAATATTCAATGCCACGGACTATGGGATCTCTTTGCATCCTTAGGTCTTTAAATTCCTAAAATGAACGTTTTAGAACCTCATTTTCTGCATACGCAATATAATTTTGAAAGGTTAGTCATGCACCTTCAATCTTCTGACCTAGCAATATCACCCATACACAGTAACTAGTCCTGACTTAAAGTATGTTATGAACTATGAAAGGTGACCAAATTGTCATTTATTCTGTATTTAAGTTGTCTTATTAAAAGGTAAACACAGAATTCTGATCTTGTAACGAAACCCTTTGTTATCGTCTTTTTCTCCATTAGAATTTCAACAGTTTCACATAATAAACGGCCCTTAATTTATTTAGATATGGAGATGAATTTCCACCGACTTGAAAAATGTGAATGACAATCCCGTGACTCTCCATCCTCCCTTCCTTAAGTAAAACTAAACATGTCAAGCAAGAAGTGGTAGCACCATAAGTCATGCACAGTAAACTTCATCAAGGATTACATTTAATTTCAAATTCATCAGTTGCTAAATGGATTAATAAGGGACGTTCAATAACTTGAGAGACATTCAAGTGAAGAATGGTTTAAGAATTCTAATTAGTGTTTTGTAGGAAAGCAGTGTAAGTTCTTTAATTCTCAAATCACAGTCACAAGTAGCTAAATTGCAGCAGATTACACACCTTACATGGGATTTTACAATTGTTTTTGTGCTTAGTATTCTATTTTTGCACAATTGGTCCAAATTTAATCTGTTAGGTAGCTGATAGCAAGAGTGAAGCCATCTGCCGCTCCCTAATGTATCTCTAAATACAACGGAAGGTTGATGCATCATGAAGTAACTCATGATTAAGCTTATCATGTCACCCATTTAATTTCAAATATAACAGCTCCACAAGCAGAAATTGAAACACAATAAACACTTACATTTCGCCTTTTACTGCTAATTGTAGGTTAGGAGCTTTATGTTGGATTCTTGCTATAAAAAATCTTATTTATCTATTTATTTAATGTTTATTTATGTTGGATATTTTTTTATTAATAAAAGTACATCATTCATCATTCACTAAATGGTCATTTATTTTGTTTATATAAATCTTTAAATTTATATATATTATGATTTATGTGTATAATAAGTATTATAAACATAAGACATAAATCATTTGTAATATATAAAAATAAAGATATAATGGTTTATAACCCATGATAATTTGAAGATATTATCATGTAAGTTATAGTGCTTTAATATAGATGATTTATCTTGATTATGAAAGTAGAACTTTTAATTAAAGTACTAGTGCATTAACGGTGTGCATTAAACGGATCATGTGATTATATTTTATTTATACAATATTTTCACATAAATAATAATTTGTGAACTTTTCTTAATTTTGAAATAACAATGGACTTAATATATATATATATATATATATATATATATATATATATATATATATATATATATATATATATATATATTAATTTAATATTCCAACGAGTGAAATTACATTGTGTTAATTAATACCTCGGAATGTTAATTGATATATTTAATTAATATCAAGAACATTATTATTGTCAAAACATCTATAAGATTTTTCATAAGATAATTTATTATTGATCATAGAATCTTGGCCAAGTCTTTTAATATTTATTATTAAAATGATTGATTTAATTATTAAACCAATTTATGATCAAATGAAGATAAATTATGGACTTATGAAATTAATTTAAATATATTGAGATTATATTTAATTTTGAAATATTTATGTACATCTATAAAGATAGCTTTAAGTTTTAACTATTGATAAAGAGATTTAAGGTAATTACTAACAAATAAACCTCAATTTTTAGTATTTTAATAGAAATATATACTTACAACAGTTAAAAAATTAATTAAAAAGACAACTTCGCACATTAATTTAAAAGACAGCCCCTCCCTTGGAGGGGTGTGCATGCTTGCTTAAAAAAATAAAAATAATACCATTTAATTACATAAGTTTCATAAACTCAGTAAAACAAATAAATTATAGTGCATGCCACGAAAATAATTGTCCACAATTGTGTACTTATATCATTGACTCGTTATATTTGTCTAAGGTATATTATATTGAAGGTACGTCATGTTGCTTAATACTTGTATCATACACATCTCCAACTGTTAGACCTTTTATACTGTATTTTGCTAATAATTAATCACACTTAATTTGAAGTCAAATGAAATTATGCAAAGCTCGATAAGAAATACGAGTTTAATGTTGCTTTTTACTCTCTCCATCCCTAATTATCTACCGTTTTAACCATTCACACACTTATTAAAAATGGAAAATAACAAAATTGTACTTTGAAATAGTTACCTTCTTTATTTTTTTACCCACATGTTTGCGAATAAATAATCAACACCACCATGAATTTTTAAAGGGTTAATTGCATATCCCACCCCGAAATATACACTCGTTTATGCATAATTTCATTGACCGAAAGGCTAAAAAAGGTCCGAAATATTTACTGAACGATAGTTTGGGTAGCAGCATGGGAACGTTTAAACATGGAGGTACGAAGTGCAAAAGGGTACATACTTCTTGGTCATATATGCATTTAACCCTTTTTTAAAAGACAATATTGTTCCTTTTTGCCCGTTCTGGCCAATTTCTTATCTCAATTTCTCTCTTCATTTTCTACCAATTTCCGTATACTCCAGAAAATTGCTCAAGTCAAAAACTGAAAGTATCCTGTTTGTGGCACAATAAATGACTATATTTCACTTGCTCATCATCTTACCAGAATAATTCATTTTTCTCTCAAACTTATTAGCTGTCTAGTTACTCTATTTTTAGCTTGCACACATAATTTATAACACAACAACTAGTATTTATTGGTTCTCCATATTTTTTAAAAAGCTTATTGACCTTCTGATTTCTTTATTTTTAATAAAAGTTAATTAAAACTCCTTCCGTCTAAGTTTATTTGTTTTAATTTTCTTTTTACGTTGTCCAAATTTAGAGTTTACATTCCTTCAATGCAGTTTCCTTTGACATTGTTGTGTTGCCCAGAGTTTGTCAATCTTGCAGATATTCTGCTAGAAGTCACTAATATCATGGTTCTACATCTGGATTAAAAGTATTCAGCAGAAAATTGGCAAACAACTGAATTTGTACTACCATTATTATTTCTTGCATTGCCCATGTATACATGAGGTGAAATCCTATTCCCTGGACGAGGTACACTTTCTATTGTGTCCACTCTATTCAATCTGCAATTTTTATTGTATTTTAAGGTATAGTTAAATTAACTTGAACAATTTGAAAAAAAATATGCTGTTATGTTTGTTATTCATTTTCCAATTCATTAACTTCATAATCTGCTTTTTGATTGTTTGAATTGTTTTTGGCTCATGAGATTACTTCAACATAATGCATAGAACTCTAAAATTTTGTTAGTGTTCTTCTCATATGTTGACATGTATGCATCCAATATATAAATTATTATGTTCTAAGTTTTTTTAACCTCTACGTCTCTTGAGTGATTAGAAAAAATAAGCAAATAGATAACTAACAGCGTCATGGTATTAAACTTTAATCTCGCTAAAAACACGCTTACGGCTTTACACAACCTAGCCCGTGAAAGCACGGGCTATCAAGCTTGTAATTTATAACACAACTAGTATTTATTGGTTCTCCATATTTTAAAAAAAGCTTATTAACGTTCTGATTTCTTTATTTTTAATAAAAGTTAATTAAAACTCCTTCCGTCTATGTTTATTTGTTTAAAAAAAAATTACGTTGTCAAAATTTATATGCCGTCTTTCCATTTTAATATTATGTTTGACTTTATTTTTTTAATACTACGCTCATTAAATTTTATAAAAAAGTTTTCACTGAAAATAACATAACATACATTAAAAAAATAACACTGCTATTAAAAGCACAATCAAACTCATTTTTTTTCTTGTATCTCTCTCCTTTATTTTATTATTTCAAAAAAGAAAAAGAAAGAGTTGAGACGGGACGAGTTAATATTTTTTGGTGTTTGGTAGCTTAAATTTCGGCTATAATGTTGGAAAATAAAAACAAGACTCAAAAGAAGGTGACCATCAGACCATATAATGTCTAACATATAAAGTTTGAAGCCATGCCCATGAGTACTGTTTTTGGGCTAAACAACATTATATCTTATCTCCTGTATCATGTGATCACGCCCCTTTTTGATTAACACGTCGACCTAACAATTATTAAGGAAATTATTATTTAGAATATTAATTTTAAATATTCAAAATTGTACATCAAGTGTTATTAAATCACCACTGTCAACTGTATTCAAAATTTCCCCCCTTTCATAAAATTCTACTGTTTCGGAATTGTATTCACAATTTCATATTGGTGCCGGATTTCTGGGATATTGGTGGCTTAAGGTTTATTATGTTCACACTCAACATAAAAATGATAACAATGATGATGGTAATAAAACGTTTTTCTTTAAAATTAGAGATAAGTTTTTCTTTAAAAAAAATATTTTCTAAGCATACTCTTAATATTAACAAGAAATAGGTCGTTTGATCTGTTCACCTGATTTTGGTTTGATGAGTTTTGTTTTTTGAAGTATTTTTTTAGTTTAAAATATTGTTTATTTTTCTGTTTGAAATACTTCTTATTTAAGTTATAATTAGTTTTAGTTTAATATAGTATATAGACTTAATAGTATTTAACTTTATCAGTTAATGTTAATTATATTAATTTAATTATTAATGATAATTTATTATTCTAACTATTTATCTAACTTTACCGGTCAAAACTCTTTAACTAAGTTCCAGTATATAATTATTTTCAATGTTATTTAGTTAATATAGTTTAGTTTTAATATTATTGTTAAATGTTTATTTTATTAATAATATATGTTAATTTAATTATTTTAGCTAAAATAAAAATTATTTCACAACGAGAATAAGTGAAAGTATTTTTTAATAAACATATAAATATATCATATATGTATTATTATGTATAAAAAAAAAGTCAATGTGTTGTCAAATAGTACTAAAGTCGTGTATAACTGATATGTGACGTATTTTGATTAAAAATTGGTCGGGTCGACTAAAAGGGAACATAATTATTTTTTAAAGATACTTTGAGGTAACATTTGACGATAGCCATACCTAAAGGTGCGAAATGATATCCGCGCATATTTAGGGGAATAATTTTGTCTTTTGCCCTTTAAACTTTGCAAGGAGAGACTAATTAATATAAAGAGAAAGAATGACATGAAATGAAAATCTTCACGTCTCTGTTGCAACTATTAATTTATATCATAAAGAATGTCATGTCCTCTTCGAGTCAAATGACATACACACCTTCAATTTTAATGTTGTCCGCGAATAGTCTCTGTATCAAATTTGTGTCCATGTCTTCAAATATCATAAACGTGTCCAAGCCCAATATTGTAACCCTGCCAAAAAAATTTATTTTTCATCAAGATAAGAAAGAAAATAAGAAAAAAAATTAGTACAAAAAAAAAAAAAACACACCTTCAATTGTAAAGTTATCCCCGAATATTCTTTGTATCAAATATGTGTCTATGTCCTCAAATCTCTGTAAGAAATCTTCGAATGTGTATGACGTGAAACTGTGGGATAGAAAGTAGGCTCCTGTGCTCAGCTGAAAGTTTGTCAAGTCTCCACCGATGACATCATCATTTTCTTTGTCATCAATATTTTCATGCCCATTATCTCCATCTCACCATACACAAGATTGATATCAATCTCCTTTACCTGTAAATCCTTGGTCATAACTACAGTACTAACAGTGACTACATCCCCACCCTCCAGCTAATTACCAAACTTCTAATGGCTTAACGATGCCAAATCTTCATTACCAATTGGAATTCCAAAGTATTTAGGATGGTAAATCCAAGTTAGATTCTTGGTCTCGTTATGGATTTTTGTAATTGCTAAACAGATTAAATCCACACTGTAAACACATCCATAAACAGCGCACACGTTCAGTCCTCAAATCTTAGAATTATTTGGAGGTGAATGCACAGTAAACGAGGATGATAACTTCCTATTTTCATCACTGAACCAACTAGGAACCTCAGTCACGGGAATATACGTACTAAATATGCCAAATTCATGTAATCCATGTATGGATACATGAATCATAATGTTAAAAATTAATTCCACAAAAGAGGATAAAAAAGAAGAAAGGGAGTTAAACAAAGCACCTGAATGGGGATGAGTTGTCCGTAAAATAACTATCCATCAAGTAAATGTATTTTAATGTTTGTGAGTGATTCTACATTAATCAGACCCGAATCGTTTATTAAATCACTATCAACGGCTCCACTAGGTTCGAACCTGAAGAATCCTTGCACTTCACTTATTACCTTGTCACCCAACACCGCTTTAAACAAATGAGATTTTGATTCAAAGGTTATCCTTTTGAGCAATCTGACAGAAAACCCGTACAAAAATTATATACCACTTGGCAGGCCTATCATAGATCGTAGGTTGTCACAATAATCTACAGTGAGTAACTCAAGATTAGTAAGAGATTTGATAGATTTTGGAAGGGTTTTGATCGGATTATAGCCTAAATTCAAAGTCCTTAGCAAGGATAATTGACTTAATTCCTTAGGAAAAGCATCTTCGGAAAGATTGCATTTCTCAAGGCTTAAATGTACCAAAGAGCGTGGTAAAGAAAGGCATATTGGACTTCTTTTGGGTTTAAACAACCATGACCAAACAATGACATTCCATGGTTTGACCTCTCTGGATGAAGTTAGTGACGTGTTCATGATAAATCCTTCATCTTGAAACTCTGTAAGATTTGAGCAACCAGAAATTACAAGTCTTTCGAGAGATCCTAGCAACCAAATATTTCTTGGAAGCTTCTCAAGTTTTTTGCAATCTTCTAGATCCAGTACAACAAATCTTTCAAGGTTGCAAATTGAGTTACAAATGTCAACCAAAATCACACAACCTTTTAGAATTAATCTCTCAAGATTCTGAAGCCCTAAAAAGTTATGTACTTTTCGAAGCCTTTGGGAATGACTGAGGTCGAGGATTTCAAGTAATTGAAGAACCTATTTTGAAAACATGTAATGGGTGTTTAGTTCTAAGCATTATGATCTCACGCTAAACAAAAGTTAATAGGAATAGAAGATGGCATACCGTAGTTTTGTCCCAAACTTGTTCCAACATGTTATAGCGCATGTCGAGAGCAACCAAATTTGATAAAATTAAGTACGCGGGTATATATTTTGCTGGGAATCCATGCCAAGATAACCATGTCAAATTTCTAGGAAAATGCTCATAACTTTCAGTGAATTATACATACTTGAGCTGGAGTAGTCTTAGACGTTTCATCATTTCAAAAGCTTTGATTGGCAACTCTACTCCACTTGAACCTCTCAAAGCCGTATGTTCTGATTGTCGTGACAAGAAGCTAAAATAAGGTTGTACTAGTGAAGTGACCTTGTTGAACTGTACTGAGCTATCAAGGCGGTATTCTTCGTACCGATGGTTTTGAGAAAAACTAACATCGAAGGATGATTTCACAAAGCTAGCGCCCTTCAACATATGCATGTCAAGAACAAGTCCTTCAATTGATTCTGTACCCTAAGAGAAAAGGAAATGAATGAAAAATATAAAAGAAATTATATAAGTTATTAGCATGTGTAAACAATTAAGAATAACATGCACATGAAAAGTATTTTTTTCTTACCTCGCTTCCTTTCATCACACTAAAAGAATCCTCATGATGCCAGAGTCTAGTACGCTTTCCAGGATCCTTAGTTGATTCTTGGCGAACTATTTCTCTTCCCATCTCTTGAATCAGTTGATGCATTTCCAGCTTCCCATTGTAATCAGTACTTAAAAGACTTCTTTCAACGAGTTTGAATTTCAACTTCTGTGGAATAACCATATGACTTGTCCAATATAGTAACTATATAACTTTCATCCTCTCCGAAAAAGAAACAAGCGATGTCCAGAAATAAATTTTTGTTATAGTCATCTTCCAATAAATCATAGCTAATTTTTAGTACCTTTTGTATTTCAGCATTTGGAATTGCTTTCAATTTATGTAATGCACTTTTCCATACATTTATACCTTCTCCGGTTAGAGAACGACCCAAAACTTCAAGGGCCAATGGAGGCCCTTGACATCGTTGTATGACCCTCATTGATTGGTCAGTGTAACCTTCCAAGGGATGGTCCTGTCCAAAACAACTGAAAAGCTTCAAGGATTCATCATCATCCAACATTTCAACCTTATGCAACTTATGAATTTTACGAACCTTTATTAACAACTGCTTGTTCCTAGTGGTTATGATGATCTTACTTCCGGGATAGAAATCTTGTGTTCCGATAAGGGTATCTAATTGCTCCAAATCATCAACATTGTCCAGAACAATGAAAACTCGATTACGGCGTATAGCATCTTCAATCTTAGTAATCCCCTCAGCAACATTGTATATCTTTCCCTTTTGTCCCCTTAGAATGCTTGAAAGAAGCTGCCTTTGTAATTTAAGTAAATCATTTGATTGATTACAACTCTCTCTAATATTTGCAAGGAAGCAGCTTCTTTCAAATATGCAATGGTTTGAATTAAAAACATATTTGGCAATAGTTGTCTTATCCATTCCACCCATACCCCAAATTACTAGCACATTAACATCAGTTGAACCATCATTTAGCCAGAGATTAACACTTGGCTCGAGAATATAATCCGACTGGGAATTGGGGAATTTTCAAGGCTGATTGATCCACTTTAGCAGTGACTTCTTTAATAATTTCATGGATGAACTTTGACTCATGCCTGAATATAGAATTGACAAACAAAAGTAATTCAGATGAAGAAAATTGCTCATGTGTACTAAATTTGTCAATGTTCTCATGAAAATATCAAATCAAAGAAGGAAATATAGGGCAGTTGAAACCTTATGGAAAGGCATAGGAAATTAAAAGAATACATTAAATCTATCACAAAGTTAATAAACTCCGGTTTGATAAGCTTTTCTATTGTAAAAAAATCATATATGTGCTAGTACGCGTGTATTTCTTCTAAATATTTCCTCTAAACTGGTTGGTTTAACCATCCTTATGCTTCTTTGTAATACAGTTTTCTTTGGTACATAATTTTTTTTATGAATACACGAAGTCTAGAAAACAAAAAGCTACACAATTCACTTTCAGATGCAAGATTGGTGTTAATTAATTGGTAACAGTTACATAAAAGCAAAGTCTAGAAGTCCTTTCTTCTTGTACTGATGTTGTGATGTGAAGCAATTAGATTATTACGGCGGTAGTTGGGATAACAAATCAACTCATTCCAAAAAGTAAAATAGTAAATGAGAGTGATTAATACATAAGAATATTGAGTCACTTACCCATCAGCTTGATTTTTCAAGACCATACCACTCAAGTCTGCAACTTCTTTCAATGCTGCCCTCCAACCATTTACCCTTTCCATCCATTCCTTTTTACTTTCTTCCTCCTTCAATTTCTCTTCGTACCTATCAAATGCTTCCTTGATGCTTCCTGTTTGGTACCTGACATCGGTTGGTTCCACGTTATAGAAGACTGGAACAACTAGATGCCCAGAGATCTTCTTGCATTCAAGTATCATCAAGAGCTCATCCAGGCACCATTTCGAAGATGCATAACCCTTTGACAAGACAATTAAGGAAAGTCTCGACTGTTGAATTGCTCTATTTAATTCAGATTTAACATGTTCTCCTCGCTCTAACCTTTCATCATCTCTAAATGTACGAAATCCTGCTTGCACCAAAGCTGTGTAGAGGTGATCGGTGAAGGTTTTTCGAGTGTCTGGACCTCTAAAACTCAAGAACACATGATAACTATATCGGAAGGTAGAAGAGTAGGCGGCTTCTTGGGCTCTCAAAATCTCCATTGAATGATGATATATAGCTTAAGATAGTTTAGCTCTAGCAATGATATGAAGATAGCTTAGCTCTAACAAGGAGATGCACAGCTTATAAAATCAACCAAAGACATGATATGTTAAATACTAGTTGGAGTCGATGAAGTCTTTCATCAGAAAACGGAAACTTACTGGAACGACAAACAATTTTGTATGTTGGCAAAAGATGTGACTTTTTCACGGAAGATTCCTTGAGCATTCCTTTCATGGAGAGTTTCTGCCAGAGTGTATATAATTACAAGAAAAGTCTTACACCAAAACCTGGCAGAAAAGTCTTGCACCAAGATGGTATTATATATAATCATCCTTATACTAAGCTGGTCAATCGTTTTGTTTTGACCGAGTCTTCTAGTACTCCTCCTCAGTAACCACTACTACTTTAACTAGTGGGAGGCATATTACCAGGGTTATAATGCACAATCGTGTTCCCTTTTCCCAGGACTATTTCAGCCAAATTGAGATTTGGCTTAGATCTATTTAAGGAACATTGTCGATGAAGGTAAATAATGAAGAGTACTTGTCAAATTTGAGTTTAATTACAGAGTGTTCCAAACTTCTACTAATGCGGACATCAAGCTCTTTGCCTTAGTCTGCTGTATATGCAGGGTACCTTAAAGATTGGCTTCAAAAATTGAGAGTTAAATATTGATATTATTTTATAAAATGTAACAGTTTTCGACAGAGATGGATTTTGTTTATTGGAAGACAGTGACCGTTGGTATAAATTGGAGCCGGTGACATTCAAGCTTCAAAAAAGGGTGGTTGGTCAAAAATAGATGTAGTTGAATTACAGATGACATATTCTGGGGAGGTTGCACTTGTTATTTTTATGTCTGAGGCAGGTAGAATGAGAGCCAAGCATGCCTTCAAATTAATCACAATTGACTTGTAAAAAAAGGGACATGCTATGAATAGTCCATAGTTTTTGAGTTTTTTGTTTGATCAAGTCGAATTTACTAATCAGGTTAGTTAGAAAGAAGGTTGGTACATAATGGCTTGGCGTGGTGGTCTACGTTGCATGATTGCATCATTCCCACACAGAAAAATACATGATTTACTGCATGCTTATACTGATTTTTTGTCAGCTACATTAATTTGAATGTTATGGTTTAAAAATTGTGATTATTTTAATTTGGAGAATGGCCTGTCAGCTGCGTCACCATTCTGATAAATGCAAGCTTTATTAGTTAAAATGTGCGACGACTGAGGAGCATCTCTGCCTGCACATAAAATCCACGGAGACTCGGTTCCTTTCTAATGGATTTTTTAGTTATTGAGAAGGTGTAATAAATTCTCCATTTGAAATGTATTTTGTAAAAATTACAAGTAAATCAGACATAAAGATGGCAATTAGAATTGTTGTTCTTGTTGATTATATATGGAGTATAATTTTAAGATGGCAATTAGGATCACTTTTTCATGATTATATATGGAGTATAATTCTAAGAATACAACGAATTTATTTACGACGAAAATATAGCTGAGAGGGGAGGGACGCAAGCAGGAAGTTTGTTTTAAAATACCAAAAAACCTGCATCACACTTGAGCCGCTAGTGACATTCAAAGTGGATGATAGCTCACATTCCCACGTGCTTGATGGAGCATCACGCTTGAAATTACTTAGAAAAAGGGATCCAACACACGTTTTATCCGATTTTGTCTATAGAACAAATTACAAAATACGTTTAAATTATCTTTTTTAATTTATTTTTTTTATAAAAAAAAATCAGCATAAGTGAGGGTGACAACAAAAATGGTGCAAGAAATTTGAGACTTTAAAGCTACATTTACGAGTTAAAAAAGTAGCGTTTAGAGGAACATGATTATCAAGTGCGTTTCGTTTGAATCCAATGAAAAACTAAATACATTAAATTATTTTATAAAAGCAACAACGAAATCAATCATAAAATCTAAATACATTGAATCCAATTCTAGAAGATGTTATCATGAAGAAATTCTATAAAGAAAAAAGAAGAAGAAAGAAAGAAAAAGCAAAGCAACTAGACTTTATTGGATCCAATGTAAGGATCCCAAATATAGACATATCACACAAATTAACTAACAAATACTTCATTCCGGCAACCAGAACCAACATATTTTCATATTTTCCGAGAAATGGGCCAAGGAAAGAAATTGTACCCAAAAAAAACCTAATGTTCCTAAAAACTGGAAGTGTTCCTGTAAGTTGATTTGAGAGTCAAATTACCAATACCATAAAAATGATTTGAATTGAAGTACAAACGAGTGACATTGGTGAATGAACCAATAGATGAAGGGATGGAATAATATTGCTAGCCTCTTCAAGTTCCATTCCACGGTGATGAATCCATTGATATTGTTTGAAGCAAGGTCCAAATAGGTCAAAGAACCGAGACCTGAAGGTACAGGACCAACCAAATGATTACCAGTTAGGACCAAATGGGACAATTTCCTCAAATTCCAAATTCCTAAGCCTGCTCCTAAGAGAATCAAACTAGTGAAATGATTTTGACCGAAGGTAGAGCTCCCTCAAGTTACCCACAAATAATGAAGGAATACAACTTATTTTCACGAAGAACCAGTTGCGATAATTTTTTCAAGAAGCAAGGAAAACAAGCATTACTAGAGGAACTATTGCACAAGTAGCACGCTTCATTTTTTCTATTTGGGCTATTGTAAAACTAATGGATTCCGATCTTACGCACACACAAATGCATGCATACATACATCTATATATATATACGCAGAAAAATGGAGGTACACAATTGTGTAATTTTTTAATTTACACAGTCTAGATTGTTCAGGCTATCAAATTTATTGTTCAAGTGAATAATTACCAAAATATGCCATTAAATTAAAAAATATATATATACGCCAAACAATCCAGACTGTGTAAATTAAAAAGTTACATAGTTGTGCACCTCTATATTTCCCATATATATATATATATATGACATGGTTGACCCATATTTGTCCATATCCATTTATTACCGCTCATTTATCACTCACCTAATTTTTAACCCGTGCAGCTTGAAATACAAAAATATCTCCGAAAGTATGAAAAAACTGACAAATTAGTCTATTAAGTTTGAACTCAGACAATTTAATCTACTAAGTTTGAACTTGGACGATTTAATCTATTTGACTCGGTAAACATGATTATCCTCAACATTGTTTATTCCTAACGCATCGGAATATAGTTAGATTATAACGCTCTAACACAAATGTGATTTGTAGGTTAACATACCAAGAAGAACGGAAAATAAACCTTTAAATCTACAAGGAAAATAATGAACTCACAAAGAGAATAAAAAATAATAATAATAATTGATGAAAAACGTTATTGTTCACAAGTCTTACTAAGCGTATTTATAGTCTTAAACAATTTCTCAACATCAATTAAGATGAGAAAAATTAAAATAACAAAAATTAAAAAAACAATCCAGTTTGACCAAATTTTAACCGATTACTAGACTACTTTAAACAGGGTTTTCTAGCTTAAAATATTATACATTTGGCCATGAGTTTTGTAGAGCTCGTTGAGAGTTTTGATTTGATATATTATGTGCCACAGTAACTCTTCTTGAATCAAAAGTTACGTTACTTCAAAATTTTACCGATCCGAACACTTTCGAATTGGACTCTTCCACTACATCACTTTCTTTCTTTTGTACAAATAATTGAATAAATTCATGATGGGAACCATTGATGCTTTCATGCGGAGAAATTAATTAAACTTGGATGGAATCGCTATCATCTATGTGCCATGCAACTTTTGAAAATCTTAATTAGACTTGCAACATCGTTTTGTTTGACGCTCATATGGTTGAGAGATTTGAGTTGTTGCAGCCACCGAAAATGTAGACCAATTAACATTTTCCCCTTGAGAGAGAGATTAATTGTGCTAAAAAATGGAAAAAGTAATGAAGATAACTTCTCAATCGATGAAAATTATAAAGTACAACTTCAATGTTAAGAGAATCAATATACTGTTAGTTGTAGGTTAAGAGCTTTATAGGTTTCTCCTATAGATTTTGTAGTCCAAACGAGTAAACATAGTTACTAATAAATGTAAAAACACTAATGATTTATGTAGCAAATTCTATAGTAAAGAAATGAAAAACCACCATACATTGGTTGCAAACTTTGCATTTGTAATCTTTATAGTAGGTCTCTTAATCTGTAAAACAATTGTCCCTATAGGAAAACATTGTCATGCGTCGTATATAGAACAAATCCTACCTTCTAAGTCTAATGGATTAAATTGTTTAAGTTCAAAGTTAACAGACTAAATTGTTTGAGTTCAAACTTAATGGATTAATTCGTCCAGTTTTTCATACTTGCAGAGATATTTTTGTATTTAAATGTATAAATCTCACACATATAAGCCCAAATCCACTTATGTCCATTCAAAATTATGCAAAACCGTCCATGTGTCGAGTCTAGACTTTGAAGCAAGGTTCAAATAGGTCATATTGGTCAAAGAACCGAGACCTGAAGGTATAAGACCAACCAAATTATTACCACTGAGATCCAAATGGTACAATTTGCTCAAGTTCCTAAATCGTAATGGAATAAAGCTAGTGAAATGATTTTGACCGAGCTCAAGCGCAAACAAATCGGTTAAGTTACCCAGAAATGAAGGAATACAACCAATAAAGTTGTTGTCACGAAGTCTCAAATACGACAAAATTTTCAAGTTTAGTAGCAGACCCCTCATCTTTCTTATTTGGCCCAACTTAAAAGTAATGGATTCTGATCTTCTCTTTAATTTAAATTTCCTACCTCGTTCTATGTATTATTGACTTGCCACATATTCCTGTCTTTAAGTACGTATTTCACGTAGAATAAATATAAGTGCATAACATTCAAACATAATATCCAAACACTACAGTTATCTTAACCATTAAAAAGTGGGGCGTGACATTAAAATTCACGTCATGCCCTACTTTTTAATAGTTAAGATGGATGTAGTGTTTGATTTTATATTTGGATGTTATGTATATAGACTTGTCTTTTCATGTAATTTAAGGAAAAATAAAAGTAGAAGGAGTATATATTAATGAATCTCTAGTAAGTATATTAAATATTCTCTCTCTCTCTTTTTAATTATAAAGTTGCAGTCTTTAAGTATTTTTAAAGATAAAATAAACTTTATTTAACATTTAGAATTTGAATTATGTACTTTAAATATCTTTTTTGCACGATAAATTTTTTGGAGTTCAGTTATCTTTTATGAAATAAAAAGTAATTTTTATCACTTTATATAGTTAACTATAAATAGGTTAGTAAACAACAGATGGCAATGATATATAGAATGAGACGGTGGATAATGTTGGGATACTCCTCAAATTCTATTCAGACATGAAATTGAAGTAGTCGAAGATTCAAGTCGATGGACGAATTTTTGAGATACTCAACAAATCCTATTCAGAAAAAAATTGCTGATATTGAAAGAAAAAAGTCTTATTTTTAATTAATAAGAGTATTATTATGATAAAGAACCTTATTTTTTGTAGGAGTATTATTTTGGAAGTGTTATATTTTAAATAGGAAGAAAAAAATTGTGAATACTCTATAAATATAATCTTATATTTAGTTGTTGAAATGTAACTCAACTAAAAGTCATGTAACATCCTAAGAGTTGAGAGAAGGTGTGAGCGAATTTTGTATTTGTGTGAGTGAGAGAGTTTTTGCAGCTTTTATATTTCTTGCAAAAAAATTATATTCTGGGAGGGAGGAGTTTGCAATTTTTATTTCGTGCAAAAAGTTGTGTCGTGGTATTATGTAACCTTAAGTTTTAGGACCTAAAATTTGGAAGGAATTTGTAAGTCCATTATTATTGCAATAATGGAGAGTTGGAGTTTGGCTTGTGATTTTTTTCTTTAAAGATTTTTCACATTAAATTTTGTGTTGTTATTCTCTCTTTATTTTATATTCTTTGATTTGCGTTAACTTAATTCTCAACAAGTGGTATCACGAGTTAGGTTAATTGGATCCAAAGTAGAGGGGAATTAGTCGCACGACAAATAAGAAAAGTGAAGATTTAAGGAATTGTAGATGTTTGTCATGATTATGATGAACAAGAGATTTTGCGCTTATAGAAGATCACTACTGCAACTGCTAGATGATGGAGATGATAAATATACTAATAAAGATGAAGATAACAATACCAATGATGGTACTATTGAAGAAGTAGATGTTATAGATGACACTGATAATGCGAATGATGCAGATATTGAGAATGTCGCGAATGATGTGGATAGTGCGGATGTTACGAATGACGCTGATGATGGTGACGACAATGACGACGACGACAGTGATAAAGTTAAAGTATTTGAGATTTTGAGTCGAGGGAGGAATTGTTGGGATACTCCTCAAATTCTATTTAGACATGAAGTTCAAGTAGTCAGAGATTTAAGTCGATGGATGAACTATTCAAAAATAATTGCTGATATGAAAATAAACAAGTCCTATTTTTAATAAGAGTATTATTATGAGAAGAAACCTTATTTTTGTAGGAGTATTATTTTAGAAGTATCTCATTTTAAATAAGAAAGGAAAACTTGTGTGCCCTATGAATAGAGTCTTATATTTAGTTGTTGAAGTGTAGCACAACCAAAATTAATGTAGCATTTTAAAAGTTAAGAGATAAAGTGGGTGAGTTTTGTTTTTGTGTGACGAGGAGGATTTTTGCAGCTTCTATATTCCGTGAAATAAAGTTGTATTCTAGGGGGGAGGGGGGGGGGAGTTTTGTAGCTTTTATTTCGTGTAAAAAGTTGTATCGTGGTATTGTCTAATCTCAAGTTTTAGGACATAAAACTTGGAAGCAATTTATAAGCCCATTATTATTGTGATAATGGATATTCGAAATTTGACCTATGATTTTTTCTGTAAGGCCCCGACTTTTGTGAAATACAAATTTAATTTTTCTTCATATATATTTTTCTAAAACGGTAAGTGATTAAATTGACAAAAATTAAAGTTATGGATGTTATGTGAAAATTTTATTCTGTCGGACAATATTTGTTCTGTTAAGGTTGATCCACTATATTTAAAACAGTCTCTTTTCACGTGTTAAGGTAAGGGATATCATTTTTTTTCATACTCTTAAACTTTCTATGGTAAGTATTATGCAGTAAAATTCTTGAAATGATTATAAGTTCCTTAATAGTTTGTGCTTTATTTAATATCATTTCACATAAACCTTCCTATTTACCTGAACCTTTCTATTGAACTTTAACCGTTATTTTTGAATTATGAATCTTGAATATCATTATCGAATTTGACTCCACATCATGTTGACAATTTGGATATTATTTGAATCTGTACAAAGTAAATTTTGTAAATCTCTAATGTCTATTGTTTATCCTGTATTTCTCTTTCTTCTGTTCAACATTTATATCACTGTTATTTGTATTAATCATCAAGAATCAAGAATCAAGAATCAAATTGTTGTGAATATATGTGGCCTGGTGCATAGATAATAGGATAAAAGTGATATAATGATGATGTGTCTTTTAGGGCACGTGGTGAATGTTCTCTTTGGTCTGAGGCAAAAAAAGAACTATTGTTTGGCATGATTATGATCAGTGGTGTTTCAGATGATAAAGATTGATGATTTTTCTAAAAAAGAGAAACTAGTAGACATCATCATTCTCCTAATGGTTATTATTCCGTCGCAGTTGTTGATCTAAACTTTGTTCAAGAACTTAACTGCAGTTGTTGATTTAAAACTTACTGTTTATATTATTCTATCAAGAACTCAACTATTGAAAGCTAATGATAATTTATTCGTCATTATCTTAGTCATGATATTCTTTACTAGGCTATTTGAGCTCACCCTTTCTTTTTTGTTCAATTGTTTAGGGAATAAGAGTGTAATCAAGACTAGCAAGGAGAAAAACGGAATGGAGTGATGGTCCAAGATAGTTGTTATAATAGTTTTTGTCATATTGTAAAATAGTGTAGCAATAATAATAAAGACTTAGTTGTGTATTATTGAGCACGGTATTATTGTACGTTGTACTGTATTGCTATAGTTATTATTTGTATTTTGACAACTCAAGTTTGGGTGGTGTAGGCCCGAATTTGGGTGCATCACAATTGGTATCAGAGCTTAGGGATATGGTCTTTAATGAAGATCTAGGGTTAGAACTAGGAGGGAAGAGAAATAGAATCAATCATTAGTGTGTCTTACCTAATTTATATTTTGTTATCTAATGAGTTTGTTTGAATGTAGGGATAGGAAGTGAAGAGTCAGTTGTTTAACTAACCTTTAGTTTATGACCGCAATTAAGAATGACATCTGAAAATCAAGGAATGAACTATCTAATGCCCGAGGCAAATGTAGCCGAGAATCAGGAAGTTACAAAAAATCCTCTTACAGACTCGAAAAATAACGCGGGTGACCACATAAATTATGATGATTTATTTAGGAACTTCATGTGGTTCATATAAAACTAGACGAGAGGGAATCCTGTCAACAATAACGGTGGAAATGTTAGCAATGCACGAATGGTCACTGCCAAACAATTCAAGGAATTGAGACCACCTGAGTTTCTAGGAAAGCCCGATCCATTCAAGGTAGAGGCATGGTTCAAAAAAATAATAAAGATATTAGATGTCCTACGTTGCCCCAACGATCAGAAGGTTCCATTTGCCACCTTCATGCTACGAGGAGAGGCAGACCATTGGTGGGAAGCGGTAAAACGTACCCATCACTTAGCACTCGAGATGTCCTAGCAGAGTTTCAAGAACTGTTTAACAAAAAGTAATTTTCAGAAAGTATCCGACACATGAAGGAGATGAAGTTTATTAAGCTGGAGCAGGAGAACATGACTGTCTCAAAATACGAGGCTAAGTTTGTCGAGTTATCCTAATTTAGGCCCCATTTGGTGGAAGACGAAGCACTAATTAGCCGTATGTTCTTACGAGGTTTGAGACCTAAAATTTGCCAACACCTCATCTCTCATAAATTTTGTTTATATTCAGATGTTATGGATAAGGCTCAAAGGGTGAAACAAAAAAATGAAATATTAAAGCCAAGAGTCAATGACCAGCAGAGAGAGAAAAATAACGACAATAATCACTGGAACAAGAACTATAAAGGGTAACCACTTCGGTAGTAATCCCGACTCAAATAACAGTAGAGGGGAATTAAGTGAGAACAACTTCAAGAGGAAGAGTTTTCACAATGATTATGGAAGGGCATTGGCATCAGCACCAGCACCGACACCAGTTTCAAGGGGAATAGATTATCCACTAGTAAAATGCTATAAGTGTGGTCTGGAGGGTCACATTTGCCCGAACTGTACTCAGCAATCCAAGTTATGCTACAATTGTGGGAAGGAAAGACATATTGCGTAATTTTTTCCTATTACAAAATTAAGTCCAACTACAATGATGGCTCCAAAAGCTAGCAAAGACAAGAAAAAATATGTAGTTCAGGGGAGAGCTTTTGTTGTGAGATCTGTTGTCTGATTTATATATATGGAATTCACACGCAAGTATACGCGGTCAATCAAGTAATATAGTAGAAATAAGGATATCGAATCCATGAGGAACAAGTAATAATAACTATATTAACTATTAAATTTGTATTAATTCAACTCTATTTAAACTGTAGCAAATTTGGATTATGAACCTCGAATTATGAACTACTTAAAATTGAAATTGAAATTAAACTAACTAACTAACAAGAATGATTTATCAGATAATAAAGAGCTTTAATATTACAATTTCCCCGTTGTATCACAATAATATCATCATCTTAATTCCAATTACTTAGGCATATGGATTGTTAACTGAGATCACTTATCTATTTACTAATCTCTTTCAATAATTAATAAAAAGATCTACTCTAATTTATAATGCTATAAGTCTATGCAAAATATCTTGAAACAGACTCATTAAGATTAAACTCTCAATATGTTACGTGTGGTCTATAGGTATTCGCATCCTATACACTATCATGATACTCTTCCTAAAAAGAATAAACAAAGTCACACGTTATTATACCCAGATCTATTCCTAGATTTTCTCTTTCAATTCCATCTAAGAAATCAAATAATTGCTGATCAGACAATTATAATTCACGCACAAGATATAACAACCAATACCACAATTGATCAAATAATTGAAACTAAGATGAATTAATTAAAGTTCAACCAACGGTTCCATTGTAACCTTAAAGAAGAATTTAGTTACACATCATAATGGAAAACATCATTAAATCGATATAGAAAATCATCACAAGTTCAAGAGATAAAAGAAAATGAAATAGAGTAAACTCTGTCGAAGTCTCTCGTCTCCTTAGCCTTCACTGTTGCTTTCTTGCTATTCCAATCAATCTTTCCAACTTTTCATGTACAGCTCCAATCCTTGCTCTCTATCTCCCTTATGTTCTCTTTGTGTAACTCCTTAAAGCCATATAATCCCTCTTTCAAATAACCACAACAACCAACTTCCTAGCTGGGCTCGGATTTCTCAACGCAGCATTGGGCCAACTGAGTTTGCCGAACTGCGCCCCGGCGCCGTCTTTGTATGGAAACATTACGCCCCGGCGCCGTCTTTTATTCCAAATTTCAAAATTGCCACTGAACCTCGATTTTCCTGTTTTGACCTCCCGAAGCCGTTTTCTACAAAAGAATCATGAAAACAAGTAAAATAAAACTAAAAACACTCCATGAAGAGAATTAATTAAGCTTAAAAGCACCTAATTCGTAGGTATAACACCCGCTCATCAAATACCCCCAAACTCAAGACTTTGCGTGTCCTCATGCAAAAATACTACGAATAAAAATAACTATATAACTAAACCATATGAATGCAAATGCATAAACACTAATGTCTTGAACACAAATCAACATACTCCATATATATCACGCCTCAAAGATCTTAAATAATAACTCAGCCACACTTCAAATTCTCGTTTAGTCCGAAAATCTGACATATCACCAAATTTACTCACCTTCAACCCTTTTGTGTGTGTGTGAATTTAACATATCAAATCAACCATCATTCTAACATAACTCATGAATATCAGTGCTCAAATAAAGATAGTTACTCATATATCATTTTATTACCCCTCTATACACTTGTTTTTACAATTTTTTATTCATTTTCTTTATTTAACGAGTGCGTCTTACACTCCATCTCGTATATGACTAACTTAGCATGTGCAATACCCATTTTCCTTAGGCTTTTCAAAATTACCCATGTAGCGAACTTTCCACCAGTGACTCCCAAACCAAGTGGCTTTAGGGCACCAAGTGTAGAGACACTCCTAAGGACTTACTTGTTCGAGTAATAGAGGTCACGCAAACAGACTAGCTAAGTGTTGCTCATATCTGTCTATTCTTCTTTTTAATTTTTAATTTTTTATAAGACAGACATCGAAGCAAATGATCATTTTTTTTTCTTTTCATAATTTTTTTTAACAAGTGATAGAGGCTATCTAAATCTTTATCAAGCACCTAAATTCACAAAAATTGAATCAAAACTCAACTAACTTGATACATTGAATACGTGCAATTAAGATCCAAGGGTCTTAAGCTCAACAAAATCAGCAAAATATGAAAGATTTCGAACTTTAACAATCCAAATCCATCTTGCTAAAATTAATAAATAATGACTCACAGTTTTATCATTGGCCATCATTAGATTTCATACATTAATTCAATGCTCAAGTGTTCCTACATGCAATAATATATGATCTTATATGCAAATAAACTAAGCAAACAGAAACTAGCTAATACGAACATACATGAATGCAATTAAGCAGAATATGAACTAAGCAGAATGCCCTACCCCCAAACTCACATTGAGAAATGTCCTCACTGAAACATAGTTAAAGAAATAAGACAAGAATAAGAACAAGAAGACTCCCCTAGTAAATCAAGCATCGTGGTCGGAGTAGCCCTCTTCTCCCTCGGAATCTGAGTTGTGAGGTGGATATTCCGGCAACATCGGCGGAGGTGGGATTGAAAAGGCTGGAGCATTCGGATTTAGCTGTGACAACATTGCGGCCAAGGAGGAAATGCAAGTATATGTGTAAGCGTGTATAGCATCCTGACGCTCCGCTAGGCACCCATGCTGACGAAATACCTCATCAAACTGGAGATCCGTCCGCCTTTGTAACCGTCTTACGGCTCGGTTGGAGCCGGGCACAACCGCATCATGTTCAGGACTCTCAGGGGCATCATCAGCGTGCGGTGGAGATTGAGGAGCCAAAATAAACCCTAACCCGCGTGGATGTGACTCTCCACCTTCCCAAACTTTGTAGCGTGCAATCAAATTATGATCGAGGAGAGTCGTTGGTGGTTGCACTGGTTCAGCTGCCCGCCACCGTACACCAGACTGCTGACATAACGCGGTAATGAGGGATGGATGCGGTAATCCTCATAACGTCGTTCCTTTCAACTACTTTTTGATCGAGGATACAATCACGCTCCCCACATCAATTGATAACCCGATTACAAAAGCATATAGTAGAACGGCTCGTTCCCGTGTCACGTCGCTCACATGCATACATGGCATTAACTTGGCATACAAGAATGCGTACTAAATCTTGCCGTATCGACTCAAAGTGTTGAATGAAAACGTGGACAATTTACCAATATACTTATTGGTTTTTCACTCCGTGCCCGGTCGACAAAGTTCGCAGAAAATTTGTCCATAATCGGGAGTCCCCATTATAGCAGACTGGCAAACATCCGGAGCCCGCAAGTTGTAATACTCATTAATCCTGTCTTTGCTGAACGACACCAATTGACCCCGAACCATCACCTCACATTCGGGTGTATCTAGCGCATTAGCATAGAACTCCTTAACAATGGTCGTTCCTGCAGCATCCGGGTGTTCCGTAAACACCTGCCAACCACGTCCCACAAGCATTGCCCGCATCTCAATGCCCATCCGGCTAAAACATGATTAAACTTATCATCTGCCTCTGCATTAATGAACTTCTTCTGATTAAATGGTCACGGTGTAGCTGAAGAACATTCTCCCCATTGGCGTTTTGGAGCCATAAGCTCAATACTAATATCGAAGCCCTACAACGCCTTATACTTCCAAAACAGAGTCTCAACGTATCCCTCTAAAATTCAAATTAAAAGACCCATTCTTTGCAGTAATTTATCAAACAATTGGTGTGCACTCAATTTCCCCCAAACTCCTGTGGATTTCACTATTGAAAATTACCCTTACCTATTGATGATACATTCTTAGCTCCGATCACTCCACCCAAACCACCTTTTCTCCTCCAGTGGCCAACACAAACCACTCGGCAAACCCAACACAAGTACCCGAGGCACCAAAAACAACCACTGAACTTGACAGAATGTAATGTAATGAATTTATAGTGTAAGTGACAATGTTTGTTACCTCAAATTGGATGCTTGAATGATTGAAAACCAAATTAACCCACACCCCTAACTTTTGGAGTCGACCCATGACCACTGCTAACTCGTTGGGCGAAGAACACCAGATGGAATTGGATGGAAGTTGCGTATGGAGATGTTAGGTGTGCGAGGAGGATGGTATGGCCGAGGTTGGGTGAGAGGTATTGGGTTTAGAAGAAGGATAGAGAGATCGGGGCTTGCGAGAGAGAGAGAGAGATGAGTTGTGGTTTGAAGGGTGTATTTTGGGGGTGAGGGGTTTATGGTTTTATTTTCGATCGGGCGTGGGAATTGCTTTTTTTTAAAAAACTGAAATTCGACTATTGCGCCGGGGCGCTATCTTTTCTCCTTAAAATCTCGCCGGGGCGGTGTCAGACTGAGGACTTTTCGCTGGGGGCACTGTCTTTTCCGCCGGGGTGCGATCAGACTGCAAGCATCTCGCTGGGGGCGCTGTCTGATTTCGCTGGGGCTCAGTACTACGCCGGGGAGCAATCACTCAGTGTAAAATTCCCGCCGGGGCGCAGTTGCTAAATTCTTGAAAAAATGCACTGCTATAATTTTTTTGACTTTTGAGCTCCATAATTAACTTCTTTAGCTGCAAGGAGATAAAAATACACAAGAATTAGTGAAGCTAATCATAAGAAATTGTCCTAAGTTAGAAATTTAATAAATCCTATAAATTGAATAAATTAACCCAAAAATGCCTAAAAATTGAAAACTAAAAGCTAAAGCGATACTACGGTTAGGTTGCCTCCCAACAAGCGCTTGATTTAGAGTCTTTCAGCTTGACTTTCTCCTTTTCGCTTAAGTCGGATCGGAAAGGGTTACGGAGGTCCGCTGACGATCCACGTTACCGCCCCAATAATGTTTTAGCTGTTGACCATTAACCTTAAATGTCTGCTGAGAACGAGGGTCAATAACTTCAATCGCTCCGTATGGGAAGACATTAGTGATTGTAAACGGTCCTGACCATCTGGATTTCAACTTGTCCGGAAAAAGCTTGAGTTTTGAATTGAATAACATCACAGATTGGCCCGGTTCGAATGTCCGCTCAACAATGCGCTTGTCATGCCACTTTTTGACTATCTCATTGTACATTTTGACATTTTCATAGGCATTCATTCTAAATTCGTCCAGTTCATTTAATTGCAAAAGCCTCTTTTCTCCTACTACTTGTGACTCAAAATTGAGCTTCTTAATCGCCCAATACGTGTTATGCTCCAATTCTATTGGGAGATGGCATGTTTTTCCATAGACGAGGCATGTTTTTCCATAGACGAGTCTATATGGAGACATGCCTATTGAAGTCTTGTAAGTAGTGCAGTATGCCCAAAGAGCCTCGTCAAGCTTGCTGGAGCAATCTTTGTGGGTTGGGTTAACAATTTTTTCCAAAATCCTTTTGACTTCTCTATTGGTAATCTCGGCCTGTCCACTCGTCTGCGGGTGATATGTCGTCGCAACTTTATGCCGTACTCCATACTTAGTGAGAAGAGCGGCAAAATATTTGTTGTAGAAATGGGACCCCCCATAACTGATTATAGCCCTTGGTGTTCCAAATCTTATGAATATGTTCTGGCGCAAGAAAGTTAGAACAACCTTGGCATCATTAGTAGGTAACGCCATTGCTTCCACCCACTTTGAGACATAGTCCACCCCCACTAAGATATACCTGTTATTGAATAACGATTGGAATGGTCCCATGAAGTCAATCCCCCATACGTCGAATATTTCCACTTCCAAGATTGAATTCAAAGGCATCTCCTGCCGATTTGATATGTTGCCAACCCGTTGACAACGATCACACCTCTTTCCGAATTCGTGAGCATCTTTGAACATTGTTGGCCAATAGAATCCAGATTGGAGAATCTTTGCAGCTGTTCTATCACCTCCATAGTGACCTCCATACAGAGATGAGTGGCAATGTTGTAGAATTCCTTCGATTTCATCCGTAGCCACACATCGTCTTAACATCTGGTCAGCACACTGTCGGAAAAGAAAAGGTTCGTCCCATAGATATTGCTTGACATCATGTAGGAACCTCTTTTTCTGCTAATAGCTCAAGTCATAAGGAAGTACACCACTGACGATGTAATTGACGTAATCCGCATACCAAGGAGCTTCCTTTGCTATATAAAATAATTGCTCATCAGGAAATGACTCATTTATCAATACCCGATCTCCTTTGTTTTGCTGCGAATTTTTCAGTCTAGAGAGATGGTCTGCTACTTGGTTCTTGGACCCCTTCCTATCCTGAATCTCAAGATCAAATTCCTGAAGTAGAAGAATTCACCAGATCAACCTTGGTTTGGCATCCTTCTTAGAGATGAGATACTTTATTGCAGAGTGGTCTGTAAACACGATCACCTTTGTACCAATCAAATATGCTCGGAATTTGTTGAAGGCAAAGACCACTGCAAGTAATTCCTTTTTTGTCATGGTGTAATTTAATTGTGCATCTGTTAGAGTTTTGCTAGCATAGTAAATTGCATGAAATATCTTTTCCTTGCGACGGCCTAAGACTGCCCCAACCGCGTAGTCGCTAGCATCACACATGAGCTCGAACGGTAAACTCCAATCTGGTGCGACTATTATCGGTGCAGTTATTAACTTCGTCTTTAGATTCTAAAATGCTTCATGACACTCTGTAGTGAACTTAAAAGGAACATTTTTTTCAAGTAAAGCACACAAAGGTTTTGTGATCTTAGAGAAATCCTTGATAAACCGTCGATAAAATCCTGCATGTCCCAAGAAACTTCGAATTCCTTTTACAGAATTTGGTGGTGGCAGATTTTCAATCGTCTCGATCTTTGCCTTATCCACTTCTATACCATTATCGGACACCTTATGTCCCAAGATGATTCCTTCTTGCACCATAAAGTGACACTTCTCCCAATTAAGCACCAAATTTGTGTCTACGCATCTCTTTAGAATCGAAATCAAATTTGCTAAGCATAGATCAAAACTATCACCAAAGACTGAAAAATCGTCCATAAAGATTTCTAAATTCTGCTCTACCATATCAGAAAAAATTGTCATCATACATCTTTGAAATGTTGCAGGTGCATTGCAAAGCCCAAAAGACATTCTCCGGAAGGCAAATGTTCCATATGGGCACGTGAATGTCGTCTTTTCTTGATCCTCGGGGGCTATGACAATTTGATTGTAGCCCGAATAGCCATCCAACAGACAGTAAAATGGTCGTCAACCTGTCACCGTCCTTGTTGGAATTAGTTCGTTATTCTCATTGGCTACTACTGTCATGCCTCCTTTCTTTGGTACACATTGCACCGGACTAACCCACGAACTATCTGATATGGGATAGATAATACCCGCATCCAACCACTTAATAATCCCCTTTTTTACGACTTCCTTCATGATTGGATTTAGTCTTTGTTGCTGTTCTACAACTGGTTTGGCCTCCTCCTCAAGCAGAATTTTGTGCATGCATAGCGATGGGCTGATTCCTTTGACATCTGTTATGGTCTAACCAATGGCAGTTTTGAATTTCCGCAATACCCTTAACAATTTTTTCTCTTGTAAATCATCAAGTGAAGCGGATATAATCACTGATAGTGTAGAAGAATCCCCCAAATACGAATACCTTAAATGGTTTGACAACTGTTTCAACTCCAAAACGGGTGGTTCTTTTATGGATGTCTTTTCAGGGGTCTTTGCTTTCTCAAAATGATCTGAGGGCTCAAATTGCTTCCCAACCTGTACGAGTGGTGTAGAGGCATTCAATAGCTGCACAAACTCAAGTGGAGCTGGAAAATCTACAGCTCTAGGATTAACTAAAGCCGTTGCAAGTGGATCCGCATGATAGTTAACCTCAGAAACTTCATCCACTGCTACCTCTAACCAATCAACTTTGAAACACTTTTCTGCTTCCTTTGGGAATTTCATAGCTTTGAAAACGTTAAACGTGACCTCTTGATCATGCACCCTCATCGTCAGCTCCCCTTTCTGCATGTCTATCAAAGTTCTACCCGTAGCCAAGAATGGACGCCCAAGTATAATCGAAATTTCTTTGTCCTCTTCGAAGTCCAATACTATGAAATCTGCCGAAAAGATGAACTTGTCAACTTGCACCAATATATCCTCCACTATTCCTCTTGGATGAGTCAACGACCTATCTGCCAGCTGTAGAGTAACATTGGTCGGTTTCACTTCTTTCAGGCCAACTGCTGATTTATGGACAATGGCATCAGATTAATACTGGCCCCCAAATCACATAAAGCTTTCCCAAAGAACTTGTCACCAATTGTACATGGTATTGTGAAACTGCCTGGATCTCTTAGTTTGGGCGACAATTTTTTTTGTAGAATGGCGCTACATTCCTCTGTTAGTGCGATTGTCTCAAAATCTTCCAATTTTTTCTTCCTTGACAGCATATCCTTCATGAATTTCACGTAGTTTGGCATTTATTCTAGAGCATCCGCAAAGGGTATATTGATCTGAAGTTTCTTGAACACCTATAGAAACTTTGAGAATTGTTTGTCTGCTTTTGCCTTTTTGAGTCGCTGAGGGAATGGTACAGGTGGAACATAGGAATTCAGCTTGACTCCTTCGGGTTTTTCCATGGGCTTCTCCGTTTTCTTTATCAAATCCTCATCTTCACTTGCCTTCTATTCAACTCTGCGCTCATCATCTCGTGGCTGCTGTGAGTTCTCCTTGATTATTTCAGGTAATTTTGTCCCACTTCTCAGAGTAATCGCCTTACAGTGTGCGTTACCCTCTCCTTTTGGATTCTTCTCAGTATCACTTGGTAAATATCCTTGAGGTCGGTTGTTTAAAGCACTATGGATCTGACCAATCTGAGTTTCAAGATTCCTTATTTGAGCTGCTTGATTTTTTGAAGTTACTTCAAATTGATTTGCCATTCTTGCTAGTAACTCTTCCACTTGTGATAGCTTATCGGATTGTTGCTGTTGCTGATTCTGAACTCCAGTTGGGTATGGATGCCTTGGAGCTTGAGTTTGAGGTTGCACCTGATTATTGCTCCACGCAAAATTCAGATGGTTCCTCCACCCAGGATTGTAATTATTTGCATTATTACCATATTGCTGCTGCCTGTTTTGATTCCAAATAAACAGCGCAGATTCTGAATTAATTGCACAATGCTCTGTTGAGTGATCTCCTACATAAATCTCACACACTGTCTCCATCTGACGCTTCTGCATTCCCATAGCATCTATTTTCTTTGTCATGGCAGAAAGTTGTGATGTCACTTGTGCTGAAAAGGCTGTCATGGCATCCACCTCATAAATACTTGTTGCTTTTGGCTGATGAGTTCTAGCTGTAGGCCATTGATAGTTGTTTGCTGCCATATTTTCAAGCAGGTTGTATGCTTCTTCATAGTTCTTCCCCATCAATGCTCCACCAGCTGCTGCATCTATGCTCGTCCTAATTTGGCTGAATATACCATTGTAGAAGGTTTGGACTTGCAACCACTTAGGAATTCCTTGATGGGGGCATCTCCGTAGAAAATCTTTGAATCACTCCCAAGCTTCATACAATGACTCCGAGTCGTGCTGAACGAAAGAAGTGATATCGTTCCGCATCTTTGCCGTCTTTACTGGTGGAAAGAATTTGGCAAGGAATTTTTGTGTCAAATCATTCCACGTTATAATGGAATAACCTTAGTCTAATAGCATCCTCCGTCACCCCATTATACTTGAATATGTCCCATATCTCCAAGAAGCCGACAATGTGGTTGTTAGGGTCATCGTTTGGTAAACCCCCAAACTGAACCGAGTTTTGAATCATCTGAATAGTTCCGGGTTTGATCTCAAAACTAGCTGCTGTGATGGCAGGCCTCGTGATGCTGGTCTGAATTTCCGTCACTTGTGGCATAACATAGTTCCACAGTGTTTTCTGTTCTTCCTCAGCCATTCTTTCTTGGTTTTCTAGAGTAGTCTGAATATAAGTGCGAATTCTACGAAACCTTCATTCTATGTCGTCTTCATAAGGCTCTAGTTCCGGACCTTTAGATCTTGTGTGCATACACAAAATACTAAAAGTACCCCTTTGCAGAAACCACGGGCAAACTCAACCAAATGAAAGCCTGCAAAAGCAAAAGGTAAAACAGAAGATTAAAACTTTTAAATTAAAATTAAACTAATAAAAATTAATAATAAAATAATTATTAAAACCGTTCCCCGGCAACGACGCCAAAAACATGTTGTCCGATTTATATATATGGAATTTACACGCAAGTATACGCGGTCAATCAAGTAATATAGTAGAAATAAGAATATCGAACCCACGAGGAACAAGTAATAATAACTATATTAACTATTAAATTTGTATTAATTCAACTCTATTTAAACTGTAGCAAATTTGGATTATGAACCTCGAATTATGAACTACTTAAAATTGAAATTGTAATTAAACTAACTAACTAACGAGAATGATTTACCAGATAATAAAGAGCTTTAATATTACAATTTCCCCGTTGTATCACAATAATATCATCATCTTAATTCCAATTACTTAGGCATATGGATTGTTAACTGAGATCACTTATCTATTTACTAATCTCTTTCGATAATTAATAAAAAGATCTACTCTAATTTATAATGCTATAAGTCTATGCAAAATATCTTGAAACGGACTCGTTAAGATTAAACTCTCAATATGTTACGTGTGGTCTATAGGTATTCGCATCCTATACACTATCATAATACTCTTCCTAAAAAGAATAAACAAAGTCACACGTTATTATACCCAGATCTATTCCTAGATTTTCTCTTTCAATTCCATCTAAGAAATCAAATAATTGCTGATCAGACAATTATAATTCACGCACAAGATATAACAACCAATACCACAATTGAACAAATAATTGAAACTAAGATGAATTAATTAAAGTTCAACCAACGGTTCCATTGTAACCTTAAAGAAGAATTTAGTTACACATCATAATGGAAAACATCATTAAATCGATATAGAAAATCATCACAAGTTCAAGAGATAAAAGAAAAGGAAATAAAGTAAACTCTGTCGAAGTCTCTCGTCTTCTTAGCCTTTACTGTTGCTTTCTTGCTATTTCAATCAATCTTTCCAACTTTTCACGTACAGTTCCAATCCTTGCTATCTATCTCCCTTATGTTCTCTCTGTGTAACTCCTTAAAGCCCTAGAATCCCTCTTTCAAATAACCGCAACAACTAACTTCCTAGCTGGGCTCGGATTTCTCAACGCAGCATTAGGCCAACTGAATTCGCCGAACTGCGCCCTGGCGCCGTCTTTGTATGGAAACATTGCGCCCCAGCGCCGTCTTTTATTCCAAATTATAAAATTGCCACTGAACCTCGATTTTCCTGTTTTGACCTCCCGAAGCCGTTTTCTACAAAAGAATCATGAAAACAAGTAAAATAAAACTAAAAACACTCCATGAAGACAATTAATTAAGCTTAAAAGCACCTAATTCTTAGGTATAACACCCACTCATCAAGATCCCAAAGGGCACAAAACTCGAACGAGTTGATAACCGGTAAGCTACTCATAAATTCTTATGAAATCTATGCTCTGTTAGATACTGGCTCTACCCACTCTTTTATCTCTCCTACATGTGCTCACCGTTTAAACTTGACTTCTGAAAATTTAGACTTTAACTTATTAGTTAAAACCCCATTATGAGATATAGTCATTACATCTACTGTACATAAATTTTGTTAGGTTCAAATCAACAACCTCACATTACCCGTTAACTTTATTTCTTTAAAAATGTATGAATTTGATGTGATTTTAGGAATTGATTGGTTGACTAACCATCAAGTTAAAATTGAACATTTTCAAAAGATCATTAGTTTTCATATTCCTAATCAATCTGTCATGTAAATTCAAACAACCAAACAATTAAAATCTATAACTATTATTTTTAGTCATAAAGTCATTCGTTTATTAAAAAACAAATATCAAGCCTTTTTAGCTCATGTAGTTGATTTGAACAAAAATACGTGAAACCTGAATGATATTTCTATTGTTAATGAGTTTTCTGACATTTTTTTAGAAGAACTTCTTGGCTTGCCCCCAAACCGTGAAATTGAATTTTGTATTGATCTTCAACTCGGTACTATGCCTATTTTCAAAGCCCCAAACCGAATGGCTCTCATTAAACTTCAAGAGTTAAAAGTTCAACTACAGGAATTATTAGATACTAATTTCATTCGTTCGAGTGTGTCATCTTGGGGTGCTTATATTCTATTTGTGAGGAAAAAATACTGAGTATGAGACTGTACATTGACTACCGAGAATTAAACTATGTCACCATCAAAAATAGATACTCGTTACCTCGAATTGATGACATGTTTAATCAATTGCAAGATGCTCAATATTTCTCAAAGATTGATTTTCATTCTGGATATCATCAGTTAAAGGTTAAAGCTGAGAACTTTCCAAAGATTGCTTTTAGAACTAGTTATGGCCATTATGAGTTCTTAATCATGCCTTTTGGACTAACCAATACTCCAACAGCTTTCATGGACATGATACACTGCATATTCAAGGAATATTTAGATTATTTTGTGGTTGTCTTTATTGATGACATCCTCATATACTCCAAGAGTCGTGAGGATCATGAACAATACCTGAGATTGATTACTCCAAAAGCTACGTGAAAACAAGTTGTATATCAAGTTAAAGAAGTGTGAGTTTTGGCTTAAGGAATTAACTTTTCTTAGGCATGTGATTTTTCGTTAAGGGATATCGATTGACCCGCGAAGAGTGAAGCAATACTAAATTGGGAACAACCCAAGACAGCAATTGAAGTATGAAACTTTCTAGGCTTAACTGGTTATTATTGGAGATTCGTAGAAGGATTTTCTCGAATCGCCACTCCATTAACTCAGTTAACTCAAAAAAGCACAAAATTCGTATGGGGCAAGGAATGCAAGAAGAGCTTTCAAGAACTCAAGAGTAGACTTGTTTCAGCTCATGTTATGACCATACCATTAAGATTGGGTGAATTTGTCATTTATAGCGATGCCTCGGGCAAAGATCTAGGCTGCGTTCTTATGCAACATGAAAAAGTTATAGCTTATGCCTCTCGACAACTCAAAGATTATGAGAAAAACTACACTACTCATGATCTAGAGTTGGCAGCAGTCGTTTTCGCGTTGAAGATTTGGAAACACTACTTGTACGGAGAGAGAATAGATATCTATACGGATCATAACAGCCTCAAGTCTCTCTTCACCCAGAAGGAACTCAACATGCGACTTGAGCTGTTAAAGGATTACGACCACACCATCCAGTATCAGCTGGGAAAGGCGAATGTTGTAACTGACGCATTTAGTAGAAGATCATATGCGAATATGAATGCAATACTGACAACACAAAAGCTCATTTTATACGACTTACAAAAGATGGAGATAGAGCTAAAGACATCAGAGACCTGCATGAGGATGGAATATGTATGAGTATAATCAACTTTAATCGATAAAATTAAAACTGCTCAAACTACTGATCTATAACTGGTGAGTATGATAAAGAAAGTACAAGAAGGTACTATTCTAGAAGCGAGAATCAACGAGAAATGAATACTTTTAGTCAACTCTCAACTCTGTGTTCTTAATGACCCTGAATTGAAGCATAGAATCATGATGGAGGCACACAACATGTCGTTTGTAATTCACCCGGGAAGTAATAAAATGTATCGTGACCTTCGACACATATTTTGGTGGAACAATATGAAGAGGGAGATTGCCAAGTTTATCTCGAGGTGTTTGACTTGTCAATGTGTCAAGGCAGAGTATCAAGTATTTAAGGGTCCATTACAACTACTAGAAGTACCAGAATGAAAGTGAAAATACATCACTATGAATTTTGTGATGGGTCTTCCTAAAGTTTCTCAAGATTTATATGCAATTTGGGTCATCGTGGATAGATTGACCAAATTCGCTCATTTATTGCCTTTACGAGAAAATTATTCACTTGAGCGTATTGCCGATATGTACATAAGTGAAATTGTAAGATTGCATGGTATGCAAGTATCCATAATTTTTGATCGAGACCCTAGATTCACTTCACGATTTTGGATCATCATATAAAAAGCTATGGGCACCGAGTTACGATTCAGTTCTGCGTACCATCCTCAAACGGACGGACAATCGGAAAGGACAATCCAAACTCTTGAAAATCTATGGAGACTTTGCGTACTAGACTTCAAGGGAAGTTGAGACAAGTACTTACCATTGGTTAAATTCTCTTAGAATAACAATCATCAACCAAGTATAGGTATGGCTCCATTTGAAGCTTTGTATGGGCGAAAATGTCACTCTCCAGTATGCTAGAATAAGGTAGGAATAGCAAAAACTATTGGTACCCGAGTTAGTGTGCATGACAACAGAAAAGATCTAAATGATCCAACAACGAATATAGATCACACAAGAACGACAAAAGAGTTATGCTGATCTTCATCGAAGGGACATGAGTTTCAATGTGGAAGACTCTGTATTTTTACGTGTTTCTCCATGGAAAGGAGTTACCAGATTAGAAAAGAGATGGAAGCTCAACCCTCGATTTATTAGCTCATTTGAAATTCTCGACCGAGTAGGAACTGTGGCTTATAGACTAGCTCTACCGCCAAGTATATCCCGCATTCATAACTTTTTTCACATATCCATGCTACGTAAATATGTGAAGGATCTGAATCACATCATTGAGTTAGAGTCAGACGTTATTGCAGAGAATTTAACGTATAAGGAGGTACATATCAACATCTTAGATAAGAATGAGCAGATCATACGCTCAAAGGTTATATCTCAAGTCGAGGTTTTATGGAGGAACTAAGATATTAAGTAAATGACCTGAGAGCTAGAATATGAAATGAAATTTTTAAGTATCCTTACCTCTTTGAAATGTCAGGTACATAAATTTCGGGGATAAAATTTCATAAGGAGTGGAAGTTGTAAGGCCCCGACTTTTATGAAATATAAATTTAATTTTTCTTCATATATATTTTTCTGAAATAGTAAGTGATTAAATTGACAAAAGTTAAATATGTTATGTACAAATTTTATTATGTCGAATAATATTCGCTCTGTCGGAGAATATTTGATCCGTACGACAGCGCCAAAATAACCAATCCTTGGTGGACTCCATAACGAAATATTGTCAAATATAAAAAATGACATAAATAATTTTTTTAAATAAAAAAGGTCAACTATACTGTAATTGTTAACTGTTAAAATATCCGATGACAAAAGAATAGTAGTATATGATATTTCAAGATATTTTACTGTAGCATGCGATATTCTACAGTAGCACACGGTATTGCGGTGTCTCATATTATTGATCTAATAAATTGGCTATCGCACTATATTCATCAATAATTGTTATTATAGAGCATTTTACATTATTGAATCAATAATTATTATTACACTGTGGTTTATTGAACCAATAATTATTACAGTAGCTCATGCACTGTATTAAACTAATACTTATCACAATAACGTATTCATACATTATTTTTAAATTATTGTTATCACTGTTGTATTATTCCTTTAATTATTATATTTCATTTATTAGACAAACTTTTAAATAATTTTGGTAGGAGAAGTTGAATCGCATGGAAAGAAAATAAAGAATGGGTGAAAAAAGTTATATGATAATAATAAAGTTATTTGTTTATTATAATTTAATATATAAATTATTTGTTATATTATAATATAATATATAAAGTACTTGTTTTATTGCTGAATTTTAGCTCGTAGTAAATTAACAACCCATATGTTTAGTTTTTCTTTTATTTCTTTCTATGGTGGCTGCCTAACTTTTCTTGACTATTTGCCTACCCTCTCACCAACCAATAAAAAACAAGTATATATAGACTACTTTAGCATTTAGTAAAGACGCACTAAAAAGAGAAAGATAACATCTGAGAGAAGGAAAAATTTAGAGAGTGAGCTAGAGAGAAAATAAACAATTGAGTTTTTCATAAAATTATTCTACTAAAATATTGTGGGTATTTTCTTTGAGTATAGTAAGGTTACTCTGAGTGTTAATAAAGCCAAGAGGAGTGCAAAAATTTCTCAAGTGAGTATTTTCTTTAAAAAGTAATAATTGCACAAATATTTACTTCACACGATATTCACAAATCTTCTTTTATAAGACTCTTTCTTTAGAAGATTTATTTTGAAAAGTTTCATTTGGAATATTTTATTTTGAAATATTATTTCAAAAACTATTTTGAAGCTATTATAATTTATTTTGTACATCACACAAATTTATATTATGTAAACACGTTTGATAATTTCATAATGTACGAGTTATTGTACACTATATATGAAATTTATATGTGATAGTTACTAATTAAATTATATTATAAATATATAGGTTGATTCACTATATTTAAAGCAGTCTTTTTTCACGTATTAAGGTAAGGAATATCATTTTCTTTCATTATCTTAAACTTTCTATGGTAAGTATTATTCGGTAAAATTCCTGAAATGATTATACGTTCTTTAATAGTTTACGTTTCATTTAATAATATTTCATTTGAACCTTCCTATTTACCTGTACTTTTCTATTGAACTTTTACCGTTATTTTGAACTATGAATCTTAAATATCATTTTCGAATTTGACCTCACATCATATTGACAATTTGAACATTATTTGAATATGCATAAAGTAAACTTTATAAATCTCTAATGTCTATTGTTTATCATATATTTCTCTTTCTTCTGTTCAACATTTATATCACTGTTATTTGTACTAATCATCAAAAATCGAGTTGTGAATATCTGTGGCCTTGTGCACAGATGATAAGATAAAGACAATATAATGGTGATGTGTCTTTTAGGACACGTGGTAAATGTTCTTTTTGGCCCGAGGCAAAAAAAACGGTTGACATGATCATGACCAGTGGTGTTTCAGATTTTTCTAAAAAAGAGAAATTAGTAAACATCGTGATCTACGTGAATCTCCCGATGGTTGGTATTCCGTTGCAATTGTTGATCTAAACTTTGTTTAAGAACTTAACTGTAGTTGTTGATTTAAAACTTTTTGTTTATATTATTCTATCAAAAACTCAACTGTTGAAGGATAATGATAATTTATTTTTTATTATCGTAGTCATGATATTCTTTACTAGCTATTTAAGCTCACCCTTTTCTTTTTGTTCAATTGTTCAGGAAATGAAAGTGTAGCCGGGACTAGCGAGGAGAAAAACAAAATGGAGTGACAGTCTGAGATATTTACTATAGTAGTTTTCACGATATTGTAAAATAATGTGACAATAATAGTGAAATCTTAGTTGTGTATTATTGAGCATTGTATTGTTGTACGTTGTACTGTATTATAATAGTTGTTATTTGTATTTTGACTAGGGATAACTCATGCCTGAAGACACGGTGCAACTAATATAACAGTTGAGTACTGTATCCAATATTTTTAGATTAAAAAATCTAAAATTATTGTGGACTCTCAGTTCCATAATAAAACTGAGAGTCCAACCATTAATATAAAAAGATTGATACTCAATCTAGTCATAGTTTCTTTTTTAGGCAAACATTAGTGTGTTACTCATTCCCAACTTAAAATTAGTTATTGACAAGTTTGAGCAATTAAATGATTAACGATAGTGGGATCAAATTTGTGTAATATAGTGTTTTCAAGTATCTCATGTGACGACCCCAAATCCGGGTTCCATAACCTCGAGTTTAGTTCTCACTATTCAACACATTACCAACAATTAAATACATACATTGCATTTAAATATCGCGGAATAATACATATTGGTTCCCTTCAAAAGGTTACAATACCAGGGTCTATCAACCTTAACATAAAAACAGTTCCTATCATAAGGAATTACAAAAGGTTCTTCAACAGTAAATACACATTTAAATAGCTAATTAGCATGCATAAGCTAACTTAATCTCTGGCTTTTCCTTTTCCCTTATCCTTCTTTGTGCAATCAGGTTTATCTGAAAAATGGTTCATGATATAGCAAGAATGAGCAACTAGTTTGCTCAGCAAGTTTAGAACAATCATAGAGATTTAATATATCATGAATGAATGGGAAATATCATCAATGATTCAACAATAGATATAACAATTGTGAATGAAACAGGATTCAAATTTTTAATAAACAGAAGATTTGAATCTTAAAATGCTGAGTGGTCACTAAGGACCCTGAACTAACGAGGGTATAATAGAGTTTCCTCTGACCCTTTGAGTTGTTTGGTTTTCAAGGGGATCAGTCTATTCAACCCGCTGTATATGCATTACATTTAGTCACTGACGCCAAAGTCGGTTTCCCGACACAAAATCCCCTAATTTAGGGTTGTTCAATTCTCAGACTTAATATAAGAAATCCGCACCCAACAATGGTTTGGATAAGCTTTTAAAAGTATTCATGTTATTGAATTTATAAACGCAATGTCTAGCTGAACTATTAGCTTTAGACATTTTTAATACAGTTCATGAATCAAGAACTAATAAGCTTCAAATGCACCAAGTGCGATTTTATAAACAATAAGGATGTGGGATAATTTTAAATAATTAAACCACTTCAAGCTCTGACAATAAATACAAGTATAGAAACTTGTTCAATAATAATTGAGTAGGGTTAGAGAACTTGCATGTCTGCTCAGCTACAATAAATGTCTAGCTTTAACTAACTTGCTTTGAAAGACCTAACATTAATAAAGTTGGTCTAATAATTAGTACGACATATTTGCATAACTATACGCTCAATAATGAACTTATTTACCACACATAAGTACTAACACATAATTTACATTAGTCAAAACAATATTATTAACCTTATAGACCCTTAATCATTTTAGGTTAATAATTTAATATGTTAGAAAATATTTTTCTTAAGCGTTAGACACTTATTAAACCCTTAAATAACTTATTACAATTGTTTAATTAAATCATAATTAAATTCAATTTATTTTATTAACTCAATCTCTATTTAATTACTATTTAATCTTGATTAAATAGAAATTAATTAATTAACTCTAGTTATTATTTAAAATAAATAATAACTAATTATACTTACTTATTATTTAATAATAATTAAATAATAAATAATTATTGACTTAATTTTAACCTTCTTTAATTTAATATTAATCAACCAATAATTAACTAAGTAATTAACCTTACTTATTATTTAATTTAAGGAAATTAAATAATAGTTTACTAATTTTAATCCTCTTTAATTATTATTTAATGTCAATTAAATAATAATTAATTATTTAATTAATTTTAATTATTATTTAAGGTTAAATAATAATCAAATCATTCTTATTTATTAAATAATAAATTATTAATCTAATAACTTAATTTTCATTAATCGTTATTTAATGCTAATTAAATAATAATTAATTACTTAACTATCCTTATTTATTATTTAATAATATTTAAATAATAAATAATTAATTTATAAATTTTATCTCTCTTTAATTATTATTTAATAGGAATTAAATAATAATTGCTAATTTATCACCTTTATTTATTATTAACATTTAAAATAATAAATTTATTTAACTTAACCATGATTTAGCTAACTAGATTAATATTTAAAATATTTAAATATTAAACTTAATGAAAAATATCCTCCCCAAAATCATTTTTGTATTATTATTATATTTGTTATAATTTTAATTTAGTTTTTAAATATTTCAATTAATTAAATTTAACCCGAATGACATTTCTGTAAATAAGTTGAAAACTGATCCGAGGGCAAAATAGTAATTTCGCCGAAAAAGACACGGAGGGGCAGTATCGTAATTTTCCCGGAAACTTACTCCCGCGCATTGCGCGCTTAATGGCACCACGGACCAAAACGGTGTCGTTTTTGAAAAGCCGGTGACAGCTTCCGCGCATAACGCGCGGATGAAATTTTCATTCTCGCCAAACGACGTCGTTTGGCTCCGCGTCCGACAGTGAACAATGCTTGCGCGCATTGCGCGGAAACCCTTTAATTTTTTTCCCTTTGCAGAACGTGAACAGTGTTCCGGCAATACCCGTTTTAAATAAAAATATACCATCAAGTAAGCTTTAAATCCTCAATAAAAATCCAAAAAAATTACCAAACACCTAATATTAATTTATAACATGAAAATTTAATTTTTCATGATTTAATATCATTCTTTTTTTATAAAAAATTTTACATCACATAAACTACCACAAATTATAACTTTTTGTATATAACTTCATTTTGAGTGATTCAAACTTTGTTTTTCTCATGATTTAATGTTCTATAATATTAGAACATCAAACCTATGTTTTATAAAAATATTTTTGGACATAAATTCCAAAACTTGTTTACACACTATTAAACACATGTTTTTAACATATAAATGATACCAAAATACAAACCAAACATATTAAACTCAAGCATGACATAAATATTACAACTACACATTAATAACTATATTAACATGTTTATACTAACATGATGATTTATTTAATTTAAAAACAAAACTTCATTTAAAATAACCATTACCTTGATTTAATGGCTATTCTCCTTTTTCTTCCAAAATAAGTGGTGAATCTTGAAGACATAAATCAAGAACTCCTCCTCTTCTCTTAGTATTTTGGTCTCAATATTTTCTCACACTCTCAAATGCTCTCTAGCTCTCTCTTTAGCTTGAAAAATAAAAGATGAGAAATGACTAACACAACTCCTAAATTGTAAGTATACTTACAATTTGAATAGATATAAAATCTATATCTATTAAAATTACCATCATAAGATAGCAAAGATACTTACACAAGCTAACATGTTAGGTGAAAAGAAGCATGGTTTCATGTACTACAAAAAAATAAAACAAGCAACCATTTATTAACTAAATGAAAAATAAAATAAAAACAAAATATCACTTTTTCTCTCTCTTCCCTATGATGCTCGGCTGGTGACTTCTTGTCCCAAAAAAATTGACACTTGCTTTTTACTTTAATAAATAAATAGTTTTATTAAGTATTTTTCAAGTGAGCCAATCATTGGGCTTTAATTTAAAATACCAATTGGGCTTCTATTAAATTGTTTGGGCTACTAATTTGTCAAATTTTATTATTCCCCACTTGGGCTACTAATTGACCCATGTTGGGCTAATTTAATAATTTACACATTAATTATTCAATTCATGATTAAATAAATAATTAGATTGAATAAATAATTAAATATTCTAACCCATAAGTATTAAATTACTAAATGGACTAATAAATATTATTATTAATATTTCACATTATTTACATTAATTAATAATCATATTAATTAATTTATTATATTTAATTAACTCATTATATTCAATTTAATTAAATATTTAATTAATAGGAAATTTATCAATTATTTTGATATTAAAACTTTAGGGTTTGTCTACTAATTTAATAACATATTAGTAACCCCCTTTAATTAATTCTGGTAATTAATTACATAATTATTTAATCACATAATTAATTAATCACATAAAAAGATTTAAATAATCTCGTAAAACTAACTCGTTGGAAATTAAATTAATAATTTAATTAATAAAGACGTGGAAATTCTAGGACATTACATTCTCCCCTCCTTATAAAAATTCCGTCCTCGTGGTGTGATGTCGCGAGCACCCAAAAATAAAATCTTACTTTTGAAAAATAAATGTGTAGTAGTGCAAGTAAGAGTCGAACTCACAGAGAATGATTAATTTAATTTTATATTTTTGCAAATAAAAATAGGGGGGTTTTTGAATTAAAGAAATAATTTAAATAAAATTAATTAAAATAAATATGCAAGAAATAAATAAGAAGAAAAAGCCTTGGTTTAAGTTAAAATCCACCATCAAGAATTTACAACTGATCACTGATGCAAGAATAAATCAATTCATATTTTAAATATTCAACGTGGAATAATTACTCCCATTCGAATAATTTTCCTATCTCTCCTTAATTTTAGTTAAGCAGAAACAAGCGATCTAAATAACCCTTACTACTAAATAATCTCAGACAAGCGCTAAAGATTTAACCTAGTAGCAGCATAAAGAAATAGAGAGATCGTTGAACTAAACAACACAATCCAAGCGTCTGCATTTAATCTAGATGAATATTTTTCCTAAGATAAAATAATATTTTGATAAGCAAAATAATTATTAAACTTAGTTGCTTCGCAAATTAAAGTGACCAAACAATTACGGATTTGATATTTAATTTAGCAGTAGATTTCAACGAATAATAAACTAGTATGCATCCTAGCAATTAAACGAATTAATCATAAAATTAAACACAGAAAAATATTCAATACTCAAAATATAAATTGAACAATTAAAATAAATTAGATCTCACAGTGTATAAATCTTGATGGCTTCAATAACTTAAACCAAGAAAAAGAATTTAGCTACTCATAATAATAGAGAGCATCAAAGAATAGAAGAGAGAATTTTTATTCTAAGAAAAGTTGTGTCTTACAATGTGTATCAAGCCCTCTATTTATAGGCTCCAAAATTCTCCTAACCCTAGTAGGATTTACAATTAAAAATAAAAGAAAAAGAAAAATAATTATTATCCTAACCCTAATTGGAAGTCTAAATAAAATACTAAAAATAAAATAAAGAATTATTGCTTTCTTTTCCAAATTAAAATTGGACTTTTATTCCACTGATTTGTTGCATTGCAGTGTAGGAAATCCAAAATAAGGAAGGAAAAGGAACAAAGCTGCCAGCCGCCACTTTCTCTCTCTTCTCTGACGCGTCAGCCGCCTTTATCTTTTTTTTACCGTTGGCGCGTGTATTACACGCGCCTGAGCCAAAGAACGCAGCCGCGCATTGCGCGAAGAATGTTTTCCCGCTTAGACCAAAACGGCGTCGTTTCGTTGTGTTGCGTATTCTGTTCCTTGCTCGCGCGATGCGCGCGCGCTGACTTTTCCGATAATTACCGATTTGTCCCCGAAGCTTTGCAGAATTTACAGATTTTGCCCCCAAAGCTTATTTTTCCTACAAAATAAAATATAAAATAATTAAAAATAAATAAAAATAATATAAAAATACTAAAAATCCTAAAAACACATAATAATAAATAAAACACCTAAAACACTAAAAATAAATAAAAACACATAAATAAAAATAAATATAAAAATACTATAAAATTACCTAAATTAACATAAATTAACTAAAACCCTATAAAACCTATTAAAACCAAAATAAACTAAATAATTAAACATTTAAGCACACGATAAATATAAAAACTAAGTATTAGGGCATAAAAATATCGTATAATTTAGTCCTATCAAATACCCCCACACTTAGCTTTTGCTCGTCCTCGGGCAAAACAAAAATAAAAACTATAAAACTAATAATCAAACAACTTACTTGAGCAACAGATCAATATAAATTTTAACATCAGCCTCAATGATTTTTTTAAATGATAACTCAAAGAAAATTTTCAAAACCATGCAAAATCTAGAACTTTAACATATTTATCAATTCTACTTTACTCAAGATCTTTTGTGTGTGTGTGAATCCAAATGTATCAAACTAATTAAAATTCAGATAAGCTTCGGTTATTAATTACCTTATAAAAGACATACCACAAAACTCAATATACTTCTTTTTCACATCACTTTCAGTTAATACAGACAAATAATAAATCAGAAGATCAAAAGGTTTTTAATTAATGAAGCACACTAGGATTATCAATATCAATTTTTTCACATTTTTTTTTTCATTTTTTTTTTTTAATGGGTGCATTTTATGCTCCATCCCATTTTTTTCTTTCTTTTTTTTTCTTTCACGGTGAGTGCATTTTATGCTCCATCTCACAAACGAGTGCGTTTTACGCTCCATCTCGCGTTTTCATGTGTTTATGAGTGAGTGCGTTTTACGCTTCTTCTCAACCCACCAATATTTTCAATAATAATCCTATAAAAATTACCTAAATCATCTCTTCCAAATTATATTTTGTCTTATATTTCACTTTAAATAATGATCAAATAAGATATAGAGTTCAAAAATATCTTTCATAAGCATTTAACCATATAAACTTTCTCTAAATTAAAGCTGGCTCAAACAAATGGATATAAGTGCATAAAAATTTAAAAGATCTTAAACAAAGTAATAATCAATAAAAAGTCAAAAATTCAAACTAAGCAAAAATTTATCATTTTTTCAATAGTTATTAAATAAAAACCAAATTTTTTATCATTGGCTAAAAATTTAAAATTCAATTAACTCATTGCTCAAGTGACACATCCTAAAAATAAAAAAAAAATAAAAAACTAAAAAAATAAAAATAAATAAAAAAATAAAAAACTACCCCATTTTCGTAGGAAACACGGTTACACTTAGCATGTGCAACAAGCCTTTAAACCCCAAGGTTACCCCAAGTGGACGAGTTTTGTCTCGTGAGAGTTTGCAGTGAATTTACCCACAAAATTCAAAATTTCAATATTTTTAAAATTTCCTAAAGTTATCAAAAAATATGACCTAAAATTAAGAAAAATAATAACAAAAATCCTAAATCCCTTCCCCCACACTTAAAATTTACATTGTCCCCAATGTAAAATAAAATGCAAAGAAAAAGGCGCAAATAACTATAAAAAGAAAAAGGAAAAGAAATGCAAATCTGTTTTCTTGGGTTGCCTCCCAAGCAGCGCCTTTGTTTATCGTCATTGGCTTGACAGCATGCTTAAACACTACGTCACTCCAATTTCATGAATGTTGCGTACTCCATCCATCACGTTATTTTTCATTGGTAGATTCAGTCTCCCTTGCACGTGACATGAACGTTTTACTCCCTCTTCAACGAATAGACATTTAAGATGATTGGAGAGAGTCTTTATATTCGGAATGAGATCCTGCAACATAAAAGATAGAAAATTTTCGTGAGTAACAGGTAATGGAATGGAAATTATTGCATTATTATCAAAAATCATTGGCAAAGAATTTAATGGAGCTTCATCCTCCTTCAAATCTTGTGACAGCTCAATCGTTACTTCTTCCTTTAACTCCAAATTGTTGGTAATTGTCATCTCTAACTTTTCCTTATCTATCTCCTCAACAACTGCCCCCACCTTAGGCATGTCATCTTCAAACATAACATCATTATCTACATTAATATCGTCTACTTCGTTGATGTTGTTTGCTTCTTCTTGCTTCGGTGATGGAGGGATCGTCTTTTTTGGATCTTCACTTCTTAACACTTGTGCACTTGTATTCTTCATTGGATTAATCATCGTTTGAGAATGTACTTCTTCAGAATCTAGTTCCTCCAAGTGACTGAGTGCAATTGTCATTTGGCCCATTTGTTTTTCCAAATTATGTATATTTTCCTTCGTTTCCTGTTGAAATTGCAAAGTGTTAGTTTCAATTAATTTAATCATATCCTCTAAAGACATATCAGAATTAAATGATTGGCCCTGTTGTTGTTGGGAATATGGCGGCATGTATTGTTGATAGCTTGAAAAATTCTGATGTACGGGCGGATTTATTTGTGGATTCTCATAGCCAAAATTAGGATGATCCCTCCATCCTGAATTATACGCGTTTGAATAGGGATCATATCTCCATTGGGGTTGACCAGGGAAACCACTTGTTGTATTGACTTGTTCATAGGACTCCTCTCGAAGAATGGGGCACATATTAGTCGGATGTCCTACCACTGCACAAATCCTACAAGCTTCCATTCGTTGTGTACGATCTGCAACCATTTGATAAACAAGAGAAGTTAAGGTATCAATTTGTTGCTCAAGAGAAGAAATAGTTACCTCATTGGCATAATCATGCTTGAATTCCATCTTGAACCTGCACAACTAAATTAAATTATGTAAATCTAAAAAAAAAAAAAAAAAAAAAAAAATTACTAAATTAAATACATATTTACAAAAGCACAAAATTAAATTAAAATCATTCCCCGGCAACGGCGCCAAAATTTGGTGTGATGTCGCGAGCACCCAAAAATAAAATCTTACTTTTGAAAAATAAATGTGTAGTAGTGCAAGTAAGAGTCGAACCCACAGAGAATGATTAATTTAATTTTATATTTTTGCAAATAAAAATAGGGGGGTTTTTGAATTAAAGAAATAATTTAAATAAAATTAATTAAAATAAATATGCAAGAAATAAATAAGAAGAAAAAGCCTTGGTTTAAGTTAAAATCCACCATCAAGAATTTACAACTGATCACTGATGCAAGAATAAATCAATTCATATTTTAAATATTCAACGTGGAATAATTACTCCCATTCGAATAATTTTCCTATCTCTCCTTAATTTTAGTTAAGCAGAAACAAGCGATCTAAATAACCCTTACTACTAAATAATCTCAGACAAGCGCTAAAGATTTAACCTAGTAGCAGCATAAAGAAATAGAGAGATCGTTGAACTAAACAACACAATCCAAGCGTCTGCATTTAATCTAGATGAATATTTTTCCTAAGATAAAATAATATTTTGATAAGCAAAATAATTATTAAACTTAGTTGCTTCGCAAATTAAAGTGACCAAACAATTACGGATTTGATATTTAATTTAGCAGTAGATTTCAACGAATAATAAACTAGTATGCATCCTAGCAATTAAACGAATTAATCATAAAATTAAACACAGAAAAATATTCAATACTCAAAATATAAATTGAACAATTAAAATAAATTAGATCTCACAGTGTATAAATCTTGATGGCTTCAATAACTTAAACCAAGAAAAAGAATTTAGCTACTCATAATAATAGAGAGCATCAAAGAATAGAAGAGAGAATTTTTATTCTAAGAAAAGTTGTGTCTTACAATGTGTATCAAGCCCTCTATTTATAGGCTCCAAAATTCTCCTAACCCTAGTAGGATTTACAATTAAAAATAAAAGAAAAAGAAAAATAATTATTATCCTAACCCTAATTGGAAGTCTAAATAAAATACTAAAAATAAAATAAAGAATTATTGCTTTCTTTTCCAAATTAAAATTGGACTTTTATTCCACTGATTTGTTGCATTGCAGTGTAGGAAATCCAAAATAAGGAAGGAAAAGGAACAAAGCTGCCAGCCGCCACTTTCTCTCTCTTCTCTGACGCGTCAGCCGCCTTTATCTTTTTTTTACCGTTGGCGCGTGTATTACACGCGCCTGAGCCAAAGAACGCAGCCGCGCATTGCGCGAAGAATGTTTTCCCGCTTAGACCAAAACGGCGTCGTTTCGTTGTGTTGCGTATTCTGTTCCTTGCTCGCGCGATGCGCGCGCGCTGACTTTTCCGATAATTACCGATTTGTCCCCGAAGCTTTGCAGAATTTACAGATTTTGCCCCCAAAGCTTATTTTTCCTACAAAATAAAATATAAAATAATTAAAAATAAATAAAAATAATATAAAAATACTAAAAATCCTAAAAACACATAATAATAAATAAAACACCTAAAACACTAAAAATAAATAAAAACACATAAATAAAAATAAATATAAAAATACTATAAAATTACCTAAATTAACATAAATTAACTAAAACCCTATAAAACCTATTAAAACCAAAATAAACTAAATAATTAAACATTTAAGCACACGATAAATATAAAAACTAAGTATTAGGGCATAAAAATATCGTATAATTTAGTCCTATCACCTCGGAATTGTAAAATAAAGTTACTCAAATAAAAACGGGTAATTTGCCCTCATTTCCTCCTCTAATTCCCACGTAGCTTCTTCAATGACGTGATTCCTCCAAAGTACTTTGACATAATGAATTATCTTATTTCTCAGTTTCTGTTCCTTCCTATCGAGTATCTGAACAGGAACTTCTTCATATGATAAGTCCTTCCCGACTTGAATTGGTTCATATGAGATAACGCGCTTGTAGTCTGGTTTGTATGGCCGCAATACTGACACGTGAAACACATTGTGAATATGTTCCAATTCAGGAGGTAAAGCTACCTCGTATGCTACTTCACCCACTCTCCTCAATATTTCGAACGGTCCTATGGACCTTGGACTCAGTTTCCCCTTCTTTCCAAATCTGATCTTCCCTTTCTAGGGAGATACCTTCATGTACACAAAACTCCCCACTTCGAAGTCTCGTTTCTGTCGATGTAAATCGGCGTATTTCTTTTGACGGTCTTGAGCTGCTACTAGCCGAGCTCTTATTACCTTGATAATTCTACCGTCTGTTGAACCAATTCTGGCCCCAACAGTCGGCGTTCTCCTACCTCATCCCAACATAGAGGTGTTCTGCATTTTCTGCCATATAAAGCTTCGTAAGGCGGCATACTTATGCTCGCATGATAACTGTTGTTGTATGCAAACTCAACTAGTGATAGATGGATTTCCCAACTGCCCTTGAAATCCATCACGCAGGCCCTGAGCATATCTTTCAATGTCTGAATTGTTCTCTCACTTTGCCCATCGGTCTGCGGATGATACGCTGTACTCATTCTTAACTGTGTCCCCAATCTCTCCTGAAGACTTCTCTAAAATTTTGACGTGAAGTGCGGATCTCTGTCTGACACAATCGATACCGGCACCCCATGTATTGAAATTATCTCTTTGATGTACAATTTGGCCAACTGATCCAAACTGAACCTAATCTTGATCGGCAAAAAGTGCGCTAACTTTATTAGTCGATCCACAATCACCCAAATTGCGTCATATCCCTTCTGTGTTGCTGGAAGCCCTACCACAAAATCCATTGTAATATGCTCTCATTTCCACTCAGGAATTTCTAACGGCTGTAACAATCCACTTGGTCTCTGATGTTCGGCCTTTATCTTTTGACAAGTTAGGCATCGGCTGACACATTCTGCAACCTCCCTCTTTAAAGTCGGCCACCAAAAATGCTGACGTAGATCTTGATACATCTTCTTACTCCCCGGATGTATCGAGTATCTCGTACTGTGGGCCTCTTGCAAAATTTTCTCTCGTAATTCAGGCACTAGCGGTACCCAAACACGATTTAACAATCATAATCTTTGATATAGAATTTCACAATCATAATCTTTGATCAATTCCAACCATCTCCGTTGCCTCATATTCAACTCCTTCTGTGTGAAGATATACTTTAGACTCTTATGGTCTGTGAATATCTCACATTTCTCTCCATATAAGTAATGCCTCCAAATTTTAAGGGCAAACACTACCGCTGCCAATTCCAAGTCGTGGGTAGGATATCCCTTCTCATAATCTTTTAATTGTCTGGACGCATACGCAACGACTTTGCCGTTTTGCATAAACACACAGCCAAGCCCCTTGTGCGATGCATCACTGTAGACTGTAAAACCTCCTGTATCGTCTGGTAAGGTCAATACTGGTGCTTCACTAAGTCTTTTCTTTAACTCCTGAAAACTTTCCTCACACTTCTCCGTCCACACGTATTTTACCGTCTTTCTTGTTAAGTTGGTCAACGGTGTTGCTATCTTTGAGAAGTCTTTTGATGAAAAAAGGGTAGTACTGCAAGCCATTTGATGGGATCCAATGAAGAAAAAAAAGATGTAAAAATTTAAAATAAAGGCTTTTGAATATATACCAAAAAGTATAAAATGAGATATCTAAGTCCAAACAAAAAAGTATTATTATAATACCAACTAAATCGCATCACGACAACCTTTTTTTCTCTATATTTTTTTCTTGAAATTGGACAAAATATTCTCATACCATGCGTCAGAACCTACTACAATAGTTGCTCTTGATATAGCCCGCAAAAATACCAAAGAGATTACACGTAATTACTCGTGCCTGAAGGCACGACGCAAATTAAAATTTCAAAAATACTTCATTTCCTAAAGACTCTTTGCAACCTAAAATAACTTACAAATTAATTATAATGAATCTAAACTGTCCTTGTGATTTCTCACCCAAATCAATTTGCATGTGAAAACATAACGACCGCAATACCCTAAAAACAGGAAAATGGCGTCAATCCTAAAAGGGTGACCCATATTATTTACGTGCAATTTTTTATAATAATAATAATAATAATAATAACAATAATAATAATAATAATAATAATAACAGTAATAATAACAATAATAATAATAATAATAACAATAACAATAACAATAACAATAACAATAACAATAACAATAACAATAACAATAACAATAACAATAACAATAACAATAACAATAACAATAACAATAACAATAACAATAATAATAATAACAATAATAATAATAATAATAATTGTTATTGTTATTGTTGTTGTTATTATTATTATTGTTATTATTATTATTGTTATTGTTATTGTTATTATTGTTATTGTTATTGTTATTGTTATTGTTATTGTTATTGTTATTGTTATTGTTATTGTTATTATTATTATTATTATTATTATTGTTATTACTGTTATTATTATTATTATTATTATTATTATTATTATTATTATTATTATTATTATTATTATTATTATTATTATTATAGTGTAGTGATAAATTTGATTTTGGCGAGAAATATGAGTGGATAGATTTTTGAAACAAATATGTTGAATTGAGAGAGAAAATGAGAGATAAGTTAGTGACCGTAGGATGTTAAAGCCCCAAATAATTTTAGACTATTGGATGTTGGAGCTTAAATTGATTTGAGACCATTAGATGTTGAAGTCTTGAGATTTGAGCCGCTCTATTTTATATTATAGAGGACTTAAATTTGGATTGTGTAGGCCCGAATTTGGGGGCGTAACAAGTGATACATATTTGATTTTAGATTATAAAATGACATAATATTCTTTAAAAAATGATATATATTGTCAGTTTATGTCGATTTTTTGATTGCGAGTTACGTAAATAATAAGTATTAGTGGACAACTCTTTTAGAGAAATATGTAATGAGTGAGATACCCTTATAATTCTATTCAATCTCATGTATTGATATATTTCACAATTGTAATTCGACACAAACTTGTCGCAATATATAGCATGACTCATATTCTTAAATATGTCACTATTTATATATTAGGTAGTTTGAATATTCTCTGGTAACCGATACTTTCTTTCGCGAAAATATTAAGAATTAAAAAAAATTAAGAGAAAAATATATTTTTACTTTTAAAAGGAAAACAGTATCACTATTTATATATTAGGTAGTTTGAATATTATCTGGTAACCGATACTTTCTTTCGCAAAAATATTAAGAATTAAAAATGAGATGACCGTCCCCGGATAAAGACATTCTGGTTTGGCCGACTGCTCTGCCAAAGCCATTACAATCTCTGAAGTGGATCTCCGACACTTTCCCACCTGGTTTCTAGGTACCCCTCCACTGATGACATCAATAACTGGCCTCGGCTGATTCGCACCAGCCTCATTCTGATCATTCATTTATGGTCGTCCTCTTTGAGGGACTGTTCGCCCAGCGACAAAGTGTAATAATCGACCGCTCTGCACATTCTTCTCAATCAGCTCCTTCAAGTCGTGAAATCTTTCCGCATCATGTCCTCTCGACTGATGATACTCACAAAATTGATTCGAGAATCCCCGATAACCCCTCCTCGTTCAGGGTGGTTCAAAAAGTTATGTACCTCTGATTTCATTTAATATCTGCACCCGATCGGCATTCAGAGGAGTGTATGTCTTCTGTTCAAATTTGGGCTGGGTGGGTGGCCGGTTTGTCTAATTACTTCCCTTCGGGCCAAGCCTATCCAGCACATCGGATTTCCCTTCCTTTGGTTTGTACTGGTCAATCCCCTTCTGGTTCTTTGTCAAAGTTGTCATTACTTCTTCAATAGCAATAAAATTCTCTGCTCGCTCATAAGCATCAGCCAGATCCTTCGCCGGTTTGAACATGATGTCCTTCATCAACTTCTTTGATTTGCCAATGTCCAATCCCGTAGTAAAGAATCCCAACGCCTGTGTCATATCCAGGTTAACCACTGGCCCTGCAGCCTCCCTGAACCGCTATACATATTGGTTTAGGGTTTCATCTCCCCTTTGTTTAATTTGTATCAGCGATGTTGTTATTTTCCCCCTCTTTTTATTACTCCCGAACCGGTCTTGAAACTTGTCGCATAACTCTTTCCATGAATTAACACTTCCCGGTGGCAAAGATACGATCCACTGCTTCGTTGCCTTTTTTAAAGTGGTTAGGAAAATCTTGCACATCCCCGCATCAGAGTGGTTATAATACCCCATTTTAATTTCATAGGAATTCGTATGGTCATAGGGATCACTGGTAACATCAAAAGATTCCAATGGCGGCAACTTCATCTTCGGGTCAGCCTTTTCCATGTTAATCGTCGCTGAGAATGGAGACTAGGTGTCTACGGGCTTAGCTCCCGCCTTAACTTCAGCTAACTGTTGTTCCAGGTCTGCCATTCTTTTTCTAAGTAAATCATCATCACTGGCTTTCCGAGAGTCAAGTTCAACCCCTGAGCCTTTTCTAGGACTTCGTATTTCCCGACAATCAGATGTATCTCCTAAACCTCTCCTCGGACTCCGAGCCACCCGATCGTCAGGCTAATACGCTGACCCCCTCCTCGGACTCCGAGTTTCACAATCGTCAGGCTGATACCCTGACCCCCTTCTCGGACTCCTAGCTATCCGATCGTCCTTCTGGTTACGTCTCCAATGCGGAGATAGGGAGCGCGTCCACCGGTCTGAGTAAGTCGACCCCCTATCCTGAGAAGTGGTTGGCCCCTTATCTGCTCACTCCGAATATGGTTTCGGAGGACCGTAGCTACCCCCGACTCTATCTACCAATGGTGATGAGGGTGGGTCATTCACCCGTCCCCGACCTTCCTTACTTTGAGGCCCGTATCCCAGATGCTTAGACTGTGTCCTCAGGCTTCTCATCCTCCTTCAACCCTGCCAGTAGAACAACCCACTCCTCCTACTGATGTCGGAGAGATCGCATAAACCCTTTTACCGTCTGGATTTTCTGTCTCTTAATAGACTCCCTTTGATCGTGACATTCCCTCTCGTCGACCGCACGCTCTCGGACAGAAGATTGACGGTTTGTCTCCCTATCATGAACCAAGCTTGGAGAAATAGAGGGGAACAACCATCGTCGGACCGAGTTGGAGTGTGGCGCTGTCGAACCTCCTCTGTGAGCAGATGGACCCAATCTATCCTTAACCGAACCCCTCGTTATAGAAGGTGCTGAAGAACCAATCTTCTCCACCCGATCACTTTGATGTTCCATAACCAATCTGCTGCTATGCTTTACTCACGCGATGATTTTAAAACAGAACCAAAGCCCTCCTTCTAGCGCCAATGTTAACGCCAAATTTTATCACTCGTTGAAACTCACGAAACAACAAGAAAAATTCAACGCCAAACACCAATAAAACAGGAGAAAGTATAACAAGAACACATGAATTTACGTGGAAACCCAATAGGGAAAAAGCCACGGGAAAAAGGATAATTTCACTAGTATGATAGTCGTGTTTTAATCTTTCTCAAGAACAATAGAGAGCCCGTTTGCTGGAAAATGATGGTTCTGTATCTAAAAGGTAGTAAAGTCGGTCTAGCAATAATAATATCTCCATCCACTTTCATGCAAGTCCCTATTTATATAAGTGTACAAATATCGGAAAGTGTGTAAGACTAAGAGCCCCTAACCGAGCATGGCCCAACAGTTAATAAGCCCAACTCCCATGAGACTCCCTTACCCGGCCCATAAAAGAACCCAAGTATCAAAATGAAAGCCCAGCCCAATAAAACAACACAAACCAGCCCCCCAAACCTCAGTCCAAATATTCTGATCCCAACAGTATGCATAACTTGTAGCAACCAAAGGTGACTGGAACAATACAATACTGTAATTGTAGTATAAGTGTTTACCTGGTTAATTTCAAATGTGTAGGGAGCTGGTTGAGTTTGCAGGTTTAAGCTTTCCAAAAGTATGGTAGAAACTAAATCAATTTCGCACTTCATATTGACAACAATTTTAATCAACTGTGACTTAAAACGAGCCTATGTACAAAAATTGGTATGGGTACTTGGATCACTTTTCCAAGAAAAAATAAAGAATAAATATATATGTACTGTGTTTTTATAACAAAAAAAATATATCATTCTATTTTTTTTCTCTATTTTCTTTTTTCCCCTTATTTTTCCTTCTCTTTTCCTTCCCTTTTCCTTTTTTTATTTCTTTTTTTCAAAAAAAAATTATAATATGAGATTGAAGTAACTAGTGGACTAACCGATTGAGATATGGTCAAAGAAATAACTGATTTGACTGGGTTTGATTTTGACCGAATAATTGAGGTTGGGTCAGGGCTGTTTAAAAGATATAAGGAAAAAGTCCAAGTTGGGTTTGGGTCAAACTTAAACAAGAGATGGGTTGGACGGCTTACTGATTTAACCAAAAAGAAGCAAGGTCTCTAATATCTTGAATATTTATAGAACTTATAAATATGATATTAAATAACTAAAGTGAATTATAAAGTTAATTTCGATGACGAAATTCTAGTAAGTTGGGATGAATATAATATCCCAAATATTTTTAAAATGATATGATAAAATCTAATTAAGGTTGTCAATTCAAAATCTAAGAAAGATTATTCGAGCATACCTTGAGTTATCTTTATTGTATAATCTAAAATAAGACTAATTCAACCAATATGATTATGGGATCATTGGTTAAGTCGATAGATGTATGAAATTAATGCACAAGGTTTGCCGCAAAGCGAGTGCGAGGATTTTGGGGTGGTTACAGTTGGTATAAGAGCAGTGGATTATAGTTTCGAGGTAACAAGTACCTTGGATTATAATCTGATGGATTAAGAAGAAATGGACTTATGAAGAGTCCACAAATAATTAAAAGATATGCATAAATCTTATTAAATCTAAATACATAAAAATTATTATATGAAAAGAATATAACGAATAAAGATAAACTCTTTACGAGAATATCTGATGATAAATGGACTCAAAAGAGTTCTTAAAGCAAGCAATAAGGTAAAATAATCTTATTAGTTTTTGTGTGAAACTATTTCATAAAAATGAAATGGTGTGTTTGGTATTATGTGTAATTATACCTAAGAAAGGAGATGAGTAAACTCATAGAGAGATGTTAATGAGAAATTCATTCGGAGATAATCAAAATTCATTTGAAGATAGTAGAAATATATTTGGAGATTATAAGAATTAAGTATATAATGAGTTGTAAACGATGAAAATTGAAGAAAAGTGGCTAGAGATAGTATAAGTTAAAGTACGTTTGGATTTTAATTGAAAACTCATGTTAGTAAAACTGAGTAGAACGACTCTCTTGTATGGGAAAGAGTTTAATATGCTTCAGAGAACCGATCTAACTACATTGTTGGTATGAATGATTCATGGTCAGTGTTCTCAAAGTGGGTTACACAGTGAATGAGATCATTTGAGAATAGTGTCAATGAGACGGGGAACTGATTCATTAGTTCTTGGGTGGAGGAAACACTCAGTTTGTTATATTGATAAGTAAATTAAAACCTTGTGTCAAACTAATTCTTTGTATATATTCTGAAAAAGTGATTCTTTTCTCATATGTATATTGATTAGTTATTTGTTGTTACGTCAAAATGAATAGTTTTAAAAATATTTGTATGTTAGTTACTGAACAAACGAATCCTTGTTATAGGCTTGGGCTATGATATGTTAGTCGAACCGACTTGTGAGATGCGGCTACGATTTGTCTATTAAGTGCGATGCTGATGAATCAATGTGCGCTGAGACATTTCAATCCCGTGTTGATGAGAAGGGAAACTAATTTATTTGTTTGTACTTGGTTTAATACAACCAATCAGTTTACTATATTACTATATATTTGCAAAAACTTGTGTTATGGTTAGAGAATAATGGAAAAGATAGAGGATTAAGGGTATTTCAAAAATCTTCTAGCTATGCTAGATCTTCATGATTATATTTGCACTTGAGTACCTTTGAAAAGAATTGTTCACTAGTTGAACTAGAAAAATTTTGTTAGCCATATCTATGCTAATTTTTCAAGCTAGATACAGTTAAATTTAATGAATTTTATCATGAACACATAGTCAAATATTGTGGTTATGATCGAAGGTCATCAACGCACAGTTATAGGATGTGGGTATGATAAAGTCATAAAATTGATTTTCAAAATAAATTTTTTTAGCTATGTTATTCATATGTCTATGCTAATTGTTTTGGCTAGACGGATTAAATGTGAAGAATACAAAAAATTAATTTATTCGTCAACACATCATTTAACCTGGTATGGTATGATAGATGATGGAATCATTAACGCAATCATGATGCGTCTATGATAAAGTCATACAATTGATTTTTAAAAGTTTGAATGGTTTAAATATGGGTCAATGCTAATTGTTTCGGCTAGACACCTTTATTATAAAAACGGATGAATGAATCTGATAGACACAACATACCGCATCTTTAAAGATAATATGGTACAACAGACTGATCACCTGAAGTACAATGAAAGGGTGTTCTCAATCTGAATTGATTGTTACACAAAGTAGAGTGTTCTCAATCTTATTTGATTGCTACACAAGAATATGATTTTTCAGTCCTAGCTAGTTAAACAATTATAGGTCGTATAACATCCATAGTATTTGAAAAATGTCAAGGTCTTAATTAACTGCAATATAAGTTAGAAGAATCCTTAATAAAGGAAGAATATGACTGAAACTCTAGTTTAGTAAAGGGTTTAAAATCTAGAGTTATGAAAGAAAATGAGTAGGGAAAAGTGAACATTGTTTAGACCTAATCAAAGTATTAAAGGTTTAATGTGAGTAAAAGATGGATTTAAAAAATTAATATTGAAGAGTAAATTGGAGATAATTATACTGTACTTTCGAGGACGAAATTCTGATAAGGATGAGAGAATGTAATATCCTGAATATTTATAGAACTTATAAATATGATATTAAATAACTAAAATGAATTGTAAAGTTAATTTCGAGGACGAAATTCCAATAAGTTGGGGTGAATGTAATATCCCAAATATTTCAAAAATGGTATGACAAGATCTAATTAAGGTTGTCAATTCAAAAGCTAAGTACGATTGTTCGAGCATATCTTGAGCTACTTTAAAGACAAAATACGACTCAAAACTATGATCGTATACAACTAAGAGGTTACAAATCTTTAACCTAATTTGTGTTATATAAATAGTAAAGCTTGAATTGAGCTTTTAAATGTGCTATGTGAATTATCTATGTGTAGGATTTTGTGTTTTGGTTTGAGTGGCTAATCTTAACACTTATTAAAAATCAGAAGTCAATTTAGGGCAAAAACCTAAATTGGAAAAAAAGTTTAACCCTAAACCCTACGGTCTAAACCCTAGAAAATATCCTAGGCCCTCGAGCAAAACGTGAAGGTCAAATTGACATTCTGTTTCAAGATTCATCATTCCCACCCTTTGAAAACACGAAATAGTCACTAAAATTTTTTTCTCGAAAAACGTGTAAAAGTACTATTCATGAGAAAACACTTTTCATTCGTTTGACTGTTTCTTTCAAATGTAAGTCTTCTCGTATTTCACAACATAGTGTTAATATGAGGTTTAGATGTCAGGGAACCAATAAAATTTTTTTGGGAAAAAGACGAAAAATGCACGATTTACGAGAAAACGTTTGTCATCTTTCTAACTGTTCTTTTTGACGTTTTGACTTTTTAGATTTCCCAAAATAGCGTTTATATGAAGTATAGATGTTATTTAGCCAATAAAAATTTTACTCAAAAAACGTGTAAAATACTATTCATTCGAAAAACTTTCTCCGAATTTTAAAAATTCATATTCTCGAATAGTGTTTTTATTGATAGTGGATGCATTTTTACCAATAAAATTTTTACCCAAAATAATTTTGGGAGAATACTATTCACGTATACGGGACGAATACGTAGCAAATACAGAAGAAATACGAAGAATAATAAAAATATACTGTAATGTATAAATACGAGAATTATACGGAAGATTATACGAGATTAATACAAGATTAATACAAGATTAATACGAGTTATAATACAAGTAGAATACGAATATTATACGATGTATTATACGTATGAAATACGTATAAATACTAATGTATTATACTATTTAATTAATTAGTTGAAATCAAACTATATTATGTGTAACTAAGTTAGTGTAACCAAACTAGGGAAAACTAGCACAATTACACTAACTGGAAAAGAATTAGCACGATTTGTTTGGAACTAAATCCAAGTGAAAATGAATCGACCAATCAGAAGAAGGGTGATGTAAGCGATAATGCAAGCGCTAGGGTGTAAGGTGTAATAAGCCGGGATAAAAATGCGATTAATGAAACTTGGCTTTTCTATAAATAGAAAGCTAAGCTCTTCATTTTTCTCATCATTTTCAAGAGCAAATTCAAGAGCAAAAATACTCTCTGTATATATTCTACATAGTTATAATTCAAGGAAATTGTAAAGAAATAGTAAAGCTTGCAATAATAAAAGGCGTTTAACGATTTCCCGAGAAACCGTAAAACAGTTTTAAGGCAAGTTCTAAACCTTTATGTGTTATTTGTGCAAGTCTTCTATCTCTTGCTATGTGCTACTTGTGCAGTCTTGTTATAATGATAAATGAGATGTGTAATGTCATGTTGATATGTGATAGATGTTATGTAAAGTCTATAACTGATATTTGCAAACCTTCTAGTTGTTATGTGTTATGTTTACGAGTTATGAACATGATTTATATACTTTATCTATCAATGTGATATAAATTGTTGGAATGTGAGTTATATGTGATATTAAATGGAGAATTATGTTCAGTCAAGGCATGTTAAAGTTTATATGAAAGCATAAACTGCGTATGTGTTATATGTTAGACTTGTTGAGCCGTCGTGCTCATTCTTAAGAATAAAACCTTATTTGCAGATTAAAGATGAACGTTAAGAAGATCATGAACGTAAAGATGAAGCGTAAATTAGGTTTACATGTATATTACTTGTATTTCTATAAGTCATAATGACTGTTGTAATAGGAACAAACAAACATGTAATCGAATATTAAATGAATGATATAAATTATTATCATCAGAATGTTGTTATGTCTTTATTTTGATATAACTTAGAAATGTTAAGACTTAACATAGTATTGATAATGATCTATTTATCTGGATGAGGATCGATAAATAACTTGTGAGTGATGTACATCCGAGACAGGACTAAGCGATGTTGACTGGTCAAATCCATCGTTAAGGTTCCTCGGACCCAGGTATAACTCGTTATTACTATTCTGAATATCAGATAAGTAGGATTATTGATATGAAGAGATATCACTATAAACAAATCTGTTTTGAGTGAGGGTTTTAACTAGTTGGGTAATGTTCTATACGGAAAGAGAATTTTGCACCAGACAAAGATACAACCATTTTTCACGGATAAAGATGCAAACATTTATCACGGGTGAAGATACAAACATTCACCGCGAGATTCTCTATTCCCAAGAGCCGTCCTAATGATTTAATGCCGTGAATATTGGAACATGTAAAGTTGTATAATATTTAAATCTTAAGGTTAAAATGGTACCGTTATATATGGTGTTATCCCTTTATACGGATGAAATACAAATTGATACTTGTATAAATAATAAGACCGAGATCAAGTTAAGATCCAGAGACAAAGTTAAGAGAAATTTTTAATGTATAATCTAAAATAAGACTAATTCAACCAATATGATTATAGAATCATTGGTTAAGTCGATAGATGTATGAAATTGACACACAAGGTCTGCCGCATAGCGAGTGCAGGGATTTTGGGGGTGTTACAAGGTCTGTCCATTAGTCCATGTTCAACAGAAGCAAATATCAGCACTAATACTACACGTTACACCGAATCGTCACAACAAACAGTAACTTGTAAGCATTGAACTGAGGAAGAGTAACTGAAGAATTAGGAGGGAAACAAGTTTATGGCCAAACAGAGTCGTTTAATGGATGAAAGCAGCTAGGAAGCCTTCCTGGAATCAAACAAGGACGTTTCATTTAAAAAATAGTTAGTTGGCTAAGCATAGTCGTTTTAATAAATAGCTGAAGCTTTATTATTTCCTAGCAAAACACGTGTCGAAGAATTAGTGGATTTGTTATAACTGATTTTGTAAGCTCGTGGTTATATATACTGTGACGCCCCCAAATTTGGGTCCTAATTACCTGAATCCGGTCATCACGATCCAATACAAATATTCACCTCTAAACAATATACAATAACTAAATGCGGAATAATAAACATATGTTGTTCATTCAAAAGGTGTTACTAGTCCCAAGATACGGTAACCTTACAACAAAAGTACACAAATACCCTTAATAAAGTACTTAGGGTTTACATTACATAACAAGTAATTTAGCTAACAAAAAGGCTGCATCCTGAAGTCTATCACTTCATCTTTCCCTTACCCTTGTTCTTCCCAGAAGTCTCAGGTTTCACTGCAATAATGTTCATGATATAGTAAGGGTGAGTAACTAGTTTGCTCAACAAGTTTAAATAACAACAAGAGACAATATATATCATGAATGAAAGGAATAACTGAAACAATTCAACAATGTGAATAACATATGCAGGAATAATGATTTGCTTTTAGAATCAAGATAGTTGAGTAGACTATGAACTATAAACTTCCACTGGAGTCAATATCTGGTTGACCCAATGGTTACTACCAGAAAAATATACTTGAGGGGATCAGCCTCTCGTACCATATGTGTATGCATAACATTTAATTTCCGTATTTTGTACATGATATTAGATACAGGGTACTCCCCTATAATATAGGGGTGTTCATAATAGTTTAAGAATCTGTATCTTCAATGATTTGGATAGTTTTTAAAATCTTTAACATAAATTTCTAGCTGAACAATGGCTTAGACTTACTTTGACCATTTCTTTAAACAGTAGAACATTAAATAAGGTATAAGTCCAAGATTGTACAAGAACAAGTGCACCAAGTGCGAATAACAACAACATCGATGTGGAATAATTGTAAAGTAATTAAACCACTCAAAACATACTTGGAATTACAGTTCAAGCTTAAATAAATAACTTGCTCAACGAAATGAGTTTAGAGATAAGGAACTTGCCTATGTGCTCAACTACAATTTACGTCTAGCTTTAATTAACTTGATTGAAAAGACCTAACATTAATAAAGTTAGTCTAACAATTAACACTATGTATAATGGTATGAATACACTTACTAAGACTATTCAACTAACATAGAAGTTAAACACATAACACACATAGTCAACATATTATTATTAACCCTTTAGATAATTAATCAAACTTAGGTTGATGATTTAAGAATTTAACTAGGATTTTTTTAAGTGTTAAACACTTATTAAACTTTGAAACAATTTCCTATACTTACTTAATTAATACCCTGATAATTACTTTATGTTTTATATCCTCAAATAATGTTTACCTATTATTTAATGATTAATTAAATAACAATTAATTAAATGATAAAACTTATTTATGTTGGATTGTCATTGATAATCAAATTCAAAAGCTTTCTGCTCTCCTATCGTCAGGTGAATCATCACTCAACAATTTGTACTGTCTGTCGTAGCAGACTTACTCTACAACTCATAAGGTCTGCCTCAACAACCCATTCGACAAACAAAAATAGTTCTACTATTGGAGTGATCTCACCCTACGATCACTATACAATGGTCGAGACCTGACCGAGGTTACACTACGATAGCCGAGGGCTTGGCCGAGGCCATTCTACAATAGCCGAAGGCTTGGCCGAAGCCACTCTACGATAGCCGAAGGTTTGGCCGAGGCCACACTACGATAGCCGAAGGCTTGGCCGAGGCCACTCTACGATCTACCTGACACATGCCGAGACGATTCTACGATCGTCGAGTGAAATTCTATGTTCAACATAATCCACTATACGATCTACCTGACACATGTCGAGACAATTGTACGATCGTCGAGTGAAATTCTATGTTCAACAGAATCCACTTTACGATCTACTTGACACATGCCGAGACGATTCTACGATCGTCGAGTGAAATTCTATGTTCAACAAAACCCACTCTACGATCTACTGAGACTACTCTACGTTTCCCAACAATGATGTTAATTGTTTACATCTGAGCTCTACAATCAGAGTGTGTTCACTATATGATGGTAGAGTTCACACTACCACTTACCGAAAACTTAATAATGCTTTCATATTTTAGTTTTAAACACAATAGTGAACATATTAACCCTTCTGATTCCTTTAGACAGTTTATCAATACTTGGTGAACCTACTAGTTTCTTTAATAGGGTGACATGAATACAGGTTACTTCATATCCATTATACAACTTATATATATTGGACTCATCATGGTTCTTCATAACAGATTTCCCCCAATAGAAAGTAACCATAACAATCTATTTTAATATAATATTGATCAATAACTAACTTCATTAAGATATTAAACAGAATTATTTATACCTTAAAGCTGGATAGAAACAAAATGGGTTCCTAGTTGTTGTTCTTCTTCTTCTCCCGAAGTAGGTGATGTAATCAGAGGACATTCACCCCAGGGCTAACACCACCGAAATCTTAATGACAGACTCTTGAAGTTTCTTATACTGTATTCCTTACTCACGACAACTCTCGTTCTCTCTCTCTCTCTCTCTCTCTCTCTCTCAATATCGGATGAAATTTGATAATGAGGATAAAAAGATATTAAGCAGCAATATAATGATACTCCATCCCTTCACTTGTCCAATCCTTTCTCACGTGAAGCCTTTCCCTGCTCACCAACTCCATCAGAGGATGATGGCTTCTCCTGACTACTTCTCTGTTTTCTCTCCTCTCAGACATTACTTAGCTTGTCCCAATTTTAGTGCCACCTGGACTCAATTAATTAACAGAGCTTCTCTCCCTTATTCGGTTAACGCAATGACATTTTACTAAACCAACATATTTGGCCCAATCTGAAAATGAAAGAGGAATGGATCCAATAACAATATTAGCCCAATTTGTAATACTTGAATTTTAATATTCTTTACTTCTCAATGATCACCCTCATTAAATTAATAACAAATGTTTAATTAATAAAATATTAATTCTTACCTTACAATTAAATAAGTAATTGAATTATTTAATTGTTTAAATAATTCATTTTTGACACTAAAGCCCATATTCAACTTATTGAAATTTATAATTTGAATTTAACACCATAGTTAATGTAAATAACTATTAAATCTTAATTTAAATATTCTTGTTATTATAACCTTAGAGTTAATCCGCTAATTTAATTATATTAGTGGCACCTTTTAATTCAAAATAACAATTTATCACATAAATGTTTAAATAAACCACACAAAATCTTCATCATTAGAAATTAATTCTTTATTTAATTAGTAATGAAGTTCAAATTTTCTTGGTCATTACATATACTGAGCTACATACTAAGAGAAAGGTATGAAATGAATGAAGTTAATTTTTAAGTTTATCTTTTCTTTCTCTACAAGTTTATTTTTCTCAGTAGATTGTTAGATTTCATAACAGATTTGGTATCAGAGCAACCCTGAGCAAGCAAAAATGGCAGATCCCACCACTAAAATTAACTTATAGAAGCATGAAAAGGATTTGAAGGCATTGAAAACTCGAATGGATCAGCTTCAATCAGTAATGGAAAAGAGCTTGGAGTAAACAAAAGAGCAATTCAACCTAGTTACTAGTTCGCACCAGAAATTATAATCCTAACATGATGAGCTTTCTAAAAAGATCACAGAAGCTCTAGAGGCAATTCTTAGTAAACCAAATTCAGTTGAGATAGGTAATAATCCTATTTCATCCTCTAGTAATTCAAATTTTGTATCAGTTACTTCGATGGTTACCTATCTTGTATCTCCAATTTCACTAGCTACACCACACATTCAGTTTAGTACAACTGTTATACCACTTACTACATCTCAGATTCAAGGGACCATAGTTGCTACCCTTTCACCTATAACTAGACGAACCTTACAGTTACCAGTTAACAATCCATTACAAATCTTATCCAACATTCACATACCTACCAATTCCTTTATAGATCCTTTTACATGGCCATACTCTACAAATCCCAATACCGCCACAATCCTATACCGCCACAGATCTTTCTACAAATTCCTATACTGCCCCTTTTTAGAGATACTCACCTATTAGTACCATGTGGAGTCCCTACAGTGAAAATCAACCCAACATAGGAACCACTATTTCCATTCCAGGTCCAAATGTTCAAAGTAGTTTGAATTGAATACCATAGAATGTTCCCAGTTCCTATGTTAATTACGATCGTCGAGTGAAATTCTATATTCAACAGAATCCACTCTACGATCTACCTGACACATGCTGAGACGATTCTACGATCGTCGAGTGAAATTCTATGTTCAACAGAATCCACTCTACGATCTACCTGACACATGCTGAGACGATTCTACGATCGTCGAGTGAAATTCTATGTTCAACAGAATCCACTCTACGATCCCTGCTCTGATACCAATTGTTAGTTCCCAATGACACAGTAGAAATCTAGAAGGGGGGGTTGAATAGATTCTTTTAAAATTTCTATTTGAAAAGATCTCACTTAATTAATTCTTAAACAGAAGTTTAACACAGCGGAATATGATTTAGTTATTCTTTTCTTGAAATGTTAAATTAATAATTTAACAAACAATTATATGGCAGATATAGCAAATGAAAGACAGAATGAGAGAGACTCTGGGTTTTAAGTGGTTCAGAGCACACAATACTCCTACTCCACTGTTCTGCTCTTCCAGCAGCAAATCCACTAAGGATACTTTTACAATATCTGAATCACTAAGATTCCTTCAAGACCCGCAGTCTTGGAATTTTAGTTCACAAAGAACTTTACAAGTCTAACAGACTTGCTTACACTAGTTCACAAAGAACTCTCCAAGTCTAACAGACTTGTTTACACCAGTTCACAAAGAACTCTCCAAGTCTAACAGACTTGTTTACACCAGTTCACAAAGAACTCTTCTGGATTGATGTATATTTGGATGTGCTACTAAGTTGCTTATTAGCTTGAGTGTTTGAAGGGCTTAGTAGCAATGCAGACTTTTCGGTTCAATCTTTTTCACTTCTTGCGTTTTTCTTTTTTGTGCAGAGCTCCTTTTTTCTTTTGTTGATCTTTGTATTTAAGAAGTTAGGGCTTCAGATTTCTTCCCGTTGGATCATCTGCTTGAGCTTGTATTTCTTTCCGTTACCTCACAGAGGAGAGCTGCAGAATATTAAATTAATATAGCTCATTAAAGCTCTTTATTTGATCTGACCTGTTAGTCCATGGAAGGTTGTATCCTTTTTCCTTTGGGACAGATATGTCAGTCGTAGGTTCCCACTAACTTTTATAGAGTCCTTTGGTCCTTCCAAACTATAGGACTGATAGAACACAGTCCTCTGACTTTTCTGCCTTGAAAGTCTTCTTTCTATTCCATAGTGCGCTTGGGTCAGACTCCTGACTTTTCTGACTTGATCGATTTGCAGAGTCTTCCTTTTTGGTTACTTTGATGAAGATTGAATGCTTGAATAGAATAGCTCCTGATCTGAGAAACGTGAAGTCTCTTGCCTTTTTGCTCAACGACCTTATGTGATCAACTCTACGAATATCCCTGCTGACGTGATTGATCTGTAAAGGATCATCTCTTACTGATCATTGTAGAGTTTACTCAACTGTTAGACTGTTTGATCGTAGAGTTCAATTTAAGGTGTCTTGTAAAGAATATAGTCTGTTTGGTCGTAGAGTCTTCTGGACCACAATCGTAGAGTCCATTCTACGATTGGTTGCCTTGATCGTAGAGTCTTCTGAATCACAATCGTAGAGTCCATTCTACGATTAGTTGCCTTGATCGTAGAGTCTGTTCAAATCGTAGAGTTTCCTTGACATAAATCGTAGAGTTCTTTCTACGATTTTATTACACCAACAGATCAACCTAACAGATTTGATCTATCTAAGTCTTAGTACAACACTAAAGACTTTTATACAATTAACAAGAGATCAACCTAACAGTTTTGATCTTATCTAATACAGCCCTTGTACATTATTTCTTATCATCAAATTTAATCATTCAATGTTCAACAATCTCCCCCAATTTGATGATGACAACATTATTAACAGATAGCGATTTGAACATATTAAAATAGGCAAAATGCAAGAGTAATTGAATGCCTAATCATACAGTGAGCAGCTGTATTTCCTAGAAAAGTATGAATTTTATTGATGTTTTAGTCAGATGATACAATTGAGAAAACAACAGAAAAAGAAATAAAAAAAACTTATCTCCTTCTGCTAGGAGGTCTTCTGCCTTCTTCTTCCCTCTGCCTGAAGAATGCTCTCCTTTCTTCTTCAGCTTTTCTCAGTTCTTCTTCCCTCAGCACAGCTTCTTCTTCTTTAATTTGAAACCATTCCTGTGAGCTAGAAGGCCTCATTGATGAGGAAGAAGGTCTTGCTGTCACCTCCTGTCTGGGACGAGATGGTACTGCTTCGTATCTAGGAGGATATATTGAAGTTTGAACCATCCTCATTCCTTGAGGTGCTCTTCCTCTTCTGCTGTAGTCCGAGCTAGTTCTTGTTTGCTTTGTTGTGCTCAGTTTCTTCTCCCCCTTATTGGCATCATTAATTGTAGCTACCTGTTCTGAAAGCTGCTGGATGCCCTGAATGATTTCTTGAAGTTGGGTCTTAGTGGCAGCTACATCATCTTGGTGGGCTTGGAGTCTTTCGTCAGCCATGATCTATTTTTTGCTCCACCAATGACAAAGTGTCATTCGACCGATGTTTTTGTTCTGTGAGAGAGTTCTTCAAGGCAATGATTTCATTACTGAGGAGGGTGATAGATTTATCATTGGTTTCTTGAAGAATAACAATGGCCTGCTGATGTGAGTTTAAGGCTGCCAGAATAATTTTATCCCTTTCTTGGAGATTTTCAGAGACTGCTGCCGTTAGCTGCTTCAATCTTGTGGAAAATTGTTTATTCAGACTGGTAGAGAGACCATTGGCAGCATCAATGATATCGTCCATTCTACGTTGAAGGTTGTGGGATTTCGATGCCAGGTCGTTTTGTATCTCTGTATGGATGTGGCTTGTCAAGTCAGTTAAGCCTTCAGATGTAGGGAGCCGAGATACCTTGTCTAAAATTTCCTGGAGAAGTTGAGATGATTGTCCCTGGTCAGCCGTAGAGCTTGGAATATGAAAGTATTCGTGACCAGAGGAGGAGGGAATATCCTTGTGAGTTAACAGGAGTCTTGAAGATGGAGCCGGAGGAATTGTTTGCTGAGTAGGCAGAATTTCAGGAGAGTCTGGCGGGCACTCTACGTTTTGATCATGTAGGCTTTCTTGACCACCAATCGTAGATGGAGGAGACTCTACGATCGGGGAAGTGTGGGTCGTAGAGCTTGATGCAGTATGAGTACTTGAGGACTCCTCAAATTTATTGAACATTTGTGAAGGAGTATGAATTTGAATGAGGGTTAGAGGAATATAATGTACCTTTTGCCCTAAAGTTTGTGAAAAGGGGCTGCAAGAGATGAGCTTCTGGGCAAAGAACAGATTCTGAGGATAGCCTTGAGCAATAATCACCACATTTGGATAGGCTTTGAAGGTCCAGAAGAGTTGATCCCATGCATTGTGCACCAGAGCTCGGTGGAATGGCATTAGTGGCAAGAATTTTATCAGGTAGTTGAAGTTAAGGTGCATTTGCTCATTTCTTCCAACGGCCACTATTTCAATGTCATCCTCTTCATCATCATTCATTGTGGCTGTAAGGATTGAAATGTCATTTTGAGTCTCCCCCTCAGCCAGAGCATCTGCTGGCTCAGGAACAACTGGAAGCTCCCCCTCAGTTTGAGCATCCATAGGCTCAACTGCTTCAGATGACTCCTTTTCTCCTGGAGTAAGGTCAGGTCTTTCAAGTAGCTCCCCCTTAGCTACTGAGCTTTTGTCGGCTAACTTTACTAGCCTTCTTCTCTTTTTCCTTGGCTCCTTTGGAATGACCTCTTCAGCCTCATATTTGCTGCGAGTCTCTCTTCGCAGATCTGAACTTTCATCCCCTGAGGCAGCCTTTTCTTCAGGAGCAGTAATAGGAACCTCATTTGACGATCCTTGAGGTTCTTCAAGCTCAAGAGCTCTTTTTCCTTTCCTTCTTCTGACAAGACCCGGAGAATGCCTGCTGACCTCCTGAGATTCTTCTTCAGCAGGAGTGTTCTTCAGAAGTGATGGCCCTGCACCACTCTGCGTTCCTTCACTATCCCCTGACCGAGATAGTTTCCTATTTTCAACTGGGTTCCTCCTCCAGTTGTCAAAGAGTTTATGGGTAATCCTTTTGTTGGTATTGAGGGCTTCTCCTTCATCATGCTCAATTAAATCCCCCAATGATGATCTAAGGAGAATGCTGATGAATCTTCCATAGAACATTTTTCTGGTCCCCTTAGCCTTTTCTGTATTTAGGACCCAATTCCCTATCCATTCCAACAGCAAGGAGCCATAGTTGATGTTTGTCTTTTTGACTATGGCTGTCATTATTTTCAGCTGTATCTCACTGACTGAGTCATGGGCTTAATCTTTACAGAAGAGGCATTTTCCTACAACATCAGCTAAAAACTCGTATTTCTGAGGAAATTCTTTCTTCTTCAACCCTTTCAGTCCTGGATTCTTTTGATGATGCATTCTTCTCAGCCCTTCTTCGGTGCTTACCATACTTAGAGATGTTAGGCCCCCTTACTTGAAACCTAGGGCTATGTTGAATTCTTCGGCAGTGAGGCTGAGCTGAACCCCTTTTACAGTGGTGGTTAGAGTTCCGTTAGCATAGGATCCTTTTACGTAGAACTCTCGAACAAGCTTTGATAGAATCCTTGTATTTGTCCCCAACGCTTCTCGCAGTCCAGCTTTATCTAGCAACTGGATTATTCTTTTGAACTGCTTATCTGTTGTATCGAAGGCTTCAAAGTTGAGCTCATTTCCAGAAATGACTTGAGCAGGTGCCATTTGATAGATTTTCTGAAACGAGAAGAACGGTTTATCTGAGAAATGATAACTTAGGGTTCGGGATTGAGAGAGAAAAGAGAGAGAGATATAGATTTTTGAACTTTGAAGAAATGAACGACGTGCAGTTTTCAAAGTATTTAAAACTTCCCTCTATGTTTGCTGAGATACGTGTCAAGTTCTGATAGGATCATTTCAGTTGGTGGATGACCATTTTACCCTTAGTTCCTCAGAGCTTTACGATCCTTAGTTGCACAACGATTCTTTTGTTTTTCGTAGAGTTGTCTTTACGATTGAGGAATTTTCTGCGATCCTTGGATTAAAAGTCGTTGAGTAAGCTCTACGATTCTTGGCTTGATGATCGTCGAGTGAGCTCTACGATCTTAAGCATACTCTACGATCCTTGACAATTGTTGACTGAGTTGAGCATGTCCATTACTTTCCTTGCACACTTTTGTTCTTGCAGAGTTAGTATCAAAAAAAAAACATGATATATATATTAAGGGTCTAGATTTAGCATTCTTAACTCACTTATTAGTTTATTAAATCTTGATTCATCTAAAGGCTTTGTAAAGACATCTGCTAGTTGATCTTCAGTTGGGATGTAGTGAAGTGATATATTTCCATTTTGTACATGATCCCTGATGAAATGATATCTTATATCTATGTGCTTAGTTCTAGAGTGCATAACAGGATTATGTGTTATAGCAATTGCACTAGCATTATCACAGTATATAGGAATAGAATTTAGCTCAAACCCATAGTCTGCAAGTTGAGTCTTCATCCATAGAATTTGTGCACAGCAACTGCCTGCGGCTATATATTCAGCTTCTGCAGTAGATGTCGATACTGAGTTCTGCTTTTTACTAAACCAAGAAACAAGTCTGTTGCCAAGCATCTAGCAAGTTCCACTTGTGTTTTTTCTGTCTATTTTGCATCCTGCATAGTCAGCATCTGAGTATCCCACAAGATCAAAGGAGGACTCCTTGGGATACCATAATCCTAAATTTGGAGTTCCTTTAAGATACTTGAAAATTCTTTTCACAGCTAATAGATGAGACTCTTTGGGGTTAGCCTGAAATCTAGCACATATACATGTAGCAAACATTATATCTGGTCGACTCGCAGTAAGATATAATAGTGAACCTATCATACCTCTGTACTGAGTGATTTCAATGGATTTACCATTTTCATCTTTGTCAAGCTTGGTGGCAGGTGGCATAGGAGTCTTCATGATAGATGCGGATTCCATGCCATATTTCTTTAATAAGTCTTTGATGTATTTGGTTTGATTAATGAATATGTCTTCATCAGTCTGCTTCACTTGTAGTCCAAGGAAGAAGTTGAGTTCTCCCATCATGCTCATTTCAAATTTGCTCTGCATAAGCTTGGCAAATCTTTCACATAATTTTTCATCAGAGGAACCAAATATGATATCATCTACATAAATTTGAACTAGCAGTGTCTTATCCTTATGTTTTCTCAAAAATAAGGTAGTATCAATTCTTCCTCTAGTAAATCCCTTTTCAATGAGAAAGTTAGTCAAGGTTTCATACCATGCTCTAGGTGTTTGTTTTAGACCATATAGTGTTTTATCTAATTTATAAACATAATTTGAAAAAGTTGGATTGATGAAACCTGGAGGTTGTTCCACGTAAACTTCTTCTTGGAGTTCCCCATTTAGAAAAGCACTCTTGACATCAATTTGGAAGACTTTGAACTTCATGTGAGCAGCATGGGCAAGGAAAATCCTTATGGCTTCCAATCTGGCAACTGGAGCATATGTTTCATCGTAGTCAATTCCTTCTTCTTGAGAGTAACCTTTGGCCACTAGTCTTACTTTGTTCCTTGTTATCACACCATTTTCATCCATCTTGTTTCTGAAAACCCATTTGGTGCCAATGACAGGTTTATGCTGAGGCCTGGCCACTAATCTCCAGACCTTGCTTCTTTCAAACTGATTTAGCTCCTCTTGCATGGCCTCTATCCAACTTGAATCTCCTAAGGCCTCTTCAATCTTCTTGGGTTCCTCTTGAGAGAGAAAGCTTAGGTAAAAGCATTCATTAGAGGTTGCAGCTATAGTCTTGATTCCGGTGTTTGGATCTCCAATAATAAGATCTTGAGTGTGATCTTTGGTCCATTTTATTCTGCTAGGAACGTCTGTTCTGGTGCCCTCTTGTCTGAGTTCCTCTAAATCAGCTTCTGGTTCTGATCGTAGAGTTCCAATGTCTGATGTGGTGTGCTCTACGATCTCCTCTCCTAGCTCAACGATTTCTGTCGCTGGTTCCATGGTCGTAGAGTCGGACTCTACGATTTTGAGTTCTTCGATCGTTGAGCTTGTGTCTACTGACTCGTTGAATGGTGATCTTTTCTTTTCAGGATCTGATTCATCGAATGTGACGTGGATGGAGATTTCAACAGTTAGTGACTCCTTGTTGAACACTCTAAATGCTCTGCTATCTGTTGCATAACCAATGAAGATTCCTTCATCTGATTTTGGCTGGAATTTGGTAAGATGCTTCTTGTCATTGTTGAGTACGTAGCACAGGCAACCAAATGCATGAAAATAACTTATATTTGGTTTTCTTCCTTTCCATAATTCGTACGGAGTTTTCTTCAATGTTGAGTGTATGAGTGACCTGTTTTGAGTGTAACATGCAGTACTGATGGCTTCAGCCCAGAAATATTCAGGGAGAGAAGCTACTGCTAAGAGGGTTCTTCCTGCTTCAATAAGAGTCTTATTCTTCCTTTCTGCTACTCCATTTCTGAGAAATCAAATTCTCGTCCATGATCACTTCTGATGGCCTTGATCTTTTTGCCCTTTTCATTCATGATCAGTCTGAAGAGCTTGATGAGATGTGAAATGGTTTCATCTTTGGAGTTTAGAAAGAATACCCAGGTATAGCTGGTGTAGTCATCAACTACAACTAGAGAGTATCTTTTTCCTCCGAGGCTGGTCGTAGATACTGGTCCGAATAAATCCATGTGAAGTAGTTGAAGAGCTCTATCATTTGAGTTTGCTGATTTGCTTTGGAATGACGTCTTTGTTTGCTTTCCAAACTGACAAGCTTTGCAGGGCTTTTCTTTAATGAAGTTTAACTTTGGCAATCCTTTTACTAGATCTTTGGAGGCAAGCTTTGAAATGCTCTTGAAGTTAAGATGAGATAACCTCCTATGCCAGAGCCAGCACATATCTTCAGAGGCTTTAGCAAGAAAACAGACAGTTTGTTCTGAGCTCAATTTAGCAAGATTGACCACATAGACATTTCCTTCTTGAACTCTTTCTAACTTTAGAGAATTGGTTTTCAAGTCTCTAACTTGGCATTGGTTGTTGAGGAAGGTGACTTGATGTCCTTTATCACAGAGCTGACTTATACTTAGCAAGTTGTGCTTTAGTCCCTCAACATATGCCACTTTACTGAACGAAATTGCACCATTTCCAGTTGAGCCATAACCCCTGGTTTTCCCTGAGTTGTTGTCTCCAAAAATAACCGCAGGTCCATCTTTTTCTTTAAACTCTGATAGAAGAGCCTTATCTCCTGTCATGTGCCGTGAGCATCCACTGTCAAGATACCAGATGGATCTATTTACCTGCATAACAAATCAATCTTCATTTTGGTACCCATATCTGTTTGGGTCCTGCTTTGTTAGTACCTTTTGGGACCCAAATCTGTTTGATTTTAGATCCTTGCATTCTATGATATCTCAACAAATATTTATCATTTTTATGAGGGTGCCTATGATTAATATGATATTGATAATGATATGTATGTATTTGTGACTTTTTGTTCGTCTAGGACTTGTATGGATTATGATTTCTCATAGTCTTTTGCTGATCTACATTCTGCTTCCATACTACTCTACGATTCTCATGATTCGTAGAGTGAGTTTTGCTTGACTTATTTTTCAATTTTCTGAATCCAAGACCTGTGTGAGTTTTGTTAAAACTGATTGTAGGTTTAGCAGAATGTGGATGGGTGGTAGAATCTGAGGATTTGATGAACACAATTCCTTTATTAAAATTAAAGGATTTGCCTTCGTTTATTTCCTTTGACTTCTCTATATTGGGTTCTGAGAATAAATTCTCAAATCCCAATCCTGATCTATCAGTCACATCTCTTTGACTTGAGATCAGGGTGTCCATAGATGAACTAGACTTGTTCCACATAGAAATAGTATTTTCTAGTTCCTGAATCTTGGAGACTAGTAAGGATTCTTTATAAGTGCTCAACTCATTTATCTCTTTTAGTCTTTTATTCTCAGTTTCAAGATTAGAGTAAAGTTTTGCAGTTTGAACTGAGGCTTCTAATTCCATGCTTATTTTTTCTTTATCCTCTTTTAGATGAGAGTAATCTTTAGATAACCTTCTAAACAATTTTATATATTTGTGCAATTCTGTCATTAAGTCATGCATGCCTTCTCTAAGATCATCAATGCTTAAATCAGGAGAATAGAAATCAAATACCTCATCTATGATGAATTCTTTTTTGCTGCTTCCTTCTTCATTTGCCATTAAGCACAGGTTGGCCTTCTGTGGCTCTTCATCATCACTTGACTCAGAATTTAATTCTTCTTCTGAGTCACTCCAGGAGCCTTCAGCTATGAAGCTTTTGTCCTTCTTCTTTTGTTTATGGAAGCTTTTGAATTCTCTTTTTGGATTTACTCTTGATTTGTCCCTCTTCACCTCTTCTCTTAAGGGTTTTGGACATTTAGCAATGAAATGACCTGGCTTTTTGCAATTGTAGCAAAGGTCATTTGCTTGTTCTTTGCTGCTGTTGCTTTTGAACTTCTGAGGTCTATTTCTGTTGATGAATCTTTTAAAATGTCTGACTAGCATGGCAGCTCCTTCATCATCATTTGATTCATCTTTGTCAGAGTCAGAGATATCCTTGTGATTACTCCTGTGAGTTGAGGTTGAGGCTTTAAGAGCAATGTTTTTCTCCTTCTTTCTTTCACCAGATAGATTTTATGCTCTTTGATTTAGCTCCAGCTCATAGGTGAGAAGATTTCCATATAACTGTTGTACAGTCATCTCGTGCAGGTTCTTTGACTCTCGGATGGCTGTGGTTTTGGCATCCCATTTGCTTGGCAAAGATCTCATGAATTTAATGATAAGATCTCTGTTTGGATAGATTTTTCCATAAGATCTGAGAGAGTTTAGTAGCAGGTTAAATCTCTCATAGGTGGCTGTAATGTTTTCACCAGAGATGTGGGTGACCATCTCATACTGTTGAACAAGCAGTGATTGCTTATTTTCTCTGACTTCTTCTGTTCATTCATGCATGATCAACAGAGTTTGCCATACTTCTTGAGCTGTCTTGCAGTTGACAACGTTCTCAAATAGATCATCATCCAGAGATTGAAACAAGATGTTCTTAGCCCTTTTGTCTCTTTGAACATCCTTCTTTTCATTGTCTGTCCATTCGTCTCTTTTCTTTGCTACTAGCTTGCTTGGATCTTCAGTTGATAGTGCAAGCTTCATTGGTATGAATGGCCCATTCATCACTGTCTCGAACAGTTCATCATCTATAGCATCCATGTAAGCCTGCATACGAACTTTCCAGTTAGCAAATTTTTCTTTATTACACATAGGTGGTCTGTTACCTCCACTGAGTTCCGATCCATTCTTGTTGAGTGCCATTTGATCTACTCAAGCTTGAAAGGCTTTAGATGTGAGAACCTGCTCTGATACCAATTGTTAGTTCCCAATGACACAGTAGAAATCTAAAATGGGGGGTTGAATAGATTCTTTTAAAATTTCTTCTATTTGAAAAGATCTCACTTAATTAATTCTTAAACAGAAGTTTAACACAGCGGAATATGATTTAGTTATTCTTTTCTTGAAATGTTAAATTAATAATTTAACAAACAATTATATGGCAGATATAGCAAATGAAAGACAGAATGAGAGAGACTCTGGGTTTTAAGTGGTTCAGAGCACACAATACTCCTACTCCACTGTTCTGCTCTTCCAGCAGCAAATCCACTAAGGATACTTTTACAATATCTGAATCACTAAGATTCCTTCAAGACCCGCAGTCTTGGAATTTTAGTTCATAAAGAACTTTACAAGTCTAACAGACTTGCTTACACTAGTTCACAAAGAACTCTCCAAGTCTAACAAACTTGTTTACACCAGTTCACAAAGAACTCTCCAAGTCTAACAGACTTGTTTACACCAGTTCACAAAGAACTCTTCTGGATTGATGTATATTTGGATGTGCTACTAAGTTGCTTATCAGCTTGAGTGTTTGAAGGGCTTAGTAGCAATGCAGACTTTTCGGTTCAATCTTTTTCACTTCTTGCATTTTTCTTTTTGTGCAGAGCTCCTTTTTTCTTTTGCTGATCTTTGTATTTAAGAAGTTAGGGCTTCAGATTTCTTCCCGTTGGATCATCTGCTTGAGCTTGTATTTCTTTCCGTTACCTCACAGAGGAGAGCTGCTGAATATTAAATTAATATAGCTCATTAAAGCTCTTTATTTGATCTGACCTGTTAGTCCATGGAAGGTTGTATCCTTTTTCCTTTGGGACAGATATGTCAGTCGTAGGTTCCCACTAACTTTTATAGAGTCCTTTGGTCCTTCCAAACTATAGGACTAATAGGACACAGTCCTCTGACTTTTCTGCCTTAAAAGTCTTCTTTCTGTTCCATAGTGCGCTTGGGTCAGACTCCTGACTTTTCTGACTTGATCGATTTGCAGAGTCTTCCTTTTTGGTTACTTTGATGAAGATTGAATGCTTGAATAGAATAGCTCCTGATCTGAGAAACGTGAAGTCTCTTGCCTTTTTGCTCAACGACCTTATGTGATCAACTCTACGAATATCCCTGCTGACATGATTGATCTGTAAAGGATCATCTCTTACTGATCATCGTAGAGTTTACTCAACTGTTAGACTGTTTGATCGTAGAGTTCAATTTAAGGTGTCTTGTAAAGAATATAGTCTGTTTGGTCGTAGAGTCTTCTGGACCACAATCGTAGAGTCCATTCTACGATTGGTTGCCTTGATCGTAGAGTCTTCTGAATCACAATCGTAGAGTCCATTCTACGATTGATTGCCTTGATCGTAGAGTCTGTTCAAATCGTAGAGTTTCCTTGACATAAATCGTAGAGTTCTTTCTACGATTTTATTACACCAACAGATCAACCTAACAGATTTGATTTATCTAAGTCTTAGTACAACACTAAAGACTTTTATACAATTAACAAGAGATCAACCTAACAGTTTTGATCTTATCTAATACAACCCTTGTACATTATTTCTTATCATCAAATTTAATCATTCAATGTTCAACAGTAACTAATGATGATGTCAATTTCATATATAAATTGTAGGTTGAACGAAAGACGCAAAATAAGCATAAATGGTAGAAGCAAACCATGCAAGTTTTTTCAGAACTTACTCTTATGTGCATTTCTATGCAACCATATGTTATTAAATTATTGATATGAGAATATATTTATGATATTTGTGTTATGTGAAATGCATGAAGTGTGATTATATGCGAAGTATGTACCGAAAAAGAAGCATGAATTGATATATTCTAGATGTGTAATATATGCGATGCAACGACCCGAAAATCCGCATACTGGCCACGCCGGATCCCGCTCGTTAGACGTACAACCTTGTACTTAAATCCACTATATACCTCAATAATATCATTAATGAAAGTAGTTTATTTTAAAACTTTTTCAACCTTGTTCACAATCTACAACTATACTGTAGTTATTTAAAACAGAGTTTATTCAAAACTATATCATGATCCTGTCTCAGAATCGAAATCTTTACTTAATAACATCTCAGACCGAATATACTATGATTTAGTCTGTTATAAAAATATGAGTATAATAAACTCACTACATACCATATTCAAATTTTTATTTATTAATATAAATTTTCCTTTATACAACTAGGTATGATAATATATCACACGTCTGCTCCAAACCGCAAGTTATACTAACTATTCAAGTTTTCTAACTTTGATTTATACAAACAAACTACCTTAACAGGCTTATCGCAAAAGCATTTAACTCCCTCTACGCAGAGATTTCATTACCATGTCTAATATCATTCGCGCATGTCTGACATTCCCGTCTCAATCTTTGTCTTTATCGACATCGTCTAAATTTCTCGAGCTTCAACTGAAAAATGTTGTTTAAGCAAGAGTGAGCACGACGGCTCAGCAAGTCTAACAGTTATCACATAACACGTATTTCACATTTTATCATGCTTTATACATCTCATGCTTTGTAATTCATACATATATTATGCATATCATGCTCTGCATTTAATACTATGATTCATGCATCTCATGCACCGCATTCATAATATCGTATCAACTCAATATTAAACAATCATCTATGCACATTGACAATATATCGCATGTTATTGCACAAAGGCATATAATCACATGTTTCCACATAAAAACATTTAACACATAGGAGCAAGTTCTGAAAGACTTGTCTGGATCGGCGTTTTTACCATACGCTACCCTTTGTCGTTCCATTGCACGACCTATACCGTATATGAGATCAACAAAGCACATTATCAGTCAAAGATTAACTCTAACTGTTAGTTTATTCTAAAAACATTTACCTTAACTTATGATCTTTTATATTATCTTTATCGATATCCAACTTCGTTATTTAAATAACTCAGTTTTATTTCTCTTTTATTACCGCGTGCTGGCTTAACACACTTGCAATTTACTATGTGTATATCAAACTATGACTTTATACCACACTTGGTTAAATATTATCCATATAAGTTCATTTAACTTAGATATACAAATACTACCAAGTTATGAATTATTTAAAACGTTTCTTAATTTAGCTCTTTTATACCAATTTTGGATTCTTTGCTAAATTCGAAGTATCATTACCATGTTGGTCATTTAATACATCAATAGAACTACATAACATATTTATATTATGAAAATTACATCACACTTCCAAAAATGCAGAATTTTTCTTCCAAGTTAAATTTTACACATTTTGAGTTATCCAGAAAGTGTTACGCAACGATTACATATTTCAACTCTACACGAAAAACTGAACAACATAACAAAAAACTACGTAACGTCCAAAAATCAACTCGGCCAACCAAAATGGCTCGGTTTGCCCCAAAACAGGCTACACACTGCCTAGACAGCTTGCACACTACCCAGGTCTGCAGAATTTTTTTTTCTGAAAATTTGCATTTTTATGATTTTCTAACTAGTTTTGTGAATTTTTATCTCATTCTTCACACATCCGATTAAATCCATTTTTGGATATGTTCTACCTCATACTACATTGTATTTTTTTAAAATATAACATGTTCCAAAACAGTTTGGTAAGACCCGAAAACAGTAGGGTGAAACAGCTTACTCCAAACAGTTTTCGGACTTGGAAAATTTTCTGATTCTACAGAAAAGTTGATTTTCATACGTACTTTGAGGATTTTTAACTTTCCGCTCTTAAATTCTTTTGACTAACTTCTTGAGCAGAAATCAAAATCTAGCTACAAGGTATTTTATAAAAATATAACTCGTTCAAATCCATTTAATTATAACATGAAAACAAGGGCTTAAAAAATGTCTATTCAACACATTGTTCACATGTTTAATTTTCCTTCAAAATCAAAATCAACCTTTTTGATTTCTTTCCATTATTATTCTTGTATTATCATATTTTCATACTTAGATGCACATAACCCCCAACACTAGCCATTAGTTAGACGCTTTGTATACCAAAGTTTAGAAACGCAATTTCTCTTAGGCATTTTATCAAGCACGTTATGTGCACACATTAACTTATTTCAACTCTTGATCTTAAATGGTTGATTATGCATAGAATGTGGTAACACATATCTATACTCATTACGTATGCCAAAACATATAGTTAAACTTCAAAATATACCATCACCCAAAATGTTAATTCAAAAAGATTTATAAAACTCATTTTCACAATTTCTTTAACAAAACGTTGTTTTCGTTTTTAACGTAACTCCTTTGTTACACGTCCGTTTTTGTTCCTTATTATATCAAATTAAACCTTACTAAGTGTACTACAACCTCATCTAGGCCATAAAGTCAGACCCTTAGCTATTTAAAATAGATTTTGCAATTTCACCAACTAGTCCAGAAAATTTCATTTCCTAGACAGCTTTCATAAACAATTTATTTCGGACATGATCCGCTCTATAAAATGGCACAATCTCGCGTGTCTAGCTAGACAACTTCCATATATACAACTTTGTAGTTTTAAGTTTCTTCATCTTTCCAAACACACGAATTTATATGAATTTTTCAAAGTCAGAAAATCGTTGCTGTTTTTGATTCTCTAGGCAGACTATAAATGTTCCGAACCAGTCTCACTAAATCAGTCACTGAGAAAAATATACAATGAGATTTTGAGTGAATCCACTTTCATAACGTAGCTTACTTCCATACCTTCGTTTTGATATAAGGCTCACTTTCTAATTCATTATACTCAAAGAAAAATGAATTTTACAGAATCAATGTTCATTTACTCAAAACCTACGAATTTGGTTCTTCAAATTTTCTTTAAATTTCATTTTCTTTTCTTGAATCATCTTGTTTAATTCATGATAATCCAAGATTAAACCAGTTCTAACAAGATTAAACATGATCTACTATCCTAGATCTTATATAAACATAAATCTACTCAAGGAAATCAAAGGATTTAAACAAAAGTTGTGATTTACTTTATTCTAGTTTTTTTTTCTTCTTCTTCTTCTTCTTCTTCTTCTTCTTCTTCTTCTTCTTCAATGACTTCTCTTCATTTCTTCTTCTTCTTCTTCTCCCGTAGCCTCTCTTCTCTCTCTATTTTCTGCTGATTTGCTCTCATAAAAGTGGGTTTAATCAATTAATAAATAATGTAACAAGATAAGAAATAAGAGGTAGCTTTTGATTGGTTAAACTAGATTGCATGAAGATAAGATATTAAATGATTGGCTCTTATTAAATTCAGCCACTAAAAAAAATCTCAACAATTCCAGCTGGCCCACTAAAGAAATATGTGGATTAAATTTCTCTTTTTGGTCACACTTTTAATTATCTGACCCGCTCTTTGACTATTTGACCCGAAAAATCAAATTTTCAATATTACAGTCGATTCCTACTAATTTGGACATCCCCGTCGTCGTGGTAATATCCATTTCTTCAAATTCACTTCCAAACTTTAATTTTGACCTTTTATCCTAAAAAGTCAAACGGTCAACTTTGACCAAAAAGTCAACCGAAACACATATCGTGTTTACAGTCCATACTTACTAAATTTAACGTTTTCGTCGCAACGGTGAAGTCTGTTTCTCAAAATTCTTCTTCAAACTCAAATGTTGGCTTTTTACCTTTACAAGTCAAACAGTTGACTTTGACCAAAAAGTCAACCCCGACACCAAAATGTGTTTACCATCTCTTCTAGCTAAATTTGACATTCCGGACTCAACGGTGCAGTCCGCGTCTCCAAATTCTATTTCGAACTCAAATTCGGATTGTTGACTTCCTTTAGTCGATATTTGACTATTTGACCATTTTGCCCTTTCTTAGTCAAGGACATTTTGAACATTTCCTCCCTTTTATAACATTATGGTTATTAATCAACTTGTCAAGGGTAGCTTGGTAATTTTCCAATTTCTCCTAACTTTCCAAATGGAAATAAATATAACTTTATAATTGCTTACGCATTTTCATTAATTAATAATCACATAACTCATTAACCATATCAATATTTTAATATTACACAACCTAGGTTGGTCCATTAATTTAAATCAATCCATTAACCGAACCTTCCTTTAATTCCTTTAATTATATCAACATATAATTAAATACCTAAGTCATCACACACTGATTTAATTAATCGCCCAGAAATTTACAATTATTGTCAATAATTTCATTTCTTTATATTAAAATATTCCGGGTTGCTACATGCGATGCATAAGAAGTATGAAGCATTCATAGAATGAAAAGCATGATATACGTATAAAATGCAGAGTATGTTTAATATGTGAAGCATGCAATGTGTTATGTGTAGCTGTTAAACTTGATGAGCCGTCGTGCTCACTCTTGCTGTAAAATCAACACTTTCAGATAAGTGTGAGTTAGTTGAAGTTTTTGATAAAGATCAAGGAACATGAATGCACATTACTTTCACTAAAGATCTAAATAACTATTGTAGATATCAGTCCGAATTTGACAAGTAAAATGTTTGTGTAGAATAAGAATTTGTTGGTATGTAAAATGAGTGTTAAATACTCAAAATGATTGTAATAGAATGTCGTATCATGTATGATATTGTGACATACTAGGAATTTGTAAAGATTGTGATTCTGGAATAGAAAGAGATGTTGTAAAATTATAAATAAATGATTATACATCAATTTTAATATTGTTATAAGTTATGATTGATAAGAAAAATATTGTACTCGTGTTGAAGCGGATCCGAGGTTCAAGGACTCGGATTTGGGGTCGTCACAGACTGGATATGAAGTTGATCTACTTGAACAGTACGCGTACACTTACAGATCTTCACAAATACTCAAGATGGTTTTAGCACACTCAAAGAGAACTTACACAAAATAATGTTTATAGGGTGAAAGAAAGAATAAGCAATGAAGTTTTATGAAAAATCCTTAAGTTAAGGCCTCTATTTATAGCCAAAAATCTTATCATAAACCAAGATTTTCTAATTTAATCTAAACCGTATATTTCAAGATAATGTTTAATTCATATCACTCATTTCATCTTTTAAGATTTCCTTAATCTAAACCATTCATTTAAAGATCATCTTTAATCTACATCATTCATTTCAAATTCTATAATTATTACATTATCTTTAATCTATACCATTCATTTCAGATTTCCTTTAATCTATACTATTCAATTAACTTTATATATAAAATAACTAACTTTATATATAAAACAACTAACTTTATAAATCAACTAATTTTATATATAAAACAACTAACTTTATATAAATCAATTAATTTTATCTATAAAAACAACTAATTTTATATAAATCAATTAACTTTATATATAAAAATAAATAACTTTATATAATTTATCATAGTAAAACAATTTACTTTACATAATTTATATAAAGTAAATAACTTTATATAAATTATTATAATAAAAACAAATAATTTTATCAATTTAATTATTCAACAATAATTCACAATTATTCATTATTATGACTAATTGTTATAAATGCAGTGTAGTTAGCTTTCTGAGTTAGATAAGCAGAAAAATTAACTAATAATGGAATACAAGAGTTTAATCAACATCATAATAGAGATATCAATAATGCAGAAAATAAGTAAAAGAAAGAGCATGTTACTGTGTAATGACAATTATTGATTCAGTAATGTGAATTACTATGCATATATTACTATGACATTTATCAGTTCAATAATATGAATTATTGTGCACGTGACAATTATTGGTTCAATAAAGTCAATATAGTACAATAGCCACTTTATCAGTTCAATAATATGAAACACTGTGCAATACCGTGTGCTACTGTACAATACCGTATGTTACTATTCATTTATCACCAGGTATTTTAACATTTAAAAGTGATAGTACCGTTGACTATTTTTATTTAGAAAGATTACATATGTCGTTTTCTATATCCGACAATATTTCGTTGTGGAGGGTCCACCAACATTATTTCGGCGTCGTCGTACGAATCGAATATTCCCCGACAAAACGAATATTATCCGACAAGATAAAATTTATACAAATATTTCTTAATTTTTACTTTTTTCAATTTATTTATTTACCGTTTTAGAAGAAAATATATAAAGAAATATTAAATTTGTATTTTGTCGACGCCGAGATTTTAGTCGTTTCATTTTTTAATAATTAATAGCCCTTTCCAATTTTAACCTTTAGATTAAGATGTGATTTTTTTGAAAAGGGTTGGCTTAGTGTCGACGGGGTTTCGAAAGATCGATTTTATAATGAGCCAATTAACCAGAGTCGCCAGTTGGTATATTTGAAATGGATGTACCAACTCATCCGAATTAAGTTTTCGCAATCGTAATGGCTCATATGTGACTCCGTGTTAATTGGTCCGCAAACCGAGATTCACAGAGTTCGGGGGCTTGCTTAAACGAGGGGAATGTGTTAGGTACCCCCCGACTTCCGTGAAAACACGGTTATCGCAAGCTTGATTTTTCCTATCCTTTTAAATCCTAAAATGTGTGTGTGTGCGCGTGTGTGTGCCTAGATGAATGTTTGTGGCGAATTTTTTGCATAAAAGTTGCTTTGATTTTCTATGACAAATGTGTTTTATCGAGAAAGTGTTTAGACGTCTTTTGACCCAAATGACAAGGCTTCATTTTTTATAATAAAGATTGATTTTAATTTCGAAAATGATGAGGGTTTTTTATTAGATGTCATTTTCAGAAAACAATAGTTTTTAAACTTTTGTCAAATAGGAATCGAGACTATACATTGCCTTCTAACAGTAAATTTAAATAAAATGAAGGCAACTTCTAGAACTCTTTAACCCTATGCACAAAGTTTAATGAAAACGTTTATTTATTTTTTACGAAAACGTCTTTTATGACATTTCAAAACCAAATGGAGCCCTTTTGTCAAACAAGGATCAAAGTTTCGCCAAAACTCTTAATTTTTAAAACCTCGTGAATCTAATATCCTAAATTGATCATTTTTAGAAAATCTTCATCATTTGCCTTATTTTGGAAAATCGTTTTTTGTATCGTAAATCAAAACAAGCATTAAAAACGTGTCGGGGCTATCCATGGGCATGTGAGCCATCTAAATAACCCCAAACACCCGCAATCACATAATTTATTATTACGGGGCCTTAACCCGACCACGATTCGGTATCGCTTTAAGGCCCGATGTTACATATATACAGCCATGAATCCTATCTAATGATTACATACGCCAACAAATGTCCATCGTCGGGATTTGACCACAAGGATCTCCTCCCTAGGCTCACACTTACCCAAATCGTTGCACAACCATCACTACGACAAATCTAACAATACTAAACTCATTATGGTGCTACATGAATCAAAATCCTAATGCCAACATTACAAACTATCCATGAACACGACGAACTACATCTCACCGTACGGATGTCATTGGGATATTAGGAGGAAGTTACGTTTCGATGGAACCCTCGCTAATCGTCCCTTAATCCACGGATCCTCAATGATATTACAACATACTATGTTAAACAAATCAAAACACCAAATTTATAATAACAATATAAGCAAAAGATTTAAAGAAAACACCCCATTTCACCTTGCAATACACCAATAAAAGCTTTATATTCCAAGATTTGAGCACAAACCACAAGAAAGCCTAACTATTTGAGCAAAACTAACAATTTATCACTCAAAAATACTCCACCCGAGCCTTTCTCCTTCTCGCGTTCTTCTCTCTCTAAAACTCACCAACTTCCTCCTTTTTTTGTTCTCGGGTGGAAATGGCCGCTGTATAGTGCTCCGCAGGCAGCCGCAGGTGGATCTGCGGCTGGGCTGCTAGCCGTCCGCGCCGAATCCTCGGCTGTCGGATTGTCTCCTCGAGCTGTGCACTGTCCCCTTTGTCGGTGGCCGCAGGTGCATCTGCGGCTGTCCGGCTTGCTTTTCTCGATTTCCGTGCCATGCGGTCTTAATTCGCCAATTTCTGCGGTATTATTTTGGAAGGCTGTCACCTGATGTATAAATTGCTCTTTGTGCTTGGCTTCCAGGGGGCGCTGCCCCCTTCCACCCCCGCCAGCTCACCGGCGAGCTGGGCAGCCGCTCGCTCACCGGGGAGCGAGACCCCCGAACATCGTAAGCGTAGTGGCCATTAGTCACCTTTTGTGATCAAATCAGGTTTTTCTGGATCAACTGTTTGCCTTGCCTCAAATAACCTGATGCACGTTGTTCGTTGTGGCGACTTTAATCGTAAATTGTTGGGGTGGCTTCGAGTTGAGGTCCACCTTCCTTTCCGCATGTCGGGTCAAATTACGATCTTGCCCTCCTGTCAGGGTTAGTATACAGGCGCAAAATTTGGGTGTCTACATATTTCATAAAAGTCGGGGTCTTACATGCACTCACTGTGAGAAAAAAGGTCTTTTGAAACCGTGTTGCCACGAGATTATTGGCTATCCAGAGTGGTGAGACTTCTCAAAGAAACCTCATTAAAAGATTGACGGGAAAGCTATGATGACATCCATAGAAGAAAATCAGTTGTTGCTTACGGCAAATGTTGCCCATCCAAGTATTATTGGTAAAACATCTGTATTCACTGCAACTTCTAAGAATAGAACTTGGATTATTGATACACAGGTGCATTCGATCACATGACGAAGGATTCCAGTCAGTTAAAATCTATCTTCCCTACTCCTCAATCAGTTATTTCCAATGCCAATGGTAGTACCTCCCTTGTTACTGGGGAAGGATCTATTATCTTGTCTAATACTCTCACATTAGATACTATCCTTGTTGTTCTATCTCTTGAATACAATCTTTTGTCTGTTAGCCAAATTATTTTAACTCTTGCTTGTACGGTACCTTTTTAGCCCTCATTTTGTGTCTTACAGGACATTCTATCCCAAAAGATTATTGGTTATGCTGTTAAACAGGGCAAACTCTACTACTTGGAGTTTTTAAAGAATGGGGGATTGAAAATCAGTCAGGTAAATCAAGCAAGCGATGAAGACAAGGCTCGAACGAATATATGGTTATAGCACCATAAATTAAGATATCTTTCTTTTGGTTATCTTAAGAAATTGCAACCACAATTGTTTTTAAGTTTGAATGATTTGGATTTTCATTGTGACACTTGTGAATTGGCTAAGAGCCACCATATTTCTTATTTACCGAGTATGAATAAAAGTTTTGAACTTTTTGAGGTTATTCACTCTAATGTTTGGGGTCCTGCAAACGTTACCTCTATTTCTAGAGCTCGTTATTTTGTGACATTTATTGATGAATGCACTAGAATGACTTGGGTGTCCTTGCTTATAAAAAAAAGAGTGATTTATGTAGCATTTCAGAAATTCCACAAAATGATACACACTCAACACTAAAAGCAGGTTTGTGTTTTGCAATCTGACAATGGTAATGAGTTTGTAGATGCCTTTCTCAGTAATTTTCTGAGCAACCATGGAATTCATCATCAAACCTTATGCACTTATACTTCGCAACAAAATAGATTGGCAGAGAGGAAGAATAAACAACTTTTGGAGGTAGTGCTTGCCTCCCTCTTCGGCATGAACATGCCTCGATTTTATTGGGGTGAGGCTATGAAATCTGTTGCCTACCTCATCAATCGCACACCTTCTCGCGTAACAGACTTTCAAACTCCTCAACAAAAACTGCAATCCTTACTTTCAATTCCCCATCTTTCGAATATTGAACCCTGAGTTTTTGGATGTACCGTATATGTTCAAATTCCAAAAATCTTGCGAAATAAACTTGATCCATGTGTAAAACAATGTGTCTTTATTGGCTATTCTGAATTTTAAAAAGGATATAGGTGTTATGATCCACAAACCCTAAAGCTACATGTGACTCTAGATATATGTCTCTTTCTGTGAATTTGAGCCTTATTTACTCCTGGAAAGTTTTTAGAAATTCTCTTCAGGGGGAAAGCTCAAGTGAAGAGAATGTTCAACAAGAAAATGGTGGAGGTGAAGCCATGTGACTCTAGATATATGTCTCTTTATGTGAATTTGAGCCTTATTTACTCCTGGAAAGTTTTTAGAAATTCTCTTTAGGGGGAGAGCTCAAGTGAAGAGAATGTTCAATAAGAGAGTTGCCCCCATTTACACCATTAACTAAAGATTCAACCCAGAATGTTCCTCCTCCTCCTTAGGTAAATACGAATCTCTTGTTTAGTAAGTCTAATAAAACATATGCTCCTGCAAAAAATATAGCTCCTAGATATCCACAAAGATTGAATATGGGAGTTCTAAAAAAATAATATGAATTTGATCCTGCAGCCAAGACCAAATACTCAATTAACAACTATGTGTCCTCTCATAGGTTGATTAAATTGTATGCATTTATTGTTAATCAACTATCCACGATTTCTACTTCTAGTAATGTGCAGGATGCATTGGCTGATCTAAAATGGAGAATGGTGATAAACGAAGAGATGGAGGCTGTATAAAAGAATGTCACTTGGGAACTTGTTCCACTATCTAAATGAATGAAGACAATTGGATATGGATGGGTGTTCACGGTGAAACTTAAACCAGATGGAAGTATTGATAGGTATAAAGCTCGGCTAGTTGTGAAGGGATATACACAAAGGTATGGGGTAGACTATCAGGATTCTTTTGCACCAGTAGCCAAGATCAATACAATTCGTATTCTTATATCTATAGCAGCAAATCGAGACTGGCCTATAAAACAATTTTATGTTAAAAATGCTTTCCTCTATGGAGACTTGGAAGAAGAGGTCTACATGGAGCTAACACCCGGAGTTAAAAGTAGTTCTTCGTGTAAAGGTGAAGTCCGTAAATTGAAGAAGTCATTGTACAGACTAAAATAGTCACTTAGAGCATGGTTGGGAGATTCTCGGCTACAATGAAGGAGTTCGGCTATAAGCAAAGTAACTCAGATCATACTTTGTTTATAAAACACAAAGAATGAAAAGTAACAGCTTTAATTGTGTATGTTGATGATATGGTCTTGACAGGAGAAGACCCATACGAAATGAAAGCTTTACAGGAGGGTATGCCACAAACATTCAAAACTTTATAAATTGAAATGGATAAGGAAATCGGGCTTTTGGCACATAAGCTCCAAGAAGTTTGATGATTTGGTTTAACTACAAATGATTTTTGACAGAAAAATGATTCAAAGTCATTTTAAAAGAGGACTATGAACAAGAGATATGATCATGAATGCGTGTGTAATGTTTATGCAACTTGGTTGCTTAAGGATAGAGGAAGAGAATGCAGCAGAAAACTGTAGATTTTTTCTCTGCCAAGGAGCGCCTCGTCGCTCCCTTCTAGTGCAAAAGGAGCATAAACTGAAAATGCAATTATTTTTTTGTTTTCTTTTGTTGTTTGCTGATGTGTTGATACATTATAACATGTTATGCCATGCTTGAACCTAATTAAACTAAACGAATCCAAGTTGGAAATGATAAAGGAACATGGAAACCCTTGGTTCAAGGGATTCGAATTTGGGGGCATCACATCGTTCATCAAAATCCATCTAACCTCTTGAAATAGGTAAAAGTAAATCATCTGTTCACCTTTTACATGAAAGAAGAGAGATTTTTCTGAGCCCTAACTTTCGTTACCGTTAGACTCACCGTCAATCTTCCATTCCAGTCAGTTTCAATCAAATTTTGAGTAAGTTTTCCAGCCCCTCTTCTTTAAATTTTGGAATGGGTAACCAATCGAAGAATTTAGCTCAGTCCCATGCTCTGGCTTCATCTTCCCCCGCTGAAGGTGAAGTCACAGCGGCCGCTTCCGGCCCACCTGAGGGGGAGGCGTATAAGCTTCCGGTAATAATACGAAATCCGTATTTTGAGAAAGAGAATTAGGAAAATTTTGCCAAAGATTAATACACAGTAGCCAATACCCCCTCCACAATCTCCATTGTAGAGTAGCCAAAGATAAAGCCATACCCAAGAATAATGTTTTTGGGTTAAACAACATTAAATCTTGTCTCCTGTATCACGTAATTCACGCCCCCTTTTGATTAGCACTTCGACCTAACAATTATTAGGAAATTATTATTTAAAATATTAGTTATATATTCCTTACATTATAAAATATAAGATTTAGTTTGACTTTTCGAACTTAATTTAAAATAGTTTTTAAAATTAAAATCGATGTAATTTATTTAATTTTTGAGTAGTTAATAGTATTTTTCAGATAATTTATAAATTTTATAAATACGTTGTGAATCTAAATTTAAAATGCTTAAAAATATCTCAAATTAATTTTAAATATTCAAAATTGTACATCTTGTGTTATAAAATCACCATTATCAGCTGTGTTTTAAATCACCACTGTTAGCTGTATTAAAAAATTTCCCCCTTTTAATTTCTAATCAGTTATTTATTGTGTACACATAAAATTCTATTGTTTCAGAATTGTTATTCACAATTTTCATATTGGTGCATGATTTTGGATATTGGTGGCTTAAGGTTTATTATGTCCACACTCAATATAAAAATGATAACAATGATGATGTAATAAAATGATTTTCTTTAACATTATAGATAAATTTTTCTTAAAAAATATTATATTTTCCAAGTATATTCTTAATATTAACAAGAAATAGGTCTTTCAACTAATTTTGATTTTATGAATTTTGTTTTTTGAAGTATTTTTTTTTATTTTAAAATTTTGTTTACTTTTCTGTTTGAAATACTTCTTATTTAAGTTATAATTAGTTTTAGTTTAATATAGTATATAGACTTAATAGTATTTAACTTTATCAGTTAATGTTAATTATGTTAATTTAACTATTAATGATAATTTATTATTCTAACTAATTATCTAACTTTCGTAACTCTTTATCTAAGTTTCGATATATACTTATTTTTAATGTTATTTAGTTGATATAGTTTAGTTTCAATATTATAGTTAAATGTTTATTTTATTAATAATATATGTTAATTTAATTATTTTAACTAAAATAAAAATTATTTCACAACAAGAATAAGTGAAAGTATATATTTTTTAATAAACATATAAATATATTATATACATATTATTATGTATAAAAAAAAGTCAATGTGTAGTTAAATAAGACTAAAGTCATGTATAACTCACACGTGGTGTATTTTGATCAAAAATTGATCGAGTCGGTCAAAAGGGAACATAATTTTTTTTAAAGATAGTTTGAGGTAACATTTGACTATAACCATACTTAAAAGTGTAAAACAATATATGCGCACACTTAGGGGAATAATTTTGTCATTTGCCCTCTAAACTTTGCAAGGAGAGACTAATCTATTACTATATATAAAAAGCCGAAGCACGATCCCTTCAATTTTAAAACTCATCGAGTTAACTCGGTTGTTGATCCCTTCAATTTTAAAACTCGCCGAGTTGACTCGGTTTAATTTAGAGATAACTCAGTTGGTTAATATTCCCTCATTTTTATTATATAGGTCATTTTAGAAGTTTTTTTCTTTTCAAAATATAAAACGTTTTACATATATCTAGGAGAAAAAATCTAATCATTTTCTATTTTACCCTTAAAGATGGAGTAATTGAGAGACAGAAAATGAGGACTAATTAATTAGTGTATAGGTAGTAATAAAATTTCAAACCAATATTAATTACCTAATATTAATATTAATGAGACTTCTTAATATGTGTGATTATGTCTTAAACGACGTATATAATAGAAATGATGGAGTAATTTAGAGCTACGAAATTTAGAGCAACGACTTTACCGATCCCTACAGTAATTGATTATGCGTTATCGGTTTTTCCTCTCTTCCATCGACTTTTCATCTTCGTTTTCCTTCGATGCATGTTTCATACTCTCATTTATTATCTTGAATTTACGTAGTTAATGCTTAGAATTCTAGATGCATAAAATTAATTCAGCCAAAAAAAATTCCCCCAAATCAATTACTATTTATAAAAAGCCAAAGCACAATAAATGAACTCACCTTATCTTTCATCTTCACTCCATAGCCTTTCTGCAATTCAATTCCTTATTACTCTCTAAAATCGGGTCTTCTTCATAGTTCATGTTCAGTTCACGTTACAATAAAACATTTGTATTATCAAAGCTGAAAGTAGTATGCCCTCAAGCCAATCACATTTGATGTGATAAGCATATACTTTGTAATCATGTTCATTTATTAATAAAAGAATCAAGGCATTTCTTTATTCATGATTAATTACTTGAATTAATCAAATGGATAAACCCATAGTTTTCGAGCAATGCTTTTAGAACCATGATGAGGATCATACTAATGAGATCTAAATTCAAGATAGCTCAAAACTAAAATTGTTCCTAATCGTTGGATCCCTAAAAAGGGGATTAGTAGATCCGGATAGATTGGTACATACTATGTTTGCTCTTATAAATAGGATGATTGATCTCATAATCATTTGTGTAGAGACACTAAAGCAAGTATATAGGTGTTTATTAGAGAATAAGTTCACTGAACGTGACTCGCTCAAGGAACACCTAATGGAGTTTTACTTGTCTGTCAATAGGAGTTCTTTATGTGATAGTCGTACAACTAATCCTTAGACTTGAGATCAACAAAGTATCTTGTGTATACTAAGTTATACTTTGACATATTCCTTAAGACCTGTTGGTATATCAAAGGATATGCTTGCGTATAATAAGGTACACATGGAGATAGGTGAATGATCAACAAAGGATCTACCACTTCCAGTAAAGGGAGAGAATGTCCTATGCGATTCAATAAGTGACAACTCAGAAATCTTTGGTCAGGGTTGAATGAAATTAGAAAGGAGTTTCTAATTTACATTAATTAGACTTGTGTATTTGTGAATTGAAATGCATATGATCAAATTAATAAGACTTGACAGAAATTCCATGTCTTATATTTGATTGGGACATTGTATGGTAGAAAGATTGAATTGTACAGTAACTATTCGCTGAAAGGTTCTTTTACGATCAAATGTTGAAATCTATATTACCTAGAATGTCGACTAATCGCTAAGGGGGCTTACCCTTATTATGGAATAATTATTTATTCTAAATTAAGTTGTTAATTCGTAATAAATGAATTAGAATTGTTCTAATTTATTTATTATACAACCGGTTTAATATGAAGAACCTAAAGGGTCACACCGCAAAAAAGTAATATTTATTTTAGAAGTGGATGGCATAATCGTAATAATAAATTAAGTATATTTAATTTATACTATGGTGATAGAATAAATTAAATAGCTTAATATTTATAGTTTAGTATTTTAGAAATACTAATTATAAATTAATAAGAGGAGTCTTATTATTATTATTATTATTATTATTATTATTATTATTATTATTTATTATTATTATTATTATTATTATTATTATTATTATTATTATTATTATTATTTAGTTCCTAAATGGTTTAGGAATTAATTAATAAGTAGTAGTAGTATTGTAAATAATTAAGTTCCTAAATAATTTAGGAATTGTAATTATAATAATTAATTAAGTTACTAAATGGTTTAGTAATTAATTAATAAGAAGTACTCTCATTATTAAATAATTAAGTTCCTAAATGGTTTAGGAATTATAATTAATTAGTTTAGTTCTTAATTAAATTGGGAATTAAATTAAAACCCTAATCCTAAATAGTTTAGGAGGGTTGACTAGATCTATAAATAAGAGGAGTTTTATCATATATCAATATTACACACTCTTTCATTAGTATAGAGAGAGTACTCCATAATTCTCTATATCTAAGGAGTTAGAGAGAGAGAGAGAGAATTAGGGTTAGCCACCCATGGTTTAGAGAAACCATAATCCACTTCTTTAATTCATAGATCTCTTGGTGGATCACTTCTAGAGGCTTCACACTTGGTGGATCCGTGGAATCTAATCGGTGAATTTCAAGAAGAACGTGAAGGATTAAAAGGAGATAAATTTGTACCCGTGGAAGCTTGGTTCTACAAATGTATAAATTCTTTTATCCTTCCTCAATTAATAATAGTCGCATAAGAAAGATCCGGGTTATTGGTTTGTACAAAAAAATTTAAAATCTGATTTTTATTGCTTCCGTTGCGCTTAAATAATTTGATTATATGTATGTCATATTTTTGCAAACCAACAGTGACATCAAGAGCCAAACTTATGCGAATTACTAATTGTTTTAATTTCATGTGTATGGGTATGTGTTTAGAACAATTTATTGGGCATAATTTGTTGTATAAAATTATTTTAAAAAAAAAGTTTTGGATTATATAATGATATATATTGTATAATTACCGAAATTGATTTTCAAATTATTACCGAATTAAGCTTGTTGCTGCCGCACGTTTTTCGGTTTTGTTGAATCAAAAAAAAAAAACAACAAAGCATTCACTATCGTTTTTTGGAAAAGTAAACAAGCAAGCCACGATTTTTGGTGTATTCAATAAGTTATCCCAAAATTAAGTCACTTTTCCAAGCAACACATGTTGCTGCTGATGCAAGATTCGGTCTTGGTGTATGTATATATATATATATATATATATATATATATATTAAGTGCCATGAGCCACAAGCCACGAGCCACTTTCAGATTATATATATATAATATACTAACTGGTTATTATACAGTAAAAATGTAGGTACACAACTGTGTATCTACACGGTACCCATATAGCGACGGTACTATCAAGAAAACCGTCGTCATAGCCATAAAAACCGTCGTCATAGCCCTACCATGTAGGTACACAGTTGTGTACCTACATATACCCCTTATTATATTTATATATATATATACTAACCGATAATTACCAAATGTTTGCATATATATATATATATATATATATATATATATTATTAATATATATGATATATTTATAATATATATTAATTAGCCAAACAGTTTAGTAATTTTGTACAGGTTTTAAAATTTCAAAATAAAAGAGTTTATTTTGGGTAATTTTAAAATAATAAAAATAAATAGTTTATTTTTAAATAATTTTATAATTAAAATAAAAAGTTTATTTTAAATATGAAATTAGATTTCATACAACTTTAAATTGCCCATTAAATGATATCAATATATATATATGGAATGTTTTATTTAATTCATGCGATGAATATTATTTATTGATATATATGTTGATATATATGATAATAAATGAGATTGATTATGGACTATTGATCAATATGATTGGATTTAATTTTAATTGGATGCATGAATGAATGAGTTATAATAAATGGGGTTTGTGTACCTCGTCTTTTCTAATTTTTCTGATGTAAAATTCTATCTCTCTCCTATGTACTTCCCCTTGACTGTTGATCAAGGTTTCTATTTATTTTAAATAATTTGTAATAGAATTAGTTAGAATTATTTTAAAGAATTGGAGTAAAGAAGCAAAGAGCGCATGAAGACCCATTTGTAATGGAGCCCAAATTTAAATGTAATAGTTACATTTAATTAAATTTATTCTTGCACTCTAGGTTTGACCTTTTGGTTCACTTGGTGGCTCTAGTAAACCAAACTAGAATAAAAATCCATAATCAATTCAAGTAGAATATAGTATTCTATATGTGCATGCTTATTTATATATATTATATATTATCAAACATGTTTCGCATGTTAATTACTATGACGCGTATTATATATATATGTACGTGTGCATGTGCGCTAAACAAGATGAGAAAATTAATATTAACAAACCCCTCATGATGTAAAATAAATATTATTTATAAAATAAATTAAAATGTTTAATTCATGAATTAAATGAGTTTAATTCAATTAAATAAAATTAGAATAGTTCTAATTTATTTATTCTTCTACTCATAATATTAAGTTGTAACGTTCAAATATATTTATTAAAAATATCGAACGTTGCATTCTAGCATTGTAAAACGATAGAGTATCAAATAATAAATATAGTTTGTTGTGTCACACAAGGCTTATATTAATTTTTTGAGATGTTGTTTTATCACATATGATGTTTATAAAAGAATTAAACATAATTGTTTTGTTGTGTCACACAAGGACGGTCTTTTTCTCTTCTAATATAAGAAAATGCTAGGTTGAACTTAACTTGGATAATTTTGATTTGGATGTGTCACACATGATCATAATAATTTAAGAGGCAAAATAAAAGGAGTTACATGTTGATGTAATTAACAAAGAGTTGTCTACCTATTTATTTGTATATCGTTTGTTGTGTCACACAAGGCTATATACATTTGAAATAGGATCCTTATTCTCACTAGAAAATCTTTAACTAGATTTGCCGAACTATATAAGGAAGGTAATATAGTTTGATGAAAATAGTGGGAGACACTATTTTTAAATAAAGACCTAATTTATTTTGGTAATTAATAAAACGAATGCATGTTAATGTTGTTATTAATTCACTTAAAGAATATTGTTATGTTTAATTCACTAACACTGTATAACATAATGTATGCTAACAATTAATCGTATCGAATTGTTCAGATTGATTAAACAAATTAGAGAATAGTTCTCAATGATGAAAATCTAACAAATGTCCTTAATTTGTCTATTCCTGCAAACGTTGTAGACTAAGCCTCTGAGGAAGATATTGCTATTTTAAATGACAAGATGATACAAAGGTGGCTCAATGCATCATGCTCGCATCCATAAGTATCGAGTTACAGCGTTAACACGAGAAAATGGATGCACCTACTATATTGCTGCACATTCAATAATTGTATGGTGAGCAAAGTAGGTCAACTAGATATAAGATATCTAAGGAGCTCTTCCGATCTATAATAACCAATGGCACTACAGTAAAAGACACATGTCCTAAAGATGATCAATTCGATTGATCAATTTGGACAATAGGTTTTGTCAAGGATGGAGAGTTAAGTCAAGATTCGATCTTACAGTCACTCACTGACACTTATTCACAATATGTTGTGAACTTCAAACATTATTAAGCTAGATGTCAGTTTACCTGATTAGCTAAACATGTTGAAGACTGTTGAGAGTCACTTTTCTTCCTAGAAAAACCAAGTCTTACTCGTAGATAAATCTTCTAAGCAGGGGAAGATGGCCAAAGATATTTCTGAGGAGTCAGAAAGAGTAGAGGGCAAAAGAAAGGCTAAACAAATGACATAAATAAAAGTGATCCCAAGGGCAAATGAGTTTGTTTTCATTGCGATAAGTTGGGACACTGGAAGAACAACTGTAAGAGAGTTGCAGTAGTTAAGTAGAAGAAGTTTAGTGAAACTTCAGCTACAGATATAGATTTGTTCATAATAAAGTAGAACTTTCTATAAGTCAAGTTTCTACTTAGGTATTAGATATCGGCTGGTGGTCTCACATATGCAAGTCGTTGCAGAGACTAAACAGAAGTAGAAAGCTAAACAAAGGATAAGTAATCATGTGCTGGGGAATGAAGCAAAGGTTGTTTCATTAGCCTTTGGAACTTATAGTTTAGCACTGCCTACAGGCAAGCCTATTAAGTTAGTAAGTTGTTACTATGTTCCAGTTCTTAGAAACATTATTTCAGTTCCATGTAATGACAAGGAAGGGTTTTTTGACATTATAATAATGAACAATCATTGTTCTATTTATAATGATAATATTTTATTTAGAACTGGTTGATTACTTAATGGATTTTGACTTACATGAAAAATATTCTAAGTTGAACAAACTAAAAGCAAAGAGATGATATGAATCATACCTTTATGCAACACTGTTAACTCAGTCACGTTAATGAAACAAGACCAAACAAGATTGTATAAAGATAGGTTTTAGAGCCTTTTGATTATGAATCAAATACAACTTGTGAATCTTGTATCATGGACAATATGACTAAATCTTCATTTAATGGACATGGAGAGATAGTTTCAAAGTTGTTAGAGATGGTACACACAGTCGTGTGTGGGACCTATGACAACAAATGTAAGATGAGGGTATTCATTCATTACTTTCACTGATGATTTTAGATTTTGATATATGTATTTGATATGAAATATAAATTCGAATCGTTTGAAACGTTCAAAGAATTCAAAAGTGAAGTATAGAAACAAAAGACCAAAAGTATTAAAGTTCTTCGATTAGATCGAGAAGGGAATACTTAAGCAGTAAGTTTCTAGATCATCTCAAGCAAAATGGTATTCTCACAGAATGGACATGGTGATGATTCATAATGAGTATTACCGATCTTCCAGTATCCTTCTAGGGTTATACTCTAGAAATGATCGCATATCTACTAAACAAGGTACCTTCAAATTTCATCCCTAAAACTTTATATGAGTCATGGATAGGGAGGAAATCAAGTCTTAAGCATGTTAAGATTTGGATTGTTCAGCTTATGTCAAAAGGTTTGACATGATAAGCTAGGGACAAGATCTGATAAGTGTAAACTTTGTGGGATATCCTAAAGAAAGTTTAGGATATCACTTCTATAATCCGACTAACTAAAAGGTGTTTGTTGAAACACGCTGCCTTATAAGAAAAAAAAGTTTTTCCTTAAAGGGTTAGTGAGAGTAAAATAGATCTTGAAGAAGTTCAAGAGCCACAAAATACAACAGATCAAGTGAAGGAATTTGTACGAGTAGATAAACCTATTGTACCACAACCAAGTCGTAAATCTGGTTTAGTACCAAAGATACCTGAATGGTATGGATTCATCATAGATGATGATGATAAGGTACGCATCATAGTGGATGATAATCCAAATATATACGATAAGGTATGAGTATTAGATACTCAAGAGAAATAGCTGATGACTATAAAATTCGAAATGGGTCTTTTAGAAAGACTAAAGCAGATGGCAAGGTAGAGACCTATAAGACTGATAAGTGGGTTTTATACTTATATATTGATTATCTTTTAGCTTAATAATTTGTGAGTTCTTAAGTGTTTTATATTAGTTTAATGTTAGTTTAATGTGTTTTGGCTTTGTTTTGTAGGAATTGGAATAAAGGCTTAGTGGATCGAAGTTTGGAATTGTTGTGGTTGCATTTTCAGCTTGCCAATTATACAGCTGTCACTTCAAGCCTGATTTGGACAATGATAAAATCGGAATATGTCAAATCCTAAAACATGAAAGTTGTATATCTACTTCTTAGCTTTCCAAAACATATTAGATCATCTCAATCGGAGTTCATATGAGAAAGTTATGGCTGTTTGACCAGAGGACGTCCGTACAGAAAATGGGTCAGCGCTGGCGGCGCTGATACCAGTACTATTCCAGAGCTGGCAGCGCTGGTTACAGTGTGTTGAGCGCTGGCAGCGCTCCAGACAGCGCTGGGTGACGTGCCAGACTTGGTTTTGACGCGTTTTTGATGGTTTTTGACTCCGAATTGGATTGGGTTTCCTTCTAATGCTAGGGATTTGATATGTAACCTATAAATATATGTTAAAATACATATTTTAAGTGAGTCTAACATAGAATTAGGAGAACTAACATAGATCTATCATAGTTAGGAATATAATTAGAGGAAGGATTAATTGAAGATCTGAAGAAGGATTCATCGTGAAGGAGCAAGAATTGAAGGCAGAGATTGAAGAACGCGCTACAAGAATAAGAATTTTTATCTCTTCTCTTCTTTAAGTTTTGTAACTTTACGATGTGGATTAATTATTATTTTATGGAATTGATTTCTTCTTCAGTGATGGACTAAACTTTTATTTAGGATTTCAATGGAACCAATTGTGAAGCTTTAATTGATTCATCTTATTTCCATTTAATTAATTTGTTTGGATTGTTTATTATATCTTGCATTAATTTATAATTGTCTGATCAACAATTATCTGATTTCTTAGATGGAATTGTAAAAGGAAGTCTAGGAATAGATCTGGGTATAATAACGTGTGAACTTGTTTAATCTTTTTAGAAAGACTAACATAATAGTTCATAGGATGAAAATACATATGTGCCACATGTAACATGATTGAGAGTTTGTGCATAATGAATCAATTTTAAGTGTTTTGCATGAAGATAGCAACATAACTGGAATAGGTCTTTTTATTAATTATTGAAAAATGTTAATAAATAGGTAGGCAATCTCAGTTAACAATCCATATGATTAATTAATGGGAATTAAGATGACGATCTTTTGATGGTGCAATTGGGGAAGTTGTAATCCTAAACCTTTTATTATTTGGTAATTCTTCCTTGTTAAATAGTTTTAGATTTAATTTAATTTTATTATTTTTATAATCAGCATTGGTGATCGTTTAAATTAGACTGAATTGATTTAAAATTGATAATTAGATTAATTATTAACTGTTCCCTGTGGGTTCGACATCCTTCTTACTACTTTATTACTTGATTGGCCGTGTATACTTGCACGTATTTGTCATTATATAAATCGGACAACAAAGACCTGACTAGTGGTAAAAAGATTTCAAACAAGGTCAATAAGTTGACTATGATGAAATTTTTCACTAGTGAAAATGCATATATCAATTCGAATTTTACTTGCAATTATAGATTACTATACAAAAGGATGTATGTATGATACAACCAAGAGGATTTGTCTCCATATAGATAGAGTAAATCAAGTATGAAAGCTACTACGATCTAATTATATATTAAAGTAAATTTCTCAAAGATGGAACATGTGTTTTGATGAAACAATCAAAGGGGTTTGATTTTATCAAAGACGATGATGAATCAAGTGTGTACAAAGGTTAGTGGGAGCACTGTGACATTTCTAGTATTATACGATGATATAATACTGATAAGGAATGACATACCGATGCTACAATCAGTAAAGATGTGGTTGTCTAAAACTTATCCTTTAAGGACTTGGGAGAAGCATCCTAACATTCTATTCAGGATAAAGGTCTATAGAGATAGATCATAAAGGATGCACGACTTGACCCAAGGAATGTACATTGACTCGTTGAAATGTACTAGACTTGATATTTCTTATGTATGATAAGTAGATATCAGTTCAATTCTGGAGAAGAACATTAGAAAAAAGTTTCTAATGATGGGTCTGATATAAAACTAGAGGGTTTAACAGACTCAAGTTTGTTCAGACTAACCAAGATAACAGCATATCCGTTTCAGGTAATATGATTACCTTGAACGGTGCTGCAGTGAGTTGAAAAGTTTCAAACAGCAAGGAGTTGCTGATTTAGTGACAAAGACATAGTAAATAACTATAAGTGAAGCTGCAAAGGTGATTGTTTGGTTCAACAAGTTCATTACAAAACTTATAATGGTTTCTAGCATTAAAGGCGTTTAATTTGCTAAGGAACCTAGGTCTCATCTAAATCCAAACATGTATTGCAGCACTTTCATATGATTAGATGAATCATTGAAAAGGAGATAACACCATAAAGATGGTAGACTCGCAGAACAGCATTACAAATCCACTAAGTAAAACATTTACTAAGCAATTTATACGCCGCTTAAAGAAGAATGGTATGGGGATACCAAAGGGCGATTGCCTTTAGTACAAGTGGGAGATTGAAAGTAGTATGTGTGACGCCCCCAAATTCGGGTTCCAAATACCCGGATCCGGTCATCACGATCCAATACAAACATTCACCTCTAAACAACATACAATAACTAAATGCGGAATAATAAACATATGTTGTTCATTCAAAAGGTGTTACTAGTCCCAAAATACGATAACCTTACACAAAAGTACACAAATACCCTTAATAAAGTACTTAGGGTTTATATTACATAACAATTAATTTAATTAACTACAAGGCTGCATCTTGAAGTCTATTACTTCATCTTTCCTTTACCCTTGTTCTTTCCCGAAGTCTCGGGTTGCACTGCAATAAGGTTTCATGATATAGCAAGAGTGAGCAACTAGTTTGCTCAACAAGTTTAAATAACAACAAGGAACAATATATCATGAATGAAAGGGAATAGCTGAACAATTCAATAATGTGAATAACATAAGCAGGAATAATAATTTGCTTTTAAAATTAGGATAGTCAAATAGACTATGAACTATAAATATCCACTGGAGTCAATAGCAGGTTGACCCAATGGTTACTACCAGAAATATGTACCCAAGGGGATCAACCTCAGTACAATATGTGTATGCATAATATTTAATTTCCGTATTTTTGTACCTGATATTAAATACAGGGTATTCCCCTATAATAAAGGGGTGTTCATAACAGTCTAAGAATCCGCATCTTCAATGATTTGGATAGTTTTTAAAATCTTTAACATAAATGTCTAGCCGAACAATGGCTTAGACCTACTTTGAACAGTTCTTTAAACAGCAGAACATTAATTAAGTACAAGTCAATGACTGTACAATCTCAAGTGCAACAAGTGCGAATAACAATAATATCGATTTGGAATAATTGTAAAGTAATTAAACCACTCAAAGCATGCTTGGAAATAACAGTTCAAGCTTAGATAAATAATTTGCTCAATGAACTGAGTTTAGAGATAAGGAACTTGCCTGTCTGCTCAGCTACAATAAATGTCTAGCTTTGACTAACTGGCTTTGAAAAGACCTAACATTAATAAAGTTGGTCTAATAATTAGTACGACGTATTTGCACAACTATACGCTCACTAAGGTACTTATTTATTGTAAGACCCCGAATTTTATGAAATATAAAAATTAATTTTTCTTCATATATTTTTTTTCCTGAAACAGTAAGTGGTTAAATTAACAAAATTGAAAGTTAAGGATGTTATGTGCAAATTTTATTTTGTCGGACAATATTCGTTTTGTCGAGGAATATTCGTTTTGTTGGGGAATATTCGGGTCGTACGACGGCGCCGAAATAACTAATTATTGGTGGACCTCACAACGGAATATCTGTCGGATATAGAAAACGACAGAAGTAACCTTTTTAAATAAAAATAGTCAACGGTGTTAACTGTTAAAATACCGGTGATAAAAGAATAGTAGCATACGGTAATTTATGGTATTTTACTGTAGCATGCGGTACTCTATAGTAGCACGCGGTATTGTACAGTATCTCATACTATTGTTCTGATAATTGACACCGTAACTGTTACGCATCATTTCATCAATAATTGTCACTGCATAATATTTTATGTTATCAATTCAATAATTGTTGTTACACAGTATTTTGCATTATTGATTTAATAATTGTCATTACACTGTATTTTATATCATTGAGTCAATAATTGTTGCTGCACTGTTTTTAAAATTATTGAACCTAATAATTGTCACAGTTGCAAATATACTGTAATTTATATTATTAAATTAATAATAATCTGTAACGTGTTTATTACATTATTGTTGTAGCATTATTTCATTTTATATGTTGGACCCACAGGAAAAATAAAAATTTTTATTTTTCAAAAGTTACTATTCACTCCCGGAATTTACTATTCATTCCCGGAAAAGTTACTATTCATTGACGGAAGTTACTGTTCATCTCGGGGGAAGTTACTGTTCATCTACCGACAAAAGTTACTGTTCATTACTGTTCACTTTTTGAAAATTTTAAAGTTACTGTGCAAAGTTACTGTGCAAGTATTGAAAATTTTTAAAAACGTTTGCGCAACCTCTGCTGAATTTTTTTTTTTTAGTTCACCTACCACGCATAGTAACCTCTTTTCTCCTATAAATAGCTTGTTCAGCTGAATAGAAAAATCACACCTAAAACATAAAAATTTTCTATAAGAATTTTATGAGTTTTCTCTGAGAATAGTAAGGCTATTTTGAGTGTTTGAAAGCCAAAAGGAGTGCAGGAATTTTTCAAGTAAGTCTTTTATTAAAGAGTAGTAATTTTATAAATTCCTATTTTTCACGGTATTCACAAATCTTCCTTTAGAAGACTCTTCTTTGAGAAGATTCATTTTTAAAAGCTTTATTTGGAAGATTTATTTTGGAATATTATTTTTAAAACTATTTTAAAGTTGGTATTTTATACTACAAAAATTATGTTAAATATATATAATTTTGATAGTTCATAATATATGAGTTATCATACACTTTGAAGTTTACATGTTGTAATTACTAATTTTATTATAAATATATAGGTTGATCAATCTCATTTAAATCAATATCCAGTCACGTGTTAAGGTAAGAAATGTCATTTTTTTACACTCTTGAATTTGCTACGGTAAGGGATATTATTTTCTTTCATACTCCTGAACCGAAACTTATTATGGAACTATTGCTTCTATAATTCCTGAAAATATTATATGTTCCATAATAGTTGAACTTCATTATTTCAACTGAACCTTCCTATTTTCTGAATCTTTCTATTGAACTGTAACCGTTATTCTGAACTGAGAATCTTGAATAACATTTTTAAATTTCACTCCACATCATGTTGACAATTTGGACATTATTTGAATCTGCCCAAAGTAAACTTCCGATACTTATTGTTTATCCTGTTTCTTCTGTTCATCAATTGTATCACTATTATTTGTACTAATCATAAAGAATCAAGCTGTTGTGAATATCTGTGGCCGGGGGCACAGATGTGATATATTTGTTGAACAGATGATAGGTTAAAGGCGATATAATAGGTTAAAGGCGATACATCTGTTCGGTGTCTTTTATGACACGCGGTGAAAGTTCTCTTTGGCCCGTACTGCATAGATGAACTGTTGTTTGGTATGATTATGACCAAAGGCTGAATCTGGTATAATCATGACCGTTGGTGTTATATTGAAAGTTCTCTTTGGCCCGTAGTGCATAGATGAACTGTTGTTTGGTATGATTATGACCAAAGGCTGAATCTGGTATAATCATGACCGTTGGTGTTATATTGAAAGTTCTCTTTGGCCCGTAATGCATAGATGAACTGTTGTTTGGTATGATTATGACCAAAGGCTGAATCTGGTATAATCATGACCGCTGGTGCTATATTGAATATCTTTGGCCCGTAGTGCAAAGATGAACTGTTGATTTGCATGATTATGACCAGGAACTGTGAATTTTTATTATCATGACTAATGGTATTTCAGATGATAAAAGTCGATGATGTTTTTACTAAAAAGAAAAGCGAGTGGATATTATATCTGCATTATTCTTCTAATAGATTACTCATTCCGCTGCTATTATTGTTCTGAACATTGTTCAAGAATTTAACTGCAGTTTTTGATATACACCTTGTATTCTGTTGTATTCTATCAAGAACTCACCTGTTGAAGGCTAATGATAATTTATTCGTCATTATCTTAGTCATGATATTTCTTACTGGGCTATTTGAGCTCACCCTTTTGTTCCATTATTTTTCAACAGGATATGAGAACGTAGCTGGGTCTAGCCGGGGAATGGAGTGGGAGTCCGAGGGATATATATTATAGTCTTCACGTGTTGTAAAATAGTGTGGCAATAATAGTGAAGACTTAGTTGTGTATTATTATACACGGTATTGTTGTACGTTGTGCTTTGTTGTAATAATTTTGTTGTAGTCTTTTGACGACTCAAGTTTGGGCTGTGTGGGCCTAGATTTGGGGGCGTCACATTTATCATATAAGTACTAACACATAATTTACATTAGTCGAAATAATATTATTAACCCTATAGACCCTCAATCAAATTAGGTTAATAATTTAATAAGTTAGAAAATATTTTTCTTAAGCGTAGGACACTTATTAAACCCTTAAACAACTTATTACAATTGTTTAATTAAAGTATAATTAAATTAAATTTATTGTATTAATTCAATCTCTATTTAATTACTATTTAATCTTGGTTAAATAGAAATTAACTAATTAACTCTAGTTATTATTTAAAATAAATAATAACTAATTGTACTTACTTATTATTTAATCATTATTAAATAATAAATAATTATTGATTTAATTTTTAACCTTCTTTAATTTAACATCACTTATTATTTAATTTAAGGAAATTAAATAATAGTTTACTAATTTTAATCCTCTTTAATTATTATTTAATGTCAATTAAATAATAATTAATTATTTAATTATTTTTAATTATTATTTAAGGTTAAATAATAATCAATTCATCTTTATTTATTATTTAAATTAAATAATAAATTGTTAATCTAATAACTTAATTTCCATTAATCGTTATTAAATAATAATTGATTACTTAATTATCCTTATTTATTATTTAATAATATTTAAATAATAAATAATTAATTTATAGATTTTTATCTCTCTTTAATTATTATTTAATAGTAACTAAATAATAATTGCTAATTTATTACCTTTATTTATTATTAACATTTTAAATAATAAATAACTAATAAATTTATTTAACTTAACCATGATTTAGCGAACTAGATTAATATTTAAAATATTTAAAAATTAAACTTAATGAAAAATATCCTCCCTAATATCATTTTTGTATTTTTATTATTTTTGTTATAATTTTAAATTAGTTTTTAAATATTTAAATTAATTAAATTAAATCCGAATGGTATTTCTGTAAATAAGTTGAAAACTGAACCGAGGGCAAAATAGTAATTTCGCCGAGAAAAACACGGAGGGGCAGAATTGTAATTTCCGCAACATCTGTAATATCCCAGATAATTTCAAGATTTTAAATAATATCTTAATTGATTTTATTAAAGGTTAAGGTTTAAACCTAGAAGGTGAGAAGGAAGATGTGTTGAAAATGGGTAAACATTTTTTTTTTTTAACATAAATTATTTGTTAGAAATTAAATGTGAGAATATTGTAATGATGCATATAGAGAATTTATTAAAGAAATAAATTCAATTGAGAAGTGAAGACGGTTATAAGGATATATATACATAGTTATATATTCCTAGAATTGTGCTTGTTAGCTAAATACGAAGAGGAGTAAATTTAATACTTAATTAAACTAATAAATTAATTAGTTTAAAAATGAAGTCATGAAATATAATTAATTAAATTAATTATATTAGTTATGCGTTAAAGTTGTGGAAAATTTAGGATGATTGTTTAGAATGACAATATTAAGAAGTTAATTGATTAAGTAATTAACTTAATTATTTAGTTGTGGTATAGAGACCAAGTAATTTAATTACTACTAGTGGACTAGCCCAAAAGGATTATATATGTTAGCCCAATATGGGAATATTTACATGAAGGTGGGTAATTTAATAAGAGAGCCCAATGGAAGGTAAACTATGTAGCCCAAACATTTAAAAGTCCAATGTTGGTCAAAGTGTTGGGAAATATTTTTGAGTGTAGAGAATTAACTAATGTAGGGTTAATTGAATAACCCTAGTTGGTAGACATGGGAGAGCATTAACCAAACATTGGTTAATTGTTAGAGAAAGGAAAGTGGTGATGAGAATTAACTATGGATGAGTTAATTATGTAACCCAATGTGGTAGAATAAATTAAATCATATTTAATTGGACTATAATATAAGTCCAAATGAGGTATTAAACTAGGTCAAATTAATTAACCTAGTAGTCCATATAATTTAATTTGAATATTGATTTATGTAATAATTAACCAAGCTCAATGCTTGTTTTAATTAAATGTAACATAGGGTAATTAATATTAGCCCAATGTAATAATTAAATTGAGCCCAAACAAATTTAATTGATGAGCCCAATAGAAATATTAAATTGATCCAATGTGGAGCCCAAATGGAAGTCAAAGTGGTGGTCAATATATATACATTGGTGTATATATATATGGATACTTATATAATGATATAGGATATAAAAATAAAGCTAAATTGGTGTAATAATAAGGCAAATCCCGAATTTTGGAGGGGGCCCCACATGAAAGTGTTGAGTGTGGCTTTATTTGGCTTGTTTTACACTCCAAAAGTTGCTTCTAAGCAACCTTGATAGGAGTCATTCATCCTTGTCAATCATCTTGTCCATCCAAGCTATAGTAAGCATGAGTTTAAGCCTTAAATGCCCAAGTGTTGGTTGATTAGTAGAAAGTGATGGAGATTAAGGAAGTACTATAAATATAGTGCTTCACCAATTCATTGTGTTGGTTAGCCATTTGTCTAGAAATGCTAGAGAGAAAATAGAGAGTTCTTGAGAGAAAATGAAGTAAACTTAGTGAGATTGTAGATCCTCTAAGGAAAAATGCTAGAGGATAGTCAATGAGGAGGCACAAGCTTAGCTCATATCAAGAGGAAGAAGATCATCCATGTTTAAAAGGTTAAAAAGTGTTCTAAACCTTCTTTAGTTCATTTTTATAGTTTAGATATGATTTGAACGGTTAAAATGTATTTTTAACCGATCAAAACACGTTTTGATGTTCTAGAAGTCTTTAGCTATGTAATATATGTATATTCATAGTTTGATGGGTTTAACATGGATTTTTATATGTGTTTGTGATGAAAAATTTCATCAAAATCATCAAATAAGTTTTTACCGACGAAAACCAAGTAACCAAAATCATAGCAGCCCATTCACGGAATTACTGTTCACGATCCGTAAGTCGGATTTATGATCCGTAAATTTTGGGTGATAGATCCATGAAATATGAAGATTCTCCAAGTTGAATGACTAAAATCCGATTTAAAATGAGCAAGATATGGATTTTCTACCAAAACACCCCATTGTTTTAGGGCTGTGCACAACAGTCCGGTTTGGAGCCAATTTTCGTGACCAAAACAAATCCAAATTTGATGTTTGATGACAGAAAAATGTAGTTCGGGAAGTTACGAATCCATCGATACCAAATAGGCCTCAATCGGACTTGTGGATTTCATTTTATTCAAGTTCCCGTCGGAGACCCCAAGTCTGAAAAACTCAAAAAGTAATCTGCCTATTTTTTTAAAAAAACCGGCCAGTTCGGTTTTTTTCGGTTTTTCATGATTTCTAGGTAGGGCCGGTTCGGGAATTTTTAGGCCGGTTCTTGGGTTGGTTCCAAAAGAGAAAATGCTTATAATTTTATAAAGAAAATTATCAAAATTTAAAATCCGAATTTTTTTGTAATTTGGTATTTATTAGAATTAATAGTGGATTAAAGCTTACTAAATGGCTAATAATTATGGGAAAATTATTTTTAATTTCAGAAAAATAATATTTGACCTATTGGCATGCTAGTTAAGTGTTATAAAATAAAATTTGAAATTATGGGAGTGATTCACTATATATTAGCTATTTATTAGTGTATAAATAGGCTAATAATCTATTTAAATATTATTTAATAAATATTAAATAATATATGAAGTTATGTAATTAATTAATTATGATTTAATGAATATTAAATAATAATTAAAGGATGTTAAGATGAATAAGTTAGTTATTTATTATTTAATTGCACTTAAATAATAAGTAAAGTTAAATAAATAATGAATTATTATTTAAATTAATATTAAATAATAATTAAAGAATATTAAAGTTAGAAAGCTAATTATTTATTATTTAATTAATATTAAATAATAATTAAGGTTAATTAAGTAATTAATTATTATTTAATTAATATTAAATAATAATTAAAGGATAATTAAGGTTAATAAACTAATTATTTATTATTTAATTAATATTAAATAATAAGTAAGGTTAATTAATTAATTAATTATTATTTAATTAATATTAAATAATGAGTTCGGATAATTAGTTAATTAATTATTATTTAATTCATATTAAATAATAATTAAATGGTAATTAAGTGGAATAAATTATTACTTAATCGAAAGAAGATTATTAAGTAATTAAAATATATTGATAATATTATTGACTAACTATTAAATGATAATAGTTAAGAATTAAATCATTATTCAATAATTAATAATGATATGTAATTAATTTAAAATATTATTAAAGGATTAATAATATTATTTAGCATTTAATTAACTATTAAATAATAATAGTTAAGAGTTAAATCATTATTAAATAAATAATAATGATAAATAAATATTTAGAATATTATTAAAGAATTAATAATATTGTTTAACAAGTAATTAACTATTGGGTAATAATAGTTAAGGGTTGAATCGTTATTAAATAATTACTAATGATACGTGAGGATTTCAAATATTATTAAATGATTGATAATATTGATGAACAATTAAATTATTATTAAAATGATTGATAATAATGAGAAGTCAATTAAAATATTATTAAAGGGTAATAATATTAGCAAACAATTAAATTATTATTAAAAGATTAATAATAATGATTAAGGTAAACTATTATTAAAAATAAATTAATAATAGTAATGATTATTTAAAGTGTTATTTAACAATTAAATAACATTATAAGTTATTACTAATTGATAGTAAAATTTAAAATATTATCCAAGGTGGGTAATATTATGATAAGTATCGAGATAAATGATGTGATTAAGTTAAACCAAGTGTATGGTCCATTAGTGATTAATTGGTGGATCGACCTAAATAAATATAGGGTCCAAGTTTTAATGCAGTGACATTAATAAATGTCAGAATTGCATAGTTTCGAACAAAAGATTTATGGTGTTGAATATGAAACACTGAGTCAAGTCAAAGAGAGACTAAAATATGAAATTAACCTTATTAAATAAAGGGGATGATAAGAAGAAATAAATATCTTTAAAATAAGATTTAGTATTGAGTCAAACTTTGACTGATATTGTGCACCGTTGATCTCACATACCGTGTAGGTGGTGCAAGGAACGTCAAAGATTAACGTAAGCTGGTTATACAAGTCCAGGCAAGTTTTTCAGAACGTGTTGCATTATGTGCATAATTTATAAGTTTGTTATTAAACTGTGATGTGCTCATACGTGGTTATGTGCAAAGATGTGTTAATGTGCTTTTGTGAAATAAGTTGATTTGAACTATTGATATGCGGTAGTTGATTTAAGACAATTGTTCTGCATTGAACTATATGTCATGATAGAGGCTAGGCATGAAACATAGATTAAATGCGAGGCATGATATGCATGAGAAATGTATGTACTGCAAAGCATAAGATGCATGAAGCATGAAGCATGATTGAACTGTTTTTACGTGTTATGTGAAACTGTTAGACTTGCTGAGCCGTCGTGCTCACCCTTGCTTAAAACAAAACATTACAGAGTAGCTTGAGGAAGCCGATTACTCCGGTAGAGGCAAAGATGAAGATTGACTAACGAGTCATCAAGATTGAAGCATAGGTGCTTTTGTAGTAAAACCTTGCGGTAGACTAATTCATTCACTTGTGTAAGTAGATATGAAGAGTTTATGTTTTGTTGTGCTATAGATTAGCAAACTTAAATTGTTAAGAGAACATTTACAGATTATTTGAATATCATTTTTCAGACGTTGTCCTTTATGAATAAGGATAATAGGATGGTGTGATTGAGTCATTATACATATGATCTCAAATTGATTGTAATAGAATGTCGTATCATGTATGATATGAAGACATACTAGGAATGTATAAAGATTGCGATTCTGGAATAGAAAGAGATGTTATATAATTGTAAATAAATGATTATTTAGCAATTATAATATTGTTGTAATTCATGAACAATAAGGAAAAGTAGTACTAGTGTTGAACCGGATCCGAGGTTAAAGGAACCCGGATTTGGGGTCATCACAAGTTGGTATCAGAGCTGATAGGTTATAAACCTTAGGTAAGAGTACCTTAGGCTATAACCGTAGTAGAAGATAAGTAAAATGATAAATGAATAAACTCTGGAAGAGTTTAAGTAATAAAAGATGAATTTGAAAAATTCATATATAGAAGATTATCCAAAGATGGATTTAAGAAGATATAAGAGAGATGAAAAAGGTAATGTTGTACCTAATTTGAAGAAGTGATAGAAAATATCTTATGATAAGATTTTGAGAAGTATAAAGAAAATGCTAATAAGGTCATGAAATGATCTAGAGAAATGAACTCGTAATGAGACAGATGTGCTAAAATATGAATGGAGAGAATTCGTATTCAGTTAAGAAAATTAGAAGGTTTGTGGGTTTTTAATTGAGAACTCATATTAGTGACTGAGTTGTACGATTCCTTGTATGGATTTGTGCTTGGTTTTAGAACCACTTAGCTTCCTATATTAATATAGTAGTTGAGTTTAACAGTTCTTTGTATGGGCAGAGGATTTGTTCTTGGTTTAACGACTGCTTAACTTTCTATATTGATTAGTGGCCGAGTTGACCAATTTCTTGTATGGGCAGGAGATTGCGTTTGGTTTGACAACCACTTAGCTTCCTATAGTGATAATCAATTTGAACCTGATGTCACGCTATTTGATGTATATATGGTGAGAAGGTGATTCTTTTCTCATTATATATTGGATATGTAGAGAATATTAAGATAAGTACGTGTTCTTAAAACTCATACTGATGGTAAGTTCGTGACTCATAATCGTATGGCGGAACCCTTCAGCGAATAGACGATTTTGGTCTGACTAGGATAAGTTCTCCAACCCATATGATTGTGGCAAGTACCTGAACTCCTAATGTGTCGTAAGTTTGATGACCAGTAAGTATGAGTAGAGTTAAGTAGTAAGACTAGAGCTTTACCAAATATAGTTATTAAGTTGAAAAAGAATGCGGAGGAGAAATTTGAGGTATTTTGAGGTTTTAGGATATTCTAAATCTTCTAGCTATGCTAGACTTTGAAATTCTTAAAATCGTGCTAAATTCGCACTTTTGTGCTTTTGAAAAGACAAATGTATTTTTGAAATCATTAATGCATTTAGTGCAGAGATGATAAACGATGGAGTCATCAATGCAGAGTAACCTAGTGTTGGATGTTTAAAGCCCACTATGATATGATGTAGTATGACAAAGTCATAAAATGTTTTTCAGTATTTTAAAACGTTTAAAGAATAGTCTATGCTAATTGTTTCAGCCAGACAAATTGATTTAAAAATATCAAAATGTATTTATAAAATCATCACACGCCATTAAAGCCATGGTGTGGGGATGAAAAGGACGGAATCCTCAACGTACTGTCAAGATGTGCGGTATCATGAAGTCATGAATTAATGACGGAATCCTCAACGTACTGTCAAGATGATGCGGTATCATGAAGTCCTATAAATGAATTTTAGTTATTTTAACTAATCTGAAATGAATTTTTGAATCGTAATATACGAACAGTTCAATGATGGGAGTCTTTGTCATTTATTTTAACTGGACACTTTTGGTCAGAATTGACTCAAGTTTTATTATCCAATCCAAATTATTTTGGAACGGAATTTTGTAGTAAGTCTGAGGTGAACAAGTGCAAAAACAAATATATTCTGTCGGCTAAAGCAGATATATTTTTGTCGGCATATAGCTCCGACTGGCGCCTAACAACTAAGACGTTCTGCACGACGTATGGTACAATAGGCTGATCACCTAGCGTACACCTATGGAATGTTTTCAGTCCTTGTGATTGATAAACACTCTTTTTATAAGTATTTACAGGGATAAATACTATTTATTCGGAATTCAGTTAATTCCATTCGGATGTTCACAGTCTTAATGACCCCTCAGCATATTATGAAAGTTTTAATGAATATTTTGATTTTCAATTTATTCTTCTGTAAGATATTGATTTTCAATTTATTCTTCTGCAAGATATTCCATTGTTCTGGAATTATGAGTTTAAAAGTATGAACTTCCTAGAAAAGGGTGGTCATAGAATTTGATGAGTAAAGAGATATTCTCAGTGATGAAAATTGGTAGAATTGTGTATGAGATAATTTCGGGGACGAAATTCTTATAAGAAGGGGTGAATGTAATATCCCAGATAATTTCAAGATTTTAAATAATATCTTAATTGATTTTATTAAAGGTTAAGGTTTAAACCTAGAAGGTGAGAAGGAAGATGTGTTGAAAATGGGTAAACATTTTTTTTTTTTAACATAAATTATTTGTTAGAAATTAAATGTGAGAATATTGTAATGATGCATATAGAGAATTTATTAAAGAAATAAATTCAATTGAGAAGTGAAGACGGTTATAAGGATATATATACATAGTTATATATTCCTAGAATTGTGCTTGTTAGCTAAATACGAAGAGGAGTAAATTTAATACTTAATTAAACTAATAAATTAATTAGTTTAAAAATGAAGTCATGAAATATAATTAATTAAATTAATTATATTAGTTATGCGTTAAAGTTGTGGAAAATTTAGGATGATTGTTTAGAATGACAATATTAAGAAGTTAATTGATTAAGTAATTAACTTAATTATTTAGTTGTGGTATAGAGACCAAGTAATTTAATTACTACTAGTGGACTAGCCCAAAAGGATTATATATGTTAGCCCAATATGGGAATATTTACATGAAGGTGGGTAATTTAATAAGAGAGCCCAATGGAAGGTAAACTATGTAGCCCAAACATTTAAAAGTCCAATGTTGGTCAAAGTGTTGGGAAATATTTTTGAGTGTAGAGAATTAACTAATGTAGGGTTAATTGAATAACCCTAGTTGGTAGACATGGGAGAGCATTAACCAAACATTGGTTAATTGTTAGAGAAAGGAAAGTGGTGATGAGAATTAACTATGGATGAGTTAATTATGTAACCCAATGTGGTAGAATAAATTAAATCATATTTAATTGGACTATAATATAAGTCCAAATGAGGTATTAAACTAGGTCAAATTAATTAACCTAGTAGTCCATATAATTTAATTTGAATATTGATTTATGTAATAATTAACCAAGCTCAATGCTTGTTTTAATTAAATGTAACATAGGGTAATTAATATTAGCCCAATGTAATAATTAAATTGAGCCCAAACAAATTTAATTGATGAGCCCAATAGAAATATTAAATTGATCCAATGTGGAGCCCAAATGGAAGTCAAAGTGGTGGTCAATATATATACATTGGTGTATATATATATGGATACTTATATAATGATATAGGATATAAAAATAAAGCTAAATTGGTGTAATAATAAGGCAAATCCCGAATTTTGGAGGGGGCCCCACATGAAAGTGTTGAGTGTGGCTTTATTTGGCTTGTTTTACACTCCAAAAGTTGCTTCTAAGCAACCTTGATAGGAGTCATTCATCCTTGTCAATCATCTTGTCCATCCAAGCTATAGTAAGCATGAGTTTAAGCCTTAAATGCCCAAGTGTTGGTTGATTAGTAGAAAGTGATGGAGATTAAGGAAGTACTATAAATATAGTGCTTCACCAATTCATTGTGTTGGTTAGCCATTTGTCTAGAAATGCTAGAGAGAAAATAGAGAGTTCTTGAGAGAAAATGAAGTAAACTTAGTGAGATTGTAGATCCTCTAAGGAAAAATGCTAGAGGATAGTCAATGAGGAGGCACAAGCTTAGCTCATATCAAGAGGAAGAAGATCATCCATGTTTAAAAGGTTAAAAAGTGTTCTAAACCTTCTTTAGTTCATTTTTATAGTTTAGATATGATTTGAACGGTTAAAATGTATTTTTAACCGATCAAAACACGTTTTGATGTTCTAGAAGTCTTTAGCTATGTAATATATGTATATTCATAGTTTGATGGGTTTAACATGGATTTTTATATGTGTTTGTGATGAAAAATTTCATCAAAATCATCAAATAAGTTTTTACCGACGAAAACCAAGTAACCAAAATCATAGCAGCCCATTCACGGAATTACTGTTCACGATCCGTAAGTCGGATTTATGATCCGTAAATTTTGGGTGATAGATCCATGAAATATGAAGATTCTCCAAGTTGAATGACTAAAATCCGATTTAAAATGAGCAAGATATGGATTTTCTACCAAAACACCCCATTGTTTTAGGGCTGTGCACAACAGTCCGGTTTGGAGCCAATTTTCGTGACCAAAACAAATCCAAATTTGATGTTTGATGACAGAAAAATGTAGTTCGGGAAGTTACGAATCCATCGATACCAAATAGGCCTCAATCGGACTTGTGGATTTCATTTTATTCAAGTTCCCGTCGGAGACCCCAAGTCTGAAAAACTCAAAAAGTAATCTGCCTATTTTTTTAAAAAAACCGGCCAGTTCGGTTTTTTTCGGTTTTTCATGATTTCTAGGTAGGGCCGGTTCGGGAATTTTTAGGCCGGTTCTTGGGTTGGTTCCAAAAGAGAAAATGCTTATAATTTTATAAAGAAAATTATCAAAATTTAAAATCCGAATTTTTTTGTAATTTGGTATTTATTAGAATTAATAGTGGATTAAAGCTTACTAAATGGCTAATAATTATGGGAAAATTATTTTTAATTTCAGAAAAATAATATTTGACCTATTGGCATGCTAGTTAAGTGTTATAAAATAAAATTTGAAATTATTGGAGTGATTCACTATATATTAGCTATTTATTAGTGTATAAATAGGCTAATAATCTATTTAAATATTATTTAATAAATATTAAATAATATATGAAGTTATGTAATTAATTAATTATGATTTAATGAATATTAAATAATAATTAAAGGATGTTAAGATGAATAAGTTAGTTATTTATTATTTAATTGCACTTAAATAATAAGTAAAGTTAAATAAATAATGAATTATTATTTAAATTAATATTAAATAATAATTAAAGAATATTAAAGTTAGAAAGCTAATTATTTATTATTTAATTAATATTAAATAATAAGTAAGGTTAATTAAGTAATTAATTATTATTTAATTAATATTAAATAATAATTAAAGGATAATTAAGGTTAATAAACTAATTATTTATTATTTAATTAATATTAAATAATAAGTAAGGTTAATTAATTAATTAATTATTATTTAATTAATATTAAATAATGAGTTCGGATAATTAGTTAATTAATTATTATTTAATTCATATTAAATAATAATTAAATGGTAATTAAGTGGAATAAATTATTACTTAATCGAAAGAAGATTATTAAGTAATTAAAATATATTGATAATATTATTGACTAACTATTAAATGATAATAGTTAAGAATTAAATCATTATTCAATAATTAATAATGATATGTAATTAATTTAAAATATTATTAAAGGATTAATAATATTATTTAGCATTTAATTAACTATTAAATAATAATAGTTAAGAGTTAAATCATTATTAAATAAATAATAATGATAAATAAATATTTAGAATATTATTAAAGAATTAATAATATTGTTTAACAAGTAATTAACTATTGGGTAATAATAGTTAAGGGTTGAATCGTTATTAAATAATTACTAATGATACGTGAGGATTTCAAATATTATTAAATGATTGATAATATTGATGAACAATTAAATTATTATTAAAATGATTGATAATAATGAGAAGTCAATTAAAATATTATTAAAGGGTAATAATATTAGCAAACAATTAAATTATTATTAAAAGATTAATAATAATGATTAAGGTAAACTATTATTAAAAATAAATTAATAATAGTAATGATTATTTAAAGTGTTATTTAACAATTAAATAACATTATAAGTTATTACTAATTGATAGTAAAATTTAAAATATTATCCAAGGTGGGTAATATTATGATAAGTATCGAGATAAATGATGTGATTAAGTTAAACCAAGTGTATGGTCCATTAGTGATTAATTGGTGGATCGACCTAAATAAATATAGGGTCCAAGTTTTAATGCAGTGACATTAATAAATGTCAGAATTGCATAGTTTTAATGCAGTGACATTATATTATAATTTCGAGGACGAAATTCTGATAAGAAGGAGAGAACGTAATATCCTGAATATTTATAGCACTTATAAATATGATATTAAATGACTAAAGTGAATTGTAAAGTTAATTTCGAGGACGAAATTCCTGTAAGTTGGGTTGAATGTAATATCCCAAATATTTCAAAAGTGATCTAAAAAGATCTAAGCAAAGTTGTCAATTCAAAACCTAAGATCGATTGCTCAAGCATACCTTGAGCTATCTAAAAGAATATATACGACTCGAAACTACAATCGTATACAACTAAGAGGTTAAATTCTTTAACCTAAACTATGTGTTATGTGATTAGTAAAGCTTGAATTGAGCTTTTAAATGTGCTGTATGAATTATCTATGTGTAGGATTTTGTGTTTTGGTTCAAGTAGTTACCCTTAACACTTATTAAAAAAAAATCATAACTCAATTTAGGGCAAAAACCTAAATTGGAAAAAGAGTTAAAACCTAAACCTTAACCCTAGGGTCTAAACCCTAGGAAATAAACTAGGCCCTTGAGAAAAATGTGAAGGTTAAATTGACATTCTGTTTAAGGATTCAACCTTCCCACGATTTGAAAACACGTAACAGTCAATAAAAGTTTTTCTCGAAAAACGTGTACAAGCACTATTCACGAGGTGACGTTTTTCATTCGTTTGACTCTTTCTTTCATCTGTAGGACTTCTTACATTTCACAACATAGTGATAATATGAGGTTTAGATGCCAGGGAATCAATAAAATTTTCTTGGGAAAAAGACGAAAAAGACACGATTTACGAGAAAACGTTTGTCGTCTTTTTGAACGTTCTTTTCAACGTTTGGACTTTTTCCATTTCACGTTATAGCATTTATACGGGGAATAGATACCAGGGAGCCACTGATATTTTTCCCAAATTAAAACGTAAATCGCTCTTCAAACGAAAACGCTTTTCGTTTTTGATCAAACCGTTGATGGATACAGTGTTTGTATGCAACACCGGTGCGTAATAAGCAATAAAAGATTTTCTCGAAAAGTGTGTCGGGAATAAGACGAAATAGGGAAAAGACAAAAATAAATATTATTTTTGACTTTTTGGTCTTCTAACAATTTTCTGAGAAATGGTCGTCAAAAACACTATTCACCGAAAAACGTGCCAAGTCTTTTGGACTTTTCACTTTACAAAATAGTGTTTATTCGGAACAAAACTCAGTAATATCAAAATTTTAAATCAGTATAAGTTAACCATTTAGTTGGAATCAGACTGTTATATAATTAAACCGGTAATTCATCCGTATTGTTTTCATCAAATGGAACATGAGATAGGTTAACATTAAATTTGAATAATCAAATTTATCAGATTAATACCTAATTATATTATTCAGTCATAATTAGTGTCTAAAATGAAAGAAATTTATCAATCGCGTCGCCCGGTAGGTGTATTTGAGAAAAATACACGGAAGATTATCCGAGATTAATTCAAGAAAAACTTTGAGGGTCAGACGAGACATCATATTAATACTGTATGATGTATTTTATGAATAAAATATGTATAAGAAATTAAAACTTATATTACTAATGCGAAATATTTTAAATTAATCGCACGCGATTTATCCGATATACCGAAATCGGAAGAAATAATGACAAAACAGCTCGGGAAGCTTCTAGAAGCTAGTTTGGAAAATATCTAGATATTATTCTAGTTTTATTAATTAAATAATGTGCGAAATGACTAAAATGCCCTTGGCTTTTAAACTAATGACCAAACTACCCCGACCCTTGGTTTTCCTATAAATAGAGAGCTAAGCTCTTCATTATTCTCAATAATTTTCAAAGCAAAATTCCTATAATCAAGAGATTGCAAAGAAATAGTTAAAACTTGCAATAATAAAAGGTACGATTCTTAATCGTTATTATGCTTAAAGTTTTATTTTATCGATGAGGCTCAAGAACATAAGTCGTAGCCATGTACGATTTTTCGTTCTCCGTGTTCCTTATGACTTGAGCAAGTCGTTGTTATGTCAAATTTCATTTCATAGTTTAAAGTTCAAGAACATACGTCGTATCCATGTACGGTTTATCCGTTCTCCGTGTTATTCGTATGTTCTGGAGTATTATTATAAATTGTTATATTTAAGTAAACAAGTCGTTATAATGACCAAATTTTGTCAATTATAAAGTGTTATAATCACATATGTAAGCAGTTATAATGCTCAAATTATTTCAAGTATGAAATCCAAAAGCTCAAGAACATAAGTCGTTACCATGTACGATTTTTCGTTCTTCGTGTTCTTCGTGTGTTCTTGAGCAAAAGTCATAATTTCTACATAAGTAGGTTTATAATTTGGTAATTTAGTGTTATGGGATGATGAAACATGATGGCCTTGCTAAATAATGCTTGTGGCATCAAGTTTTAGTAGTCGAAACGAAGGACGATGAAACTTTGTTCTTCGTGTTCTTCGATTCGTTCTTCGTGTTCTTGAGAAAAAGTCATGAAATCTTATATAAGTAGGTTTATGATTTTGTTATTTTTATGTTATGAAGTGATACGGAGTATTATAACATGTTATCTTAGCAAATTAATGCTTGAGGTATCATGTTTTACCAATCGGATCAAAGAAAGTTAAGTTTAATATACTCGCAGAATATTTTTTTCAAATTTCCATAACTTTAAAGTCTGAATCTGCCTTAGAAACCTACATGAAAGTTGTAGATCATGAAATTCTAAGCAATTTAGACTCAAATATCACTCAAAAATATTTTCGTATGACAAAGTTATGGCTGTCACTGTAAAAGAGGTCAGAAATATGAATCAGTTTTAGATCAGTCCCATTACTGGGAAATATGTGTAAATCAGTAAGGAATCTCGAACTTTGGTCTGAATGAAAGTTGTAGGTACGGAAGTTACGAACGCGTGAAATTTTGAACGACTCAAAAATGTTTTAAAACGAAGAAGTTATGGCCGTTTAACCGAGCCGGGGTCTGGCAGTCCAACAATCTGCCCAAATCCGAAATTTTGGCTTAAAAATGAGTTTTTGAGTTAGCCAATTTTCCAAATAATTTCACCTATGAAAATAGTGTAGTTAAGTTATTCTAAGACTTATTTAAAAGGAAAATTTGATAATCTAACATTCGGGGTCGCGTAACCCTTTTTGTAGGCGTTTAACGATTTCCCGGAAAAACCCTAACATGGTTTCAAGGCAAGTCTTCTAACTCTTGCTATGTGCTACTTGTGTAGTATTGTTAAAATGTTAAATGAGATGTGTAATGTCATGTTATTATGCAATAGATAATATGTGAAGTCTTTAACTGATGTTTACAAGCCTTCTAACTGTTATGTTTTATGTTTACGATTTACGAACATGATTTATACACTTTGTGTGTCAATGTGATATAAATTGTTGGAACGTGAGTTATATGTGATATTAAATGAAGAATTATATTCAGTCAAGACATGTTAAAGTTTATATGAAAGCATAAACTGCGTATGTGTTGTATGTTATACTTGCTGAGCCGTCGTGCTCATTCTTGCGAATAAAACCTTATTTGCAGATTAAAGATGAACGTTAAGAAGATCATGAACGTAAAGATGAAGCGTAGATTAGGTTTTTATGTTTATTACTTGTATTTGTATAAGTCATATTGACTGTTGTAATACGAACAAACAAACATGTAACCGGATATTGAATGAATGATATAAATTATTATTATCAGAATGTTGTTATGTCTTTATTTTGATATAACCTAGAATTGTTAAGACTTAACATAGTATTGATAATGATCTACTTATCTGGATGAGGATCGGTAAATAACTTGTGAGTGTTATACATCCGAGACAGGACTAAGCGATGTTAACTGGTCAAATCCATCGTTAAGGTTCCTCGGACCCAGGTATAACTCATTATTACTATTCTGAATACCATATAAGTAGGATTATTGATATGAAGAGATATCACTATAAACAAATATGTTTCGAATGAGGGTTTTAACTAGTTGGGTAATGTTCTGTACGGAAAGAGAATTTTGCACCGGACAAAGATACAACCATTTGTCGCGGATAAAGATGCAAACATTTATCACGGGTGAAGATACAAACATTCACCACGAGATTCTCTGTTCCCAAGAGCCGTCCTAATGATTTAATACCGTGGATGTTGGAACATGTAAAGTTATAGAATATTTAAATCTTAAGGTTAAAATTAGACCGTTATATATGGTTTTATCCATTTATACGGATGAAATACAAGTTGATACTTGTATACTTATGAGACTGAGATCAAGTTAAGATCCAAGGACAAAGTTAAGAAAAAAAAAAATTAATGTATAGTCTAAAATAAGACTAATTCAACCAATATGATTATGGGATCATTGGTTAAGTTGATAGATGTACGAAATTAACTCACAAGGTTCGCCGCATCGATAGCGTGGGGATTTTGGGGGCGTTACAGTTGGTATCAGAGCAGTGGATTATAGTTTCGAGGTAACAAGTACCTTGGAGTATAATCTGATGGACTAAGAAGAAATGGACTTGTGAAGAGTCCGTGAATAATTAAAAGATATGTATAAATCTTAATACATAAAAATTATTATGTGAAAGAAATATAATGAATAAAGATAAACTCTTTACGAGAATATCTGAAGATAAATGGACTCTCAATGAGTTCTCAAAGTAAGCAATAAGATAAAATAATCTTATTAGTTTTTGTGTGTAACTATTTCATCAAAATGAAATGGTAAGTTTGGTATTATGTATAATTATACCTAAGAAAAAAGATGAGTGAACTCATAAGGAATGTAAATGATGAAGGAATGAATTAAGAAAAGAAAGTGACTAAGATAGTTATAGAACAATTAGGGATTTCAATTGAAAACTCATATTAGTAAAACTGAGTAGAACGACTCTCTTGTATGGGAAAGAGTTTAATATGCTTCATAGAACCGATCTAACTACATTGTTGGTATGAATGATTCATGGTCAGTGTTTTCAAAGTGGGTTACACACTGAATGAAATCATTCGAGGATAGTGTTGATGAGACGGGGAACTGATTCATTAGTTCTTGGGTGGAGGAATAACTCAGTTTGCTGTATTGACAAGTAAATTAAAATCTTGTGTCAACTCTTCTTTGTATATATTTTGAGAAGGTGATTCTTTTCTCATATGTATATTGACTAGTTAGTAGTTGTTACGTCATAACTATAGTTTTAAAAATATTTGTATGTTAGTTACTGAGCGAACGAACCTTGTTATGGACTTGGGCTATGATATGTTAGTCGAACCGACTTGTGAGATACGGCTACGATTTGTCTATTCAGTACCAATGTGCGCTGAGACATTTCAATTCCGTGTTGATGAGAAGGGGAACTAATATATTTGTTTGTACTTGGTTGAATACAACCAATCAGTTTACTATATTACTATATATTTGCAAAACTTGTGTTATGGTTAGAGAATAATGGAAAAGATAGAGGATTGAGGGTATTTCAAAAATCTTCTAGCTATGCTAGATCTTCATGGTTATATTCGCACTTGTGTGCCTTTGAAAAGAGTGGTTCACTAGTTGAACTGGAAAATTTTGTTAGTTCTTCACTAGCTATGTTATTCATATGTCTATGCTAATTGTTTTGGCTAGACGGATTTAATGTGAAGAATAAAAATGATTTATTCATCAACACTCCATTTAACCTGGTGTGAAGATGATACATGATGAGCTATTAACGCACATTGCAAGGTGCGGTATACAGTCATAAAATTGCTTTTCAAAAGTTTGAATGGTTTAAATATGAGTCAATGCCAATTGTTTCGGCTAGACACCTTTGGTTATGAAAAAAAAAGAACGGACGTAGGAATTCGATAGACGTAATAAACTGCGTCTTTAAAGATAATATGGTACGACAGGCTGATCACCTAAAGTACAACGTGTGTGTGTTCTCGATCTTAATTGATTGTCACACAATGTATGGTGTTCTCAATCTTAATTGATTGCTACACAAAGTATGCAGTGTTCTCAATCTTAATTGATTGCTACACAAGATATGGTTTTCCAGTCCGGATGATGATTTAAAAAAATTGTGGGTTATATAGTATTCATAGTTTTTTAATAAGGTAAAGGTCTTGATTGACCGTTGTATAAGTGAGAAGAATCCAAGATAAAGGAAGAATGAGACAGAATGTCGAGTATGAAAAGAGGTTTAAAACCTAGAGTTATGAAAGAAAATGTGTAGAGATAAGTGAACATTGTTCAGACCTAATCTAAGTATTGGAGGTTTAATGTGAGTAAAAGATGAATTTAGAAAATTCATATTGAAGAGTAAATTAGAGATGATTATATTATAATTTCGAGGACGAAATTCTGATAAGAAGGAGAGAACGTAATATCCTGAATATTTATAGCACTTATAAATATGATATTAAATGACTAAAGTGAATTGTAAAGTTAATTTCGAGGACGAAATTCCTGTAAGTTGGGTTGAATGTAATATCCCAAATATTTCAAAAGTGATCTAAAAAGATCTAAGCAAAGTTGTCAATTCAAAACCTAAGATCGATTGCTCAAGCATACCTTGAGCTATCTAAAAGAATATATACGACTCGAAACTACAATCGTATACAACTAAGAGGTTAAATTCTTTAACCTAAACTATGTGTTATGTGATTAGTAAAGCTTGAATTGAGCTTTTAAATGTGCTGTATGAATTATCTATGTGTAGGATTTTGTGTTTTGGTTCAAGTAGTTACCCTTAACACTTATTAAAAAAAAATCATAAGTCAATTTAGGGCAAAAACCTAAATTGGAAAAAGAGTTAAAACCTAAACCCTAACCCTAGGGTCTAAACCCTAGGAAATAACCTAGGCCCTTGAGAAAAATGTGAAGGTTAAATTGGCATTCTGTTTAAGGATTCAACCTTCCCACGATTTGAAAACACGTAACAGTCAATAAAAGTTTTTCTCGAAAAACGTGTACAAGCACTATTCACGAGGTGACGTTTTTCATTCGTTTGACTGTTTCTTTCATCTGTAGGACTTCTTACATTTCACAACATAGTGATAATATGAGGTTTAGATGCCAGGGAATCAATAAAATTTTCTTGGGAAAAAGACGAAAAAGACACGATTTACGAGAAAACGTTTGTCGTCTTTTTGAACGTTCTTTTCAACGTTTGGACTTTTTCCATTTCACGTTATAGCATTTATACGGGGAATAGATACCAGGGAGCCACTGATATTTTTCCCAAATTAAAACGTAAATCGCTCTTCAAACGAAAACGCTTTTCGTTTTTGATCAAACCGTTGATGGATACAGTGTTTGTATGCAACACCGGTGCGTAATAAGCAATAAAAGATTTTCTCGAAAAGTGTGTCGGGAATAAGACGAAATAGGGAAAAGACAAAAATAAATATTATTTTTGACTTTTTGGTCTTCTAACAATTTTCTGAGAAATGGTCGTCAAAAACACTATTCACCGAAAAACGTGCCAAGTCTTTTGGACTTTTCACTTTACAAAATAGTGTTTATTCGGAACAAAACTCAGTAATATCAAAATTTTAAATCAGTATAAGTTAACCATTTAGTTGGAATCAGACTGTTATATAATTAAACCGGTAATTCATCCGTATTGTTTTCATCAAATGGAACATGAGATAGGTTAACATTAAATTTGAATAATCAAATTTATCAGATTAATACCTACTTATATTATTCAGTCATAATTAGTGTCTAAAATGAAAGAAATTTATCAATCGCGTCGCCCGGTAGGTGTATTTGAGAAAAATACACGGAAGATTATCCGAGATTAATTCAAGAAAAACTTTGAGGGTCAGACGAGACATCATATTAATACTGTATGATGTATTTTATGAATAAAATATGTATAAGAAATTAAAACTTATATTACTAATGCGAAATATTTTAAATTAATCGCACGCGATTTATCCGATATACCGAAATCGGAAGAAATAATGACAAAACAGCTCGGGAAGCTTCTAGAAGCTAGTTTGGAAAATATCTAGATATTATTCTAGTTTTATTAATTAAATAATGTGCGAAATGACTAAAATGCCCTTGGCTTTTAAACTAATGACCAAACTACCCCGACCCTTGGTTTTCCTATAAATAGAGAGCTAAGCTCTTCATTATTCTCAATAATTTTCAAAGCAAAATTCCTATAATCAAGAGATTGCAAAGAAATAGTTAAAACTTGCAATAATAAAAGGTACGATTCTTAATCGTTATTATGCTTAAAGTTTTATTTTATCGATGAGGCTCAAGAACATAAGTCGTAGCCATGTACGATTTTTCGTTCTCCGTGTTCCTTATGACTTGAGCAAGTCGTTGTTATGTCAAATTTCATTTCATAGTTTAAAGTTCAAGAACATACGTCGTATCCATGTACGGTTTATCCGTTCTCCGTGTTATTCGTATGTTCTGGAGTATTATTATAAATTGTTATATTTAAGTAAACAAGTCGTTATAATGACCAAATTTTGTCAATTATAAAGTGTTATAATCACATATGTAAGCAGTTATAATGCTCAAATTATTTCAAGTATGAAATCCAAAAGCTCAAGAACATAAGTCGTTACCATGTACGATTTTTCGTTCTTCGTGTTCTTCGTGTGTTCTTGAGCAAAAGTCATAATTTCTACATAAGTAGGTTTATAATTTGGTAATTTAGTGTTATGGGATGATGAAACATGATGGCCTTGCTAAATAATGCTTGTGGCATCAAGTTTTAGTAGTCGAAACGAAGGACGATGAAACTTTGTTCTTCGTGTTCTTCGATTCGTTCTTCGTGTTCTTGAGAAAAAGTCATGAAATCTTATATAAGTAGGTTTATGATTTTGTTATTTTTATGTTATGAAGTGATACGGAGTATTATAACATGTTATCTTAGCAAATTAATGCTTGAGGTATCATGTTTTACCAATCGGATCAAAGAAAGTTAAGTTTAATATACTCGCAGAATATTTTTTTCAAATTTCCATAACTTTAAAGTCTGAATCTGCCTTAGAAACCTACATGAAAGTTGTAGATCATGAAATTCTAAGCAATTTAGACTCAAATATCACTCAAAAATATTTTCGTATGACAAAGTTATGGCTGTCACTGTAAAAGAGGTCAGAAATATGAATCAGTTTTAGATCAGTCCCATTACTGGGAAATATGTGTAAATCAGTAAGGAATCTCGAACTTTGGTCTGAATGAAAGTTGTAGGTACGGAAGTTACGAACGCGTGAAATTTTGAACGACTCAAAAATGTTTTAAAACGAAGAAGTTATGGTCGTTTAACCGAGCCGGGGTCTGACAGTCCAACGATCTGCCTAAATCCGAAAATTTGGCTTAAAAATGAGTTTTTGAGTTAGCCAATTTTCCAAATAATTTCACCTATGAAAATAGTGTAGTTAAGTTATTCTAAGACTTATTTAAAAGGAAAATTTGATAATCTAACATTCGGGGTCGCGTAACCCTTTTTGTAGGCGTTTAACGATTTCCCGGAAAAACCCTAACATGGTTTCAAGGCAAGTCTTCTAACTCTTGCTATGTGCTACTTGTGTAGTATTGTTAAAATGTTAAATGAGATGTGTAATGTCATGTTATTATGCAATAGATAATATGTGAAGTCTTTAACTGATGTTTACAAGCCTTCTAACTGTTATGTTTTATGTTTACGATTTACGAACATGATTTATACACTTTGTGTGTCAATGTGATATAAATTGTTGGAACGTGAGTTATATGTGATATTAAATGAAGAATTATATTCAGTCAAGACATGTTAAAGTTTATATGAAAGCATAAACTGCGTATGTGTTGTATGTTATACTTGCTGAGCCGTCGTGCTCATTCTTGCGAATAAAACCTTATTTGCAGATTAAAGATGAACGTTAAGAAGATCATGAACGTAAAGATGAAGCGTAGATTAGGTTTTCATGTTTATTACTTGTATTTGTATAAGTCATATTGACTGTTGTAATACGAACAAACAAACATGTAACCGAATATTGAATGAATGATATAAATTATTATTATCAGAATGTTGTTATGTCTTTATTTTGATATAACCTAGAATTGTTAAGACTTAACATAGTATTGATAATGATCTACTTATCTGGATGAGGATCGGTAAATAACTTGTGAGTGTTGTACATCCGAGACAGGACTAAGCGATGTTGACTGGTCAAATCCATCGTTAAGGTTCCTCGGACCCAGGTATAACTCATTATTACTATTCTGAATACCATATAAGTAGGATTATTGATATGAAGAGATATCACTATAAACAAATATGTTTCGAATGAGGGTTTTAACTAGTTGGGTAATGTTCTGTACGGAAAGAGAATTTTGCACCGGACAAAGATACAACCATTTGTCGCGGATAAAGATGCAAACATTTATCACGGGTGAAGATACAAACATTCACCACGAGATTCTCTGTTCCCAAGAGCCGTCCTAATGATTTAATACCGTGGATGTTGGAACATGTAAAGTTATAGAATATTTAAATCTTAAGGTTAAAATTAGACCGTTATATATGGTTTTATCCATTTATACGGATGAAATACAAGTTGATACTTGTATACTTATGAGACTGAGATCAAGTTAAGATCCAAGGACAAAGTTAAGAAAAAAAAAATTTAATGTATAGTCTAAAATAAGACTAATTCAACCAATATGATTATGGGATCATTGGTTAAGTTGATAGATGTACGAAATTAACGCACAAGGTTCGCCGCATCGATAGCGCGGGGATTTTGGGGGCGTTACAGTTGGTATATCAAATGATATGCTTAGGTATAATAAGGTACACATGGAGATATGTGAATGATCAACAAAGGATCTGCCACTTCCAATAAAGGGAGAGAATGTCATATGCGATTCAATAAGTGACAACTCAAAAATCCTTGGTCAGGGTTGAATGGAATTAGAAAGGAGTTTCTAATTTACATTAATTAGAGTTGTGTATTTGTAAATTGAAATGTATATGATCAAATTAATAAGACTTGACAGAAATTTCATGTCTTATATTTGATTGGGACATTGTATGGTAGAAGGATTGAATTGTACGGTAACTATTCGCTGAAAGGTTCTTTTACGATCAAATGTTGAAATCTATATTATCTGGAATGTCGACTAATCGCTAAGGGGGCTTACCCTTATTGTGGAATAATTATTTATTCTGAATTAAATAGTTAATTCGTAATAAATGAATTAGAATTATTCTAATTTATTTATTATACTACCGGTTTAATATGAAGAACCTAAAGAGTCATACCGCAAAAGAGTAATATTTATTTTAGAAGTGGATGGCATAATCATAATAATAAATTAAGTATATTTAATTTATACTATAGTGATAGAATAAATTAAATAGCTTAATATTTATAGTTTAATATTTTAGAAATACTAATTATAAATTAATAAGAGGAGTCTTATTATTATTATTATTATTATTACTATTATTATTATTATTATTATTATTATTATTATTATTATTATTATTATTATTATTATTATTATTATTATTATTATTATTATTATTATTTAGTTCCTAAATGGTTTAGGAATTAATTAATAAGTAGTAGTATTATTGTAAATAATTAAGTTCCTAAATAGTTTAGGAATTATAATTATAATAATTAATTAAGTTACTAAATGGTTTAGTAATTAATTAATAAGAAGTACTCTCATTATTAAATAATTAAGTTTCTAAATGGTTTAGGAATTATAATTAATTAGTTTAGTTCTTAATTAAATTGGGAATTAAATTAAAACCCTAATCCTAAATAGTTTAGGAGGGCTGACTAGATCTATAAATAAGAGAAGTCTTATCATAGATCAATGTTAGACACTCTTTCATTAGTATAGAGAGAGTACTCCATAATTCTCTACATCTAAGGAGTTAGAGAGAGAGAGAATTAGGGTTAGCCACTCATGGTTTAGAGAAACCATAATCCACTTCTTTAATTCATAGATCTCTTGGTGGATCACCTCTAGAGGCTTCACACTTGGGGAGCTAACATTGATCCGTAGAATCTAATTGGTGAATTTGAAGAAGAACGTGAAGGATTAAAAGGAGATGAACTTGTACCCGTGGAAGCTTGGTTCTACAAAGGTATAAATTCTTTTACCCTTCCTCAATTAATAATAGTAGCATAAGAAAGATCCAGGTTATTGGTTTGTACAAAAAAATTTAAAATCTGATTTTTATTGCTTTCGTTGCGCTTATATAATTTGATTATATGTATGACATATTTTTGTTAACCAACAAAAGCTTCATAATCGGAACAAAACAACTTAACAACGACCTTCTTCGGCACCGACGATGACAACAGATCCAATCAGATCGATGACAGAAAGAGGGGAGAAAGAAAAGAAAATAGCACAAAATCTGAATAAGAAGTGAATAGGCTTGCATAATTTGAAGAAGAAAAAATCTGAATAGGGAATGAAGAATTAGAGATCCCCTTTTCTTAACTGTCCTATTTCATTTTTAGTTTAGTCTCTATTTAGTTTGATATATTTTAATACTTCATCTATTAGACCAACTGACCAATGGTACTGTTAAATTCATTATTTTTTATTAACTCTAAGAAAAATAATCCTCTATGGGCCTATGGCTGCTCCTCCCTTAACACATTGGTGGCCTCTTGGGCCTGTCCCAAATCCTCAAATAGGTTGCATTATTTTTTCTTAACTACTGAATGTTGGCTGATGGGTAAGGCCAAGTCTAGATTAATGAGGGTGGGTCCAGTGATAAACTATTTTTGTGGAGTTAAAGAAGTACCATAATTTAGTGTGTATAAAATTATGTATAATTTAATTTTAATTTTACTTAGTGTTAAATAATTTATTTTTAAATAATCTATAAAAACTTATTATTTGGTTATATATATGTCACATGTTATACTTAATGTGGTATAATAATTACAATTAATTTCACTTCATAAACATTAATTTTTAAATTTTAATCACATAATATTAAAAGTAAGTAAATTTCTTTCAATTATAGTAGAATATGTTTATTATATTAGTAAAATATAATAAATATATTAATAAAAAAATATTATATATTTATAAAAAGTTATACAAACTATCTCGTGCCTTACACGGGTTATCAAACTTGTTAATATAAAAAGAAAGAATGACATGAAATGAAAACCTTCACGTGTCTGTTGGTACAGTTAATTTCTATCACAAAGAATGTCACGTCCTCTCCAAGTCCAATCACGAAACTCTGCCAACATACAGGTGATTCAAGTCAGGGGCCGTGAAATCTTTCAAAGTTCGATTTCCAACCATGATGTTTTCCTTTAACCTGCACAACTCAATTAAACTTTGAAAAACAAAGTAGGAAAATTTCAAAAATTGTTAAAATAAAATAAGGTTTACAAAAGCACAAAAAAAACTTGAATCACTACCCTGACAACGGTGCCAAAATTTGGTGTGTTGTCTCAGGCAACCAAAAATAAAATCTTACTTTAGTAAATATTTATGTACGTATTAGTGCAAGTAAGAGTTGATCCCACAAAAAATGATTAATTTAATTTTATGTTATGTAAACCAGATTTTTTTGAGGGGGGGGGGGGGGGGGGGGGGTTAGTTAACATAAATAATTTAAATAGTATAAACTAAAATGAAAATAATACACAACTAACTCAGAATAAATTAACAACATAAATTAGAATAACGAACCTTGAGCTAAATTAACATCCACCATCATAAATTTACATTTATCATTGACATTCACATGAATCAATAAATATTTTGAATATTCATCGTGGAATAGTTTTTCTCATTTGAATAATTTTCTTATCTCTCCTTATTTATAGTTAAGTATAAACAAGTTATTTAAATAACCCTAATTACTAAATAACCTCAGACACGCGCTAAAGATTTAACATAATAGCAGCTTAAAGAACTATAGAGATCAATGGAGCTAAACAACACAAGCACAAGCGGTTGCATTTAATTTAGTTGAATAATCTTCCTAAGATATAATAATCTTTTGAATCTGCAGCCAATTATTAATCTTAATTGTTTCACAAATTAGAGTGACTAAATAATTACGAATTTGATATCTAATTTACCAGTAGATTTCAACAAATAATAAACTAGAATGCAACATAGCAATTAAATGAATCAATCATAAAAATTAAACATAGAAGAATATCCAATACTCAAAATATAAATTGAACAATTAAAACCAATTAACTCTCACAGTACATAAATTATGATAGTTTTCGCTAATTTAATTAAAGAACAAGAATTTAGCCATACATTGTGACACCCCAGGATTTTAGAATAATTCCAAATGAGGATTATGTTTAAGTAAGGATTATGAGATAAAACCTAGTTATGAATGATAGAAAGTGTAATAATAATTAAGAATATGAATTATTACTATGTGAGCAATGTGCTATAAATAACCTGTGTGAAAGAAGGACCTATGTGGTTGAATCGGTAATAATAGTCTATAGAACATACAAAGATTAGTTGTTATTTAAAGTACAATAGTGATGTGCAGATCATGAAATTATAATGAAAATGAAGTTGATGATTGAATAATAATATAACGGATTTAGGACGAATGATTGTTGTAATGCCTACATTGAGGCAATTTGGATATAATTATGATAGGACACTGATTGTGTCAGTTTGTAATAAGATAAATGTATGTTTATGAATATAGTATATGTAATAAATGAAGAAAAGAGATAAATGAAGAAAACATATTAAAATAATGTTTTAGTTATGAATATTGGTAGCAAGCTTAAGAAATAAGACTGATGAGGCGAGAGTATGAGAAATGACAAGGTAACATATGGCTGTATGTGTAGAAAAGAAATGGCAGTTTGACCTAATTGGTATATTAAAATTTATGGAATATTATGTATTGATATGTACATATAGAGAATTGCCAAGAAAGTGATCTTATATGATTGAAGGAAGATAATTAATAGTTGTGAGATGTAAATACGGGAAGTAATACCCTTGAGAATGTATAGGAAGAAAGTCGTATGCAAGCATGTTGCGAATTGGCATTATGTGTGTTATGTAAGCGAATAAAATGACGTTAAAGTCGTAAAGTGATATATAAGCGAATACGGTTAAATGACGATGAATTTTGGTAATCCAGTCAAGGTTCACTTCTCGAGGAAGCGATTTATGGAAAAGATGAGTAATATGACTATTTTGAGATGTCGGATATTGAAATTTGATGGAACATGGAACCAAAAAGGGTTGTAGAGAATTATTTATGAAATGTTATGTAAATGGCAATTATGGTGAAATATTATTATTATTATTATTATTATTATTATTATGTAATGAAATCCAATTTTTAATGTGACAAGTGTTACGGAACAAGCCAAATATGGATTATATTGATGATGAATAAAATTTAAGTATGAAGGAACAAGTTTGGATCAAAACGGAAGTGAAATGGAGTGAAAATAATCAAGGTGGGATTTATTGGAGATTTAATTCTCTAGGAAAATGGAATAATTACTAAAGTACCCTTGACAATATAGGAAATAACATTGGTGTCCTTAAAAAGGTGTAATGACCATGATAGCCTTGTTTAGCCATAGGAAATGGCATGAATGCCCTTAACCATGCATGGTTAGCTTAACTAAGGAAGAGTTAAGAGTTGGAGTTATACATACAAAATATGTATGTATATAAATTTTATGTATTAAGCATGAATAAGTGAAGTCCCTTAGCTGATTTTCCTTTCATCTTTCGGGTGCTAGAGAGTTCTAAGAGAGCAAAGAGAAAAGAGAGCTAGGGCTTGTGAAAAGCTCAAAGAATCCAAGGAAAAAGTGTACAAGGATGGCAAAGCTAGTCATCAAAGTGAAGAAATCAACACTAGCAAGCTTTAAAGCTAGGAGAAGAGAGCTACATGAAGGTATATTCATGTTTAAGCTATTATATTTGGTATTTATGTATGTAAATTCAAGAACAAGAGTAGTCACGCGTGTATCCTTGTTATATAAGGGTTTAATTATGAATTTATTGTGAGTTATATGTTATTTGTTTGATATATGATGAAACCTAAGCTCAAAATTTGGTAAAATAAAGGTGGTGCACTATTCATGCACAAATTCAAGCTAAAGACTATGATTAAAAGGTTGATCAAGTATTATTTGTTGAAAGATTTGATAAAAATCTAGATGAAGTATATGAACATGTCTAAAATACATGAAATTATTAGCTAGATAGCATCATGAGTAATGTATTGGTTGAAAAGTATGATATGTTTGAAGAAATTACAATATTAGGTTATACTTTGTGAGTAAACCAATTTATAATCTGTAAAGTGCACTAGAAGGTGCAGTTAGAAGTTATGTGGACTTATAAAGTCGTTAAATGGGTATATAGTTGCCTATGTGGTGTTGAGAGATTTAGATGTCAAGATGAGTTTAAGTGAATTTGAAAAGTTTGCAAAAGTTTATGAAAATCCATCAAAATGGTGATTTTTAGCAATTTTAAGAATTTAAAGATGAAATGAAGTCACATGACTCGGTTTTATGTAAATACACGTGTTTAGGTCGGCTTGGTAATCAACGGAATTAAATTCGAAGGAATTGGCAATTCGAACGATCGAAATCGATCGTTTCGAATCAAAATGGATTTTAACGGACAAAAGTCGTCTCGTGCAAAGTTTTACGGTTTTGAAAGTTTAGACGTGTCATATATAGGTTATATGAACTATGTCAAGTGTCGGAACGAAGTTTTAAAGCAAATGGCCAAAAATCACAAAGTTGCAAAAGTTGAATTTTTAAAGTTCAGAAAATTTCTAAGTCTGGAACTGAGTTGGACAGCCCTCCTACGGGCTAGTGTAATTATGCTTTTAAGAAGCCAAATGAGGCAAAGAAATTTGTTATAAAATACTATGTAGCAAGGTCTAGAGTTGTACCAAATTTGATCTTAATTGGATTTGTGGTTAAGGAGTTAAAAATCACCAAAGCAGCAGAGAAAATCAAGGTTGACTGGTTCAGGGACTGTGCCTGGGCGCAGTCATTTGCTCTTGACACTGCGCCGGGGCGCAGTGTCACTGTTCATGGCCGAGAGCTTTTCGCGGCCAGCGAGATTAGAAAGAAGAAACTTGGCGCCGGAGCGCGATGTACTGTAGCAGAAAAGAAAATTTAATGTCCGAAAAGCTATGTTTTGATACAGAATGATAGAGATGGGTTATGTAAACCCTAAATGAATAAGAATGGGTTATATTAAGGACGTCAAGATAAAATGATATAAAAAAATGGCATAATATAGCATGCCTAAAGCTAAGTTAAAGTGAGTTATAAGTTATGGGAAATGTCGATAACAAGGTATGAATGTATTATTGACCTACATAAGGAATAATACATCAATTATAATATGATGGGAAGTGAATACTCAATTAATTATGAGTTAAGTTTGATAAATTGTATAAGCTATGATCCAATATTGATGAATAAGTTATGTATTGACAAATAAGGTTCGGGATAGTAACCTGACGCAAGAAGGGATATAAAGGCTAAGCCATGCAACAAAGGTTAAGTGTATATAAATGCTAACCAGGCAAGTTTTCAGACTGTATGTTCTATTGTTCTAAGTGAAATTTGTGGAAATGAAGAAGTTTGAAATGTGCCTATGTGCAATTATGTGAATTACTTGTTAAATGAATTACGTGACATTAAGCATAACATATTAATTTAAAGAAGGTATGACGCATATTGTAAACTGTGAGCATGAAAGGTGTTATCTGAATTACTTGCTGAGTTTTATGCTCACTCTTGCTATGAACTAACATTTCAGGTAAAATACAAGAAGGCCGGAGGTTCCGATGCAGCTAAAGGTAAAGAATGTGGATATGTGAATGAGCGTGAAGGAAGAATTTGTTATATGTATTTATGTAATGTTCATGTAAACTAAGGAATAAATGTTTGTGAATCCGTAGGGATGTGTTTAGTAGGGATGTGATATTCAGTAAAAGATTGTAATGATGTATGATTAATGTATTATTATAGATGAGTTTGATATGTAATAAACTCATATGATGTAAGCTGATATAAGTAAACATGATAAGATATGATGCAAATATGTGTAATTAGATACGTGAATGAATATGTACGATATGGATGTACGTAGACAAATGTATATGAACAGGAACATGTATATGCAAATAGAGCCATGTACGAATACTTCATGGAAAAATTTTAAATTACAAGTTTTGTGATATAATAATATATACATGTTTATGAAATTATGATAGACTAGGTCACAGTTGTAATAAGGTTGACCTAAGAACAAATGAATAGTAAATTGAACGATGCGATCCTGAGGTAGGTAAGGAAGATAAGTTAAATAAAGTTTTAAGAAAATATATATAAAATATATATGGACCGAATTGATGGTCAAATAAAGGTAATAAATGAACAAAGGCTTAAGTTTAATGCACGAGATCCCTGTTAATATGGTTTTAAAGTTAATAATTCTAATATCCAAAGATAATCGGATAATTAAATAAGGTCAAGATTTCGGGACGTTACATACATAGCTATGGAGTCACCAAAGAAAAATAAAAGAAGTATTCTCTCGCAAAAGTACTCTCAATTATGTCTAATATACTCTATTTATAGGTTACATGAATAATCCCTATCAATAGAAGGAACATTAATCTTGTTTGGAATAAAAAAATTGCAAATATGTGCTTATTACTGTGCCAAATCGTTGACTGGCGTTGCGGCGCCCTCCTCCTTCACAAATTAGGCGTTGTGGTGCCCAAAGTAGTAGCCTCTAAATGGTCTAAGCGCTGTGATGCTCCTTTTGTTCTTCATTTGGGCGCTACAGCGCCTTTCAATGTCCATAAAATTACAAATTTGTCATTTTCGTTTATTTTCCTTCTTTTTCTTTAAAGTCAATTTAAAATAAATAATGAGTGTATTTAGGCACAAAATAAATATAAAAACTAAGAATTAAGGGATAAAAATATAACATATTCTATTCCTCTAAAAACAATCTCCTAATCAAAATCTACTACTATAATAAAACTCTCATACTTAAAATAAAACTCTCCTAGAATATCCCACTAAACAATTATATTAATAATTCAATATTTATTTTTAAGTAACAATATAAAATTAATAATAAATTTTCTTAATTCCTTCTTCCTTTCTGCATCATCAATGAACAAAACTTTGATGAACAGTGTCACGCACTGTAGTGATGAACATTAACTTTGAACTTTTTTTTTTCTCAAGATAGATGAAGGCTATGATGACGATGACTGCTACTGCAGATTATGTTTTCGTTTCAGAAAATTATTATCGATTCTCTAGCGAACTTTGACAATTTGATGGATGTCAGAAAAATAGGATAGAAAGAAATTGGGTGAAATAAAAATATATAAGGAATTTTGACTCTGATACCAAATGATGTAGGACAAGGTGGAAAGAAGGAATAAGATACCTATTTCTATAGAGAATTGGTAAAGAAACACGTAGTAGCATAAAGCTTCAATCTCAAATCAATTCATATTTCATAATCTTTAAAATAATGAGGTATTATAATGTTTAAATAGAAAACTCAATACTTAAAGACTAAGTAAAAAAATCTAATTTAAAAAAGAAATAATCTCCTAATTAAAATTTATTGCTATATTAAAACTCTTATACTTAAAATAAAACTCTACTAGAATATCCTACTAAATAATTACATTAATAATTCAATATTTATTCTTAAGTAATAATACAAAATTAATAATATTTTTTTTTATTTTCTTCTTCCTTTCTGCATCACCATTTCAAAAACTCTATCACCATTTATAACTGTAACCATTTTAAATTGTAACAACATCAAAATCCCACTAAATCATATATTTGAGTAGGAATTGGAGTAGAAAATACCTCACTCGATCTTCCCTTGACAATACCGCTCTGCCTCGATTGCTCTTCAAATAGCTCTCACTCATTCACTCACTCGATTGCAAGAAAAAAAATTAGAGAACAAATGAAACCCTAGCCCTAAATGATCGGGCGAAGGGTCTCTTTACCCCCAAACTTGAACAAAGAAAGCAAACACGTCTATTAGTTACCGCTGGTTTTGGAGGGGCCACATAATTTGTGACACATTTTTCTTTTTCTTATTAATTAAAAAAAGAAAATTACTATACCCAATTTGACGGATGTTTAAAAAAATTGACAAAATGGGACAATTATCGTGTTTTAAAAGTTTAGTTTCCTAATTGCAGTATTTTTTTTAGTTCAATAGGTCGTTGAATAAAATGTGTCAACTTAAATGAGGGTAAAGTTTATTTTTGCCTTTGTTTAACAACAAAAAATCAGGGAACAAAAACCCAACCTTTTTGAATTAATTATTTTTTGTCTTACTGCCATTTATGCATGTCATATAATTAAATTATGACGAGACATTTAAATTGAAGTAAAATGAAGAAATAAAAAAAATTAATGTCTTGATTGCAAACATAAAAAAAATGAACTGTGAAAAAAGTTAAAAAGAATTCAGGGTATTAATTTATATATAAGCTTAATTTAAATACAAAATTATATTTTTCTTTCATTTTTTAAGATAATGTTAAGGGTTTTAATTTTTTAGTCTAACAACGTGTCTCAAACGATGGTTCACCATTATATTGGTTGAATATATTTATTGTGATTAATTATATTATAAAATATTATTAAATTATTCAATTTAAGACTCATTTGAAATAAAAAATTTGAGACTTCTAATATTACTATTTTTCTTTATAACCTCAATAATAACATGAAAGAAAAAAAAAATTCAATATTTTTGTTTATCCTGACTTACGATTTTCATTATTTTATTTTTCACTCAAAACTCGAAAACATAGAGCAAAGAATATATAATAAGTCGTAGTGGTTAGTTTGTTAGTAGAACTGTTAGAAGTAAAAAAATTCATTCATTTCTCTTATATAGATTCTATATTATTACAATTTAATTTTAATACATATTTAATTTTAATTCATAAAAAAACTTTACTTTCAAACTTTAAGTCGGTTTGACTAGAACATATATTATTACAACTCAAAAAAAATAAAAATATATATATATATTATTTTAAGGCTCAGAAGAAGTAGTAAGTAAGAGCCCTTTTTTATTAAATTATCACTTTCGATTTTAAAAAATATATAAAAAAGTTAAAATACGTGCCTTAAAACTTAAAAATGTAGAATAAATATAAATGTATAATATTTAAATACAATACTTAAATATTATATCTATTTTAATTATTAAAAAATAAAAAATAATATTAAAATTTGAAATTTATATTATATATTATTTTTTAATAAATAAAATAAATATAATATTTAATTTTGTGTGCCAAAATGAAGCTTCTTAAAATTTATTCCCATTATTTATAGGGCTAAAAACATACCCAGACTCGTAAAACTCAAATGTTAGGGTTTTAGCTCGCTCTCTCGTGCATTTTTCGCGTTCATATACTTTACTGTAGAGTTTTGTTTCCAAATTTCTATACCAAGCAGAGACGCTAAGAATGGGGAGATACAGAGATCAAAGCAGAAGCTACAGCCCCCACCGCAGCAGAACTCCTCCACCTCCTCCTGCTCCGCGCCGTGATTACGACGACCGTTCGCACCGAGACCGCCGATCAGTCCGTGACCGCCGCTCCCCAGGCCCCACTGGCCTCCTCGTTCGTAACATTTCTCTAAGTGCCAGGTTCCCTTTCTTTTCATGCTCTAAATTTAGTTTCCTAAGTAATGAAAACCCCTTTAATATGACCATTTTTTCCATGTTGTTGGTGTTGCATTAGTAAATACTACCTTCGTTCCAAATTATAACATCATTGCTGACTTTTGAAAGTCAATTCGAAAGATTTTCAAACTCAAAATTGAGATGATTCTTCAAAAAATCTGAAACAACAAATATTATAATGAGTGGTACTTTTTAGACCGTTTGCAAATTTCATTATTCTATTGACTAAAATCAAAGGAATTCATGTCAACTTTAAGTTTGAAATGTCTTAAGTTACTTTAAAAAATCAATAATGATCGGAGGGAGGGAGTAGAAAATAGTCTATTTTAATTTGTACTAGATGATAAAAAAAATTCAACTTTAAGTTTGTTCTAGATTTTCATATTTGTGATGGTCAGCTTGGTTTGGGGGGAAAATGATTGGGAGATGGAAAGGTTGGAAGCACGGACACTTCCTAGAGGCCATGAATTCGAGTCGGGCATGAATTCGCCATAGCTCCTTTTTTTTTTTAACGCCTGGACAAGCCTCGGACACGTCGGGACTCGCTTCACACACATTGGAACACGCTAGAGGACACACTTGGGGTCAATTTTTTTTTTTATAAAAAAATTGCAGTACTTAAATTGTAATATAAAAGTTATGTGTTATTGTTATTATATGTCTTTTAAATTTGGACATTATTATGTAATTTTAAGACATTTATCATGCAATGTGTTTGTGTTTCTTATTATTTTGTTTAAGTTTTTATCACACTTTATTAATATTAAATTTATATATTGTAAAAAATACATTTATTTTATTAAAAAATATATATGTAAAATTGAACTTGTCCCCGACATATCGTATCCTGTGTCCGCGTCCCGTGTACGAGTCGGTGCTTCATAGACGGAAAGAGAAGATTCTTTACATTTTGTCCCACAGTTTGTGAATTAGATATGTATAATTGCAAAGAATGCCAGGAAGCTGAAGAAAAAAGAAACTTAAATTTTTAAATATCTTCTGTATTTTGTATTTCTGCTCTTTTATTTCGTAGACAATGTACCCAAGGACCCTACCGGTACAGAATTATGGAGGTGCTTTGATTCTGAAAAGTATAAATAACAGATTTAGTGCAAACTTGACTTGTCATAACATATATAACTGAAAAATAAAAAATAAAAAATTCTTTCAGTGCAAAATCAACTATGCTGGATTCTAGTCTCTGCCTTGGCTGTAAACCATTTTTTTGTAACTTCAATTTTTTTTTGGATTTACTTTTCTTATTTTAAAATTTCTTGTTTTTCTGATTTCCTTTTCTTTGAAATTTGAATGAACTGTATCATTATATGCCAAATACATCACGGTTGTAGTAAAGAATAAAATATCCATATTGCTGTACTGTTTTATTATCTTTATTAAGTAATACTACCTCGGTTCCAAAATGTGAGTCATTTTTGGCCTTTGTGAAATTGAAAATTGATGTAATTCATCTTAAGGATTTGAAAACACTTTATCTTGTAATTAATAGTACTTTTTAGATTGTTACAACATTCATAATAGGTTGGACTAAAATTAAATGAATTCTTATCAATTTTAAATTTGAAAAAGCCCCAAATTGACTTCAAAAATTAAATTTGCTATTATATTTTGGAATCGAGGAAGTATTTCAGTATTATTTGTTTGGATCAAAACTGGTGGCAGAATATATGCCATGAAAATTTAAATCCCAAATTTTGAATTAAATTTTGCAGAAAGGTTGGGTATAATGGAATATTAGACCTGAGCTTTACATTAATATAATTTAGGTTGCTTGTTGTCTATATCAAGGAGTTTGATAATCATAATGCATTTTTTAAACTACCGAAGTTGGATGTGTGATTGTATATTTGTGTGTTATGTGACACTAATAATCTAGGTCCTGTTGTTGCAGGCCTGAAGATCTTAGGATCCCCTTTGAACGCTTTGGTCCAGTAAAAGATGTGTATCTTCCAAAGAATTATTACACTGGGTATACTTTTCATACTTCTACATAAATGATTTGATGCACGTATATATCAGTTCGGTTCTATTTTATGTGGCACTTTTATCTCACATGTGGTTTTGTTTCTTGTTTGGGTTTCAATGTTATGTGAACTTTATAATTGTGTTGAGTTGACCGGTGCTTAAAGAATTTTGTTATTTGGGGGACATTTGTCTTGAGGTCATTATTGCTGGTCATCTTCCTATCTTCGTTAAGAGGTATACCTACTTAGACGACGGGTGTTATCTACTAGTTTTTGTTTCTTTTTCATGTGGCGTTTTGGCTATATTTTTTTATATTTGTTTAGGCGTAATGCTTAAATCTTGTAACTTACTAAGAGATAAGACTTGTATAGATGTCGAATACATAGTGGACTTGCCGACATGGTTAATACATCTGTTTCTGGAAAAGGTATTATTTTTTACTAACATGGACACTTCATAAGGTGTCTGTATTGAGAACGACAATTGTAAACTTTGAAGAGAAACTTAGTCTGTTGGACACTCATCTTAATGTGCTGGCAAGGCATTGGCTATTTGACTTACCTCTTGCATGCAAAAACTATTATGTTCTAAGACACCAATTTGAATATCTTGTCATGACTATAAGACTCGAGCATTGGAAAAGGATTGAGGAGACAAGTGATACTCTATGTACAACTGATTTACCCGCGTCTACAATTATTCCTTTCTATATCTATGTCACGTTGCATTTTCTGTTCCTGACATTGTTTATTTATTTTGTTAATATATGTTTGTTAGCATAAACTACACCTTTTACTAAGAAGTAGCACTAACATAACTTGAGTGTAGCGGAGATACGAATGCTTGGATAGATGTGTGAACTCACAAGACTTGATTGAATTAGAAATGAAGACATTTGAATAAGGGTGGGGATTGTACCGAGTGGAGAGAAGATGAGAGAGAACTTTTTGAGATGGTTTAAGCATATCGTGCATCGGTCCGTAGATGCTCCGGTAAGAAGTAATACGTTCAATATTGGTGAGGCTTGAAGAAGTAGGGGTAGACCGATACTAAGCAATATGTGAACATAACTGAGAATATGGGTCCTTATACAGCATAGTGTTGCCAAATGATTCATCTGGCCAAGCACAACTAGTTCGGGATGAAGGCTTAGTTTAATTAAGTTTACTGTAAACTATGCCCTTGCCTCATCAATATCTGACTATCCGTATTTCTTGGGCTTTCTATTATTACATTTTTTGATATGTGATGTGGTGTGTTATCCTATATCCGTGTCCATGCCATGTGTTATCCTGTATCCATGTCCATGCCATGTGGTATCCTTTATCCATATCCATCCATGCTTCATCACTAATTCGATCCTCTCCCGGTTTTTAGTTCCTTAATTTTGTTCAGATGTGTTCTCATTGAACCTTGTTCCCTGCAACCATAATTTGGAAAAGGAACTAAAAGTAATTGATAAGAGACCTAAAAAAGGAGATTTAGCTTAAAATAGTACCTGAAATTGTCTTTGTCTATATCAGATAGGCAATGTTCTAAAAGGCGCTAGGCAGGAGGCGGGCGACTGGGGGGCCTAAGCGAGGCCTAGGTGAGATTTTTTATTTTAAGCAAATTTTAATATTTTATCTTACATTTATCTAAACAAAACAATAATATAAAACAAAACAATCTATAATAAAGATAATAAAGACCTTTGCTTAAAGTTCAAACACATATCCATATTGCCAATGTCAAATTTCAAACACAAACATGCAATTGTTTAAAGTTCAAAAACAAACAAATAATAAAAAATACAAACTAATAATCCTCATCTCCATATCCCTCTATAACTTTAACTCTTATTCTCTATATCCCTCCAAGATAATGTCCCCATCGGACTCACACTCATCCTCCTCATCTTCCTCTTCTTCCGTGTCATCATCAGACAAATTTTTTTTTTCCATAGAGTTTTCTCGCTCTAATATTTCTACTATTTTTCCTAGGCTCTAGTACGCTATCCGCTTCGGATACTTCACCAACCGTCTCCCAAGTAAGACCTGAACGGCTCTCAACTTCATCATTCACTCTCACAACGTTGTTTTGTAATTTAGTTATTAAAATAAAATAAAAAACAATTGCAGCTCTAATTTCTTCGCCTAGCACTGCCTAGTCCTATCTAATTTTCTTGAGGGATTTTTTTCTGCCTTGGGCCTAGGCGAGGCACTAGAGGGGGGCCTAGCGCCTAGGCAAGGATTTTTAGAACACTTTAGATAGGTTTTCATTTCTAGCTTCGGCTATAAGAGATTTTAGAGGAGTTTGTATTTCAGATTTTAATAGATTGGTGAGTAGTGCTTTTAGTTTCTTTCCCACTTGTATTTCTTATTGAATCTTGTTGCCTGCAACTGCAATATGGAAAAGGGACGAATACTAATAGAGAGGAAATGGAAACAATGGAAATTGATTATCTTAAAATTTTACTTGAAGATTTTTTTTCTAAATAAGATAGATTTTCATTTCTAGCTCTGGCTTTAGATTATAATAGAGATTCACGGGTAGTGCTTTTAGCTTCTTTCCCACTAGTATTCTTTGTAGGATTTCTGATGGGGACTCCAAGTCAAGAACAAAGAAGAAATATTTTTATATTTATTATTTTGGAGTGTTTATTATGTTTAATGTAAAAGTAGTTGATGTGATTTATGTATTTTATTTGTTAGTGAAAATTTAGGATATTAATTAGTAATTAGGTATTCTTAATGCTTCGTAAGTGTATATTAGTCAATTAGTTATTTTATTCTTCCCCAAGTAATATTAAGAATTTAGTCCCTTTAAATAGTGGTGTAATCCCCACAAGTTGATAGACTATTGATATTAAATTTGGTTATTATCATTCATAGCGTATAAGTATTTTATCCATCTTAGTGTTGATTCATAGAGTTAATAAACTAATGAGACCCTAGTGATTTAAACGTGCAGTTTAGATCCTAGTTACAATTTTGTTATTTGCTATCAATAATTGTTTCAAAGTCTGTCGTGTATCATTTTTAGTATTACAGCCTAAGGTTGTCCATTAATTTTTATTGTTGGAGTCTTGGGTTTCAATTTTTTTTAAAACGATACTGTCATTGTAGACTACTGTTTGTCTGGTTTATTGTTCTTCGCAAATTACTGCTCATGCCGAGTTTCTGGTTGCGCATTGTTTCATCGTCATTAACACTCCATCATCATCTCTTACCTCCCGCCCCTTCAAGGCTTAACCAGCCAGAAAAAGAAAAATGAAAAGGAAAGAAAGGTAGAAGTAACCTACCTGGGGGCAGCCTCCTTGTCCTTGTTGCGTCTCCAGTCTCCGTCTCTCCACGACTGTTACTTATTGGTGATGAGAAAGAGATAACCCTAGTTGTGATGACAAAATATCTTGCTAAAGTTCCATTTGCACCCCATACTTTCCTCCATTTAAGTTTAGCCTATAGTTTATAGACTTTTCACTTTTATCCTCGCATCCTTTTAAATTAGCCCCTTTAGTACCTAATTATCGTTTTACTTGTCAGTTTGGTCCTTCAGTAAAAAAAAAAAAAAAAAGGCACAAAATTTTTAGAGGAAATTTATATATATATTTTTCTTTACCCATTGTACCAATGTCTTAAGCCACTAAAGAATTGATTACCGAAGCAAAAAATTTAGTTTCTTGATGATGAAAGTGACCGAATACTATATATTTGAAACCCAAGCAGGAAGAGCTTAGATGAGATACGATTGATGCACAAGACAACCTTGGAAAATTGCAACGTCAGTATCTAAATGAGTAAAGAAAAGTTGAAGTAAGGAAACGTCAACATGCTAAAGCAAAAGAATGTTGAAAGGCTAAACATGAAATTACTTCTATATGTTCTTCTATAAAGGATGACATCCCTTTTATATAAAGGATGGCATCCCTTTTATAAAAGATAACCTTATTGACTTGCTGACACATATTCAAGCAGAGAAAGAGTAAGAGAAATGAAAAGAGGATGTTCACAATTTTGAGGTTACAGACACTTGTGATGTGTAAGAAAATTTTTGAAGTTCTAAAAGTTGAACTAGAGATTGTGTGTGACCAACAAACTGAGAAAAACTCTGAAGTTACTTTTGAGTTGTTTGTTACCGAAGAGAGGACGGTTTGAGAAGTTGATTCAGTCCAAATTGATAATGTTGAGTTTATTATTTCGGAAAGGTTCTTCTCAGTGCCTTTGAATACGAAAGTGACGCTCTCATCAGTTCTCTTTCCAAAAATTTTTGAGCTTTAGTGCTTGACGATGTTGTCAAAGGTGTTCCGAAATGTTCTTTCGTTACAAAAGATTTTATGGATTATTCTTGCGTGTTACAAAACCCGAGGTTGAGTTTTATGATAATGATGGGGACTCCAAGTCAAGAACAAAGAAGAATTTTCTTATATTTATTATTTGGAGGGTTCATTATGTTTAATGTAAAAGTAGTTGATGTGATCTATGTATTTTATTTATTAGTTGGGATTTAGGATATTAATTAGTAATTAAGAATTCTTAATGTTTAGTAAGTTTATATTAGTCAATTAGTTATTTTTTTCTTCACCGAGTAATATTAGGATTTTAGTCTCTTTAAATAGTGGTTTAATCCCCACAAGTTCATGGACTATTGATATTGAGGTTGGTTATTATCATTCATACTGTAGATGTATTTTATTTATCTTAGTGTTTGATTTGTGGAGTCGATACACTAATGAGACCCTAATGATTTAAACATGGAGTTTAGTTCCTAGTTACAATTTTGCTATTTGTTGTCAATACTTGTTTCAAAATCTACTAAAGCTTCTCACTCTTTTATCTACTAAAGCTTATTTGATCCAAAATTGGAGTTTAGATCCTAGTTAAAATTTTGTTATTTGCTATCAATACTTGTTTCAAAATCTGTCCTGCATCAACTTCCTGTCCTTCCTTTCTGTATTCTCTCTCTTATCTACTAAAGTTTATTTTAACCAAAGTAATATTCTCTACAAGGCAACCTTAAAAGTCATCAAGCAGACAATTACACAATAACCGACACTTTACTATCTTTATTTACCCATATAACAGTAAAACGTACTATTTTATTTTTTTAGTAGCAAGCAAGAAGGTAATGAATAAGTAGAACTGAGAATGCTTTTAAAATAAATAAATAAATTGAGTAAAATCAAAATCCAGTTGTGCTTGGTAACATTCTTGGGGCAACTTTTCAGTTGATGAAGTTGTGATGATTTACTTCCATTTATATCCAAAATGACCATAAATTGATTATGTTTTTATTGTACTGTGGTAAATATAAATATTCAGCGGGATAAGTTGGACTTTTATATAAAGGATGATATAGTTTATCTTGTTCAATTATCGAAGGGAGCCACGTGGTTTTGGATTTGTGAAGTTTCGTAATGGTGAAGATGCAGCTGAAGCTAAGTATCATTTGAACCATACAGTTATTGGTGGACGCGAAATTGCAATTGTTTTTGCTGCAGAGAACAGAAAAACTCCTCAGGAAATGCGTAAGACTGGTCACGTAAGGTTGGTTACGGATGACTCTTTCTTTTCATCCTTTTGTGACAGTTATATATTTGTATTTGTGTGCAATAACCTATCGTCTTCTTTCAGCAGTAGCCGTTATGGGGGAAGCAGTAGAAGGCGGAGCCCACCAAGGTCTCCAAGACGTAGATATCGCTGTCAGTTTCCCCATAACCATACGACTTTTGCATTCAATTAAAATCTGGTGTTTCCTTAGTTTGGTTTTGAGCATTACTTTAAAGATGTTATGCATTGTGAAGCACTGCTAGATAATTTTAATCCTATAATGACTTGGTTAATTCTCTTTGTTATATTTTCCACAACAGCTTATTCACGTTCACCATCTCCAACCAGGCATGATTCAAGGTTCGTGTTCTCTTGCTGAGAATTTCACTCTTTGAGATTCTTTAATTTGGGCTCATTTCTATTTATTGTTCTGTAAATATCTTTTGGTTTTCTCTCTCCACTACTGGGTCTTCACCTTCAGCAGAAGGGTTTTGTTCTCTCTCTCTCTCAATGTGGCAAAGTGGAATGAATGAAATATAAATTTGAATCGAAGTTTCTTAGCACAAGCCCTTGTGCTTGATTTTTTTTTTCCTTTCATAATTTGCAAGTATTGTGACTTATTCATAATAATGTGCTGTAAATGGTTTTCAAAGTTAAGGTTATGTGCTTGTGGTAGTTAATTTTGGTACCCATCTACATGCTTTCATCTTTCCCTTGGGCATTGTTTGACCTAAATGCTATTTCATTAGCTTTTAATTGATGACATTATTGTCTCGGCGGTGGTTAGCTCTCTATCATGAACATTATCTTCAAATTTTCCACTTGCACTACCTATATATTAAAGTTGGTAGAATTCCCAGAAATCCCTACCAAACCCCTTGTCTTTTGCCATCACAAAAACCAAGACCTTTTAAACTGGTACAACAATGTCATTTCATCTAGTTTGACATTGCACATATGCCCTTAGTTACCTACTACATTGACATTGCTGGTGTAGCTGTCTCCACTTTTTATTTTTATTTTATTTTTTCTTTCTCCGAGAAGTAATATCTTGCAGTCCTATCACACATGCAACTATTTTTCTATCATGTACTGCAAATAATATTATATAGCAGTTTGCCAAAATAGGAATGTTTATTTCCCTTCTAATTTTTAAATTTCGGAGATAGTAAATAACCATTGGAGGGAGTCCAGACCTTTTTGTTTTAGTTTGGGGGGTGGAGTAGGTGGAAGCTGAGAACGTTTAAACTTGGGGGAGAAGGGGTTTTGTTTTCTGCATGCCTCCACTCCTTTCCTCAAGTCTAACCTTGCTTCGAGGAAAGGGCTGTAGTTTTGTGTAATTCGTAGTGTAAAAGTAGTCTAAACTCTGAACAATTTCCAAATATTTTATTTATTCCTTCTATTAGACAAAGTATTCCCATATCTAGGTTTTTGCCAAGTTAATCCATGACATTTTTCTAATATATCTCTGAATTTCAACCTCTCAGTCAGTCTCTATACCGAGATGGTTCATGTCTCTTGATTCTCCTTCATTGGCTTCACTTTGTGGGGTGAGAAATACCAATGCTTCCTTTACCAAGATGTCAGCTCCTAATCTTTACTAATATTTCTTTATGCTTTTCTTGGGGTTGGGGTTACTGGATTTTAGGGTATTGGAGGGATTCCTACCCATATTTGTTCCCATGCTGTCTAGATTCTTATGTGCATAAAACCTTATGGTTTGCAAGTACTTATTACTCTGTGGATCATTTAATTATTTGTTGCACATTGATTTTTACCCTTGTAATAATTCTAGCAGCAGTACAGTTTAAATAATAGCATCTAACTTTATGGAGCATAAAGAGGTTAGATAGGATTTCAGTTAGGTTCAGAATTCTATTAAATTTTTATTCCTTCTTTTTCTTTATGTTTCTTTCTGTCCTAGGTTTCTTTTTGTTGCTAAATTTGCCCTAGGTCTTTTTCATTTGTATGCACCTTGTTTTCTCGTCAAGTGTTTATGTGCTTAAGTTTCCTAATGGAGACAATAATAAAGGTTACATCCAGTTTGTGACAGGAACCAGGACATGACAGAGTTTTTAGGTTATGACGATTGGTGCAAATGCTTTGATGTGTAGTTCCTAGTTGGGTAACATGCACACGTTATGCATGCACACATTACTAGTTATAGTATGAATAACATGTGATTTTTTATGCAGATAGAAAAGTGAAAGGAGATATTAAACAGTTCATGGATTCTTAAAGATTAGACAGAAAAAGATACCATAAAGTTTCTCAGTTCTTTCCTTTTAAAGCCCAATTACAAAAGAATCATTTGCTGATCTCAGCTTCAACGACTGAATACACTAAGTGCACGGGCTTCAAAAAGTTTTGGTTTGTGGTTTGTAAAGCTCACACACTAATGGGGACTATCTAAATCAGCTCGTGATGGTCTCTGTGTAATGACTATATCTTAATGAGGATTTCTTGCTTTCTTTCTAATTTCAACTTAATCTTGAATTTTAATTTTCTTGCTTTGCGTAATATCCAGTTAAGAAAGAATCTAGAGATTAGAGAGCCAAAAGAAAGAAATTCATGGCCTCCAGGGAATGGAAGTTTATCAAACCCCTTTATTGCTAAAGGTAGAATGTTCTCTGTGACTGGATATCCCATATTCATCAGTTATGACCAAATAAATCATTGTTCGGAATCTAGAGAGACGATACAAAGAAAGCTTTGCAGTTTCTGGAAGCTGATCACTCAGAATACCATTGTAAAGCATAACTGAAACTGTGATGGGACCAAAAGTTTTACATATTTTGTTCAGGAAAAAAGTGCGAACTGTGCAGGTAAGGGTGATATCTCCAGCACCATTTTGAATGTGACAAGTGCAGAAAATTTTTCCCACACAAAGAAGTGAATTTTTGATATTTTTTCCTTTTATCCTGGTACTCCTGTATGCTTTAGCTAGTCTAACCTTGCAATTTAAGATCCGAGTGATTTTTTCAAGTGGAATACTTGTTTGCTTATAAGATCCAATGGTCAAGCCATTAGAGCTCCTGTCCTGTTCAGTTAACCAGTCTAATTTGTTGATTGATTTTTCATGCTCACTGATGAGTCATTTCTGTGGTGGTTATGGTGTTGACAGGGATCATCGAGCAAGGGACTACTACTCGCCCTCACGTTCCAGGTCCATCTCAAGATCTGCATCTCCTCGTGATGATAAAGCGCCTAATTGGAAATCGACAAGTCCAAAGAGAAACGGTAGGAGTCCCTTTGACAAGGGGCAGCATCGTTCAGAGCAAAGGTCACCCAGTGTGAGGGACAATGACCTCAGCCCTCGTGGTGATGACTACAGTCATTACAACAAGAGAGATACTGATTTTGAACACAAGTCACCAAGTGCAAGGGAGGATGATCCGAATTTAGCAAGGTCCCTGTCCCGGTCCCACTATCGGTCCCGTTCCCGTTCTCGTTCTCGTTCCCCTTAAAGGTATTGCTACTCTTTTATTTTCATGATCTTGAAGAATCAGAATATTTTAGTGGTATCGCGAGCTTGAGGAATATACTATTGTAGTATCTTTTAGAACCGGACATAAGAGAGTTCAGTTCTTGTTTTTGTATTCTCTTTTTCAAAAATATAAGTATCCTGTCCAAAATACTTTTTTATTAGTACTTGTTTCCCTAGTATGTTTCTAGTTGGATGAGAGTTATGTTAAAGGTTTTGAGATATTTGCAAATTTGATGAAATTATTTTACAATCATCACTACCATGGCTAATCGACAGTTATATATCCCCTTGATGTCATGACTTGTATAATTCAATGTTTGATGATTGCATATTGAGTATTGACTTGTTATGTTATGTGGGTGTAATTTGGAGGTAAATATGCACTAGATATTAGTCCAGCGATTCTAAAGATGTATAAAAATTTCAATATCTATATAGGGAAAGGGAATACAAGGCAGGAGCTTAGCTATAAATCACTCTAAAAGTGACCTCTTTAAAATGTTTTCGTAAAACCCAAGTCGTATAAATGATAAGAGCAGAAGAAAAAAAAATACTGTCTACCTCTAGTAATTTTAGTAATGTAAGACACTCTTATTCAAAATCAAGAAAATTAATAAATGTGTAGCTGAAATTATTCTGAAATTTCAATCATTGAGCAAGAGTTTCACTTTACAAAATTACGTGAAAATTGACAACCCCCTTTTTTTTTTTGTTTTTATTATCTACATGGTTGGATTCTAAAGAATTAGTTAAAAAAAATGATGTTTATAGAGTTATTTACAGCCAAGCTTCTGTAAGCCATGCCTTATGCGTGTGCGTGTGCGTGTGCGTGTGTGTGTGTGTATATATATATCCACATAATGTAGTGCAGATGTGATGTGGGTATGCTGATTACTTTTGTCAAATGTTACTTTCTGTAGGATTTTATTTATTAACAATCTCTCTTTTTGTGTTTCCAGTTGCTTAGGTGGCGGCGTTATGCTGTATTGCTGAAAGTTGGCTTCTGAATTGTATGTTGGGGGCGGTTGTTATGCAGAAACTTAGGTAGAATCAAGGATGAACACAAAACTTCTTGTGTTTGGTTGGACATATTATAAGACTGATGGATTTTAATAGTCATGCAAACTCTTATGCTGTCATCGCAGATTAGACATTTCTTATTGTTATTTTTCTTTGCGTGAGCTAAGTTTAGAACCTACAATGAAATTCTGGGACGGTCATGTGGCATTTTGTGTCCTGAACCTGATGTGATAAGATGTCTCTTACAAACAACAGCGGACGTCTGCACATGACTTGATATTTAAAACTTGACGTCTGCACATGACTTGAGATTTAAACTTTCTCACCGTGCCCCATGTTCATCAAAATGCAGGTCAACGCGGTACATATGCAATGGTTTTTGATTTGTGCTAATCCTGGTTTATAATCGTTTGTTTAAAAACATAGTTTAAATTATAACTCAGAATTTATAATTTTTTCTTTGGGCTAATTTTTTTTTCCAAGTTTCAATCATGTGCAATGCATGCACGAACTTTTTAATGAGGCTTGTATTTTGACATTAAAATATATACCCATGGCACAAGAAATTTATATGACTCTTACACTTTGTTTGAATTTTGGACAGAAAAGAAAATATTAGAAAACTTAATTAAAAGAGAAAAGAGAAGATTAGAAAACTTTAAAAAAAAAATTGTGTTGTTTCTGAGTTTCAAAGAAAAGAAAAAAAAAATCACTTTTATAAATTTATTATTTTAGTACATATGATATACTAATTATAGTTATAACTATTGAATTATGAATCATTTAAAGTTTTGGGTTCTAATTTTTTTGTACAATAATTTAATATGCTTAAATCTAAGAAATAAATTCATGAAATTTAGATAATATAAATTTTATAGATTTATCAACTACATAAAAATACATATTCCTGAATAGAGATTTGTGAAAAACTTAGGGGTCACTATAATTGTACGTGTCTTCTCATTTAGCCCATTAATTCGGTGCTTCGGTGCTTCAGATAATCAAAAGTCACCTGCAGCAAAAAAAAAGATGATAACAATTATACATATCTTTGTTTAATAATGTAACAAATCAAACACATGCAAGCTATTATGTACTTCTTCTTTTTTTGTGGTATAAGAAAGAAAGTATACTTTGTTATAAATAAACTTTGATTAGGAATGTGTGTAGTTTGAAAAATGAAAAGGTTATGTAAAGATTAGAATGTGTAAAGTTTATAGGTATAATTGTATTTATTATTACAATTATATCTCATAAACTCTACAAGCATTGTAAAGTCCTATATATATGTAGGATTGTTCTACTGATTGTTGAGATAATAAGAAGTGTGGATGATCACTTGAAAACAAGAATTTCTTTTTACTTTGTTTTATCCATCATTTCATAATACGTTATCAGCACGATTTTCTACCCAATTTTGAATACTAACTTGTGTAGTTATCTTAAACTCAGTGTAAGTTCTTCATTTTCCAACTTTATGATCTATAGGTTTTGATTCAAGATGGTGACAGTTAAGAGGCAGTTACTATTATAATAGGGAAATATATAACTAGTTCTTATGTTGTTGATATTCCGCTCTGCTTGATTTTATAGTTTCATATCTTGTAGTAAGCAGGGGTGGAGCTACTAGTCGGCTCTGTCGGCTGTAGCTCGCCTTAATTTTTATTTATTTATTAGATATATTATATAATTAAGTCGCTTTAGTTATAATAGCCCTAGTCAACCCAGCTCAAAGTAACCCTAAATTGGAATAGATTTGGACAGTCTAGTCCAATTTAAATTCCTGGTTCCGCCACTGGTAGTAAGTGTTATTTATTTTATTTTCTAGCTTCAAGAAGTAACTGATGAAAAAGGAGAGTGCTTAGAAATATTTTGCATGTTCTCTTTTGGTGATTATCTCCGCTCACTTTGAAAGCTGAAACAAAGTTTAATTTATTAAATAATAGGCTCAATAATATTTTATCACATATGACTCCTTGCACCTAGAGACAAAGCACAAGACATAAGAAAGTGAGCTGAATGTTTTCAATAATTCTTATAAATACAAACAATAATAGTTTTGTATGAATAAAACAGTTTAAGTCTGATATATATGTCATCGTCGTGTGTAGTATTGTTTCATTAGAATTATATATGATAAATATATATATACATATTTAGTTATTTAATTTCTTACGTAATTATATGTTTATATAGATGTCAAACCTTACGAAACTTGAATTTGTTGCACTTGACATCTCGGGCAAAAATTACTTGTCATGGACCCTTGATGCTGAGATTCATCTAGAGGCAAAGTGTAATGATATGCAAATTAGAAGTTTTATAAATATTGTAAATTAATATCTTATTAATGGAATTAAATATTTTAAAGTGTGACAAATGTTTTGGGACAAACCAATTATGGTGCAATTAATGGTGGAATTAAATTCAAGCTCAAAGAAACAAGTTTGGATCAAAATGGAATTAAATTGGATTTAAAGTGAGTAAGAATTGATTTTAAGAAAATTATGGAGAATTATTTCTCTAGAGAAATTAGCAAATGTGCACGATGCCCTTGACAACATGAATAATGGCTATGGTATCTTTTTGTGAGAATTGTCCAAGCTATCCTTAGTTAGTTGTGCAAAATTAGTTAGTTGTGCAAAATGACTCATATGCCCTTAACCATGCAAGGGTTAAGTTAATCAAGGTGAATTAAGTGTTGGAGGATTGATATAAGCATACATGTATATGATTTTCAGCATTTCAAACTTAGTTATTTTCCAAGTTCTAGCAAGAGTTTTCGAGAGAATTCAAAGAGAGAAAGGAGAAGAGAAAGTCTTGGGTTTGGAAGAAGAGCCTTGAAGGATTACCAACAAGTGATCAAGAGAGAAGGAAGTAGCTAGCAAAGGGGAGAATCAAGCTCTTAGAATATTTTAGCAAGGAGAAGAGGAGCTAGAGGAAGGTATAAGCATATTCAAGCTTTAAGATTTTATGTTTGTGTACTTACATGCAAGAAAGAAGTAACCATGCATGTATCTTGGTCTTGGTTATACATGTTGATTATGTGAATTTTTGTAAGTCTATGTGCTATTTGATTGGTTGATCATGAAACCCTAAGTGCTCAAGTTGTGTGACAAAGGTGGTGCACTATTCATGTGTAGTTTCAAAGTTAGAAAACATGATTTAAGTGTGATCATGTGTTATATGTTACTTGAATTGATGAAAACATGGATGAAGGTGTTAAACATGTTGAATACATGTGTTGATTGTTGCTTGGTAGCTTAGTAGATGCATGAAAGGTTTAAAAGTATGACTTGTTATGGAAGGTTACAATATTAGGCTAGGATTTGTGATTAAACCAAACCATAATCTATAAAGTGTTTTGGAAGGTGCATGTAGAAGCTACACGTGCATACAAAGTTGCTAAATGTGTATATATTCATGTATATGAGGTGTAAAGTTGATAACTCAAGGATGGTTGAAGTTTCAAGTTATTGAATTTTGGCAAAAATGCTACCAAGGTGTAAATTTTGGTCATTTTGTGAAATTGAAGGTCAAATGAGGCCACATAGCTAAGTTACATGTATATACACGTGTTAGGATTGAATTGGGAGTTATTTGTTGTGTATGACGACAATTGTCCATTTTAAACGTTTTAAAACGTTTGCCGACGACCGAAACAAATTATTTAGAAAAATAAGGCCAAATTATGATTTTTAAATATTTTGAAGGCCCATGCAAGTCAAATACATGTTATATGTGTTATGTGAAGTGTTGGAATTGAGGAATTCAATTTAGGGCCAAAGGTAGCAAGGTTTTTGGAATAGAATTTTTTTCCAGAAAAAACAGAATGGCGCCAGGGCGCTATCTTTTGTGCTGTGAACTGCTCTGGGGGCGCAGTGTTGCTGTGAAGACCACGCCGGGGTGAGATCAGGGCGAGCCGGGGCACAGTTGAACTGAGCCAATCTCGCGGTCAGCGAGATTCTAAGAAGAAAACATGGCACCGCGGCGCTATGTACTGAAATTTAAAAATAAATTATTTTATTTCCAAAATATAATGTTTTGATATTAAATGATAGAAACATGTATGTAGGCCATAATTTGATAAAAAATGATCAATATGGTAGATATTAAGTTATAAATGAACAATGTGTTACGTGTTAGGGTTATGTTAAGCTAACGGGTAGCTTGTTTAGCAAGTTATGACATACATAAGTATGTAACTAATGCATGAACCAATATTATGGTCATGTAGGCTATAGACGGGATGATATTGTACCAGTTGTGGTAGACGAGGATACAAGCAAGTCTTCTATCTGAACTTCTATTTATAGTTCATTGGAAGGTTATCCATGTTATGTATTTATTTAATCATGTAAAGTTCGTTCACTATTGAACTAATTTGAAAAGGTCGATGCCAATCTTGATTTCGGCTAGACCCATATATTGATATATGCTATAATCAGATGTTTATTGTTATGTGCTCCAATCCACATTGTTGTGGTGCGGATTCTCTGATATGTTGTAACAGAATAACCCTGATAAAGGGGAGTAACGTATATACAATAAAATTTTATGACGTGGTTACGTCGCTAGATGTTTATGTTGTGTACAATATAAAGGTACGATGGACTGATCACCTAAAGTACACATCTAATTGGAACATTAGTCTTTTGACAAATCTGGACAATATCATTCTATACGACTGGTATTGTTCTTAATGTGTTCTTGGTCTTGGGACCGTACAACAAACAAATTCCATGTTTTTAGTTAATCATGTAAAGATTATGAATAATTCTCATGTTCACACATTGAATTGATATTGATTCAGCTTATTGATATTGATTCCGTTTATTCAAAATAATTCAACCTATTGACATCAATTTAGTTAATTGTAAACGACTCAGTTCTTGATATTAAATTCCGCTATTAGAAATGATTCAATTTATTGGAAATGATTCTAGTTGATTGAAAACAACTTAGTTCCATTATAATGATTGTCAGTCATCTTTTCGAAGTATCATGTCATCTTTTATTTATGTACTTGCTGAGCTATTGTATGCTCACTCTTGCCTTTAAATATGATATTTCAGTTAAACCTGAGAAGGTTGAAGGATCAGGAGTAGACAAAGGGAAAGGAAATGCTGGTTAACAGTAAAGGCTTAGTTAGAGAACTTTTATAAAAGTTAATGTTATTATCTTTTGTAATATATCAGGTACAGATATAAATGTATAAAGGTATGTAGAACCTGGGAATAGTTATGTATGAATGTAAATTAAGTTTTATTATTATTTTATTCAGAATGGATGGATGCGATGACAGGGTAGAATGTTAACGTGAGCACCAAACCCGCGGCTCAAAGAACCCGGATTTGGGGGCGTCACACAAAGAACCTTGGAGATACAATTAAGGTTGGCAATAAAGCATCCCTGCAGGATCGTGCAAAATCAATGATTTTTATTCGCCATCATCTCCATGAAGAATTGAAATCTGAGTACCTTATAATAAAAGACCATCTTGACTTATGGAATGATTTAAAAGAAAGATATGAGTATCAAAAATCTGTAATCCTTCCAAAAGCTCGTTATAATTGGTTGAACCTGAGGTTGCAAGATTTTAAAAGTGCGAGTGAGTACAATTCTGTACTTTTTAAAATAATCTCACTATTTAAATTATGTGGGAAAAAGATCATTGATGAAGACATGTTAAAGAAAACATTTACTACATTTCATGCCTCGAATATGCTCCTGCAATAGCAATATCGAGAGCCAAAAAATATTCTGAACTAATATCATGTCTCTTAGTGGTTGAACAAAATAATGAGCTTTTGCAAAAAAATCAGCAATCTCGCCCGACCTGTTTTACTCCATTCCTTGAAACGAATGGAACCTCATTTAATAAACAATAGAGGAAATTATGTTCGTGGTCGTGGTCATGATCATGGGCGTGGGCATGGTCGTGATCATGGGTGTGGAAGGAACAATCAATATAGAGAATATCGTACTTAGAATTCTTCAAAAAGGAATAACACGCCTTACCATCAGAAGAATCAAAATGGCAAGGGTTTACAAAATAAACCATCAAATGATCATGAAAAAAAGTGTTACAGGCGTGGAATGGAAGGTCATTTTGGTCACGTACCTGTCGTACTCCTAAACATTTAGTAGATCTGTACCAAGCCTCCATAAAAGAAAAGGGAAAGGAAATTGAAACAAACTTTGTTGATCATAATGATTGTCGACGCCGGGATTTGTCGTTTCATTTTTTAATGATTAAAAGCCCTTTCCAATTTTAGCCTTTGGATTAAGATGTGACTTTTGAAAAGGGTCGGCTTAAGTGTCGATGGGGTTTCGAAAGGTCGATTTTATAATGAGCCATTTGACCAGAGTCGCCAGTTAGTATATTTAAAATGGATGTACCAACTCATCCGAATCTTATTTTTTTGTAATTGCTGGCTCATGTGTGACTCTGAGTTAATTGGTCCGCAAACCGAGATTCATAGAGTTCGGGGGCTTACTTAAGCGATGGGAAGGTGTTAGGCACCCCCCGACTTCCGTGAAATACGGTTACCGCAATCTCGATGCTTTCCTATCCTTTTAAATCCCAAAACATATGTGCGTGTGTGTGTCTAAACGAATGTTTGTGGTGAATTTTTGCATAAAAGTTGCTTTGATTTTATATGGCAAATGTGTTTTGTCGAGAAAGTGTTTAGACATCTTTTGATCCAAATGCCAAGGCTTTGTTTTACAATAAAGATTGATTTTTTATTCTGAAAACGATGAGGGTTTTTATTAGATGTCATTTTTAAAAAAACAATAGTTTTAAACTTTTGCCAAATAGGAATCGAGACTATACATTGCCCTCTAATAGTAAACTCAAATAAAATGAAGGTAACTTCTAGAACTCTTTAACCCTATGCGTAAAGTTTAATGAAAACGTTTATTTATCTTTTACGAAAACATCTTTTATGACATTTCAAAATCAAATAGAGCCTTTTCGTCAAACAAGGATCAAAGTTCGCCAAAACTCTTAATTTTTAAACCTCGTGAATCTAATATCCTAATTTGATCACTTTTAGAAAATCTTTATCGTTTGCCTTAGTTTGGAAACCATTTTTTGTGTCGTAAATCAAAACAAGCATTCAAAACGTGTCGGGGCTATCCATGGGCATGTGAGCCATCTAAATAACCCCAAACACCCACAATCACATATTTTATTATTACGGGGCCTTAACCCGATCACGATTCGGTATCGCTTTAAGGCCCGATATTACATATATACAGCCATGGACCCTATACAATAATTACATATACCAAAAAAATGTCCATCATCGGGATTTGATCACGAGGATCTCCTCCCTAGGCTCACACTTACCCAAATCGTCGCACAACCAACACTACGGCAAATCTAACAATATTAAACTCGTTACGGCGCTATATGAATCAAAAATCCCAATGCCAACATTGCAAACTATCCATGAACACAACAAACTACATCTCACCGTACGGATGTCATTGGGATATTAGGAGGAAGTTACGTTCTGACGGAACCCTCGCTAATCATCCCTAATCCACGGATCCTCAATGATATCACAACATACTATGTTAAACAAATCAAAACACCAAATTTACAATAACAATACAAGTAAAAGATTTAAAGAAAACACCCCATTTCACTTCGCAATACACCGATAAAAGCTTTATATTCCAAGATTTGAGCAAAACCCACAAGCAAGCCTAACTATTTGAACAACAATCAACAATTTATCACTCAATATAACTCCACCCGAGCCTCTCTCTCTTCCTCTCGCGTTTTCTCTCTCTCTAAAACTCACTAACTCGTGTTTTTTCTGTCCGGCTTGCTTTTTCGATTTCCGTGTCATGCGGTCTTAAATTGCCAATTTCTGCTGTATTATTCTGGAAGACTGTTACCTGACGTATAAATTGCTCTTTGTGCTTGGCTTCCAGGGGGCGCTGCCTTCTTCCACCCCCGAACATCGTAAGCGTAGTGGTCATTTGCTGTCTTTGGTGACCGAATCGGGTTCTGTCTGAATCAACTGCGTATCTTGCCTCAGATGACTTGACGCTCGTTGTTCGTTTAACGGCTTTGATCGTAAGCTGTCGTGGTGACTTCGGGTTGGGGTCCACCTTTCCTGCTCGTGTGTTGGGTCAAATGACGATTTTGCCCTCCTGTCAAGGTCAGTACACAAGTGCAAAATTTGGGTGTCTACAGCTGCCCCTCTTTATCATGTTTATGGAATGGCATATGAAATGAACATAATAAAGAAGTAGGCACCCGATGCATGAAAATGCCAATACATATTTAACGATGCTGCAGATACGTTAAGATGATGCGATGTCACATTCAATATGTTCATGTAGAGGTTAGCTCCAAAGTTACTAATGAACATCGCCCGGGCCTCTCGTCTCCGGCGGGTCATTTTTGAAGGGTCAGGTATCGTCTCTAACTGGTCGTTTTTGAATTGGTCAGGTATTGTTTCTGACGGATCGATTTTTGAATCGGTCAGCTATTGTTTCTGACGGATCGTTTTTTGAATCGGTCAGGTATTATTTCTGACGGATCGTTTTTTGAATGGGTCAGGTATTGTTTCTGACGGGTCGGTTTTTGAATCGGTCAGGTATTGTTTCTGATGGATCGTTTTTTGAATGGGTCAGGTACTATTTCTGACGGGTCAGTTTTTTGAATGGGTCAGGTATTGTTTCTGACGGGTCGTTTTTTGAATGGGTCAGGTATTGTTTCTGACGGGTCGGTTTTTGAATAAGTCAGGTATTTTTTTTAACGGATCGTTTTTTGAATCAGTCAGGTATTGTTTCTGACGGATCGTTTTTGAATGGGTCAGGTATTGTTTCTGACGGGTCGGTTTTTGAATCGGTCAGGTATTGTTTCTGACGGATCATTTTTTGAATGGGTCAAGTATTGTTTCTGACGGGTCGGTTTTTGAATCGGTTAGGTATTGTTTCTGACGGATCGGTTTTTGAATCGGTAAGGTATTGTTTCTGACAGATCGTTTTTGAATGGGTTAGGTATTGTTTCTGACGGGTCGGTTTTTGAATCGGTCAGGTATTGTTTCTGACGGATCGTTTTTTGAATGGGTCAGGTATTGTTTCTGACGGGTCGGTTTTTGAATGGGTTAGGTATTGTTTCTGACGGGTCGGTTTTTGAATCAGTCAGGTATTGTTTCTGACGGATCGTTTTTTGAATGGGTCAGGTATTGTTTCTGACGGGTCGGTTTTTGAATCGGTCAGGTATTGTTTCTGACGGATCGGTTTTTGAATTGGTCAGGTATTGTTTCTGAAGGATCGTTTTTTGAATTGGTCATCCGGTTCTAAAATCTTGTACCTTAAAATGTGACAAGTTACTTGTTGACTCGGGGTAACAAAAAGGGAGGCAAAAGGCCACCGAGACCAGCCGCAGGTGCATCTGCGGCCAGCCGCAGCTGCATCTGCGGCAAGGATCGACACTATTTCAGATCGCGACCCACCACGATCGGTCACTTTCTTTGTCTCCTCCTTTTCTCGTTTTCGATTCTCCTCGTCCCCCACCCGGTTTTTTTTGTCTTTTGGACACTTTTTGGCAAAATCTGCTCCGATTAAATCAGTCTACGTACTTTGGGTAACGTTTTAACTCATTTTTCTTTGATTTTCTCTTTCGTTTGGCTATGTATTTTCTTGTTTAAATGTTTTAATTTTAGCAATGCATGCCTATATGAGATATTTGTGTTGAACGTAGCATAGATAAATAATGGGTCTTGCAGACATTTTTTTTTTACTTTGAAAAATCATTGTTTTAGTCATTTCATGCTCATGATGCACCATTTTCACTAGCATTTGGGATTTGTTGGTTGCCTGACTTGATTAAACATGCCTGATCGTGCATGGGATGTCCATTTTACAAATGAAACTCTGCCAAAATTTTGAAAAATCTAGCGCACCCTTATAGACTAATTTAAGCATTTCCAATCTCATAAACATGTCATGCTGCCCTATGATTTCTAGCAATATGTAATAAGATTTTTGAAAGATAACGGGCTAAGGATATACCTCCTTTTCGTGATGCCGTTTCAGTCATGGATCCTGATGCTCCTAGTGGCTCCACAGTGCCCCGGGTTGCCGGTGTCCGTCGTCGTAGAGCGGCCACCTCAGCTCCAGCTCCAGTCCTGACCCGTCATTCTCGTAGATTGGCGGAGTCTGTCCTTCGCCCGGTTCGGCCTGATGTTGGTGAGGATGCCCCAGCTGAGGCAGAGGCGGGTTCTTCGGGCACAGCGGCTCCTCCCTCCACGCGTCGGACCTTACCAGGGGCCCATGCCAGGATACCGGATCTTCTCGGTCCTGATCTCAGCAGTCACCCCTCAGCCTACCTTGCGGCTAACGAGGTATATCCGTTGTTTAAGTTCATTCAAATCCGTATGGTTACCATGCTTGACTTTTGATGGCTGTCACAGGTTCCTGAGTTTACCCAACCTCGGGGCAACTGGTTCAGCATCTACACTTTCTACCATGCGCTGCATTCCGATTACAGGGGGATGGTAGATTCTTGGGGTTTCAGACATTTCTTCACTATCGCCCATCGCCGGTGTCCGTAGGGCTATATGAGGGCCCTATCTGAGCGCTGGTTCCACCAGACACAGTTGCTTCATCTTCTGGACTGTGAGCTGCTGTTGACCCCTCTAGACTGGCGTTATATCACCGCGGTGGAGTTCTCTGGACCCCGGGTCCCTCTGGAGTCGGACATCACCCCCGTAGCTGTTCGATCCTTGTTGGGGTACTCTCCTCAAGATAAGGTCTTTAAGGCCCGCAGCATTCGATCGGGAGCCTTGGCTGTGGATGTTATTGGAGGGGTCCTCTCCGAGCCATTCCCTGAGGACCGATCTGCTCGTGACTTTCTGCTCCGACGCTTATTTTTGACCATTATGAGGGGCTGTTTTCTGGGGAACAACTCCTCGACTATTCATTTCAGTATTGTTGGAGCTACCCGGGAGGTTGACCGGATCGGGGATTATGATTGGGGCTCCTTCACCTTCGCTTACTTCCTCCAGGGTCTTCGCCTTCGCTTAGAGGGACAGACGGATGCCTGGCTCGGATTCTACCCCTTCCTGCTAGTAGGTCCTTTTTTTATTGTATAGTCCTTGATTTGTTCCATTTCTTTGTCCCTTCCTGCTACTTACGGTTTTCCTGTTTTGTTTAACAGTTCTGGGCTTACGAGAGACAACCCTGCTTGCGTCCAGTTACTACCCTCGGTCCGGAGACTTATCCCAGGGGTCGTCGATGGCATCATAGTACTCTTGAGGAGACCCCAGTGTCAGATAGCTTTGCTCACTGTCGGTTGCAGTTAGAGCTGATCTCGTCCGCGGATGTGACCTGGGTTCCCTACACGGCGGATCATTTGGCGGCTGGTCTCGCCGGTGGTTATGCCGCGGATCTGGAGCTTGCCTTGTCCACTCGTCGTATTCCATTTCTGACCTATGGTGGGTGGGAGCTGTATCTGGGGGAGCGCGCCATCAGATGTGTTTCTGGGGAGGCTCGTATCCCTTTCGCCCCTCCCACACAAAGATTTTTGTTCGCAGATGCCCACCTTCCAGAGGCCTTGACGGCCGGGGAGGACGGATATATGCTGTCTGCCGGTCCTCATACGAGCGAGAGCTTCAGTGCCTGGTGGAGACCCCGCACTATCGGGCCTCAGACCCGGGCCACCTTCTTCCTCGGAGACCTGGTTCACGGGTCGGTGATGATGACAGATTGGATGGAGTGTGTTCGGGCCCCCACACATTCGGACCAGATTGCTTCCCTCACTCGACAGGTGGATCAGTTATTCCTTTTTGTTCGGAGCTTGGGCCGAGATCCAGAGGAGGCTTATGTCGCAGACCCGCATGGATTCGATTTTGGTGCGGTTTCCGGCCCATCGGATGCCCCAATTCCGCCTTATTCCTGCCCAGACCTGAACTTTGAGGATGAGGCTTCCATTCCCCGGGATTTGCCTGCAGATCAGTTTTGAGGATGATGCCTTTATTGATGGCATAGAGTTCACTGATTAGATTTTGATAGGCTAGGATCTCTGTATTCAAACCTGCTCGTTTTATTATCATTTCTCATTTCATGGATTATGTACAGACTTATTTTCTTTTATGCACAATCATTTACTTTTGATGATCCATTTATTCCATTATAGCTTGTATGATGCATGATTTATTATATACGTGGATAAAGAAAAATTGACCCATGTATAGTCTTTTGATACTGCTTTTTACAGATGTCATCCATAGATGTGGTTCGCGTGGGCCCTCGCGCCCCCTCAGGGATCATTGGTAGATTCCGTTCGTGGCTGGATAGTTTGCTACCCTCCAACCGAATCATCGCAGAGGGCCTTTTGGGACACTCCTTCTCTCTTTTGTCATTCCAGGTGCCGCCGGGCTTTGTTGACGGCATTCTCAGTTATTCGATCCCGGACAGACATGTTTTCAGGTTTGGGCTGGAGTATCTGACCCCCACTCTTGAGGAGTATGCTCGCTTTACCGGTTTGTCGGTGGATGGTCCCTGCGCACGGGTTACCTCAGGCCATATGCGCCGTCAGTTCCTGACTTTCACAGGCTTGCGGAGGACAGCTCTGCTATCTGTGATCTCTTCAAGCCACCTTGTCCCTCTACCCTTCTTGGTTGACAGATTTGGCTCGGTGGATAGCTTCTCTCGATTCTCCAGTGATTTTTCAGTATCTGAGGAGCGCTGGGGCGCTTTGAGAGTGAATGTTTTGATGGCCTGTGTCATATCAGTTCTGTACATGCCTATAGGGGATGACCTCCTGGACATGCGGGTTATTGTAGCGATTCAGGCCCTTCAGGAGGATCATACTATCCTTCCCATGATACTTGTCGAGACTTACCTATCGGCCTCGTATTGTCATTCCTTCTCTGGTCGCATATTCAGGGGAAGCTCTATTTTGTTGTATGTATGGTTCATGAGCCACCTCAGACCTATCGGGCAGTTTCGTCGGCATGGGTTTTGTTTCAGCCACAGCTTGGCCATGCAGTTCTCATTCCGTCCCCGGCGATGCATTGATACGGCTTCCTGGAGGGAGTTCTTATCGGCCATTGAGGAGCCTTTCCATCTTCTGATCTACTCGGGTTATTGCCCCTTCCTGAGTTTCTTGACTCGTGTGCCCCCTTTTGATTTCCTCCCTCTTCTTGGCTTGAGGGGGGTGACGACTTATCATCCCTTAGCTGTCATGGGGCAGTTTGACCAGATACAGGATCTCCATCTTTTCGTGGGAGTAGCTGACTACCGATTTCTCATATCGACTCAGACGGAGAGGGAGATGCTGAGGGTATATGATCTTTGGTCACACCGGGTCTCGGCCGAGTTTGGGGATAGTCATCATGGTCAGACACCCGCTTATCTGCTATGGTTGCGAGGAGATTCTGATATTGCCGACTTTGGCCAGATTGGGGTATTGGATGGTTCTCGAGGACTTTTCCCAGATGAGACCAGTTCAGATGCGGTCATTCCTCCAGAGCTTTCAGGATTAGCACCCAGATCTGATGTTGAGGAGGTTTCTGCTTTGGTACATGTCCCTTCCCCTGATTTGGCGGATCGGATCCAGAGATTAATGATTGAGGGTACCCGGCTCCGGTCCGCTTTGAGTGCTATCGAGATTGAGAGGGATACCGCGCACGCGGAGCGGGATGCTGCCGTACTAGCCCGGGATGCTGCCCTCTCCGCCAGAGATAGTATCATAGAGCAGTCCAGAGTCATCATGGAGGCCCACTCTGCGACTGTTAACAGTGCTGCTGCTCTTTTGACTCGGATCGACATAATGGGACAGCAGATCGCGGTCGAGCCTGAGGTTTATGATGCCTCGGCTATTCTGTCTACCTTGCTCCAGCTGGTTTCTGATCTTTAGACGATTTTATTCCCTGCACGGACTATGTCAGCTTCATCATTATTATTTAAAAGACAGACTTGTAATCAAAATGCTTTATATATATAGAGAAATATTTATGGTTTAGTCATTTTCCCTTTTTTGGTGCATCGCCGCGCTTCGTTGGATCCTCATTTTATCCAGCCGATTATAATTTTGATATATTGCCTTATTTCTTTCCTCAAGTCTTGATTGGAACTCCACAGATATTGCCGCATGCCCTTCTGATTTTATCGGAGCGAGTCTTGGATTTTGGGCTGATTATATGGCTAGGTTTGGGTAAGATTTGGAATGTATTTGTCAAAGTAGGGTTTCGGGGTTCTCTGGAAATGGGTTTGGTATAGGGACAAGGTTTATTATTTTGTATAGAACAGACCGCGCCATGATGGCTGCCTACGTACTCCCACAAAGTCAGGAGATCAGGTCCTACGTAGTTCGAGCTTCAAAGGGAGACAAATTTTTTTTTTTTTTTAAAGCGTAGAATCGTTTCCCTGAGTCAGAATTCAGGGGTTGCGGAAATACCTCGCCATCCATTTCTTGCAGGATGAGGGCCCCTCCAGACAGAACCTTTTTTTATTACAAAGGGTCCTTCCCAATTTGGAGCGAATTTTCCCTTGGCTTCGTCTTGACAGGGCATGACCCTCTTTAGCACTAAGTCATTTTCCTTGAACTTTCGGGACCGTATCTTTTTGTCGTACGGCCGAGAGATGCGTTGTTGATACAATTGACCGTGTAATATAGCAGCTACCCTCCTTTCATCTATTAAGGCTAGTTGGTCATACCGATTTTGTATCCAATCCTCTTCGTCAATCCGAGCATCGAGCAGAATTCGGAGGGACGCCATTTCCATCTCAACTGGCAAAACGGCCTCCATTCCATATACCAAGGCGTAAGGGGTTGCCCCTGTGGACGTACGAACTGATGTCCGATATGCAAACAGCGTGAGGGGCAGCAAATCTGGCCATCCCCGATGATTGACAGACATTCTCGCCATAATTCTCTTTATATTCTTATTCGCCGCCTCCACGGCCCCATTCATTTTGGCCATATAAATGACAGAATTGAGATGCTTGATCTTGAATTGGGCACATAACTCCTTCATAAGGGCATTGTTCAGATTCTTGGCATTGTCGGACACCAGAATTTCAGGTTGTCCATACCGGCAAATGACATTGTTCCTGATGAAACTGACTATGACCTCCTGCGTTACCTTGGGGAAAGAAGCTGCCTCTACCCATTTAGTGAAATAATCAATCATGACGAAAATGAACCGGTGGCCGCTGCTCGCTTTGGGCTCCACGGGTCCGATTACATCCATACCCCACATGGAGAAAGGCCAAGGGGAAGTCATACAGTGTAGTTCATTAGGAGGCGCATGCATCACATTACCGTGTGCTTGGCATTGGAAACATCGCTTGACATGATCGTCACAGTCAGCCTTAAGTGATAGCCAGTAGTGCCCCGTTCTCGGAATTTTCTTGGCCAACATCAGTCCACTCATATGCGGCCCGCATACTCCACCGTGCACTTCGCCCATGATTTTCTATGCTTGAGTCTCGTCCACACATCGCAATAATCCCAAGCCTACATCCCTCTTATACAGGGAATCTCCGCTTAAATAGAATTTCATTGCCATCTTTTGGATTCTCTGCCTTTCCGTTCGGTTTGCCTGGTCGGGGAGTGATCTATCCCTCAAGTATTTCTGGATGTCATGATACCAGGGCTGATTTGGCTGAGCCACATCTTCTGATAGCTCCGCTATATGTTCTTCGTAAGCGGGAGCATTTTGTACAATTATTTCAATCTGGGGATTGGCTTTGCCTTTGAGTATGTGGATTAACGACGCCAGGGTGGCCAAGGCATCGGCAAAGTCATTCCGCCCCCTGGGAATGTGTCGGAAAGCTATGTCTTCAAATTCTCGCATCAATCGGATTACACACCGGTGGTACGGAAGCAACCGAAGCTCCTTAATGCCATACACCCATGTCACTTGTCTGATCACCAACTCTGAATCTCTGAACACGGCTAATCTTTTCACTCCCAGATTGCGGGCGAATCTCAGTCCCAATATGCATCCTTCATATTCAGCCGTATTGTTTGAGTTACTGAACTGCAATTTGGTGAGAACAGGGTATTGTTCGCCCGTAATGGAGACCAGGACCGCTCCAGCTCCGGCCCCTTCAGCATTCATGGCGCCGTCGAAATACATTTTCCAAAACTGCCCTTTGTCATCACATCTCGTTTGTTGGACCCACAATATGTCTTCACCAGGCAGGGAAGTTTCTAAAGGCTCCATTCCCCCTGTCGGCATCTCTGATAATTGATCTGCAATCCCCTGCCCCTTCACGGCTTTCTGGGTAACATAGAGGATATCGAATTGCTGTAGGATTAACTGCCACCTTGACAATCGACAATTGAACATCGGTCTTTCAAATATATACTTCAAGGGATCGATTCGCGAGATCAAATAGGTAGTGTGTCCGTGAAGGTAATGCTATAACCTCATAGCAGCCCATGCCAAGGCGCAACATGTTCTCTTGATCGGTGTGTAATTTTGTTCACAATTGCTGAATCTCTTGCTGAGGTAATAAATGGCATGCTCTTTACCGAATTCATTCTTCTGCCCCAGCATACAACCCATCGCCATATCGTTCGTGGATATATACAGGAATAGGGGAATACCGTCCTTCGGAGGTACCAGCACTGGCGCTTCTGTTAATTATTTCTTAATAATCTGAAAGGCCTTTTGGCATTGACTGTTCCACTTTCGGGAGGCATCTTTCCTTAACAGTTTAAAGATTGGTTCGCAGGTGGTGGTCAGATGGGATATGAACCGACTGATGAAGTTTATCCTCCCCAAGAATCTCCTTATCTCTTTCACTGTACGAGGTGCTGACATATCCACAATAGCCTTAATCTTAGCCGGATCCAGTTCGATGCCTCGATTGCTCACCAAGAATCCAAGAAGCTTACCTGACTGAACCCCGAAGGCACACTTTGCTGGATTGAGCTTCGAATTATACTTCATGAGCCCCTCAAATAGCTTCTTAAGGTGAGTCACATGGTCAGATCCGTCCTTGATTTCACAATAATGTCATCCACGTAAACCTCTATTTCCTTATGCATCATGTCGTGGAATAGGGTCATCATGGCCCTTTGATAAGTGGTTCTTGCATTTGTGAGGCCGAAAGCAAGTCGTCTATAACAAAACGTGCCCCAGGGGGTGATGAAGGTAGTCTTTTCTCGATCCTCTTCCGCCACCATTATCTGGTGATATCCCGCGAAACAATCGACAAATGAATACATTTCATACTGAGCCGTATTATCCACCAAGATGTATATGAAAGGCACTGGGAAGTTATCCTTGAGACTGGCCTTGTTCAGATCCCTATAGTCGACGCATACTCTCACCTTTCCTCCGGGCTTCGCCACTGGGACTACATTGGAAAGCTATTCTGGGTAAGTGGACACCATGATGATCCTAGCCTTGAATTGCTTGACTATCTCTTCTTTCACTTTTAAGCTCCACTCCGGTTTTAATTTTCTCAGCTTCTGCTTAACTGGCCTGAAACCCTCCTTGATAGGCAATCGATGTACCATAATATCCGTGGACAAACCGACCATGTCTTCATGTGACCAGGCAAACACATCCTCATATTGGCTCAATAACTCAGCTACTTCTGCTTTCTGGTTGGGAGTCAGGTATGCCCCAATTTTCAGGTCTTTGGGATTTTCAGGAGTTCCTATGTTGATGGTAATGGTTTGTTCTAGGTTGGGTTTAGGTTTATCCTCGACCCACTCTTTGATCTCGTCAGGAGCGTCGTCATCACCTGCTTCGTCCTGCTCAATTCCCATCAAATCGAAATCCAGTTCTATATCAAAATCATAATCGTCTTTCAAATTTGGAAAATCTTTTGTTAGGCTAGAATGACTCAAATCGGTATACCTGACATGAAACAAAAATATTTGTCATATATAAAAACATTAAGTACATGACTTCCTTTTTCAATAATCATGACAAAAGTATGAAATAGACGTGCAGATACATAAAACAAAAACACCGTCTTAAAAACCCTTTGATTCCCCTACTGGACAAGATTCCCGGACACTCCTGCATTTACCCTTTTCTGGATACTACTGGCTGCACAGTCCAATTCCTGGGGATCACTTCGGATTTATAGCTAGTGATGGAGGGGGTCTCTGTATCTAGCACCTCTTCAATGATTGCGGCGACTTGGCTTCGGCTTTCATTTACACTTTCCTCGGGCACTTCTAACCTGGCCCAATTGATAAATGGCATGATCTGCTTGCCTTCAGACATCTTCTCCTTTCCCTTTTCATTGGGGCCTGACTGCCCCGGGAGATAGCACTTTTTCTCAAACTGTTTCATGATTTCCTGTAAGAATTCCATCTACTGGGCCAATCCCTTGGTTGAGGGAGCCTCCACCTTACCATCTGCTTCAGATGCAGGCTTGACTACCGTCGGGGAGTGTTCATTATTGGTTCTCGGGATCGGGACTCCGGTTATCCGAACGGGAATTTTCTTGTATGAGTTCTTCGACCTTGCACCTCCGTGATATCCTAACCCTGCTTTGCCCGACTGTGCTGGTATCTGGATGGGCTCGGTGATTCCTTGGCTGTTCTTGCCCAACCCTTGCCCCGGCTGGAAGTTCATCGCCATCATTTCCCAGACAACGAAGGTGAGCTCGAGAGACATTTTAGGTTTCAACTCCGGAGCTCCCAACTGCTTGTACTGAGGAATGCTAATTTCAAATGCCTGATAACTGATTGGTTCAGCCGATTCGTCCACATGGATCACAGGCATGCCTTTTACAGAGGGAACAGGGTAGTCAGATTCTGCTCCAATTGTTACCAAGTGCCCCTCAACGATAAACTTTATTTGTTGATGCTGGGTGGAGGGAACTGCCCCGGCCATATGAATCCAGGGCCTCCCTAATAGCATGTTGTAACTGGCCGTGATATCTAGCACCTAGAAGGAAATGTCAAAAGTATAAGGCTCGATCTCAATCGGTAGCTCAATCTTTCCTACCGTGTCCTTTCGAGACCCGTCGAATGCCCTTACCACCACTTGACTGGCCCGCAGGCGCTTAGGGTTGATTTTAATCTTCTCCAAAGTACTATATGGGCAAATATTCAGGGCTGACCCACCATCAATCAAGACTCTGTTCATCACATATCCGGAGGAGATGACCGCAATGTGTAATGGCCTCCGGTGCCCCCTCCCCTCTTCGAGGATATCGTCGTCGGTGAATGAGATTACATTGTTGTCCAACAGGTGGCCCACTAAGTGGCCAAATCTCTCCGTACTAATTGACTTGGGGACATGAGCCTCTTCCAGGACTTTGCTTAATACCTGATGGTGATCTTTGGACGCCAATACCAGGTCTAAGATGGATGTCAGGGGTGGTTGCACCTCCAGTGCCTTAACTACATTTGCCTTGCCGTGATTCATTTTCTCCCAAAACTCCAAGGCTTTTTTCTCCGAGATTTTCCCGTTTTCCTTTTTCGTGCTCTCAAGGACTCGCCTTGGTAGATACAATGGATTTCCCCTGGAACTGATTGATGCACAACTGGCCTCCCCCTCGGTCTTCCCCCCATAATTCCATGGAACAACCTTCAGACTGGTAATTGGCAATTGGGACCTGGTTGCTAGAACAAAGGGGTCTTGGGGCCGACAACCGGATAGGCTCCTTTTTGGTCCCTCGAATTACCCCAACCAACTTGATAGGCTCATTTTGCGCACCCTCCTGGGCATTGGTCATAGCAATCTCTTATTCTATCTTCCTTATGTATTTCAATTTCAAGGGGCCTTTTGCCCCACTGGTTTCCACTACGTTTACGCCTCCCCCAGTATGCTCGGGAAGAGGGTTGGCCTTCACATTTGGGGGTTCTGGTTGTTCCACCACGATCTCTCCGCTGTCAATCATGTTCTGGATCTTGTGTTTTAGCGACCAGTACTCCTGGGTATCATGCCCCGGGGACCCCGAGTGATAGGCGCATCTTTTACTGGGGTCATAGCTCTTGCCTTTAGGGTCCGATGGAGGTGCTAGCTCTGTAATTTTTTTCTGGCTTACCAACATGACCAGTATTTGTTCCAATGAATCCCCCAATGGGGTGAACTCTTTCTTTTGTGGCTTTTCGAAATTCCTGCGCCCCTCATACCTTTGATTGTTGAAATTTGACGGACGTGGGGCCTCATTTCTTTGCATGCGGACCGGAGGGCTGGTCATTGCTTTCCCAGATAGCCCTTGCAAGACCAGGGACACATCCTCTTCCTTTCTCTTCTGGGGTCTCCGGGAAGAACTGCCATAGTTTCTACTCTGGATTTGCTCAGCAACAGCCTCGAGAGCAGTGAAGTCTCGGATTTTTCCCGACTTTAAACCCATCTCAGCCATCTCCCCATGTTTGATCATCTCCGCAAAAGGCTTCCCTATCCCTGCTATCACCCTTTCATAATAAGGGGCCTCTTGGATATCGATGAATGTCATGACCATCTCTGCCTCACTCATGGGTGGGTTTACCTGGGCCGCCATCCTCCTCCACCGTTGAGCGTAGTCTCTGAAGGATTCATTGGTCTGCTTCCTGATTTTTGTCATCTGGTATCGGTCCGGGGCCATTTGGGATTGAAAGCTGTATTGTGTCAAGAATGTGTGGGTCAGCTCCTCCCAATTATGAATCTTAGCATTATCCAACCTCGCATACCAGGTCCTAGCCTCCCCTGTCAGACTTTTCTGGAATAACTGCATTCTCAACGACTCATCCTCAACATATGCCCCTAATTCTCCGATGTATACTTTCAAATGTGTGTAAGGATCCCCTGACCCGTTATATTTTTCAAATTCGGGAATTTTGAATTTCTCAGGATACTTGGCTCCTGGAAAAATGCATAAGTCGGAGTAGTTAACACTGCCATACGACCCGATCCCCTTTATGGTTTTGATGGCCTCTTCCATCTGCTTTATCTTCTTGCTAACACTGCTGGCAACCTCATCTTCTGGGATGATAATAACTTTCTTTGGCAGTTCAACCTTTGGAATTTATGGGGTCGGCCCGTTCCCTTGAGATGATGGCCCCGGTGGGTCCTCGGGTTGTTGCCCTGATTTTAGCTTAAAATGTTCTTTGAGCAACATGGTCAGCTCTGTCATTTGATTTCTCACAGCATCGAATTCTTTCCTAGATACGGGAGCCGGATTAGGATTGGGGTTCTCAGCCATTTCGACTATTGACTCTCTGGCTTTCTTAGATCGGAGACGAGTTTAGGGAGCAATCCTGCAAATAAAACACACCAAGGTTTAGTTTCGGGAAATGACATTGGTAGATGCATGCTAAAGCAAATATTTTTTTGCGTTTTTGAGTTTTGTAATCTTTTTCTGCAAAACAGGGTCAGTATCCCTTTATTTAACCAAGGTATGACATTGTGCAGTTATGATGCTCTCCAAGCTGTCCCTGTAAAGCAGAGGTTATTACTTTTATTTTGACAAAGCGGGAGGTACAAAATGTTTGACTTAAGTATGATGTCATGTGCGTAAAACGTAAAAGGGTATGAAGAGACTTCCACGCGTTTGGGTTTATTTGAGGCTGACCTACCCTAAGTTACTCTGGCGGGCTTTTTGGCATGAAGGTTCCCAGATCTTCGCAACATACTAGAAGGGAATAAATCCGATCTTTCAATTGGATTGGATCTGAGTGGATGCTTTTCCTGAGCCTCGCCGGGGAGCGCCCCTTTGAGTCCAGTAATTCACATTCGACGGGTTTGCCTCAGGAGGAGGAATTGCTCAACATACATTCATCATACATTCATCGTACCTCACCGTATGCAAATGATGACATTAACGTAAAGCATTCGTAAAGCAATCACAAAACTCGCATATCCATTCATACACGCACAAAAGGTAGATTAATCGCAAGTGATGCACACATACACACATTTTTTAGATTTTTAAAGGATAGGAAAACATCAAGATTTGAACGCGGCCTAAGCCCTCTAATGTTCCCAGCAGAGTCGCCATCTGTCGACGCCGGGATTTGTCGTTTCGTTTTTTAATGATTAAAAGCCCTTTCCAATTTTAGCCTTTGGATTAAGATGTGACTTTTGAAAAGGGTCGGCTTAAGTGTCGACGGGGTTTCGAAAGGTCGATTTTATAATGAGCCATTTGACCAGAGTCGCCAGTTGGTATATTTAAAATGGATGTACCAACTCATCTGAATCTTATTTTTTTGTAATTGTTGGCTCATGTGTGACTCCGAGTTAATTGGTCCGCAAACCGAGATTCATAGAGTTCGGGGGCTTACTTAAGCGAGGGGAAGGTGTTAGACACCCCCCGACTTTCGTGAAATACGGTTACCGCAATCTCAATGCTTTCCTATCCTTTTAAATCCCAAAACATGTGTGTGTGTGTGTGTGTGTGTGTGTGTGTGTGTGTGTGTGTGTGTGTGTGTGTCTAAACGAATGTTTGTGGTGAATTTTTGCATAAAAGTTGTTTTGATTTTATATGGCAAATGTGTTTTGTCAGAAAGTGTTTAGACGTATTTTGATCCAAATGCCAAGGCTTTGTTTTACAATAAAGATTGATTTTTTATTCTGAAAACGATGAGGGTTTTTATTAGATGTCATTTTAAAAAAAACAATAGTTTTAAACTTTTGCCAAATAGGAATCGAGACTATACATTGCCCTCTAATAGTAAACTCAAATAAAATGAAGGCAACTTCTAGAACTCTTTAACCCTATGCGCAAAGTTTAATGAAAACGTTTATTTATCTTTTACGAAAACATGTTTTATGACATTTCAAAATCAAATGGAGCATTTTCGTCAAACAAGGATCAAAGTTCGCCAAAACTCTTAATTTTTAAACCTCGTGAATCTAATATCCTAATTTGATCACTTTTAGAAAATCTTTATCGTTTGCCTTATTTTGGAAACCATTTTTTGTGTCGTAAATCAAAATAAGCATTCAAAACGTGTCGGGGCTATCCATGGGCATGTGAGCCATCTAAATAACCCCAAACACCCACAGTCACATATTTTATTATTACGGGGCCTTAACCCGATCACGATTCGGTATCGCTTTAAGGCCCGATATTACATATATACAGCCATGGACCCTACACAATGATTACATATACCAAAAAATTGTCTATCATCGGGATTTGATCACGAGGATCTCCTCCCTAGGCTCACACTTATCCAAATCGCCGCACAACCAACACTACGGCAAATCTAACAATACTAAACTCGTTACGGCGCTATATGAATCAAAAATCCCAATGCCAACATTACAAACTATCCATGAACACAACGAACTACATCTCACCGTACGGATGTCATTGGGATATTAGGAGGAAGTTACGTTCCGAAGGAACCCTCGCTAATCATCCCTAATCCACGGATCCTCAATGATATCACAACATACTATGTTAAACAAATCAAAACACCAAATTTACAATAACAATACAAGCAAAAGATTTAAAGAAAACACCGCATTTCACCTTGCAATACACCGATAAAAGCTTTATATTCCAAGATTTGAGCAAAACCCACAAGCAAGCCTAACTATTTGAACAACAATCAACAATTTATCACTCAATATAACTCCACCCGAGCCTCTCTCTCTTCCTCTCGCATTTTTTCTCTCTCTAAAACTCACTAACTCTTTCCTTCTCTTTTTTCTCGGGTGGAAATGGCCGCTGTATAGTGCTCCGCAGGCAGCCGCAGGTGCATCTGCAGCTGGGCTCGCTTGCTGCCCGCGTCGAATCCTTGGCTGCCGGGTTGTCTCCTCGAGCCGCGCACTGTCCCCTTTGTCGGTGGCCGCAGGTGCATCCGCGGCTGTCCGGCTTGCTTTTTTCGATTTCCGTGTCATGCGGTCTTAAATTGCCAATCTCTGCTGTATTATTTTGGAAGGCTGTTATCTGACGTATAAATTGCTCTTTGTGCTTGGCTTCCAGGGGGCGCTGCCTCCTTCCACCCTCGAACATCGTAAGCGTAGTGGTCAGTTGCCGTCTTCGGTGACCGGATCGGGTTCTGTCTGAATCAACTGCGTATCTTGCCTCAGATGACTTGACGCTCGTTGTTCGTTTGACGGCTTTGATCGTAAGCCGTCGTGGTGACTTCGGGTTGGGTTCCACCTTTCCTGCTCGTGTGTTGGGTCAAATGACGATTTTGCCCTCCTGTCAATGTCAGTACACAAGTACAAAATTTGGGTGTCTACAGCGATCTTGAAGATCCTATGAATTATCTTGACTTTCCAAATATAGTGGATATAACTCATTTTGATGTTTCTGATTTCCTTGAGGATGTTGATGGAAAATTTGATAATTTGATTGGTGATGGAAATGTCCATACCAATTAATTATTTTCTTTTATTATATTATCACATTCTAATAAGTATGATTGGTGATGGAGATGGTCATACCAATTAATTATTTTTCTTTTATCGCATTATTTTGATATGTTTAAAGTAATAAAGTTTAATTTATGTTTTGCATATATGAAGATGCATGGGTCCTACTGGTAAAATCAATTCCAAGATGACTATGGAGGATTTTTGTCTAGCAGATAATGCAACAACTCATAAGATCCTTAAAGATAAAAAAATATTTTCAAATTTTAAAATTGTGCAAAGCCAATGTTAATACCATATCAGGTTCATCGAACTTAATAAAAGGCTCTGGAAGAGCAATTATCATGTTGCTAAAGGGCACAAAACTTTGTATTGATGATGCTTTGTATTCTTCAAAATCAAGTAGAAATTACTCAGCTTTAAAGATATACGTTTTAATGGTTATCATATTGAAACCAATAACGAAGGCACAAATAATTTCTTTATATTACTTTAATAGTATCGGGCCAGAAGCTCATACTAGAAAAACTGTCTATTTTCTCATCTGGGTTATATTATACTAAAATAAAAACAGTTGAAACAAATATTGTAATACACCAGAAGTGTTCAGATCCAAAGGTTTTTATGCTTTGGGATAATCATCTTGGTCATCCAGGATTAATAATGATACGTCGAATTATTGAAAACTCCCGCAGACATCCCTTAAAGAACTAGAAGATTCTTTTACCTAGTGATTATCCATGTAGTGCGTGTTCTTAAGATAAATTAATTACCAAACCATCACATTCAAAGATTTTTGTTGAGTATCCATCTTTCTTAGAAAGAATTCAAGGTGATATATGTGGACCTATACACTCACCTTGTGGTCCATTTAAGTATTTTATGGTTTTAATTGATGCATTAACCAGATGATCACATGTATGTTTACTTTCTACTAGAAATGTTGCATTTGCTAGGCTTCTTGCTCAAATAATAAGGTTACGAACACAATTTATTGATTATCCAATTAGGAAAATTCGTTTAGATAATGCTGGTGAATTCACATCCAAAGCTTTTGATGACTATTGCATGTCAATTGGAATTGATGTTGAACATCTTGTTGCTCATACATATACTCAAGATGGTTTAGCTGAATCACTTATTAAGAGACTTCAAATTATTGCTCGACCTTTGCTTACGAAATCAAAATTACCAGTTTCTGCTTGGGGTTATGCTATTTTATATGCTGCATCATTAGTTCGTATTAGGCCAACTGCTTATCATAAATTCTCAGCATTGCAAATTGTATTTGGCCAACAACCTAATATTTTTCACTTGCCCACATTTGGTTGTGCTATATGTGTACCTATTGCACCTCCACAACGCACTAAGATGGGTCCTCAACGTAGACTTGGAATTTATATGGGTTTTGATTCCCCATCTATCATTAGATATCTTGAACTTCTAACTAGTTAAGTTTTTAAGGCACGTTTTAAGGATTGTCATTTTAATGAAACAATCTTCCCACCATTAGGGGGAGAAAAGTCGTTGGTTGAAGTACGACGTGAGATTACTTAGAATGTTTCAACGTTATCTCATCTTGATACTTGTACAAATCAATGTGAACTGGAAGTTCAAATGATTATTTATTTGCAAGGAATTGCAAATCAATTACCGGATGTATTCACCGACAAGAAAAGAATAGTGAAATCTTACACTCCGGCTATTAATACTCCAGCACGGATTGAAGTCCCTGTAGGATAATCGGTAATGCAGTAGCAAATGAATCAAAGCCACACCTGAAGCGTGGAAGATCTATAGGTGTGAAAGATAAAATTCCCCATAAAAGAAACGTACAAGAAAAACAAGTTGATATACCCAGTAAATAGGTCACAAAAATAATTGATCTATCCAAAACTTATGAACAAAAATCTCCTAAAAATAAACCTCTTGAAGAGTTATCCTCTGAAGATGGGCAGGTACCTGAAAATAATAAAAATAACGAGATCTCGATACATTATATACATACAGGAGAAATATGGGATAGAAATAAAATTGTTGTCGACAACATATTTTCAGATTACCAGAAATAATGATAATGAATATGAACCATAAACCGTTGATGAATATCAACGTAGAAATGATTGACCAATGTGGAAATAAGCAATTCAAGCATAATTAAATTCACTAAGTAAACGTGAAGTTTTTGGACCTGTAGTCCGAACACCTAAAGGTGTAATGCCTGTTGGATACAAATGGGTATTTGTACGCAAACGAAATGAGAAAAATGAAATTATAAGGTACAAAGCGCGACTTGTAGCACAAGGTTTCTCGCAGAGATCTAGTATTGATTATGAAGAAACATATGCTTCTGTAATGGACGCAATTACATTCAGATTTTTGATTAGTTTCGTAGCAAAAGAAAATTTGGATATGCGATTAATGGATGTTGTTACAACATATCTATATGGATCATTAGATAATGATATCTACACGAAAATCCCTGAAGGATATAAAATGTCTGAAACATATAATTCTACATCTCGAAGTATGTATTTTATCAAGCTACAAAGATCCTTATATGGGTTAAAGCAATCCAGACGCATGTGGTATAATCGCCTCAGTGAATATCTTTTGAAAGAAGGATTTGAGAATAATCTAATTTGTGAAAGTAGTATGCCTTCAAGCCAATCACATTTGATGTGATAAGCATATACTTTGTAATCTTGTTCATTTATTAATAAAAGTATCAAGGCATTTCTTTATTCATGATTAATTTCTTGAATTAATCAAATGGATAAACCCATAGTTTTCGAGCAATGCTTTTAGAACCATGATGAGGATCATGCTAATGAGATCTAAATTCAAGATAGCTCAAAACTAAAATTGTTCCTAATCGTTGGATCACTAAAAAGGGGATTAGTAGATCCGAATAGATTGGTACATACTATGTTTGCTCTTATGAAGAGGATGATTGATCTCATAATCATTTGTGTAGAGACACTAAAGCAAGTATGTAGGTGCTTATTAGAGAATAAGTTCATTGAACGTGACTCGCTCAAGGAACACCTAATAGAGTTTTACTCGTCTGTCAATAGGAGTTCCTTATGTGATAGTCGTACAAGTGATCCTAAGACTTGAGATCATCTTAGTATCTTGTGTGTACTAAGTTATACTTTGACATATTCCTTAAGACCTATTGGTATATCAAAGGATATGATTGGGTATAATAAGGTACACATGGAGATAGATAAATGATCAACAAAGGATCTACCACTTCCAGTAAAGGGAGAGAATGTCCTATGCGATTCAATAAGTGACAACTCAGAAATCACTGGCCAGGGTTGAATGGAATTAGAAAGGAGTTTCTAATTTACATTAACTAGAGTTGTGTATTTGTGAATTGAAATGCATATAATCAAATAAATAAGACTTGACAGAAATTCTGTGTCTTATATTTGATTGGGACATTGTGTGGTAGAAGGATTGAATTGTACGGTAACTATTTGCTGAAAGGTTCTTTTACGATTAAATGTTGAAATCTATATTATCTGGATAGTCGACTAATCGCTAAGGGGGCTTACCCTTATTGTGGAATAATTATTTATTCTGAATTAAAGAGTTAATTCGTAATAAATGAATTAGAATTGTTCTAATTTATTTATTATACAACCGGTTTAATATGGAGAACCTAAAGGGTCACACCGCAAAAGAGTAATATTTATTTTAGAAGTGGATGGCATAATTGTAATAATAAATTAAGTATATTTAATTTATACTATGGTGATAGAATAAATTAAATAGCTTAATATTTATAATTTAGTATTTTAGAAATACTAATTATAAATTAATAAGAGGAGTCTTATTATTATTATTATTACTATTATTATTATTACTAGTATTATTATTTAGTTCCTAAATGGTTTAGGAATTAATTAATAAATAGTAATATTATTATTAAATAATTAAGTTCCTAAATAGTTTAGGAATTATAATTATAATAATTAATTAAGTTACTAAATGGTTTAGTAATTAATTAATAAGAAGTACTCTCATTATTAAATAATTAAGTTCCTAAATGGTTTAGGAATTGTAATTAATTAATTTAGTTCCTAATTAAATTGGGAATTAAATTAAAACCCTAATCCTAAATAGTTTAGGAGGGTTGACTAGATCTATAAATAAGAGGAGTCTTATCATAGATCAAGGTTACACACTCTTTCATTAGGAGAGAGAGAGTACTCCATAATTTTCTAGAACTAAGAGTTAGAGAGAGAGAGAGAATTAGGGCTAGCCACCCATGGTTTGGAGAAACCAAAAATCCACTTCTTTAATTCATAGATCTCTTGGTGGATCACCTCTAGAGGCTCAACACTTGGGGAGCTAACATTGATCCGTGAAATCTAATCGGTGAATTTGAAGAAGAACGTGAAGGATCAAAGGGAGATGAACTTGTACCCGTGGAAGCTTGGTTCTACAAAGGTATAAAATTTTTTATCCTTCCTCAATTAATAATAGTCGCATAAAAAAGATCTGGGTTATTGGTTTGTATAAAAATTTTAAAATCTGATTTTCTTGCTTCCGTTGCGCTTATATAATTTGATTATATGTATGCCATAATTTTTGCAAACCAACAATTTGTCCACGTGTTTTTATCAAAAAATCAGAATCCGAATTTGCTATTGTTGTAGTATATGTTGATGATTTAAATCTTGTAGGGACTCTAGAAGAGTTAACAAAAACAACAAATTGTTTAAAGAATGAATTTGAGATGAAAGATCTTGGTAAGACAAAATTTTGTCTTGGCCTGCAAATTGATCATCTTTCAAATGGAATTCTTATTCATCAATCAACATACACAGAAAAAAGTCTTGAAGCAATTTTACATGGACAAAGCTCATCCTTTAAGCACTCCAATGGTGGGTAGGTCGTTTAATGTCAAGAAAGATCCGTTTCGACCACAAGAAGATGATGAGGTAACTATTGGTCCTGAAGTACCATATCTTAGTGCAATTGGTGCTTTGATGTATATTGAAAATTTCACACTACCTGATACAACATTTGCAGTTAACTTATTGGCAAGGTATAGTTCTACACCAACTTGAAGACATTGGAATGGAATTAAGCATATTTTACGTTATCTTTGTGGGACTATTGATTTGGGATTATTTTATCCAAATGGATGAAAACCACAGTTAGTTGGATATGCTGATGCATGCTACCTTTCTGATCTACACAAAGGTCGATCACAAATATGATATTTATTTACTTTTGGCAATATTGCTCTTTCATGAAGATCTGTTAAATAAATAATTTATGCTATTTCCTCAAATCATGCAGAGATTATTGCAATTCATGAAGCGAGTCGTGGGTGTGTTTGGTTGATGATGGTAATTAAACATATTTGTGAGAAATGTGGATTATCAACAATCATAAATAGTCCAACAATATTATATGAAGATAATGCCGCTTGTATCACCCAAATTAGGGGAGGCTATATCAAGGGTGATAGAACCAAGCATATTGCACCAAAATTCTTTTATACATATGAGCTCCAGAAGAGTGGCGATATTTATGTCAAGCAGATACGATCATGCATTAATTTAGCTGATATGTTCACTAAGCCATTACTAACTACGACTTTTAAGAAGATGGTGCACCACATTGGCATGCGTCGACTTAAGGATATTTTTACCATGAACAATGGAAAACCTATGTACTCATGAGGAGGAGTAAATTTTCTAAAAGATGTGTGCTGATTGTACTCTTTTTCCTTCGCTAAGATTTTTTTCCCCACTGAATTTTCCTTTGCAATGTTTTAATGAGGCATTCCTAAGGCACTAGAAGTTATGCAAGAATATTGTACTTTTTTTCCTTGGCCATTTTTTTTCCCATTTATTTGGTAAGGTTTTAATGAGGTATATTCTTAGGAAGTGGTCATCCAAGGGGAAATTTTAGAAATAAACTTTGGTTAAGAATGTGTATAGTTTAAAAAATAATGTAAAGGTTAGACCGTGTAAAGTTTATAGGTATAATTGTACTTATTATTACAATTATATCTCATAAACTCTACAAGCATTGTAGAGTCCTATATATATGTTGGATTGTTCTACTGATTGTTGAGATAATAAGAAGTGTGGATGACCACTTGAATACAAGAATTTCTTCTTACTTTGTTTTATCCATCATTTCATAATATACTTTTCTTTTTTTAGGACGGGGGGAATCTTTGAGAAAATATGTTTAAAGAAAGCTGAGCAATGTCAATTTACCAAGGCTATGTTTGTTTACAAAAATTATGTTTGAGATTGAACTATTTGTATAATTTAACACTATTTCGAATTATTTTATCTCATGATAAGGGATTAATAGTTCTTTAAATAGTTGTATGGACTATTTTTTTTTATCATTCTTAAAACTATTCATGAAGAATTATATAATCTCATGATGAAATTGGGATTAATAGTCCCTCATTTTAAGTTATTAAATGGTTTTATGAGACTAATAGTCCAATATTAAGCGACTAATAATCCCTCGTTATGGGATAAAATAGTCCGAAATAGTGTTAAATTAATACAAATAGTTCAATCCAAAGTATATTTTTTACAAACAAATATAGCCCAAGGATAATTCACAAATTAGCAAAATAAAATTAGCCCAATAAAAATACCAACGGAAAACATAACTAGCAATAGACAAGTCTCAATTAGTTTTATTGATATTCACTGTTCGGTATGTATGTTAAGATATATAATTAGCACTATAAACAGTTGTAGCTCCCAAAATGACATAAGATAAATAACTTCACACTTTTGTACTCTGAAGAGAAGCTTCAAGTTTGTAATGCTAGACAATTATAAAATACAACACAACAGATTTAGTGAGAAAAAAACAAAAGAACTATCAATTGATTAAATGTACATTAAAAAAAATTGAATTAAAAAAATAAACACTATTCATAATGATACTGCATCATCAAATAAGAGAGATAAAGAGGATCATTTATGTCCCTCTCTTAAACCCCTCAAATACAAGAATTCAATTACAAACCCCAAATCAATGCAGCAAATCAAAACTACATTTTCCGTTAAACATATTTTTCATTGGACGATTCGAAACTTACCTTCGATTCTTCTCGTTCTTATTGAGAAAAGAGAGAGAAAGTGAGAGTTGGAGGATTAGGAGAGATTTAAATCGGAGATATGGGTTATAATTAAAAAATTGATATATTGTAAATTGAGGATAATATGAGAATTATGAAAATATTACTCATCTCATTTTTTTTTCTGTCAAAATCATGTCAATTTTTGGATGAAAAACTTTGATAAAAAAAATGACCAAGTTTTCTATCCATTTTTTTCTCTTTTCCGTTTATTAAAAAACTCAGAAATACAAGAATTAGACAGAAAACTTAAATTTTCCGTTCATTTCTTTTCTTTTCTGTCTATTTTTAGTCTCTTGAGTTTCATGAATTTTGGGAAAACATTTAACTTTCAAAAGACAAATTTAACCTCATTAAAAAGGACGTGCATCACATGAGAAAAAAAAAAATAAGCACAAGGGACAGAAATAAATCAAAATGTCAACTTGTAGGATGAAAGTATCACTTTTGTCAATTAAAAAATCACTTTAAAATTGGGTAACAATATGAAAGGGATAGATACATTATATTCACATTGATTTGTATCAAAGGTCATCGAAATTCAAAGAAATGCAAGTTTACACTATACAAATACAACCTTTTATTATAAACTTCACAAAGAATTTACTAATATTCAACTTTATATAATCTGAATTCAGTTCAGTGTGGTGGTTGTCCTAGACGCTTTTGGAGTCCTTGAATTTTGAAAAGGTAACATTTTAACTACATTCTCTAATTTTGAAAACGAGTTTCAAGGGAGTATCTTTGAACGACAAAAAGAAAGAAGATTAAGATAAATAGAAACACAGCAAAATTAGAAGACCAACGTGGTGCACAGCAAATTATTCAAGTCTCCGTCCACCATTTTAATAGCGCGGCTTCTTCTTCTTCTATTTATCAAGACTTTTGCCCTTCATGTCTTTTTGTCCCCATCATGTGGTTAACAATGCTTCAAGTTTTGTTGAATATATATATATATATATATTTACAATTGCGTGAAGATTGAAACTCAAATCTGCAAGCAATTTAATATGAACTCCCTCTCCTCTTCCTTTTTTTAACCAATTACTTCAATCCTATTGATGACCTTGATTATTACCATCTTCATCATGCAGCCCGATTTTGTTATTGAAGGTTTGTTTTCTAAGGTTTATTTATCTAGTTATTTATTTTATTTATTCTTGTTCTGCAAGTATTCAAATTAATGAAGGTGAGTTCAGAAATTCATCTAGAATAAAAAAAATTCAGGATTTGAATTATAATTACTTGGTGGAGAATAAACAAACCTAAAATAATTATCTCGTCACTTGGTGGAGATTAAAAGTGTTAATTTCTTGTTTATTATTTACATAGAGTGTTAATATTTATTTCCTAGTTTTTTTAAAAAAATTAAAAAAGACCCACTAACCATTCAAAAAATTAAAGTTCTGTTTCTACTTTCAGAAATCAAAATATTTGTCGAGATCAAAATTTTAAGTTGTCTAGAACTTATTTGAATTAGGAAAATATATTATTTTGTAGTTAGCAGTACTTTTAACATAATTTACGTTATTCACAAGTGTATATCAACTTAAATTCGGAAATTTCATTTGAAACTTTTTTCCCAAATCGGATGTAATATCTAAAGATGATGTCTATTGCTCTTCAACGTTGTTTCTCATGTGAATAATAAATAAATAAAATTCTAACGAAATGAAGTTAAGTCATAAGCCGCAAATGAGTTGGATGGGTAGATGGTTTTTTAATTTGGCTTAGTTCTATTGAGTTATTGGTAAAAATAAATTAAATTGGGTTTGGGCATATATTTTCACACAAGTTAATCTCTCAACAAAAATCGCTATTTTGCAGATCGAGATACGAGGGTGTTCAGTTTGAGAGGAGGTGACACTTCTGGTAATCCCCCTCCAATACCTGGTGCAACTATTTCACATAACCGCTGATCCATTGAAACTTCAGGCCCACCATTCAGCAGGCTCTTGAAGGAAATAAGAGAAAGAATTGATAATTAAGGTTACATGTAATCCTCTAACAGCTTGTGTAATAAAAAATTAATATTGTCAATGGTTAAAGTTTTAATCCAATATGTAAGTGACAGAAAGAGAGTTGCTACTTTTACGAGTGAAATATGATACTTTCACAGTGTCACTTTTACATATATATGAATTTTGCTTATTACTCCTATGATTAAATAAAAGGAATTCTATTTTGGTGTTTTTTTTAAAGAGAATTGATATTTCCACAAGCTATGTTGATAATTTCACAAGTGAATCCTATTTGATCTTGTGAAAATTTTAAAATAGCTTGTAAAAATATCAATTTTATATGGGAATTAATATTTCCACAAGCTATTTTGATAGTTCCACAAGTGGGTCCCACTTAATCTTGTAGAATTATCAAAAATCCTTGTAGAAATATCAATTCCCTTTTTTAATTAACATGTCCGTTAATTAGATGCAAAGCATGTGTTGTATGTATGAAAATTTCTTTGAATAATTTTATTAAATTAAATAATCAATTGAATGTAGTACTCTTCTCTCTCTCTCTCTCTCTCTCTCTCTCTCTCTCTCTCTCTCTCTCTCTCTCTCTATATATATATATATATATATATATATATAAAGATATTATGTTATTCTTAGTATAATTAATTGAATTATATAATATAAATTTCTTTTGTCAATTATTAGTAAAAAGTGTCTTGTAAAAACCATAGAATGGACATGAAATCAATTCCTTACCAACTTAAGAACCACAGTTTACAAAGCCTGGTTGTTCCCTCAATTCTAGGCCTGAAAATAAATTCCAAACTCAAAATATTGTCCTCAGTATGCTTAAAAAATTAAGACCTTTAACAAGCGTATTTTATGGGGTACCTGTTAATAAACAAAATTTGTGTTCTTCTTTGTCTGTAGATTCTTATTTGCAATACTATGATTGCATTCGTCGAAGAGTGATATAGTCGTGGAAGAGTGGCCATTGGGAAACTTAAGAAACTTTTAACTGCATTGTCTAGGTGAACTTTGAAATGAAGAAAATCCATGATATTTTTTATGAATTATATAGAATATTCTACACTCAAGGACATTGATATTTGCAAAGTAACAAGTGAAGTGGAAGACATATTATGGCCAATTATTCTATATAATTTAAGGAGATAAAAATTTTAACCGTTTTCTTGAAGCTTGTGTAACAGATAAAAAAAAATTATTTACTATTATTTATCCCTTCTCTCTTTTTGGTTTTCACTCTCCCATTAACTGATTTTCTATACTTTAAGGACCCGTAACCTTAGTTTTGAAATTTTATTATGGTAAAAAAATATTCACACACGTTGGTGTGCAACATACACTAGTTGTAAGAAAGTGAGAGGAAATTCATTACTAGAATTAATTTAATGATCATTTCTCTATTCCCTTTTTGTTTCCATTCTTTCTAAATAAAAATCCTAGCCTCCGTCTTAAATATGGAAAGGACACTCCTTATTTTAGAGAGACTCTCACTTAGATATCTCTTCTTCTCCTCTAATAATTTCTTCATTCTTGTGGGGTCTGTTTTATCTTTTGTGGGACTTGCTTTTTCCATGATATGATTGATTTTATTCTCTTTTATGAGAAAATTTAATTATCATCTCTTGAGATACTTACTTTTTTTTTTTCGTAAGAATTTTTTTGGTGCATAAATCGTTGGAGATAAATTGTTCAAATTTAGCTGTAATGTTATCATAACGGTCGGTTCTTTCTCTGTTCGTATTGAAAAATTGCTCAGATTTGCATATTCTGTTATTATTTTTAGAATATGCCTGTTTTTCATAAATATATTTAGTTTTTGATTGAGTTTTTTCTAATTATCTGTTATTATGTATGAAATGATATATTATCTTTTGAATTCTTTATATTGTAATCTTTTTATCATTTGAAACAGTTGATGAGTTCAATATATTTTAATCGATTAGAGTATTTGATTAAAAATAAATAAATTAACAAATATCGAAGAAATACTTCTGTAAGTATCATTACCTTTGCATTTGTAAAGTTTATATGAAGGAATTGCATTTGAATAGCACAAAATTGTACTCCTTTCATTCCAAGATAAAAGTTTTGATAGACCTTTTGTGCATATTAAGAAAGTGAATAAAATAACAAAATTATCCATATTTAAATTCTTATTTAATTGCATAGTTTTTTACACATGACAAGTGATACTTCATAAATATGTATAACGAATATAAATATGACAATTAATACTAAGAATATTATAGGTAAATTACTGTAAAAAATAATTATTTAAGGTAAATAGATATTTAACTTGAGATTACCTAAAATAGTAATAAAGACTTTATCTTGAGATGGAAGGAGTATTATATTTGGGTTGAATTACATATTTATCCCTCTAAGTTGTCATCGAGTTTCAATAAGCAAAATTAACATTTTGATTCTCTAAATTGGCATTTTGGTTCATTTATGTTCTTTGGCCTGATATTTTCCCAAATTTCAATCATGTGCAATGCATGCACATACTTTTTAATGAGGCTATATTTATTTTTTGACATTAAAATATATACCCATAGCACATGAATCTTGCATGACTCCTAACCTCTTGAGTTTCATGAATTTTGGGGAAATACTTATATTTTAAAAGACAAATTTAACCTTATTAAAAAGCATGTGTATCGCACATGACTCAAATTTGAGAAAAAAAATCAGCGCAAAAAATAAAAATTAACCAAAATGTCAACTTAAAAGACGAAAGTATCGCTTTTACCAATTAAACGGTCACATTGAAATTCGATTACAACATGAAGGGATATATAAATATTATATTTGCATTGTTTTATATCAAAGGTCATGAAATTCAAGAAAATGCAAGTCTAAACTATACAAATATAACTTTTTACCATAAACTTCACAAATTCGAATTCAGTCCAATATGGTGGTTGTCCTAGACGCTTTTGGAGTCCTTGAATTGTGAAATGGTAACATTAATTTTAACAACTTTCTCTAATTTTGAAAACGAGCTTCAAGGATACCTTTGAACGACGAAAAAAGAGTCAAGAAAAAATAATAAATAAATAAATATAAGATTAATAAAAATACAGCTAAATTAGAATACCAACGTGGTGCACAAGCATAGCAAATTATTCAAGTCTCCGTCCGCCAATTTAATAACACGGCTTCTTCTATTTATCAAAACAAAAACCATGGTTGAGCTCTGGTAATGTAATAGAACTGATCTGGGCAAGAAGATTCAAGAAACATCGTCGGAATTGTTAAAGAAGATGATCAAAATATATTTTTTGGTCAACTTTCATGCCAAACCCATTTCTCTATATCAGAGGCAGCATTTGAAGAAAATTTATATTAGAAAGTTATAAAGAATTAGATTTCAAAATGGACACACTACTCCTACTTTTTGGAAGCGTAATAATTATTATGAATTTTTGAAATTTTAGAACTTTGGAAATTTATAATTAAATTTTTGGAGATCAGTTTGAGGTGAAATTAGTGTGAGGTGCTTCCTTTGATACTTTACTGATTGTATAATAGTTTTGGTGACTTGAGAAAATACGGAGAATTAATTATGAATTTTCTAAGCTAAAACTATAGAAAATTATAATTAAATATTAGGAAATAATTTTGAGCTAAATTTTTTACAGAAGTCTTCTAATATTATTTAGGAATTATTGACAAAATTTGGTGAATTATTGAAGAGCATAAGTATTTATTATATTTTAAAGCAAATTAAAGTTATTTTAAAAATAGATGAAATTCACAAAAAAAAATATATGAATGTAGAAAATTATGAAATTTGGTGAAAAAATTATAATAATATTATATAAATATTTGGGGCGTTTTGAGGATAGAAAAATATGCGGGCAGCATTAAGTCTTTTTGTTTCCGTCTTCTTTTCCTTTTTGAGACTTTATCAAGTAATTCCTCTGTTCCAAAATTGAAGATATATTTTTATTTTAAGATTAAAAAATAATAATATTTGTTGTATTTATTTATTTACTTACACTCTCTCTCAAACTTTTAAGAGAAAAATGGTAAGTACAATTTTGTCAATAGAAATATGTTAATTTCAAAATGTATTCAATCAAAGGAGAATCTTTGAAAGACAAAACTATAAAAAAAAAAAATTAAAAAAAAAATAAAGAGAAAAAATGAAGTAGAAGAAAAAGAAAAGTACAACAAAATTAGAAGAAGACCTACGTAGTGTGCATGGCAAATTATTCAAGTCTTCGTCCACCAATTTATTAACGCGGCTTCAAGATTTTTGCCCTTCATGTTTTTCTGTCCTTAACATGTGACTAATGATGCTTAAAGTTTTGTTGAATATATATTTACAATTGCGTGAAGATTGAAACTCAAATCTGCAAGCAATTAATTAAATATGAACTCCCTCTCCTCTTCCTGTTTTTTCATGATCAGACTAATTCTTCAATCCTATCGATGACCTTGATTATTACCATCTTCATCATGCAAACCGCTTTTGTCATTGAAGGTATTAAATTAAATATAATTACATGTAACTACTTATGTGTTAAAAAGAGCAAAACCAAAATTAGGACAGAACATAGGTAGATTTCTTGGATTTTATGTATGTCTGCGAGCACTAAAAGAAGGTTTTAAATTGAGATGTAGACCACTAGTGGGTCTTGATGGTTGTTTTTTCACAGGACTATATGGGGGTCATTTATTAACTGTAATTAGAGTTGACCCTAACAACGGGGATGTAGCCAGTTGCTTGGGCTATTATAGAATATGAGAACACAGACTCTTAGTTGTGGTTCTTGAACTTGCTTGTGGAAGATCTTGAGATTGTAAATAATAGAAGTTGGACATTCATTTCAGACAAGCAAAAAGTACAATTTATCTGTGTTTTGTTATATTTATTTTATCCATTATTACATTTATTGTCCACTACCCCTAATCTTTATATTTGCTTTTTTGTTTCAAGGCTTGATCAATGCTTTAGAAGTTGTGGTTTCAAATGCTGAACACAGAACTTGTGTCATGCATTTATATAGGAACTTTTGGCAAAAATATAAAAAAGTCAGGTTTAAAAAAATTGGTTTAGAATGTTGCCAAAGCAACAAACCCTTATGTTTTTTAAAAAGGTAATTGATGTTTTGAAGAAAGGAAGACAATGGTGCTTATGAATGGTTAGCTCCAAAGTCACATTTTCAATGGAGTAGGTATCATTTTAAGATCATATGCAAATCAATAATATGGTGTCTTAAAGAAGTTAGAATCTATTGCATGAATAGAATTTTTAGCATAAGGAAAACGATTTTGAAACATAATGGTTTTCTGTGCCCTAAAATAGTAAATAAATTAGAGAAATGGAAAGGTGAGGTTGAAGGTGAAAGTAGTATGCCTTCAAGCCAATCATATTTGATATGATAACATTTACTTTGTAATCTTATTCATAGTTATTAATAAAAGTGTTTAATTAATTTAAAGACATCTATTTATCCATGATTAATTAGTATAATTAATTAATTGGATAAACTCATAATTTTGGAGCAATATTTTTAAAATCATAATAATGATCATGCTAATGAGATCTAAAATCTAGATAGTTCAAAACTAAAATATTCCCAATCATAGGATCACTAATGTGGGGTTAGTGGATCCGAATAGATTAATGCATACTATACTTGCTCTTTTGAAGATAATGATTGATCTTATAATCATTTGTGTGGAGACACTAAAACAAGTATATAAGTGCTTATTGGAGAATAAGTTCACTAAACATGACTCGCTTAAAGGAACACCTAATGGAGTTTTACTTGCCTGTTAATAAGAGTTCCTAAAGTGCTAGTAGTACATGTGATCCTTGGACTTAAGATCATTATAGTGTTAGTTTGCAAAAACTATTCATACATACAGTCAAATTGATGTAACGCAGCGGAAGAAGATATAAATCATATTTAAAAATTTTCTACAAACCAAATTCTAGAATCTTTCTTATACGATACTTATTAATTGAGGAATGATAAAAGTTAAATCTTAATAAACGAATAACTTTTATTCAGCTACGATTTTACCTTTTTAAATCCTTCGCGATTCTTCAAGATATACGTATCAACGTTAACTACCCAAATGTGCAGCCTCTAAAGGTAATCCATCAAGAGTAATATGGATTCAAGAAATAATTTTGATTCTAATAGATTTTGGGTGACTAGCCATAATTTTTTCTCTCTCTAACTCCTTAGATGTAAAAGAAATATGAAGTATTATCTAATACTTACAATTGTGTATCAACCTCATCTATAATAAGACCACTCTTCTTTATAGACTTGCTCAACTCAAATCTCCTAAACTCTTTAGGAATATAGTTTTAATTTAATTCTCAATCTAATTAGGAATTAAATTAATTATTATATTTAATCTAATTCATAAACCATTTAGGATCAAGATTAATTATAATAATAATACTTCTTAATAATTAATTCCTAAACCTTTTAGGAACTAAATAATAATAATAATAATAATAATAATAATAATAATAATTCTTATTATTATTATTATTATTATTATTATTATTATTATTATTATTATTATTATTATTATTATTATCGTCATAGTAAAAATTACATACACTTAATTTATTATTACCATTATGTCACTTACTTCTAAAATAAATATTTCTCTTTTGCGGTGTAACCTTTTATATTTAATATAATACCAGTTGTAAAATAAATAAATTAGAACCATTGTAATATTATTAATTATGAATTAAACTCCTTTAATTCAAAATAAATAAATATATTTATTATATAATAAGGGTAAACCCCTTTAGCAATCCATGACTTTTTGGATAATATGAATTTCAATATTTGATCACAAAGAACTTATTCCACGAATAGTTACCGTACAATTCAGTCATTCTACCATATATTGTCTCGATCAAATATAAGACTTGGAATTACTATCAAGTCTTATTTCATTTGATTATATGTATTTCAATTCGTAAATGCACAACTCTAATTAATGTAAATTAGAAACTCCTTTCTAATTTTCATTTCACCTTATCCAATGATTTATGAGCTATCTTTTATCAAATTGTATAGGACATTCTCTCCCTTCACTGGAAGTAGTAGATTCTTTGTTAATTATTCACATATCTCCATATACAACTTATTATACCCGAACATATCCGTTGTTACACCCAAATAGTCTTAAGGAATATGACAAGTATTAGGAACTCTTATTGACAGACATGTAAAACTCTATTAGGTGTTTCTTAAGAAAGTCACGTTCAGTTAACTTATTCTCTAATAAATACCCACAAACTTGCTTTAGTGTCTCCATATAAATGATTATGAGATCAATCATCATCTTCAAAATAGCAAGCATGGTATGTACTAATATATTCAAATCTATTAACCCCATATTAGTGATCATATGATTAGGAACATTTTAGTTTTAAGCTATCTTGAATTTAGATCTTATTAGCATGATCAACATCATGATTCTAAAATCATTACTCAAAACTATGTGTTTATCTAAGTAATTAATTCTACTAATTAAACATGGATAATAAATACCTTTAATTAAATTCTTTTATTAGTAAATTGAATAATATTACAAAGTAAATGCTATTACATCAAATGTGATTAGCTTAAAGGCATATTACTTTCACGTAGTACTTTGTGTATTCTGAGTTATACTTTGTCATTTTTTTAAGACTCTTTGGGTATATCAAATGGTATGTTCGAGTATAATAAAGTGTACATGGAGGTAGGTGAATGATCAACAAATGATCTATCACTTCCAATAAAGGAAGAGAATGTCCTATGTGATTCGTTAAATGACGACTCGAGAATTCTTGGTCAAGGGAAAATAAAAGTTATAAAGGAGTTTTTAATTTACATTAATCAAAGTTGTGCATTTGAGAATTGCAATACATATGATCAAATAAATAAGATTTGACAGTAATTACAGATCTTATATTTGATTGCGATATTGTATGGTAAAATGATTGAATTGTACGGTAACTATTTACTGAATAAGTTTTTTTATAATTAAATGTTGATTTTATATTATCCGGATAGTCATGATATGCAGAGAGATGTCACTCATGATATAGAATAAATATATTTATTTATTTTGAATTAAATGAGTTTAATTCATAATAAATAATATTACAATGATTCTAATTTATTTATTCTACTACCGATCTAATATTGAACCTAAATGGTAACACCATAAAAGAGAAATATTTATTTTAGAAGTAATTGGCTTAATAATAATGAATTAAGTATATTTAATTTATAACATGGTGGAATAAATTAAATAGTTTAATATTTATAATTATGTATTTTAGAAATACTAATTATAAATAAATAAGAGAAGTCTTATTGTTATTATTATTATTATTAAATAACATAGTTTCTAAATGGTTTAGGAATTATTATTATTATTATTATTATTATTATTATTATTATTATTATTATTATTAATTAATTTAGTTCCTAATTAAATTGTGAATTAACTTAAAACCTTATTCTTAAAGAGTTTATAAGAGAGGAACAAGTTTATAAATAAGATGGGTCTTATTGTAAATTAGGTTGCATGAGTTGAAGTATTATTGAATACTTGCAATTTTCTACATATAAGGAGTTAGAGAGAGAGAATTAAGGCTAGCCACCCAAGATTTAGAAAAATCTAAATTTACTTCTTCAATTTATAATCTCTTATTGAATCATCTTTAGAGTGCTACCCACACTGAATAGTTAGTGTTTGATCCATTGAATTGAAGGAGCACGAAGGAACAAATGATTGGTGCTTGTATATCAGTTCGTGATTTCATATTATCTACATAAAGGTATAATCTTTGATCTTTTCTCTATTAATAATTATCGTATAAGGTAGATCTTGGAATTTAGATAGCAGAATTTTTTAAAATATAATTTATGTTATACTTCTGCTATTTATTACAATATGATTGTATGTATGTGAGATTTCTGCAAACCATCAATGGCATTAAGAGAGTAGAAATTTTTTAAATAGAATTTATGTCACACTTCTGCTATTTATTTCAATATGATTATATGTATGTGAGATTTCTGCAAACCATCAATAGCATCAAGAGTCATCCTTATGCGATTTATTAATTGTTTTGATTATGTATATGTATGTATATATATATATATATGTGTGTGTGTGTGTGTGTGTGTGTGTGTGTGTGTTTAGGACAATTTATTGGGCATAATTTGTTGTATAAAATTATATTATTTGAAAAAAGAAGCAAAATCACGATTTTGGGAAGAAAAATCGTGACGAAAATTTCGCTATAGCGCTGGAAAACGGCGCTTAGCATCAATTTTGTTCTTTATCACGATGCCATAGTGCCAGGTTAACAAAATTTTAGTTTTGCCTGATTTTTATGTGCGTATATATATATATATATATATATATATATATATATATATATATATATGTTTGTATGTATGTATGTATGTGTGTGTGTGTGTGTGTGTATGTATGTGTGTGTGGTTTTAATTCATGAGATGAATGTTTTATTAATATATGTGATGACATGTATGATAATAAAGGGGTTGATTATGGACTATTGACCAAAGAGATTGAATTTATATTTGTTGAATGCTTGAATGAATGAGTTTCATAAATGGGGTCTGTGTACATCGTCTATCTAATTTTTTTGTGTAAATTCTACTTCCCTCTTATGTATTTTCCCTTGACTGCTGATCAAGGTTTCTGTTTTATGAAAATAGATTGTAATAGGATTAGATATAATTAATTAAAGAATTGGAGCTGAAAAGTAGGAACGATGAAAACCCATTTATAAAGGAGCCCGAGTTTGAATGTAGTAGTTATATTCATGGTTTTATTCTTGCACCCTAGGTTTGACCTTTTGGTTCACTTGGTGGCTCGAGTGAACCAAACTAGTATAAAGTTCATAATCATCCCAAGTACAATAGAGTATTCTATATGTGCATGATATCTATATATTAATATATTATTATACATTAGATGTATGTTTAATATGACACGTATTTATATATATGTGCATGTGCGCTTAACAAGATGAGACTAATAATAACAAACCCCTCAAGAAAAAATATATTATGTTATAACGTTCAAAGACATTAAAAATATCGGTCGTAGCCTTCTAGAATGATAAAGCAATATAGTATTAAATGTTTAATATGAGTTTGTTATGTACACACAAGACTTGTATTAAATATTTAAGATGTTGGCTTTATCACATTGGATGTTTATAAGGAATTGAACAATACGTGTTTTGTTGTGCACACACAAGAACTTAATTTTTCTCTTCACTTATATGAAAATGCTAGGTCAAACTTAATTAAGATAATTTTGGTTCAGATGTGCACACACATGACCATCATAATCTAAAAGAAAAAATAAGGAGTTAAATAACGATGTAATTGACAAAGAGTTGTCTACCTATTTATAAACATGTAATTTGTTGTGCACACACAAGGTTATATATTTATGAAATAAGATCCTTAGTCTCACTAAGCAGATATTTAACTAGATCTATTGAACTGTATATGGAGAGTTGTATAATTTGATAAAAATAGTGGGAGAAAACATTTTAAACAAAGACCTAATTAATTTAGTGATTAATAAAATGAATGCATGCTACTGTTGTTAAAGTTAAAATTTTCATTTATAGAATTTTACTATGTCTAAATCACTATCATTATAGAGCATATTAGATGCTAAAAAATTAACCAGACCGAATTACACGGATTGGTTAAGGAATTTGATAATTATTCTCACTACTAAAAAGTTAGCATATGTCCTTAATTCGCTTATCCCAGCAAACGTTATAGACAATGCCTCTGAGAAAGAGATTTTGCTACTTTTAAGAAGTGACAAGATAATGCACATGTGGTGATCAGTACATCATGTTAGCCTCTATGTACAGCGTCAACACGAGAAAATGGATGGCTTACTATGCTGTTTCATCTTCAGGATTTGTATGGTGAGCAAAGTAGGTCTGCCAGATATGAGATATCAAAGGAGTTCTTCTGATCTAGAATAATCGATGACACTATAGTACAGGCACATGTCTTAAAGTTGATCGATTTGATTGAATAATTGGGACAATTAGGTTTTGTTACGGATGTAGAGTTAAGCCAAGATTTGATCTTGTAGTCATTCCCTGACTCATTTTCACAATTTGTTGTGAACTTCCACATGAATAAGCTTGATGTCAGCTTGCTTAAATTGCTTAACATGTTGAAGACACTGAGAGTCACTTTCCAGCCAAGAAAGACCAAGTCTTACTTGTAGGTGAATCTTCCAAGAAGAGAAAGAGGGCCAAAGGTTCTTTTGAAGAGTCAGAAAAGAAGAAGGCAAAATGAAAGACACCTACTAAGGAAAAAAAGAAAAGTGACCAAAAGTGCAAAGTAATTTACTTTCATTGCAATAAGCAGGGACACTAGAAGAGAAACTGCAAAAAGTATCTTGTAGGGATAAGCAGAAGAAGCTTTGTGAAGCTTCAGCTGCAGATATAGGTTTATTCATGATTGAAATAATTTTTTTTGTAAGTTAAAATTCTACTTGGGTATTAAATACCGGTTATGGTTCACATATATGAAATACTATGTATGGACTAAGTACAAGTAAAACACTAAACAAATGAGAAGCATTCCTACATGTGGGGAATGGAGCAAAGGTTGCTGCATTAGTCGTAGGGACTTATAGTTTAACATTTCTAACGGACAAGTCTATTAAGTTAGTTAATTGTTACTATATTCTAGTTCTTATTAGAAACATTATTTTTATTCCGCTGTTGGACAATGATAGTTTTTATATTATAATAAAGAATAATTGTTGTTCTATTTATAATGATAATGTTTTGTTTGAAACCAGTAAATTAGTTGATGGACTTTACATATTTGATTAAAATGAAAATATTTTACAAATTGAACAAACAAATAGAAGGAAAATAGATTATGTGAATAATATCTTCATGTGGCACTATAAACTCGATCATATTAATGAAATTAGACTAAACAAGTTGCATAAATATGGGCATTTAGAAGCATTTGATTATGAATCATATCCAACTTGTGAATCTTGTCTCATGAGAAAGATGACTAAATCTCCATTTGGTGGACATGAAGAAAGAGTTGAAGGGTTGTTAGAGTTGGTACACACAGATGTATGTGGACCTATGAAAACGTATGCATGAGAAGGGTATTCGTATTTCACTGATGAATTATTTGGATACATGTATTTGATGAAATACAAATCTAATCGTTTGAAAAGTTCAAAGGATTCAGAATTGAAGTAGAGAAATAAATTGGCATAAGTATTAAACATTTTCGATCAGATCGAGAAAAAAATACTTGACCAACGAGTTTCTAGATCATCTTAAAGATGATGGTATTCTATCACAATGTTGTATCCGAAAGGAAAAATCCTACCTTATTAGACAGGGTGCGATCCAGTATGAGTTTTACCGATCTTTCAATATCTTTCAGGGGTTATACCCTAGAAACGGCAGCGCACCTACTAAAAAAGTACCTTCAAAATCCATCCCTAAGACTCCATATGAATTATTGATAGGGAAAAAAAATTAAGTCTTAAGCATGTTAAGATTTGGGATTGTCTGGCTTATGTCATAAGGTATTATGGATTCATGATTATGATGATGATAAGGTACGCATCATAAAAGATGATGATCCAGTTACATACGATGAATTATGAGTAGTAAAGACTCAAAGACATGGCTAATGGACATGAAATCCGAAATAGACTCCATATACGAGAACCAAATGTAGACTTTGGTTACTCCACTATAAGGCATAAAGCCTATTAGGTGTAAATTGGTTTTTAAGAGAAAGACTAAAGCAGATGGCAATGTGAAGACCTATAAGGCCAAATTGGTGGCTAAAGGTTTCAAACAAAGATAAGGAGTTGACTATGATGAAACCTTCTCACCAGTAGCAATGCTCAAATCTATTCGGATTTTGCTTGCAATTGCAGCTTACTATAATTACGAGATCTGATAAATGGACGTAACATTGGCCTTCATCAATGGAAACTAAAAGAGGATGTGTATACAATAAAACCAAAGGGATCTATCTCCAAAGATAGAGAAAATCACGTATGTAAGCTACAGTGATCCATTTATGGATTGAAACAAACTTTTTGAAGATGGAACATTCGTTTTGATGAGACAATCAAAGAGTTTAATTTTATAAAAAACGAGGATGAACCATGTGTGTATAAGAAGGTTAGTGGGAGCGTTGTGGCATTCCTAGTGCTATATATTGATGATATACTACTGATAAAGAATGACATACCAATGCTACAATCAATAAACATATGGTTGCCTAAATACTTCTCTATGAAAGATTTGGGAGGAGCATCCTATATCTTGGGGATAAAGATCTATAGAGATAGATCAAAAGGATGCTCGGCTTGACCCCAAAAATGTATATTGATTCGATGTTAAAGAGGTTTAGCATGGATAACTCTAAGAGATGTCTCATGATGATGAGCCATAGAGTGTATCTCTCCAAAAAAAATGTCCCTAAAGACAACTAAAAAAAGAGATTGCATGAGTAAAGATTGTTTATGCTTTGGCAATAGGATCTATCATGTATGGAATGATATGTACTAGACCTGATATTTCTTAAGCACTAAGCATGACAAGTAGATATCAATCCAATCCTAGAGAAGAACATTAGAAAAGAGTTTATAATTTAATTGTGGATCTGATTTGAAACTATAGGACTTTACAGACTCAAGTTTTCAAACTAATCAAGACGACAGCAAACCCGTTTTAGGTTATGTGTTTACCTTGAACGGTAGTGCAATGAGTTGAAAGAGTTGCTAAATTAGGGACAAAGGCAGAGTATATAGCTATAATTGAAGCTGTAAAATAGGTTTTTTGGATGAAAAATTCATTAAAGAACTAGGTCTCATCAGACATCTAAACGAGTATTACGATACTTTCATTTGATTAGAGGAATCATTAAAAGTGAATATGTCACCATAGAGATGGTAGACTCTCAAAACAACATTACAGATCTATTAGCTAAAGCATTATCTTGGCAGCAGTAAGATCGCCACTTAGCGAAGATGTGTATTAGATACTAAGGTGATTGACTTTAGTGCTAGTGAAAGATTGAAAGTAGTATGCCCTTAAGCCAATCATATTTTATGTGATAGTATTTTCTTTGTAATCTTATTCATATTTATTAATAAAAGTGTTTAATTAATTTAAAGGCATCTATTTATCCATGTTTAATTAGTAGAATTAATTAATTGAATAAACCCATAGTTTTGGAGTAATACTTTAGAATCATAATGATGATCATGCTAATGAGATCTAAAATTTAGATAACTCAAAACTAAAATGTTCCTAATCATATGATCACTAATGTGGGGTTAGTGGATCTAGATAGATTGGTACATACGATGCTTGTTATTTTGAAGAGAATGATTGATATTTTAATCATTTGTGTAGAGACATTAAAATAAGTACGTTGGTTCTTATTGGAAAATAAATTCACTAAACGTGACTTGCTTAAAGGAACACCTAATGGAGTTTTACTTGTCTATCAATAGGAGTTCCTAAAGTGATAGTAGTACATGTGATCCTTGGACTTGGGATCATCATAGTACCTTGTGTATTATGAGTTATACTTTGCCATATTCCTTAAGACTCTTTGGGTATATCAAATGGTATATTCGGGTATAATAAAGTGTACAAGGAGATAGGTAAATGATCAACAAATGATCTACCACTTATAGTAAAGGGATAAAATGTCCTATGTGATTTGATAAATAACAACTCAGGAATCCTTGGCTAAAGAAGAATGAAAATTAGAAAGAAGTTTCTAATTTACATTAATCAGAGTTGTGCATTTGAGAATTGAAATGCATATGATCAAATAAATAAGACTTGATGGTAATTTCATATCTTATATTTGATTAAGACATTATATGGTAAAAGGATTGAATTGTACGATAACTATTTACTGAATAGGTTCTTTGTGATTAAACGTTGATTTCATATTATCTGGATAGTTATAATATGCTGAGAGGTGTCACTCATGATGTAGAATAAATATATTTATTTATTTTGAATTAAATGAGTTTAATTCATAATAAATAATATTATAATAATTCTAATTTATTTATTCTACTATCGACATAATATTGAACCTAAATGGTCACACCATAAAAAAGAAATATTTAGTTTAGAAGTAATTGACTTAATAATAATAAATTAAGTATATTTAATTTATTCCATTGTGAAATAAATTAAATAGCTTAATATTTATAATTATTTATTTTAGAAATACTAATTATAAATAAATAAGATGAGTCTTATTATTATTATTATTATTATTATTATTATTATTATTATTATTATAAGTAATTAAGTTCCTAAATGGTTTAGGAATTATTATTAGTATTATGAAAATTAATTTAGTTCTTAATTAGATTGAAAATTAAATTAAAATACTATTCCTAAAGAATTTAGGAGAGAGGAGTAAGTCTATAAATAAGAGGGATCTTATTATAGATTAGGGATGCACAAGTTGAAGTATTATTGAATACTTGCAATTCTTTATATCTAAGGAGTTATGAGAGAGAGAGAGAAAAAAAGAATTAGGGTTAGTCACCCAAGATTTAGATAAACCTAAATTTACTTCTTCAATTAATAATCTCTTGGTGGATCACCTTTAGAGTGTCACACGCACTGAGTAGCTAACGTTTAATCTGTTGAATTGAAAGAGCGCGAAGGAATAAAGGATTGGTGCTTGTAGATCAGTTCATGGTTTTGTATTCTCTACATAAAGGTATAATCTTTAATCCTTCCTCGATTAATAAATATCGCATAAGGTAGATCCTGAAAGTTGAATTGCAATTTTTTAAAAAATATGATTTGTGTCATACTTCTGTTGTTTATTACAATATGACTGTATGTATGTGAGATTTCTGCAAACCATCATAATTTGGTTTACCTTTGTGATCAGGTGGTGGTGGTAGGTTTCATTATGACTTTTGGGGGTTTTGCATTTGTAGTGGATTTTGTTATATCCCAGAGGAACACAAGTGATCTATAAGGGGGGGGGGGGGGGGTTGAATAGATCCTTAGAAAGTTTTTAGTTTGATTTTAAAATGGATTACCAGATAATTTGTTAAACAATGTTGATTATGTGCAGTGGAATATAATTTGAAAATCCCCCATAAAATAAATAAGTGTAAAGCACAGTTCTGAATTTTGGAATTAATGAAATAAAGTCACACATAACCATAACTAATAATAGACATGAAGTAAATGCAAAAATTTAATGGAGATATGAAATTTTAAGTGGTTCAAAAACTGAATAACTCTAAATCCACTTTTGTACTCCATGAGTAGGGAATCCATTAAGGATATAGATCACCAAGATCTGTTACAACTAAACCACTTAGGTTCCTTTGAGTCACTTAGTCTCAGAATGGGGACACTTAGTCTGATCGCTTAGAATCTCTTCAATTCTCTCAGACTTGGAGTATTGTCACTAAGACAATATTATACATACGATTAAAGAGTTATTTTGAGTTGCTGCCAATATCTCAATAGGTTAAGCTCCTCATGTACTTAGCAGTTTGAACGAATATTTCAGTTTTCGTAGAGTGGTCTTTCTAAATTTTAGCATAATCTTTTCTTTTTGATCAAGTGTCTCTTTTTTCATTTGAATTCTGCTTGTCCTTATATAAACCTCCTAATAATTTTCTGTTGCAAAAGTAGTCGTTGCTCATTTAATGCCTTAATCCTTGAAGATCTTTGATGTTAACATTTTTCGAGTTAGGCAAAATAACTTTCTACTGTGTCATCTTATTAGAGTTTCAAATATAAAAACCATTTGGCTAATGTTTGCAGAGTCAAACTAGTTGGTAGACACAACATGCTTCGAATCTCAAATTTCAAATTCAAATGTTGGAGAATGCATCAGGGTTTTCAATCTTCAGACCTTTCATTGTCAGTTGTCTGACAGTTCTGACTTACTCTACGAAATGAGTAGATTGTATACTTAAATGAGGAACATAAAGTTTGTACTGCGATCAAAGCTCCACGTTTTCTCTACGATCTTGATTAGACTTTTGAGGATTTTCTTTATTATACGTCTTTGAGTTTACTTTACGACCTAAATTTCACTATATGATTTATAGTGATCTCTACGAACTAGACTTATGTTTTGCGATTGACTTTTATATACGATCTACTCTTCGAGTTACCCTTATACTTCTGCGATCTACTTCATAATACAATCTTTAAATGAACTTGCTCTGCAATCTAATTTTTTTTCTCAATGATCTGAACTTTCACTATGATTGCTTGATTATATGATCTGAATTTTGCGATCTGACTTCTTATTATGCGATCAATCAATTTAGTCCTTTAGTCTATACAACGATTTATCTTAGAAGATCATCCTAACAAATTTTGATCTTTTTAATCTAAGTCCTTGTACATGATGAATTTATTAAGAACTTTACAAAAGCTACTGATCATACAAATATACATTAATCATATCGTCATTAAATTTAATATGCAAACTCTAACAATCTCCCTCTATTTGATGATGAGAAAACCAATAATTTCATAACAATCATCAATATTAACCATGCAATTACTTTGAGAAATTAAACATGACTTAAATATAGTGAGCAACTATATAGGTAGATCAAAAACATGAATTCATTGATATATGGAAGTTTATAAAAGATTTAAGAATTCGACAATAATTCAAAACAAAGATACATCCTTACTAGATTTCTATCTTCTTCCTTTCTTGCTTCTTGGAGGATCTTTCGTTTTAGCTTTTGTTCTTCTCCCATAGATCTCCATTCATTCAGCTTCTCTTCTTCTCATATATGCAATCTATTCAATAGTATCTCTAACACCAAGCTCATGTAGAATTGTTGTTCTCCTATAATATAAACACCCTAAGACATCCTATTTACTAACATTGGGTCATTATTTGGTGGTCTCAAGCTAGAGTTAGTCACTGTTTGTCATGACTCTGTTCTTGAAGATGATTGCCCTCTTAAAGATTTCCCTTCCAAAGGTATAGCTTAAGGAAGTTGAGGAGATGATGATGATCGTCTTCTTTCCATTTGGTTTCTCTGCTCCCCCTGAATTGATGATTTTCTTTTTCTCTCCCTTTGTCTTTGGTTAACCCTTTTCTCCCCTTTTTTGTCATCAGTCAGGGCTGAGACTTCCTAAGAGAGTTGTTGAACTCCTTCCACAAGCTCTTGCAGTTGTTGTCGTGGGGAAGCCATGTCATTTATGTTTTCCTTCAATCAATCTTCTACTTCTTCTATCTATTGATGCACAAGTGTGCTTTAGCACTGTCTGTCTACTCAAGAACTTTATCAAGTTGCTGCATTTATTTTGTGATGTCTATTTTGAATTCAGTTAGGGAAGAAGTGAGTTCAAAAAGGTTATAAGATAAGATCTTCACAGTGTTTTCATGAGTTTGCTTGATCTCCAGAATGGCCTTCTTTTGCTCTACGATATTCTCAAAGAAAAATTGATCATTTTCATGAAGGTTGGCTACAATGTCATTGAACATCTTGTGCATTTTCTTGCCAAACTCTTTTCCCATTTCTCCCGGGACATTAGCTGCAGACGTTGCTATGTTATTCAGACTGTTTTGAAGTTCACGGGTATTGTCTTTAAGATCTTCATTGAAGTCCACAGACACGAGAGCCATCAGATTAGCAATTTGATCTTGGAAGGAATCACAGAGACTCTTTCAAGAATTTGGTTTAATATAGACTCAGGTCCAACAGTAATTGGTTGAGGAATATTGGTCAGAGCAAGAGTCAGATAAAAATATTCATTATTAGAGGAGGAAGGTATATCAAAAAGAGGGCCTAAAGTTGTGATAGGTTATATAGTATCTTGTGAGGAGATGGGTGAATTAACAGGAGTGGAGATCATGGTGAAAATCTGTATAAGAGATGGATAATTTGAAGGTATATGGATAGGAGAGTTGGGGATGAATTTTTAGCAATCGTAAAGCGTTGGGACTCTAAGACTGGGGAAAGTATCTTTTGTTCAGCAATCGTGGGGTTTTAAGACTCCACGATTAGTGAAGGACTTTTGGGAGAAGTGGCTTGGTTGTCGACCATAGAGTTTTGGAACTCTGCAATCGGTAGTCGATTAAAAAATATGATATGTCATATGATTGCTCGAAGATCGTAGATGATGACTGCAATCTCATTATAGCAAGAAAATAATAGATAGTCAACACATAGTAAGGAATTTGGGATATAAATTACCTTTTTGTACAAGTGGCAAAAAGACTCAAAAGATTAATTGTAAAGAAGCTGTATTGCGTAAGTAGTTACCCTTGGAAAATTCTGAGACACTAGCTTCAGATTTGGAAATTTGGAAAAAAAATCAGCTGACAAAGCTTTGATCTTTCAACGTAATAGCCTTCAACAGTGGCATTAGTGGAAAAAAGTGAATTAGTTGATCACTTTTAGGATCATAAAAACTGGTGCTTCCATCCATTTCTAAATTTGAAAAACTCTTGAACAACTCATTTACGCTTATAGAAACAATCTGCATCCTCCCAGCACCAGATCCAATGAATCTATCAGGTAGACGAGCATTTGGATTTTCTTCTCCTTCAAGAACAATACGAACCTTCATGTTCTTTGATGTTGAAATTGCAGGAGGAGGTTCTTGATGAACAGGTTATTGCTCCCCCTCAGTGCTAGGATCCTCAAGCTTCATAATTGTTAGATCAAATTCTCTATTGATATCTTCAGTGACCTTAGTGATAATCTTGGTAAGCTGAAGAGAATCATCAAATAAACCTGGAGATGGTTGAATAGTGTCCTCCTTTTTTTTGCTTCTTAACTCTGCCTTTCTCTTCTTTGTCCACCATTTTCTTTAGCTTTTTTTACATCTTCTTTAGTTCAGGGTTCAAAACCTTCACAACTATTTCATCATCCATTTAGGGCTCAGACTCATAAGCCTTCTCATCCATCAATTCATCTTAGGTTTGCTCAGGCACTATGGCCATCTCATTCAATTCTTTAACTATCACATTTGGTTCTACGATCGAAAAGATTTCCTTATCTAGGATCGACTCTCTAGCTTTTTCTTCAAATTGAGAAGTTTTTCTTTGTCGTTTAGCTTTCACACATTTCTTCTTCTTTGTAAGTTGAGAGATTGGATTTCACAAACACAATACTTCTATTAAGAGAAGAGACGTTATTATTAGTTTCCAATTAATTTTACACATTTGAGAGTGAAAATGAATCTTCAAACTCCATACAAGATCTATCAGAGATAACTCTCTAACTTGTGATCAGGCATTCTATAGATGAGGTAGATCTGTTCCACACTAACATTACCTTTTCTAGTTCCTCTATCTTAGAGGCTAAAGCAGACTCTCTCTGTGCACTAGTGTCAATTATCTACCTCAAGTGATCATTCTCAACTTCAAGTCTGGATAGAGAGACAATGATTCGTAGAGTTGCTTCCAGCTCCACTTGCATTTTCTCTTTCTCCTCTTTAATAAGAGAATAACTTATGTTAGAACCCTAAACCACTTCATATACTGATGTAAATATGATGGTATATCATGTAATTCAACTCTTAAATCATCAATACTCACATCAGGGGAATTGGAATCGAATACCTCATTAATGTCAACTTCTCTACGATCAGTGGTTCTATTGAATTTCTCTTCTAATTCCATCAAACAGAGGTTGGCCACTTGTGGTTCTTCTTCATCATTGGATTTTATACTGGTGTCATTTTCAGAATCACTCCACGATCCTTCTGCTACAAGCCCTTTGCCCTTCTTATGTTACTTCTTTAGCTCTTAAATTCCTTCTTTGAGTAGGGTTTCCTTATGTCTTTCTTTAGCTCTTCTCGTAAAGGTTTTGTGCATTCTGCCATGTAATGATCTGACTTCTTACAGTTGTTGTAAAGATCTTTCTCATGATCGATCTCTGCTATTACTTCCTTTGTTGGTGTAGTTCTTCCTCGATCTTCTATTGTAGTTATTCCTCATAAACTTCCTTAGTCTTTTTACTATAAGAGCTAAGTCATCATCTTCACTTTCTTCTTCATTTTTATCATCTGAGATAGCTTCTACTGCAGCTTCAGATACATTAAGAGCAGCACCTTTGTCTTTCCTTTTTCCTTCTGAAATTGTCTCTACCCTTTGGTTGAGTTCAAACTTGTAGGTAAGTAGGTTACCGTAGAGCTTTTGTACAGTCATCTCATGCAAGTTCTTTGACTCACGAATTGCAGTGGTCTTGGCATCTCATTTACTTGGTAGAGCCCTTATGAATTTTATGTTGAGATATTTGTTAGGATAGACCTTACCATAGGCTCTTAGATTGTTGAGGAGTATATTGAATCTTTCATAGGTGGCTATGGTGTTCTTTCTAGGAACATGAGTGAACATCTCATATTATTGAGTTAAGATAGATTGTTTGTTTTCCCTTACTTCTTCAGTGTCCTTGTGCATTACTAATAGAGCTTCCCAAACTTCCTTGACAGCTATACAATTTACCACATTTTCAAAGAGTTCATCTTCTAGAGCCATAAACAGGATGTTCTTGGCCCGTTTATCTAGTTGTATTAGCTTTTTATCATTTTCAATCCACTCTGATCGCTGCTTGACTGCTAATTTGTTGGGATCATATTTTGTTGGAGATAGCTTTATTGGAACATAAGGACCATTGATGACAGTACTAGATAGTTCATCATCAATTACATTCATGTAGGCCTGCATACGAACCTTCTAGTTAGCAATTTTTTCTCTGTTTAAAAGTGGTGGCATATTTTCACCTCAAAGCTCAGAACTGGCTTTACTAAGTGTCATAGCTTTATATTCCTGAGAGCCTACTTTGATTCCACTTGTTATATCCTAGAGGCACACAAGTGATCTAGAAGGGGGGTTGAATAGATTATTTGAAAGTTTTTAGTCTTATTTTAAAATGGATTACCAGATAATTTGTTAAACAATGTTGATTAAGCACAACGAATATAATTTAAAAATCCCCCTTAAAATAAATAAGTGTAAAACACAATTCTGAATTTTGGAATTAATGAAATAAAGTCACACACAACCACAACCAATAATAGATAGAAAGTAAATACAAAAATTTAAATGAGACAGAAAATTTTAAGTGGTTCAGAGATTGAATAACTCTTAATCCACTATTCTACTCCACGAGTAAGGAATCCACTAAGGATATAGATTACCAAAATCTGCTACAACTAAACCACTTAGGTTCCTTCGAGTCACTTAGTCTCGGAAGGGGGGCAATTAGTCCAGATTACTAATCGAAGACTTGGAATATTATCACGAAGACAATATTATACAGACGATGAATGATTTATTTTGAGTTGTTGCCAATATCTCAATAGGTTAGGCTCCTCGTGTACTTAGCAGCTTGAACAAGTATTTCAACTTTCGTAGAGTGGTTGGTCTTTCTAAATTTTAGCAGAATCTTTTCTTTTTGATCAAGTGTCTCTTTTTTCATTTGAGTTCTGCTTGTACTTTTATAGACCTCTAGATAATTTCTCGTTGCATAAGTAATTATTGCTCATTTAATGTTGTGATCCTTGAAGATCTTTAATGTTGACATTTTTTCGAGTTTGGCAAAATAGCTTTCTACTGTGTTATCTTATCAGAGTTCCAAATATAGAAACCATGTGGCTGATGTTTGTAGAGTCAAACTAGCTAGTAAACACAGCATGCTCCAAATCTCAAATTTTGATTTCAAATGTTGGAGAATGCATTGGACTTTCAATCTTCAGACCTCTCATTGTCAGTCGTCTGACAGTTCTAACTTACTCTACGAAGTGAGTTTATTGTATACTTAGATGAGAAACATAAAGTTTGAACTGTGATCAAAGCTCCACGTTCTGCTCTACGATTTTGATTAGACTTCTGAGAATTTTCTTTACTATACGTCTTTGAGTTTACTTTGTGATCAGAATTTCACTATACGATTCATAGTGATCTTTGCAAACTAGACTTATGTTCTGCGATTGACTTTAATATACGATTTACTCTTCGAGTTACCTTTATACTTCTGCAATCAGCTTCACAATAGGATCTTTAACTGAACCTATTATGCGATCTGACTTTCTTACTGTGTGTTCAATCAATTTAATCATTCAGTCTATACAATGATTTGTCTCAGAGGATCATCCTAACAAATTTTGATTTTTTCTAATATAAGTCCTTATACATCATGAATTTATTAAGGACTTTACAAAAGCTACTGGTACAAATGTACATTAATCATATTATCATCAAATTTAATATGCGAACTCTAACATATTTGAGAAGAAAAACTTATAGTTGTAGGAGGTGGGACCTATCTGGGATACCCTAGATGTTGTGTTATGCATCGATGATGAAAGAGTTTTATACTTAGGAGTTGTGTAGCTTTTAGCTTGATAATTTGTACATCTTTTAAGTATTTTATGTTTATTTTCATGTGTTTTTATTTTATAGGACATTGGACGTGGTGCATTAGAGAAGCAAATTGACACTAATCATAGCCCATGTGCAGCCATGTGGAAGGTTGGGGATCATAGCAAGGTACATGCAAGCAAGACTAAGGTTAGACCAAGTAATTGGGCATGTTGACAAGGCCAGGCACCGCAACGCCGGCTCAAGGCATGGACTAGGCACAGTAGCACGCACTTGCAGAATGTTGCTGGGCAGGTCAGGCATCAGCCGTTGCGGCACCGTATTAATAATGTCTCTCAGAAAGAGTCTTAGACTTTTAAAAATTAATTTGTTTGTTATGAATTTAATTATTTTTAATAAATACAATCTTATTACTGTTAAATTATTTTTAAAATATTATTAATTATTTTAAAATTTACATAAAATATATTAAATTTAAATGATTAAAATGTGGGGTTAAATTACTTTTTTTCCCTACTAAATTGAACACCAATTTATATATGTATCACTAAATTAATTTTTTTATAATCAACTCACTGAAATATAATTTTTTTGTAAATTAAAATTTTTTGTCTAAAAATATTAAAATTTTACAAAATATTTACAAAAATATGAAAAATTGACAAAAAAATTTAAATAATACAAGTAAATACAACAGATTAATCGGTCGGTTTAACTGGTTCACCCCGACCCAATTGAGCTTTACTATATATAATAATTCATACAATAATTTTTTATAAAATAATGAATCCTATAAATTAATTAAAATATAAAATTTATTGTTTTATAAAAGATCATTAATGGGTCATTATGTTACGTATCGAATATTTTAAGCAAACCGTACCGTTAGACCCAACGGGACAAGGGCAAAATATGACCTAGAGTTAGCGTGAGAGAGAGTCGGAGACAGCAGAGAGCTGGAGGAAGAGGGAAAAGATCGGGAATCGCAACTTGGACAGAAGAAATTGATCTGAGAGGAGGAGTAGGTGCTCAATACCCTTCTATATGAGGAGTACATAAAGAAAATTTTGGAATATTGGGACAAAATCCATCAAATCAGACAGCCATACCTTCAATTATCGCCTCTACAAATCGGACAGCAATTACCGAGGTGCATTTTTATGTGGGTTTGATTTGATTTCTTGCCATATGAGGAGCAGAATATTGTTATGAATTTTTTTGGATTATTGCATATGTTTTACACAATTAAGGTTCTTGATTTTTTTTTTTTTTTGTGTTACTGTTCACTGAGTTACAGCTTTGGCAACTATGATCTACACCGCAATAGATACATTCTATTTGACGGATGAGGAGCTACAGAACTCACCGTCGAGGAAAGATGGAATAGATGAGGCCACAGAAATAAACCTACGAATATATGGGTGCGACCTTATCCAGGAAAGTGGTATTTTGCTGAAATTGTATCCTTTCCTGCGTAATTTGCTTTGTTGTTTTGTTCTTTTCTTCAATGCTAAGGGAGATCACTTGATTTAATTTGTCTAGTAATACCATTCTTATTTTTCCCCCCAACATAGTAATCAGCAATAAAACCATATTTAGCTTACATGTACATAATCACACACAAACAACCACAAACTCCCTTGTCCTGATTCCTTTTGCAAATGTCCCAAATGAATTGATGTTCAATATTTTGATTTAAGTTATAAATCTTTATTTAACAATTGGTGGTTTTGAATGCTTTAAATTGGTGAGAAATTCATGCAAATTTCTTCTTCTAGAATTGGATGGGCAGTTTTCCTTGATTACTTCTACAGACCTCAAGCAGTGATGGCGTCTGGTCAGGTTCTATTTCATCGCTTCTATTGCAAGAAGTCCTTTGTTCGGTTTAATGTGAAGGTTTGTTTTGTTCTTCTATGCATGTTACCGCTTAAAATTTAGTTGGAAATGTAAGCATGGTCTCTATGCTTTTAATGTCTGACCTAGTCTTTTCCCTCACAGAGGCTTGCTGCAAGTTGTGTTTGGGTTGCCTCTAAACTTGAGGAGAGTCCTAGGAAAGCAAGGCATGTCATCAATGTTTTCCATAGAATGGAATGTCGGAGGGAGAACTTACCCATAGAGCATTTGGATTCCTTTTCTAAGGTTACATGTCAATACCTGTTCCAAAAATTTTGGAGACTATTGCTCTATTGTGAATGTTAGCTGAATTATTAGTTTCCAAATTTAAGAAAGGTGTGCTTTCTTTCTCTTCAAAGGAATACAACTTTTGGTCCTTAAATCAGGTTTTTTCTTTTTACAGAAATATGCAGAACTGAAGCTTGATTTGATTAGAACAGAGAGGCACCTATTGAAAGAGATGGGTTTCATCTGCCATGTTGAGCATCCTCATAAATTCATATCGAACTACCTTGCCACTCTTGAAACACCCCCAGAATTGAGACAAGAAGCTTGGAATCTTGCAAATGATAGGTAATCATAGAATATATATATATATATATGCATACATAAACCATATACATATATATTGATGAATTCAAGGTTCTAAAAGGCGCTAGGCGGGAGGCGGGAGGCGGGCGGCTGGGGGGGGCCTAGGCGTGGCCTGGGTGGGGCCTAGGCGAGATTTTTTATTTTATGCCAATTTTAATATTTTATCTTACATTTATCCTAACAAAATAATAATATAAAGGAAAACAATCTATAATAAAGATAATGAAGTTCAAACACATATCCATGTTGCTAATGTCAAAGTTCAAACAAAAACACGCAATTGTTTAAAGTTCAAACACAAACAAATAATAAAAAATACAAACTAATAGTACTCATCTCCATATACCTTTATATCTCTCTCTAACTCTTTTTTTCTATATTCTTCCAAGATAATGTCCCCATCGGGCTCACACTCGTACTCCTCATTTCCCTCTTCCGTATCATTTTCAGACACAAAAAAAAATCATGGAGTTTTCTTACTCTAACATTTCTATTATTTCTCTTAGGCTCTAGCACGCTATCCGCTTCAGATGCTTCACCAATCGTTTCCCAAGTAAGGCCCGAACAACCCTCAACTTCTTCGTCTATTCTTATGACGTCATTTTGTAGCTTAGTTATTAAAATTAAAAAAAAATAATTGCAACCCTAAATTTTTCGCTTATGCCTCGCCTAATTTCTCTGTCTTGCCCGCCCAGTCCTGTATAATTCTCTGGAGGAATTATTTTTCCTCCTTGGGCATAGGCTAGGCGCTAGGCGGCCTAGGCGTGGCGGCAGGGGGGGGGCCTAGCGCCTAGGCGGGGATTAATCGGACCTAGGCGGGGATTTTTAGAGCAGTGGATGAATTATGTATTATGCATGATTTCATTCTATTGAAATTTGTTGCGAGTTTGTTAATTTGTTGGCAAGAGAGAATAACTGCTGAACTTTTAACATATGAATTTCTGAGCTCCTCCTTGAGTGAGTTGTACAGAGTCAAGTTGAGTCAGGTATTATCGAGTAGCTAAATCTGACATGCCGTGCAGTGGATAAGAGCCACACCTCTGCTACCTAGGTCCATACATTGAGATTCCCTTATGTGAGTTCTGTAAATGTGTGCATGTCTTGTCTCTGTGTCCAAAAATGTGTTTTTTGTTAGCATTACATACTTCTAAGGATTACTTGTCTACCCATAAAGTTTCATTGTAACACCCCCTTTCCGAATAGGAAAGGGGAGGTCACTTCCAAAGCACAACAAACCTTAAAATAAATAAACAGAATACTAATAACTTTAAATATTTAATAGTCTAAAATCCACAAATGAATTAAATAAAATCTACAAAATTAATCAAAACCTAAATCAAATCAACCTAGATAGTCAAATGTAAGTTCTCTTCACACAACCTTGAATCACCCCTACAAACCTGCCAGAAGAAAAACACAGCATGAGCCAAATGTCCAGTATGGATAAAGAGATGCACAATATATAATGTACCATAAGAGCCAAATGAATGAACGAATACAAATTACGAACGAATTCGAATAAGCGATGAACACTATTGGTCGAATAAGTATAATCAAAAGAATTCCAACAAGATGAAGACTGAATCAAAGTGGCTAAGTTGTGACAATTTCATGCTGAGCTCAAATACAAATAGTCAAAGGCTAACAAAATATATCGGTACCATGATGTATGCTAATCAAACCGGATAGTACTCACGACACATACGTCACTAATACGCCAAACAAATCAAATCAAATCAAATACTGGAATATATCAAATAGCCATACGTATCCTGAACAAATATATCAAATGGCCAAAGCTCACATCCAGAGCATACAAAAGGATGTGACGTGGACTAATCACACTGTCACGGAAAATGTTATGCCCCGATGTCAAGAGGACATGCCTGTGGTATCCCCACGGGTGTTTAGCTCAAGTATATCCTATGGTTCAATCTTCAAAATGTAAGCCAAAAAGGGGTCAAATCAAATGCTTACATAACCATTTTCAAATGATATCGAATTATTTCAAATACGAACATACTTGACTATCATAAGATATCAACAATCAAAATAACTCTTGAATGAGAACGGAAATATACGAATAAGGATGCAAACAAATAAAGTCTCAAAAACACAGTTTTTCAATTGACGAAATATCAAAAACTGCATAGGGAATAGAATCACAATCAAGAAACGAAAAACGAAATTCGTACCTAGATCAAACTATCATATGAATTTAAGAAACAATAATTATATGAGATAATATCCAAATTCGAAACGAGAAGCAAAACGAACAAATTAAAATTCAAAAGAATATTGCTGAATAAGTATGAAGTCTTTACGAATTATACTAGAAAGAAAAATGTTCAAATCATAAATTAAAATTTCAAGAGTGCCAAAGGAAAAAGTAACGAATGACAAGATATCATGAGATATAAAGAATACGACAATAATCAAATGAGCGGAGTACGGAATCCATACCTGGTACTCAAATCCACTTATAGCACACTCCACAAAATTTTATCCTCAAATGTCAACGATATCAAATACGAAATGTTATTCACCACCTAAACATTTTCACCTCGAATTAAATCTAATCCAAACTAATAATTTGTAATCCATTCAATGTGCCTTTAATTTTCGTCTTAGATTACTAATAATACTCCAAAACTTATACGTCAATAACAAAACTTAAAAAATTATTAAAACCCTAATAGAATAAATTATTCTTAAGATGTCAGTCCACTATTCCGATCTTATCGCCATTAATTAAAATTTATTTGTCAGATTAATTAATTTTAACAGAAACTAGACTTCAAATAATTCAACTTAACATCAAAAATCACCCAAATAGGATTTAAAATCATTAAGTTATATACTTTTAAATATTAGAACTCACTGCTGAAATCTACTTGAAAATTTCCAGACCAACTACTTCTTAAAATTCATAACAAATCATACGTTAATCTTTAACGGTTCAAAAGTAGTCAAAATATTCTCAACTTATATATGTATAATATATCCAAAATTTATAACAATCCAACAGCCGGATTAAGAGATATAACCAACGCAATAGACCTTAAAGTATAGAAACTGATTTTCAGATTTTAACGTTGACATTTAATCAAATTATATTCCTTTATACAAATTTATCTCCTCTTTTTGATTATCATGACTTCTATTTCCATCTCTTTATTTTGATCAAATATAATCTATAATTTAAAAACATTCATAACTAAACTTAAAATCAAAATATAAAATTATATTTATCATCCTTGTTCGCCTTTTCTTCAATACGCAGCAGTAAAGAATTTAACTTTCAGGTCTTTTATTTTATAGTCTTCAAAATCTCTTCATGTCTTCATGGAAATTGGAGCTCTCGAAAAGATACACGAAATAGCCTCAAGAATCACTCGATTCAGAGTTAATATGAATGAGTTATGAATTTTTAAAATTACGGCTGAAAATAGTGACAGGGATAAGGACATATTGTGGTTTTCAGCAATTTCAGGCATGAAGATAATGTCTAATGATTTTTCTTTCTTCACAATTGTATAGGACGAAAAACTGAAGAAATAGGCTTTGGATTCACTCAATTCCGACATCGGATGAATTAATTATGATTTTTCTACGGAGTTGCAGAATAAATAAGGATTTTACTCGGGAATTCAACTAACCAAATTAAAATAGAATTAAGGTTATATCTAACACTCTTTAAATTCAACTAGGAAACAGTATATGAGTTACCAAAATCCTAATGGACTTTCTAATTTTAGTTAATTCAATTATGTAATTAGCTATTAAAAGAATTTAACTTTCCAAATGAAAAAAAAAAAAGATTAGTAACTTAACCTTTTTCAATTCAATTATGCTTTTAGGAAAATTCAAATTAATATTTAATTATTAACAAAAATCCAGGTTATTACAATCTTTCCCCTTAAAAAGAATTTCATCCTCGAAATTCAAATAAGCTACAGAAAGTTTTAGTTTTATTTAAATTGAATAATGTAATTTGAAGATTGTATTTTTCCATTTAAGCTTTGACATGTTACCTGTTGATAGGTAATTTAAAGATAAGAAAACTTATCAGCAAGACTTTCTCTTTCTTAATTTCATGATGGCCAGGTTGATGTTAATATATTCAGATTATTATTGCAATTTGCAAAAAGCATCAATATGAAGATAAAAACAAGGGAAGTAAGCCTTGTTTTATGCGGCATTTCTTTTTCTGCCGAACACGTGTTCTTTTCAACATAGCAATTGGGTTGTATATATTTATTTTTTATTTTATTATTATTATTTTTTTTGGGAGGGGGGAGGGGGGGGGGGGGGGGGGGGGAGCTTGTAGGGATGAGTAGGAAGGTTTGTTTTTGATTAGTTCTAGCCACACTTACGATTATTGAAGGTCTGAACTTGAAGTCATGTTGTAACGATTGTACCAAGGTAGGATTGATCATCCTAAGAAATAAATCATTTACACTCTGCATTAGGTTAACTAAAGGTTTTTACTATAATCTTTCATTACATTCATATAATCATGAATAGATGTTGCAGATATTACTGTATAAAGATAGACGAATTACTAGTGTCTTGTACTTAGAAAAGCAAAGATAAGAGAGTTGGATAGGTGATGATTATGTTCCTGTCAAATACAATTTTTCCTCATTAACTGAAAAATGTTAGTTTCTGATTATCTCTATTCTAATGAAGCCCCTTTTCTCCTACATCCCATATATGGAGTTGGGATTTTCATGTTATTCTGGATAGGTTTATGATGCAGAAAGGAAGAAGAAAATAAGAAAATTTATTATTAATTTTGTATTGTTACATAGGAATAAATATTGGATTATTAATGTAATTATTTAGTAGGATATTCTAAGAGAGTTTTATTTTAAGTATGAGAGTTTTATTATGGTAGTAGATTTTAATTAGGAGATTGTTTTTTTTTTTTTAAATTAGGTTTTTTTTTAACTTGGTCTCTAAGTATTGAGTTTTCTATTTAAATATTGTAATACCTCATTATTTTACTGATTATTGAGATTATGAATTGCTTTGAGATTAAAGTTTTATGCTTGTGTTTCTTTATCGATTCACTGCGGGGATAGGTATCTTATTCTTTCTTTTCACCTCGTCTCACATCATTATGGTATCAAGAGCCAAAATTTCTTTTAAATTTTGATTTCATCCAATTCCTTCCTACCCTATTTTTTCTGAACTGTATCAAATTATTGAAATTCGATAGAGAATCGACAACAATTTTTTGAGACAAAAACACGATCTGCAGCAGGAATCATCGTTGTCGTAGTCTACATCTATCCTTAAAAACCAAAAAAAAAGTTCAACGTTACTATTCTTGTTCGTTTCTTCTGCCAAATTACAATTTGGTACCCCCAAATTTTTGAAAGTTTCAATTCATCCCCCCCCCCCCAAAAAAAAAAAAAAATTACAGTTGCATCTAATTTCATACTTGTGTTAATGCTATTCTAGAAAATTGTGCTAAAGGAACATTAGATGCACATGTTTTATTGGAATGTATCTCTTAGGCTATGGTTTATTATTCTTCGATACTTCAAAACTTGGATGAGTTTTTTTCGAAGGAGAGGAGAATGATGCGCGGAAAAGAAGGAGAAAATAAGAAAATTTATTATTAAATTTGTATTGTTGCTTAGGAATAAATATTAAATTATTAATGTAATTATTTAATAGAATATTCTAAGAGAGTTTTATTTTAAGTAGAAGAGTTTTATTAGGAGATTGTTTCCTTTTTAAATTAGGTTTGTTTTACTTAGTCTCTAAGTATTGGGTTTTCTATTTAAACATTGTAATAACATATTATTTTACAGATTATTGAGATTATGAATTGATTTGAGATTAAAGCTTTGTGCTTGTGTGTTTTTTTACCGATTCTCTGCTGGGATAGGTATCTTATTCCTTCTTTGTCCTGCATCAGTTTACGTGAATTGTTGCTTCGTCTTGTGGATATCTTCAATTTTGACATAGTTAAATTCATGAGTTCATTAAAATAACGAGCTAATACTATGACAATTACTGATTAAAACTGAGTCTTATATTTTTTTCGAAAAAAAATAAAAAGATAGATTGATTGGAATTTGCAAAATTTGATTTCAGTAGGAATAAGCATTTAAATATTCAGCATTGGGTGCTAATTATGTTGAGACAGTTACGCTAACATTGTGGAGATTGATTTTAAAACATCTGCTTTCACTTTTAAAGGGAAATTGGTGCATAAGGATGTTGTTTTCAGCATGGAATACAATTTGAGTGAATTTTGTAGACATGGTTCTGGTTATGTGCATTATATGTAGCTGAGTGAGTAGCTAAGTAATGGGGAACCGGGGTAGTCTATGATTGGTGTTTAAAGGTGGGGAATAAATTAAGAAGAACTGGAGAAGAAATAAGAAAATAATAAAGCAATAGAGCTTTAAAATTATAATAACCAAATAGTCAATCTCAATGTAATGTCAAATGATGGATTACATGAGTTTATATAGGAGAATAATAAAACCTAAATCTTGGAGACTGAGGGAAACCAAATAAATGAGGATAGAGAATCATAATTATGATCTACTATGATTAAAATTCTAGATAATCTACTACTTTGTATTGGCTTCCAAAGCTTCTTGTATTGGTCCAACTTATAGTTGTCAAATCGTGAATCGTATTATGTATCGAAAACTCCCGTATCGTGTTTTATGTATCGTATCGTGAATCGTATCGTAAGATACGGAAACAAAATAAAAAATATAGTAATATATATTTAAACATATAAAACACAAGTTTGACTATATATCATAGTCAAGTAAATATTATTATAGATTAAAAATAAATTTTAAAGTTAAACAATAACCAAAATATTCAAAATGGATTTATTAGATATTATTTAAGTATTTTTTATTGAGTAACAAGAGAAAACGAAAATTCAGATTCACCTTTAATTTATAAAAACAAGTGGAGATTTATGTATCTGCTTATAGAAAGTGATATGAAAAAAATAGAACAACATTTTCAATTAGATATAATACTCTAAAAGGTAATTAAAGGCTAATGAAAGTCATATAAAATCTGTTTGTGCTAGAAAATCTCTTTAATTGAAATGTTAGATGGGTTAAAAGTTAGTTTTGTTTTTAGTCTTTTAAATTTACATGATGGAGTGAGGGTTACTGATTGGAATTGCAAAATTTGATTTGAATAGGAATAAGCATTTAAATATTCAGCATTAGGTGCCAATTATGTCGAGACAATTCCGCTAACATTGTGGAGATTGATTTTAAAACATCTACTTTGACTTTTAAAGGGAAATTGGTGCATAAGGATGTTGTTTTCAGCATGGAATACAATTTGAGTGAATTTTGTTGACATGATTCTGGTTATGTGCATTGTATGTAGCTAAGTAATGGGGAACCGGGGTAGTCTATGATTGGTGTTTAAAGGTGGGGAAGAAATTGAGAAGCACTTGAGAAGAAATAAGAAAATAATGAAGCAATAGAGCTTTAAAATTATAATAACCAAATAGTCAATCTCAATGTAATGTCAAATGATGGATTACATGAGTTTATATAGGATAATAATAAAACCTAAATCTTGGAGACCGAGGGAAACCAAATAAATGAGGATAGAGAATCCTAATTATGATCTACTATGATTAAAAATCTAGATAATCTACTACTTTGTATTGGCTTCCAAAGCTCCTTGTATTGGTCCAACCCATAGTTGTCAAATCGTGAATCGTATTATTTATCGAAAATTCACGTATCGTTTTTCATGTATCGTATCGTATCGTATCGTAAGATACGGAAACAAAATAAAAAATGTAGTAATATATATTTAAACATATAAAACACAAGCTTAACTATATATAATAGTCAAGTAAATATTATTATAGATTAAAAATAAATTTTAAAGTTAAACAGTAACCAAAATATTCTAAATGGATTTATTAGATATTATTTCAATATTTTTTATAGAGTAACAATAGAAAACGAAAATTCAGATTCACCTTTAATCTATAAAACAAGTGAAGATTTATGTATCTGTTTATAGAAAGTGACGTGATAAAAAATAGAGCGACATTTTCAATTAGATATAATACTCTAAAAAGTGATTAAAGGCTAATGAAAGCTATATAGAATATGTTTGTGTTAGAAAACCTCTTTAATTGAAATGTTAGAAGGGTTAAAAATTTTGTTTTTAGTCTTTTGGATTTACATAAAAACTTTTTCAAGTTGATTGCTTTTAAAAAATATCGTGCATTTTATTGTATCTAATAATCAGATCGAATCATAATTGAATCGTAAAATACGGTATCATTTTAAATTCACCATGCGATATGTATCGAATTGTCTCTGTGTCGTACGATTCTGACTACTATGGTCCAACTTAGTTGGGCGGGTTTCATCCTACATCAATTCTCCTCCTCTGAAAAGGACTCTTCTTGGGGGTAGGAATTGGATCGATGGTATGTTGGCGAAGAGTTCTGGATTTTGATTTCTGGTGTAGTTTCAGTCAAGGTTTCCGACAGGTTGGTAGGGTGTTTATGAATGAAGAAGATGAATAGATTCTTTTTTCTTTTCCTTTTTCCTTTTTTCAGAATCTGAATATGGGCAGGCTGGTTGTGGATTGTGTAACTAGAATTCGGGAGTGAATTTGGGAGATGATGAACTGTCGTAAGGCTGCATTTGGATTTGCTGAAGGGGTCTATTTGGTTTTTGTGAAAGTGAAGATGTCGTCTCAATGGTTTTGGGACAGAAATTGGTGTAGCAAAAGGTGGGGGAACCGGTATGGGAGACAGAAATTGGTATGGCAAAAGGTGGTGGAACCGGTCTCCCATACCCCTTAATGGGGAACCGGGTTAGTCTATCATAGGGTTTAAAGGCGGGGAAGAAATTGAGAAGAATTAGAGAAAAAAAAATAAGAAGATAATAAAGCAAGTTTTTAAAATTATAATAATCAAATAATCAATCTCAGATAAAGTAATGTAGAATGATGGATTACAGGAGTTTATATACAAAAATAGTAAAACCTAATTCTTGTAGACCAAGTAATCCAAATAAAATAAGGAAAGAAAATAATAATAATAATAATATACTATAATTAAAATTCTAAAATACTCTACTACTTGGTATAGGTTTTCAAATCCTTTTGTTTGGTCCAACCAAGTTGAGCGGGCTCGCCCTGCATCACTGAGGGAAACTCTTTTTTTTCCCTCCGGATAAAAGATAATTTTTTGTTGGGTGAGAAGAGAAAGAAAGTATTTTTTTTGAAACAGACCAAAAGGACAATATATTAATTCTGAGCATCCAAAGTAACGAGAGGAGAAATGGCATCAGAAACCTCTTGATCACAGTACAATGGAAACCTGAAAACAGGATTAAGGGAGAAGTCGGCTAAAACATGAGCCGCTTTATTTGCCCCTCTACGAACATCGAAAAAACTAACAAATTCAAAAACATTCCTGAGATGCAAACAATCCTCCACTAGCAGGCCAACATATGAGAGATTAGCATGAGCTTCTTGTAACTGAGAAATCACTCGGTGGCTATCACTTTCAATTATCACCTTAGACGACCCAATTTCCTGTGCAAAGTCATCACGTTCCAGATTGCAAGAATGCAAGTGCTTCGGCACAATTCACGGAAAAAGAGCCTGGGATACAATCAACTCCGGCACCAAGAACTCCTCCATCAGTATTTCTAGCAAGTATTCCAGCCACCTGATGTTAAAATGGGAAGAAAAGAAGTATGTTGTGTTTGTGAGTTTTAAAATGGGAACGAAAGAAAGGAAAAGGGATGATTTTCAAAGGTTTCTTTTCAAATCTCTTGGTGGTTAGTTTTTTTAGGAGAGAGGAGAAAAGAAATGGAGGATTTAGCCCCCACTTTCTTCCCCAAAGTTTCTTCTAAAAAATGGGTAGTTTTGAGAAGAAAGTGATGTTTTCTCACTAAAACTTTCATATTATTCCCATTCTGCCCTCAAAATAACAGACATGAAACTTTTAATTCCTTGTATGTCCAATTTTTCTCCATACATCACAAACACAAGGAAAAATGTTGTTCTCACTTCCCTTAATATTCGTCTCTGTAGTGACTTCAGTTTTCTCTTCTTCTCAAACTTAGAAACATAGTCTAAAAGGAGAGGAGAAAAAGAGAATACTCAAAAGAGAGTAGCTCCTCAATCCCTACTATTGCAGACTTTTTCCTTGCCTGCTAATGTGTTTGCTTCTTATTGCTGAGTTGTCAGTCCATATCGAAGACCAAGAAGATGGGTTTGAAAGTGCCCCCCAACAAGGTTGATCCCTGTGCTTTCGATCTTGGTCCATGATGGCCTTTTGATTTAGAACTGGAAGAGGAGGAAAAGAAAAGAAATAGCTTATGATGACCATCTATTTTGAGTTATAAATATGAGAAGCGGAATTCTGTTTTGGATTGTGTTAATGCGGATTCACGAAGAATGTAACCACCCATGATAGAGGCCCATAAAGAAGGAAAGGGACATATCCTATCTCTCAACAAAGCAAAAAATAAAAATATATATATCTAAAGAGTCCAGATTTGCTCAATCCAGATCCTCCAAAAACAGAAAACACCACGAACTTCCAGGGCATATTTGCTTCCTTCCTCGTTCCAAAACATATGAACCGGAAAATCAGCAAATCCTGTACCAAGGTGGACACACCCACTCCTCTCTCAACACTCCAAAAATAGAACTAAGGGAAATATGAGCCTAGCATTCAAGGACATGGGATTATCGGGGAGAGTTGTGCATTGTGATATTAAGAAATCGATGTAGCGTGTAGTACCTGGCTAAAATAGTATATCAATGTGTATAAAAAGATGAATTATAGTTGACTGCATAACGTGGAATAAGATTTTGTGGAACTCTTTCGCTCAAATTTGGTAATGTGCCAATGTCCTTGTTTTAGTTCTAATAAAATATATGTATCCAGTATCCACATTGATTGATTTTCATTCTTTTTTGAATGATTATGGAAGTTTTTTCAGAGTCTGATTTATTATTGTTTCTACCTATAGAAATCTAGAAAACCTTGTCAAAAATTGTTTTTCAGTTCCAGCTATTCTAAGAGGTATTTTCAAGACTAGGGAGTAATCATGCACATAGTTTATTTAATTTTCCATTATTAAGCTTAATCTCCCAAAACTTCACCGATTACCTTGTAGTGTCCTTAATTTATTTCTATTTTTTGAGCAGCTTACGCACAACTTTATGTGTTCGATTCAAAAGTGAGGTTGTAGCCTGTGGGGTTGTATATGTTGCTGCCCGTAGATTTCAAGTACCCCTTCCTGAGAATCCTCCATGGTGGAAAGCTTTTGATGCAGATAAATCTGGGATAGATGAAGTTTGTAGAGTTTTGGCTCATTTGTACAGCCTGCCTAAGGCACTGTATATCCCAGTATGCAAGGAAGGGGGCTCATTCACGACATCTAGTAGATCATGGGATCCTCCATCTCAGCCAGTTCCAAAGGTAAATCACTTACCCCTCGCCCCCTCTCTAGACCACCTTTGCTTTGATGGTTCTCTACTATATTTAGTTCTTTGGTTTATTACCATTTTGACAATTTCTCCTATCAGGGTATTGAAGAGTCACTTCTTGTCGTTCAGTAGGGAAAATATGAAGATGCAACACAATTGGATCATTAGTTTTACTTTTCTTTCTGAATTGTTATTTAGTGGTTGAATTTTTCTCAATTCATGTTTCATGTTTTTTTAGGAAGGTGTGTCGACTTGCCCACCGACAAATGACGATCTCAACACAGCTTCAACAGCTATTAACATTGATTCTGGTGTGTCAAAGGATTCACTCATAAAAGCAGCTATTGGTAAATTAAAAGAGTCAAAGAGGAGTGAAGATGTTTCCAAAAGCATGCCTCCTGTTGAAGGAGAGGCAAGGGAAGAACCAATTCCAAGAAAACCGAAATCTGAGCATAAAATAGAGGTTGGAGGGGAAAGGATCAAGGACAGGGAGAGGGACAGGGAGAGGGAGAGAGAAAAGGAGAGACTAAAGGCCCGCGACCGCGAAAGAGGCAGGGATTCTGACAGGGAGCGGGAGCGAGAGGACACTGAAAGGGATAGAGAGAAAGTCAGGGACAGAACCCACCGTTCCAAGGACAAAGGAAAGGATTCGGGTTGGTTTATGATTCTTGGACACTTGAATGCTGTGTGTTTCCTATACATTTTGATGAATTCATTTGATCTCATCTGTTTTATTCTGTTGCAGGGCATCCAGAGAAGTTAAAGCATCATTCGTCTAGAGGTATGTTACTGTTTTGTCATCTTTTTTTATGATAAACTTTTTGTCGAAAGATTGTTTTGCAACATTACATCATTTTCCATTGTACAGAGCGTGACCACCACAGCTCTTATTCTTCGAGAGAGAAAGATCGACACCGACATCATTCTTATGTTTGAAGGAATCCATCTTGATAGGGTTAACTCTGGAGGCTGGAGCTGCATTCCTGGTTGTCGATATAGGTGTTAATCATTTAGTTTGACTCGAAAATACTCAGCTATCTAGATATTTTTGTTTAAATCACTCCGATATTAAATCTTTAGATGGTTTACGATGTGTTGATGTATACAGGAATCTTGGTTTCTGTATTGATAAATTGTTGCTCTTGGCTAAATAGATTCTCGACCAGAATAAACGACCACTGAAAGTAATCTTGTGATGGTAGTTTATCATTGATGTGGTAATTACTAAATTCTTGGGACGTGGGATACCCTCGTAACTTCCTAATTGTAACAAGCACTGGAGTCTCTACACTATCTTTGGTTTTTTTTCCTTTTAGCAGTGAGTCGAAGCTTTTCGAGTGCTTTTGGTGTTCGTTTATATAAATTTATTTTAAAATAATTTTTTTAACTTACAAAAGCAATTTTTTTTTAAGTCTTAAATTTATTATATTATTTTTAATGTTGTGCGTTTAGAGCTTAAAAATTGTCCAAACGTGTGCATTTTCGAACAAGCCCTTGATGAATTTGACGCTTGTTATTTCCCGTGATGGATTTGACACTTGTTATTTCCTGTGATTGTTTATGGTATATAGTATCATTTTTGTTTATGTTATATAGTATCATTTGTTTACTTCAATATGAAAATTTTGTCTCACGAATATTATCCTTCTTTAAGTTACGAACGAGAGGACGTGAAGATATTCGTTTATTATAGTTGAGATAAGGTTTGCCAATCGATATTTCTGATTTTAATGATAGCATTTCTATACCTAGATTTGATATTTTGACGAGTCCAAGGTGCTTACTGTACTACTATTGTACACCACTCTCCGTAAAAATATACGGTGAAATTTAAATTTTTTAAAATTAATATGAAATATTTTTAATCGCAAAATTTATATGATTAAATTAAGTTATATTTGTTTATATCTTAAAAGGCTCTTAAGAGTCCATTGCCAAATTAAGTCAAAATTATTAATAGCCGTGTCTTAATAAAAAATTTAAATTTATAAACAAAAATAACCTCAATAAATATTATACTCCCTTAAGTTCAAATTTTAAGATTATTGTTGATTTTTAAAAAGTTAATTTAAGATATTTTTTAATTTAAAATTGAGATGATTAAAAATTATGAAATAATAAATCTTACAATGAGTATTAATTTTTCGATATTTTTTAACATTCATCATCGTATAAACTAAAAGCAAAGAAAATTATGTCAATTATGAGTTTAAAAATATTTGAAGTTGACTTTATTCTTCTCTTGAATGTTCTATTAAACTGGACACATTTTTTTATCTAATATAATAGTCACCATAGTATACATTATTACTAATTTTTTTAAGTGATTTGTTTAATATTTATTTACTAGAATATATAATTTTTTTATATAAATACATTTAATAATATTATTCACTCATTTTTTTATTAAAATGAATATTTAAAATTATCAAATAAAATTTTTAGACAACTTAGAGAGTTAAAATGGTAAAATAATGTCATTATAATGTTTTACTTTTTTTAATTATCAAATAATTTTTTAAGTTCAAGGAATTATTTCATTCAGATGATCTATAGGGTTTTTGGACTTTGAGCCCCCTTTTTTTGGTCAATGCAAACCGTTTGGATATTGAGCCCTCAGGTGCCACATGTGCGTTGACTGTCCACGTGGCACATGTGGCACCGGTGACGTGTCATCTTATTTGAATTTAACGAGAAAATATGATTCCCCCAAGATTTGAACTCATGACCTCAAATTTGAACTTTAAAACATTTAACCACTCAAGCAACATGAGCCTATTGTTCAGATTACTCAAGAAATAAGTGATATTCCCATGTACCAGCCTATTATTATTATTACTAAAATTATTATTATTATTATTATTATTATTATTATTATTATTATTATTAATGATAACATTAATAATAATAATAATAATAATAATAATAAAAATAATAATAACAATAATAATAATAATAATAATAATAATAATAATAATAATAATAATAATAATAACAACAACAACAACATTAATAATAATAATAATAATAATAACAACAACAACAACAACAACATTAATAATAAAATAATAATAATAATAATAATAATAATAACATTAATAATAATAATAACATTAATAATAATAATAATAATAATAATAATAATAATAATAATAATAATAATATATTTATTTTATTTTAAATACCAATAATATTTTATTTTTTTGAAATACCACCGCCTCTTCTCTCTCCTCCCCCACCAGCGTTGCTGTCTGATGAAATCCTCCCAAACGGCATCATAAAGAGATCCTTCAACCCATACGGTGCCGCAGCTTATAACTTCATACTGATGTCGGCTTACAGAGGGGGACTCAATACTTTTGCCATTAACAGGTTATCCTCAAAACCCCTCCATGTTTTCGGCAAACCCACTTACCAATGCGAATGGGTTCCCCATAACAGCTCTGGCGGCGAACCCATTACCACAAAGGGTTACAAAATCCTCCCCGATTGGGGTTACGGTCGAGTCTACACCGTCGTAATCGTTAATTGCACATTCCCCCACCACGTTGGCAAAAATGGTGGGAAATTGCTCTTCCACGACCCCACCGACGGCGACGGTGACACCGATTTTAACCTTACTGACACCATTGTTGCACTTACTGAAGCTCAAGAAAGTTTAAACCCATTGATTTTCACAGCCCCGCCTAAGTATGATTACCTTTATTGTGGATCTCCCCTTTTTGGGAAATTAAGTCCGCAGAGAATAACATTAATATTAATAATAATAATAATAATAACATTAATATTAAAATATTAGTAATAATAATATTGTAGTAGTAGTAGTAGTAATAATAATAATAATAATAATAATAATAATAATAATAAAATAATAATAATAATAATAATATTAGTAATAATAATAATAGGCTGATACATGGGAATATCACTTATTTCTTGAGTAATCTGAACAATAGGCTCATGTTGCTTGAGTGGTTAAATGTTTTAAAGTTCAAATTTGAGGTCATGAGTTCAAATCTTGGGGGAAGCATATTTTTTCATTAAATTCAAATAAGATGACACGTCACTAGTGCCACATGTGCGTTGGCACCACGTGTGCCACGTGGACAGTCAACGCACATATGGCACCAAAAATCCTATAGTTCAGGAGACTTATTTGCATTTAACCCATTTATTAAGTCATATTAACTATTTAAAGCAATTAAATGCAAGGCTTCCATAATAAAAATATCCATTTCCCGCAATTATTTACTGAGCCAAGTTTTCCACTTGAAAAGGAAATGCATATTTTTCCTCTAGTAAGGGACTACTTTTTTATAGCGTGTAAAAGTTTTAGACCACCCCTCTGGTATTTTGTTGGTGATTCAAGAGCTATATGGAATCTCTGGATTGGAAGTTTCTGGAACATTCGCACCAGTTGGTTTAATATCTCTGTTCCGCATATAAGTCAAAAACTGACCGGGCAGCTCCTCCAACAGAGCTTGAGCGACGGAGATCTGCCCACCTGCAGAAGGGGGAGGGGACGCGTCAAAAGCGTTAGAATTAATCAACTACATTTTGGAACAAAAAAACTTGCAATCTTACAGAAAGCTGAAAAGAGATTATATATGTTCTTCATATTATATCACAAGGAAAACGGAAAATCTTTATGATTTCGATAATTAACACACAAAAAGGATAAATTTGTATAAAATCTGATGACAAAAGGAATCTGTGAAGAATATGGCTGGCACAAGCAAGTCTACAAGGACAAACGAACCAAAGTTCAGGATATAGTTGGAAGTTCATGCTTGGCAAGATGGGTGCAAACAACAGTCTATTCTCTCATGTGAAAGGCCTTCGAAACATTCTTTTCTTTTGGTTTCAAGAGGTGTTTACAAGCTCAATTGTGTATTTTGTGAAATTTTTGGGAGAATTTTCTTTAGGAGCCTAATGTAGGTATTATTAGAGGCTCTTCTTGCATAGGGAGAGATTTTCTTTTAACTTGGCATGTGTGCCTTCATTTTCTCTATTCTTTGTACACTGAACGTGACACGGGTTACATTTTGGGTGCTTTTTGCTATTCATCACTTATAAATAATAATAAATTTACTAGGCATACAAGACTACATATTCTTGGTAGACAAGGCTAATTTGGGGAGCCGTCAGCTGACATTTAGTATTAACACTTGCTTAGTTTGAGGTTTAGTCGATAATTTCTACATCCTTTTAAGAATCACTAATCCACTCGATAGGAAGGTAGAAAAGAAGAATTTAAGACCTATGACTGTAGGTTTTCAAGTGAACCACTTAAGTAAATTGGGAATGATAAGAACTGGTTCAGTTCCCAAACCTTGAAAATAGGCATGTCAATACTTGTTTCAAGGTCTCAAGAGGAGTTTCTAGGTATGGTAGGTATACCATATGATCACAATTAATGTCAATAAGAATATGATTTCCTGTCAAAATTAAGTCAGAATATAAGACATGTTATTGTTCTTTCTCTATAATTAGTAATTATGTGCTGATAGAAATATGTACTCACCATGCACCTCACGCATTGGAACAAATTGAACAATATCCCTTGTAGCTATTCTTCCTGTAGAGCTCTCTAAGCGATGTCCATTATCAGCATCAAGGATCTGCCAGATAACAAGAATAACATGAATTATACAAGGAAGATAAACCAGTTCGTATTGCAGCAGAATATCTTCACCTTCAAGGGACTAACAGAAAGAGAGCCTAGTACTACTGCCAGAAACCAAATAGTCTAGATCCAAGTCAGAAACATATATATACCTCCATTTGTTTAAAATCTGCGCCACCAACTCCAACAATAAGAATTGAAAGGGGTAGATCAGATGCCCTAACCAGAGCATTTTTAGTTTCTTGAAGATCAGTAAGGACTCCATCCTTAGAAATATGGTCAAGGTCTTATTGTCAAAAACAAAGAATAGTAATATTTATATCACAGATAGGGAGAGAACCAAAAACATCTCTCTTTATTATGTACCGTAATAATTAGCAAGACAAAATATTTGTTGTGGTTGTAGGACAGGGACTGTCCAGCTATTTCTTCAGCTCTGTTTATCACTTTACCAAATAGAGTAGGTCCAGAAAGAGAAACACTGTGCAAAGCATTTCCATACGCGGCCATGATGCCTTCAACCCCTTCAACCTGTGTAATAAAGGGTCAATGCCATGACAGATGTACAATATATGTAAGACCTAATTCCCTAGGCAGATGAAAGCAGAGTAAAAGTTAATTGTCAAGATTTAACTGGTCTGAAATCATGAGGTTCTTGGACATCTATATATCTAAATTTTTAAATGAGAATGTGCTTTCTGCAACATAGAATTTAGCATGTGAACTGACAAATTCTGAAGCAATCATGAAACAAAAGGAAAACATATGAAGTTCAGTACACATTTACCTAGAATTTTTCTGACTGACATACTTCTTGCAACATGCCCAATTAAACATTTAGTACACCCCAACATCCATATAAAAATACACATTCATACCATGTGTGTCCAACTCAGGCATATCACACAATCTCTAAGCCAATTTTATATTAGATGGCAACAAGCGAAAGGTTACAAAATAGACCATCATGGCCAAGAATCATATAATTTCCAATTGATTGAATAGATAAGTGGTATTACAACTAAAGTGAGCCATTGAATAAGCACTAGGACAAACTGTGCATCGTTAATGTACAATGAACCAGTCAAACGATAAAGCCATTTTTAACTGAAAATAGGTTATTCCGCTCAGCAGCTACTAGAGAAATTTGTATTCAGCACTGGTACCCAAAGATTTTGAGTTCATGAAGAGGAAATAAATATCCTTTCACTAACCCATTTTATTTTTGGAAATTGGTCATACTTGAGAAGAGTCTTTTTTTTTCTTTCATGCCTTAGGCATGAAAAAGATCTCAGAATGTTTTTTAGGGTTGAAAACAAGCATCATTGCAAGTTAGATAAATAAAAAACAACAATACTTTAGATATTTAGAAACAGTGTTCTAAAAATCCCCGCCTAGGCGCTAGGTCCCCCCGGCGCCTCGTCTAGGTCCAAGGCGAAAAAAAAATCCCTCTAAGAAATTAGACGAGACTAGGCGGGACAAAGCGGAGAAATTAGCCGAGACCTAGGCAGAGAGCAATTTTTTTTATTTTATTTTAATAACCAAGTTAAGTTGAGGGTTGTTCGGACCTTACTTGGGAGGCGATTGGTGAAGCATCCGGAGCAGATAGCGTGCTAGAACCTAGAAGAAGTAGTAAAAATGTTGAAGTAAGAGAACTTCATGAAAAATATTTTTTGTCTGATGATGATACGGAGGAAGTGGGGAGATGAGGAGTATGAGTGTGAGTACGAGTCCGATAGGGATATTATCTTGGAGGTATATGGAGTATTAGTTTATGTTTGAACTTTGAACAATTACATGTTTGTGTTTGAACTTTGACATTGATAATATGGATATTTGTTTGAACTTTAAGCAAATGTCTTTATTATCTTTATTATAGATTATTTTACTTTATATTATTGTTTTGTTTGGATAAATGTAAAATAAAATGTTAAAATTGGCTTAAAATTAAAAAATCCCGCCTAGCCCCTCCCTCCCCCCCCCCCCCCCCCGGCGGCCGCCTCCCGCCTAGCGTCTTTTAGAATATTGTTTAGAAACAGGCATCACATTGCTTCAAGCTTTACTGCTAAATGTAATTAGTCGCAAAAGGCTCACAAGCACACAAAAGCTCCTCTTGAGCACATAATGGCAAGTGTTCAACTTGGTTCTTTGACCTTTCAAATGTGAAAGTAATACTGTCCCCTTTACAGTTTTTTGAAGATGGTGTTTATTTTTTTGACTAAAAGTAATTGTTGATTCAGGTTTAGTCATCCTCCTTTATACTTTTGCTTTTAAATTGATTTTGAGAGATTAAGTCTCTATCTGCCTATTCTCTTGCTAATACTAGTAGTTGTATATTTTTCCAGTTGAAACAATTCCTTTTAGTTTAATAGAGATTTTTATATTTTATTTGCTAATTTTGTGCAGAATTATGTTGGATTTTCTTTTCAATTTACTTATAATTATAATATAGATGCATTGATTAAGATCTAACTTTTACTTTTTCTAGTTCTTGTTGCTGGAGATGGAGAGCTTGATGCATAGTGAAAGCAGATATTCTCCTTTGAATGATCACCTAAAGTGTATGCAAGTAAGACATTCTATTCCTGCTTCCTGATCTATTGCAAAAACTAACCCAAATCGATACTTATTTTCTATGCAACATGCTGTACTTAAAAGGTAATCCCTTCCTCACAAATTCATTTCCAAGCTAGAAACCACATAGTTCAAGAAAAACAATCTTTTAATATTTTTATCATTAATAGTACCATCCTTGTATTCCTTTTTATAAATGCTTTGAAGAATGACATGTGTATGTGTTTTGAGGCTATCTGTTGGACAAACAATATAAAACAGAGGAATCTGTTTATTGTTAGTAAAAGTTCTAGTTGTACGATCTTACTCAGGAGTGACGTACTACCCCCCTAGTTGATAAACAACATATAGCTTCCAACATGTATTTTTTTTAATAAGACCATGTGAGTGCTGGTGTAATTATTTTAGTTTAGCAATATAAATTCTATAAAAGCCAATGCATTTGCCTCACCTTAACATAGTCACATACTCCTATTACAACTCAACACTGCCTTTTATGTCCAACTAGTTGGGAAAGGCAGTCACATACCCCATGAGAAAGCAAATTTCAATTCATGTTAATCTGTTAACATGACATGGTTAGTCCGCTGTCTGACAAATGTAATACTGTCCCCTTTACAGTTTTTTGAAGATCGTGTTTATTTTTCTCACTAGAATATTTATTAAATTTAGGGTAAATGATGCTAAAAACCAACGAACTTACACTTATTTTCTGTTTTAAATAACCAAGTACAAGTTTTTTGCTTAAACATCGAAGTCAAGAGAGAATTTATTTTCTCTTTTTTTTTTTCACAGACGTTAGTTTACCAAATCTGACCGTCTATTTTTAATGACCTGACTTTTTAAATTAGTTTTTTGCCACAAAATAATGACTTTGTGGCATGGATATTATGAAAATCTCCCATGCTATCTCAAGGAGCAACAATATCAGAACCAATTTGGGCTAGGAAAGAACAAATTGGGGATTTCTAAGGTTAGGGTTTATGAAATTGAATAGGATTTTGAGAATTGAAGCTTACCCATGTCGGCACAACCTACGCATCACAGCCAATCAAATACAAACACGTGTGTCCCTAAAAGTCATCGATCTGGAGATTGAGGACAAACTCGGTGAAGAAGACTCGGATAGAGGCTATTGTGAGTCGACCCAACTCAGTGGAACGATTTACAATCGAAACACTTTGAGGTCCGGGTGATCGTCATCGAGTTTGTTGAGAATGATGGCGAGTAAATTGTTGTTTAGGAGAGAGATAAAATCAGAAAAGGACTTCATCAGAAAACTTTATAGTTAGGTGGAGACGAAGAGGAAGAGAAGAGGGTGGCGGACAGCGAAGGAGAAAGAAAAGAGGAACTAAATCGAGATTTTTTCATACACCAAACCCAATTGACGTCAACCAATTGTTGATTGCTACCTTGACTCCTTGTCGTGGATGTCACCTCCTATTCTGATAGTTGTCTAGCCTCCATGAAAGCCATATAGCTTAGCATCTCAAAGCCCAGATTCCAAACATATCATTGAAGCTAAGAAATTTAGATCTTTTTTCTTTCCTATATATATACACGTATATATATGATTTTTTCAAGTTTATTTATGCCAGATTCAAACTGAGTTATTCTTTCTCTGTATAAATATGATTTTGGGGAAGAGAGAAGATGGAAAGGAGCTAGATACGTTTTTGTTTATATCCGTAATTATGGAACATGAATTTTGGGACTTTATTTTGCCATGTCATATTTTCCATGGCACAAAGGATATTTTTAACGGTCAAATATTAGTCAAGTCACGGAAGTTAATTTTTATTTTTATTGGAAAAATAGATTCTCTCTGAACTTTAAAATTTAATTTGAAAATTTTGTACTTCGCAGTTTAAAAGAGAAAATAAGTGTAAGTTCATTGGTTTTTAGCGTCATTCACCCATTAAATTTTCTTAAACTAGGATCCTATACTAATTGTGGTATTGCATCACAAGCTCAGTAGATAAGCAATCAAAAGTAACTAAGGAAGGCAATGAAACATTTGCAAGAGGCAAGAAGGGCATCAGGCAATAACTGCAAAATAAGCATATATCTCTTCATTTGTGGAATAGAGTATTACCTCAAAGCCACTGGGACTCCCGTTCAAGTTGAAACAATGAGATATTGAACCATCAGATGTCTTTCCACCAAATCCCCAAGCGGGAAAACGCCTATCAGAATCATAGAATTGAATAACCTCCCCAACCTCCATTATAGCCTAGATGATTCAAGAAATTAACTTCAGTCCATCTAAAATGATACAGATATTGCATTTTGGGCAAACAAAAGACTGCACACCACATAATTTTAATGTGAAGGTTAGCTTGTTGATCCAAAAACAATTAGACCAAGAAGCTCGAATGGCCTCAGATTATCAAATGATTAAAAATTATCCAATCTATCATGTTGAATTAAATAACCATTACGAAACCTGCACTTGAGTTCATCATTGAATTGAAACTGACATAAGGTCATATTACAATATCAATTCATTAATGTGCATTTTCCTTCGATCTCAAGGTATCTGAGATATCATCTTATATGTTTAATTTAATTCACAACCTTAACCATTTCTTAAAGTATACAAATTTCAGGATTTAAAATTAACAAAGTTGGCATCACATTACCTGCTGGTAAGCATTCAACCGCCCTGAAGGATCAATATAGTGCAAAGAATCTTGACTTCGAGGATTGCCATTTGAAGCTGGAAAGAATTGAACATCAATGCACAATCCAATGAATACAAGACATGTCATATAGCAATTTATTAAGATTGTCCAAATCAAGCTACCAGTAAAATCAACAGCAACCATGAAGTTGAGCTCAAAGCCACTAGAGATGTAATCAAGAAAACTGTACAGTTGCTTCTCAATAAATCCATCCACAAAAAGCTGACCCTTCAGAACCTATAGATAAATAAGTACAAGGTTTAAAATAAGCAGACACTCAACATGCAACTCAAATCCTGAGCCAAGTAAAAATATGTTACCTTTTCATGACTCCTGTGAAGAGAAGATGGTAAGATAAAATTTGCTCCAACTTTTTCTCTGTGAAGCTTTTCAAAGTCAGCCACTGACTTCTGTAATTTACTGTTACAAAAAAAAAAAAAAAACTAAACTGTTTCGTCAATTTATTTTTTAAATGAAATGTGAAAGGAATATTGAAACTAGAATCCTGAAATGCCAAAACTGAGAGGCAATAAAGAAGAGGTAATATCTGGAAAAACGGCAAAACAGAGAAAACAAAACTAGATGCTTGGAAAATTGCAATAATTACCCGATAAGAACATGATCTCCACTACTGTTAAAATCGAAACATTCAATAACTAGTGGGTTATCCTGCAATAACGAGAAAACCGTCAATCAAATTGGTAAAATAAAAGGTTTCAGTAACCAGTAGCCTACGCCACAAAAATGGCATTTTGGTTTGAAATATGACTTTTGGGGCTAGATTCTACTTAATTTTCTTTCTCCTTTTTTTGTCACCTTTTCTTTGTTGCATATCAGTAAAATGAAAAAGCATTGGTATTGCAAAAAACTCTGTTAGCTCTTGACGCTATGGCAGCGAATTAGTTACTTAATGCCTGGAAACATGATACTACAGATATTAAAAAAAACGCCACCACTTCCCTCTCCCAACAAAAAATAAAAGGACACAAAAAATCCCATCCCTATCCTTATCAGTTATGCCCTAAATATTGAACCTAATCTACTCTAAGCATGTAAAACTGACAATTGGACATGCTCACCTTGCTCCCAAATTGCTGCATGCTTAGACACAGGGGCTTCCAAATTGGATTCAAGTTGTTGTTCACGACTTCTGTCTTGCAAATTGGTACAGAACCTCCCGTCTCAACAATCCTGGATATTCTTAAAAATGGATCCTAGAAGTAGCACACAGAAAAAATAAGAAAATGAGTCACAAGGTAACTCGCAAGAGAAATAATGATCATGATAATTTGCATATACATACACTTTTGGAAAAGTGGTCCTTGTTATCCAAATTTGAGCAACGAAATACCACCTCAACAGCATTTCTTGAAGCAATAGTTTCCTCTGCATGAATAGTGATTGTGCCAAAGTTCTTCAAACCAGGACCACGTCTATTGTGAAGATTTAAGGTTAAAGAACGACTTTGTTTAGTCACAATCTGCCACAAGATGGTAATGGAAAAAATTACTGTGATATACAAATCTTTCCGTTTAATGAATGATCATATACAAGCTTACTAATCACAAATAACAGGATAGAAGTTCACTAATTAAAGTGATGGCAAAGTATATTTTGATAACTACTCTTCCAGTTGTAAAGGATTTGCTTTAAAATTTTGGATTTAAATGCAACTTATTGGTGCCAAAAATGGGTTGAATTCAAATAAACTCCATGTTATCTATGTTGCCAGTTCCTCAATAGACCACTAAACTTTGAGTACTAAGAATCTATTCTAGATACATTCCAATCACTATGCATATATTATGATACCCAAAAAGGGACATCTGGCTGCTGTTGGACTCATTTGTGAAACATACCAAAGTATGTGTACATTGTACTTATAAAACAAAAACTCGACGTAAGAACTAAGAAACAACTAACCTCAGATAAAACACAACTGGCCTCACCCAGAAAATCTTGTTCGTTCAACTTCAGCTTCTGCAAGGTACAATAATAAGAGATTACAGTTAATTTTCTGCAGACCTTTGATGGTAAAAAAACGCTAGTAAGTTTAATGGATAAGGTAGAAAAGAATAAATGAAAGACTTCCAATCAAAAACTTCCAAATCTAACAGCTCCACATTGCCTACACACATTTGACACTTGCTAAAATACTTTATACTAGTGCATCTGTCTATTTTTCCCATTTAAAAATCTTTAAAGATAGAAAAAGTTTGGAACAATCAATAACCATTATTAGCAAACTTCTGCATCACAATAGTTAAAAAATATATACACATAATTAACTTCGTCATCTCATTATGTTGATTGAAAATTTTAAGTACAGAAAATAAATAAGTCCTTCCTCTGTCCCATCTTAATTGACATTAGTTCCATTTGGGGATGTCTTTCCATATTACACAATTTCACATACGAATGCAATATTTGCTGAAATTGACATACCAACCTTTCTATTTCAAAAGTTTAAAATAGAGTTTTGAGGAACCTGAAAAAAAAAAGGAAAAAGAAGAAGATGCTAGGGGCTGCAGATGGGGTACAGAAGTAATGTTTTGTTATTTGATTGGTTCACTAATTCATGTGATTGATTACCTTATAAATGTCAATTTTTAAGCAGCCAATGTAATAATGGTATATCAATTTGGTTGTGGGAACCAATTTAGCACCCCTAGCATCACTCAAAAAAATAGTCATCCTGTTTTGTTTTGGTCAACATGTGTTTCTTAAAATCAAGTTGACTGTGCCAATCAAAATGGGACAGAGCGAGTACATGTTTAGCCAGTCTAGTCTCAAAAGTGAAAACTTAAATCTCAATGACCTGCAGGTGTTATGTAGTATGAACTTCTCATGCTTGCATACTATTCTTATGCTTCCCTTGATTGATTTCCTTGCTATTTCACAGCGGAAAAATACATCACTTGTAATATGGACTGTCAAAAGTTTAAGAGAGAATAGACAAGTCCTAAAACGATCTTCTTTCTAATTATCATGCAATAATGTCTCAGTTTTCTTCATACTAATGCACCTTAAGGACACTAGAGTACTAAATATATAATACATCAGCCACTATACAGAAAATTTGAAAAAACACCAAAGGTATTGAATTTGAAATCTTAATAAAAATTAGATAAATATTAAAGCATAATATAATAATACCTTCACTGGTATATTGAGATATGTTGTATCTACATCATAAACTTGGAAGCTGAAAAAAATATGAGAAATGCACGAGGCTAACTATTGTTTAAGCAGAGTCATTAATATAAACAATGATAAACAAAAGAGTTCAATAGGCTTACATTAACGGCTGAACAATCTCAAACTGATATGCCACAGGAACTTTTTCTATCCAAATAGGATCCAAATTGTTCATTATCACTTCTGTGCGACCAAGTTCCTGTAGGTTTCCATCTCTTTTCTTTGCACATACTACTACCATAGGATCACTCTGCATAAAAATTATAGTAATTCTTCATTTTTGTACTATTATATGAAACAATTAAATACAATACACAAGAATTATCACAACTGATTTATTTTCCCACATCAGGCAACTTAGAATGAAGTTGGTGATAATTTTTTGAGTGTACACCTGAAGAAGATAACTCCCCACCCTTGTTCTCCACAATTCTTAAAAGATAGGAAAGCCACTCATGCAACCTATATATAATACATGGCAAAACGTCTACGGAGTAGCCATCAGTTGGAGGACCATCAAAGCATGATTTCAAAGACCAATACACATACTAAAGGACCTGGTACAATGATAAAATTTGGGCTGTCTTGTTTACTTATCAAAAATAAAAATAAAAACAAATGGCCTGTCGTATAGTCCAGGTAGTGTGCCTTGAACTTGTGATATTCATTTCTATATGTTGTGAAGTGATAAAGACTACATTTCTCATGCTACATGGGTAAAACTTGTCTTGTTACCATCCGTATGCTATTTGAAACAACTCATTATACTCGAGTAATATAGCTGTTCAGACTTGGTGGCTACAAGCATGGACCTTATTGTAGGAAAAAACAATAATGATTGATTATTGTTCAATTAAAAAGATGTAGCATTAACTTGGTTTTTTTAATATTCTTTTTTGTAGTATATATAAATCCTTCTTTTGGAAATTAAAGCAAATACAATTAACCAAACTTAATTTAACATGTTTTCATTTTCCCATATTATGTTTTACTAATATGAAAGATTTTCTGGAGTGGCACTTCTTGACACCCAGCCCCCCCAAAAGAGGCCATGAACACTCACTCAAGATGCTACTGTTTCAAGTTTCGTTCAGTTTTCTATTTACTTGATACCAGTTGCTATAATTAAATAGTAAGCAAACTTATGGGTGAAGTTTATGTGAATACGACGTGTTTAAATGATATATATACTTCAGACTGCGGTTCCTGAACTAACACCTAGCAGTCCAAGAACCACAAAAACTTATTTTGTAGCCAATTCTTGGTCAGCTTCTCCTGTATTATTTGCGCCTACATAAATTTCTCGCATGCTGGGCAACCTTAGATCAAAATTTATACATATTTTCTATACAAATCAATAATCATCAACAACAGGTAGGTAAGTAAAAAAATCCTAAGCACAATACTAAACTAAACAACAATTACTAAGAGTACCTTTGAAATGTAGTCAAGGTCACGTAATTTTGAAGCCGATAAAGATAGCTGCAGTTCACATTTCAAACTTAATGTTAAATCATGTAATGGGATAAACTGAAAACCTTATATAATTGTAAAAAGAGAACAGATAATCATATAAACAAGTAACCGTAACCAAGAAAATAGCTTCATGTATGTCTTGGATAAAACCTACATTGATATGCTCTCCAAAAACAAAAAGAATAAAATCTAAATAAACAACATGAACGGCATAAATTATCAAGCATAGCTGGCTCTAATGGTATTGCAGCCTGTTCTGCAAAGTTATGTTTTATTTCAGAACATATCAATCCCATTAACAAATCTGACAACATATCCTTATGTCTAAAATTGTAGAGAGTTGGTAACCAGCAAGAAGAGAAATGTATTGATCGGATATCTAAATGGAAGAGCATCCCAGAAAAGGCACAATAAAATTAAAAACAAATCCATTTTAACCAAAAAAATCATTTGCCGGATTTCTTGCTTGGAACTTGGAAGGCAGTAAAAAGTGATCCAAACAATCATAAATATAACAAAGAGGGCATATGTTAACTAGTTCTTTATTTGTTAGAGGGATTGGGATTGGGAGGGTGTCGATTACTGGCTTTGCATAATTTATTAGTTAAAATTTTGTCCATATATTGTTTGCTCTCGGATTGAGGTTTATGCCAAATCGGTCGATTTGTTAGTTACTCTATTCATAACAGAAGGTAAAGGAAACAACTAATTTGTGAAACAGACTCTCTACTTAATTTTTTGACATATGTAGAGAAGAAGATGGAAGATCGTTAGAGGATTAAGAACGGTGTATATTAAAGATTAAGGTCTTTCTTGAGAGTTCTCTGGAATGAGAAATCTACGATTGAGTCCTTGGAATCTATTTAAATTTTTTAAGATAGGTTTCTGGTGATTAGAGGTAGATGATTAATGTACAAGTGGTTCCCATTGTTTGTAGGATTTCTTATATTCACTTTCTTATCAAAAAATTTATATATATATTTCATGGAACAAACGATATTGTATGTACTTTCCATTTAAAATAAGTTTCTATAAAAACAAATTATGCAGCCCCTTTGCTGTACATCTTGCTTTCATCCAACATGTATCTTCTGAACATAAAAGGCTCACCCTGCTACACAGAAATAATTGTAGAATTCAACATGTATAACATAGCTATTAAAACGAAAAATTTAAACAAAAACTTATAACAGAAACACTAAGAGAAAGAACCCTCGTGGAAAGATATTTTGGCCTACTTGATTCCAAATATCAGATTATTCATACATAAGTTCAGAAATAATTGAAGTAAGGGTATCAAGTTGACTTTTAAGTATCAGCCAAATGGTTACCTCCAAGGTGACCTTAGGACAAAAGTTCCAAGATAAGAGCAAGGAATCTAGGGGGTCAATGTGTGCATAAGGGACCATTGTGTACATTTTTTAATGGCACCTTATTCAAATTTCTTTAGAATTTTGAATCATTAAAACAATTTTATTCATTTAAGAAGAGATCAGAAACAAGATTCCAGACTCATTAGCTTTCTCTTTTACTTGGAAGTCTAGCATGAGTATGACCTCGACCTCTGAGGAAGCAGTTCCCAAAATAATTCTTTTTTTTTCAGTGAAATTGATGGATAAACAAAAATTATTTATCTTATCATGTTGTCAACTTCATTTTAGTAATTTTACGCATCCAAAAAATGAGTGATCACAGCCAAAATAGTCTGACCATCAGTCAACATCATTGTTTAGTATAATATGAGCATCAAATATTTTGGATTCTTCTCATTTACTCCGTATATTACTCTTCCTCTTTTTTTATTTTGTTCACATTTTATATATTTAGAGAATTGTCACTCTCCAATGAGAAGCAGCAAACTTTGTTGAGCCATGAACTCAACCATAATATTCCAATCAGATGTTCCATAAGGAAAAGCAGCAAACTGCTGAGTCATTGACTAAACATTAATATTCCAATCAGCTAATCCTTGTACGTCAAGCATACTTCAGTTCTTGAGCTTCCAAGATTTAGAACTACGAAAACATTGGGCAAATAAATTTACTAACATGTCCTGCAGAATCTCAACATAGATATCATCTGGCAGGTTCCACAGTAAAAGGTGGTACACAGAACAATTGACTTGCTTTTTGAACTGAAGAATAAAAACAAACTTCAAGGGGCTTTCTGAGTATTCCTAAAATCAAAACATTCTCAAGGTACAGCTATTGAGGATTTTTAACAATTTGCTTGAGCAAACGAGCATTAAAGCCCCATATTAAAGTTCTTAGTGAATACTGAATAGGTTAGTTAATATGACCCCCAATAAGAATTAATCATGTACACAAAACACAAATTGCAGAACTAACACCGGATAAGTCAAATCAACTTGAGTAAAAACGCATACACATATAAAACATGAATATAGCTTACGGAGAAAGGTGACTACAAAGGGAGAAGCCAAGCCAGAGAGAGGCACCACTAACGAAGCTGATAAAAGAAGCAAGAATTTTTTTATGGTAAAACTAAAAAACAACCTGCAGGCAGCGAAACATATCTTCACATATTTTAAGTGTAAATTAACCATATAATTCCATTAGGAAATCTTGATCAATGCAAGGTTAGCTAGATTTCTCTCTCCTCTCCCATTCTTTTTCAGGATACCAAGAAAATCAATAAAAGTAAATATATAAAGTAAAGGCCAGTAATGCCAGGTTAAGTTACATTAAAGAATTTGGGGGTAAAGCAACAGTTACATTAAACAATTTGGGGCTAAATTAATGGTTATAGAGAAAGAGGATAAAAGGGCAATGTTCAGATTACCAAAAAAAAAAAAAGGCAAGTTGAATGCATACACATACATATATACACAATACATACATATCTATACATACAGAGAGAGTGAGATAAAGGGTTTTGAATAAACCTCAATTTGAGTAAAAATACCGTCAAGGCCTTTGGTCTTGAAGAAGAAGTCAACAGCATCATTATGAGCTCCGCCCCCAGTCCCCTGATGGTGGGGCCTTCCTCCACCACCTCCGACGGCTTGCATTCCGCCTCTAACATCTGAGAAACATCCACCCATATTCCAATTTTCTCTCTCTGCCTCTCTTTCTCTCTCTAAAACACCTGAACTCAATTGAAACTGCAATTCTCACAAACTAGCAATCAAATTTAAAGTATGCCCAAAAACCGTGAATCTATTTAGGAATCTTACCTTTTTACAAAAGTATGAAACAGAGTGATGGGGTTTATACCGGTGGCATGAATGCATCCTGGTATATATTTATAGAGAATGTATTTTTACGTGAAATTGATAGTTTAGCAAGACTTTACATGAAAGGTTGTGTTCCAACATCCTCTTCATGTTATTTATAACCTCGGATGAAAATAATAGAGAAATTTATTATTCATGAGAAATTTTCATTAAATTCATTTGGAGTGCTCAAAGGATAAAAGACGGGTGTGAAATTTCTTAGGTAGTCTGGTTTAAAGTCTTTTCTTCTAAACAAAAATAAAATATATATATATATATATATATATATATATATATATATATATATAGAAACAAATACCTACGTTTAAAAATAGAAAAACACTATCTTTATTATCTAATAAAATAATAAACAGTCAAGGTTAAAAATAAAATTACGATTCGTTATTATTAGTAGCAGTAGACAACGGATAAATCTACGAAATAAAATTATTACGAGATTCGGGCGACAAGTACATCGGCTATTATTAATAGTGGATGGTTATAAATTTATAATTAATTTCATTTATCATCCACAATTAATAATGACAGACTACTAATAATAGCGAATATATCTTTTAATGGTAAATTTGTAATTAATTTCACTCATCATCCACTACTAATAGTGACAGACTACTAATAGTAATGGATGTAGCCTGCAATCTCATCATTCGCTATTAATAATAACTAATATACTCGTCATTCGCTACTATTAATAGCGGATGACGTTTTTATATTTTTAATTTGGACTATTTATTCTTATATTGAAAGCTACTAATAATATTTATCTTATTATGACTCATAACAAATATTTGTTATACATCATTCTCCATATATATGAAGACTTAAATATAGATTAATACCCTAAACCTTTAACTTTTTTTCACTTTGGGGATTGAACTCTCAATTTTTTCAATTAAGTTATTAAACTTTTAATTTTTTTCACTTCGAAAATTGTTTTATTAGTTTTTTTAATTAGGGGATTAAACTTTTAATTTTTTTCTATTTTGGAGATTGTCTTTTAATTGAATGAAATTATGTACTTCCTCGGTCCCAAATTAAAATACTATTATTAACTTTTGAAAGTTAATTTAAAATATTTTTAATCTCAAAATTGATAAAATATATTAAAATTTATGAAATAACAATAATTTAATTAGTAGTTCGTTTATATATTTTAAATATTCATCATTATATTGATTATTGATGATTTTTAGGGTTAAAAGTTTAGGGTATTAATATATATTTAATGTGACGCCCCCAAATTTGCACCTACATAACCCAATTTGAGACGGCATAAAATACACGGTAACTAAAACAAACAGTACATAGAACAAAAATACATAACTCAATAATAGACAATTAAGTCTCCATTATTATTGTCACACTATATATAATATGTGAAGACTACTACAGCTATCTCTCGGACATTTACTCCATTCCCCGGGTAGACCTAGCTGCTCTCTCATTTCTTGAAGAACAATGGAACAAAAAAGAAAGGGTGAACTCAAATAGCCTAGTAAAAAATATCATGACTAAGATAACAATGAATAAATTATCATTAACTTTCAACATTTGAGTTCTTGATAGAATAATAAACAACAAGTTTTAGATCAATAATAACAGCGGAATGAGCAATCCATTAGAAGAATCATATAGACTATGATGTCCACTGGCTTCTCTTTTTAAGAAAAATATCATCAATTTTTATCATCTTAATCACCACTGGTCATGATGATATAAATTCACAGTTCCTGATCATAATCATGTAAGTCAACAGCTTATCTTTGCACTATGGGCCAAAGATATTCAAATATAATATCAATGGTCATGATTATACCAGTCTTTAGCCTTTGGTCATAATCATACCAAACAATAATTTTTCTTTTCCCCAGGCCAAAGATTACATTCGTCATGTGCCCTAAAAGACACACAACAATTATATCATCTTTATCCTATCATCTGTGTCTCAGGCCACATATATTCACAAAAGAATAATTTTTAATGATTAAAATAACAACAGTGATATAAATGATGAACAAAAGAAATAAGAAGATCAATAAATATCGAAAGTTTATGATTTTACTTTGTATAGATTAAAATAACGTCCAAATTGTCAACATGATGTGGACTCAAATTCAAGAACGATATTCAAGATCCACAATTCAAAATAACGATTAAAGTTCAATATAAAGATTTAGAAAAATAAGAAGGTTCAATTAAAATGATATTAGATGAAGCACAAACTATTAAAGAACATATAATCATTTCAGAAAACTTTACCAAATAGTACTTACCATAGTAAGTTAAGAGTATGAAAAAAATAATACCTCTTACCTTAACACGTGACTTGATATGAAGTTGATCAACCTATATATTTATAATTTAATTAGTAACTACCACATATAATTTCATGGCGTATACTAATTCGTATGAAATCATTAAAAGTGATTTGATAGAATAAAGTATAATAACTTCAATATAGTTTTTGAAAGAAAATAATATTTCAAAATAAATCTTCCAAAAGAAGTTTTTCAAAATAAATCTTCTAAAGGAAGAGTATTATAAAGGAAGATTTATAAATACAGTGTGACGTGTGTGGTTGCTTATATAACTTTTATAAAAAGACTTACTTGAACAATACTCGTACACTTACAGATTTTCACAAATATTCAAGATGGCTTTAACACACTCAAAGAAAAAAACTTACACAAAATAATATTTAGAGAGTGAAAGAAAAAATAAGCAAGTAAGTTTTATGAAAAATCTTTAAGTTAAGACATCTATTTATAGCCAAAAATCTTATCATAAACTAAGATTTTCTAATTTAATCTAAACCATATATTTCAAGATAATGTTTAATCTATACCACTCATTTCATCTTTTAAGATTTCCTTAATCTAAACCATTCATTTAAATATCATCTTTAATCTACACCGTTCATTTCAAATTCTATAATTATTACATTATCTTTAATCTATACCATTCATTTCAGATCTCCTTTAATTTATACCATTCAATTAACTTTATATATAAAACAACTAATTTTATATATAAAACAACTAACTTTATATAAATCAATTAACTTTATATATAAAAATAAATAACTTTATATAATTTATCATAATAAAATAATTTACTTTACGTAATTTATATAAAGTAAATAACTTTATATAAATTATTATAATAAAAACGAATAACTTTATATAATTTATTATAAAAAAATAAATAACTTTATCAATTCAATTATTCAACAATAATTCACAATAATTCATTATTATGACTAATTGTTATAAATATAGTGTAGTTGGCTTTCTGAGTTAGATAAGCAGAAAAATAACTAATAATAGAATACAACAATTTAATCAACATCATAAAAGAGATAACAATAATGCTGAAAATAAATAAGAAAATAACACGTTACTATGTAATGACAATTATTGATTCAGTAATATAAATTACTGTGCATATGCTGTGACAACCCCAAATCTGGGTTCCTTGAACCTCGGATCCAGTTCAACACTAGTACTACATTTCATTATTGTTCATGAAATACAACAATACTATAATTGCTAAATAATCATTTATTTACAATTTCACAACATCTCTTTCTATTCCAGAATCACAATCTTTACAAATTTCTAGTATGTCTCAATATTAGATATGATACGACATTCTATTACAATAAATTTGAGTATCTAAGACTCATAATACATACCAACCAATTCTTATACTACACAATCATTTAACCTGTCCAATTTTTGACTGATATCTGCAATGGTTGTGCTAGACAATCAGTGAATGTAATATGCATTCCTGTTTCTTGATCCTTATCAAGACTTCAAATACTTGTACTATCTGAAAATGTTGGTTTAAGCAAGAGTGAGCACGACGGCTCAGCAAGTTTAACAGTTACAAATAACACATTACACGCTTCACATATACTTTGCAATTTATACTTACATCATGTTTTTTATGCATTTCAGTTTATGTCATACTGTTCATGCATCACATATAACATCTAGCATTTCATACTTCATATTTTACATGTAATCATACGTCATGCATATCACAATTATCATCAATATCCTTCTATTAACAATTTAATATCACATCATAGCATGTCAAGGCACATAGGAGCAAGTTTTGAAAAACTTGTCTGGTCGCTTCTACCATTTACGCTTATTTGAGTCATTTGCTCAACCTACAATTTATATAACAAATTGACATAATCATTAGCTACCAGGACTTTTAATTAGTCTTAACTTAAGACCTTAACTTCAAATTATTAACTCTTAAGATGTCCGACAAACGAACCCTTAAGTTCTGGACAAAACCCTAGTCAAAATACAATTTGGACATATTATGACGACCCCAAATCCGGGTTCTTTAACCTCGGGTTTGGTTCTCACTGTACAATACTTAACAACAATGAAATTCATAAATTGTATTCAAACTCGCGGAATAATACAAAAGGTTCCTTCTCAAAAGGCTACACTTCCCAAGGTCTATTACCTTAATCTTAATCATTACATATCTTGAGGGAAATACAAAAGATTTACAAAGTAATTACATAACAATAATTAAAACTAGCATGCATTTACTAAGCTACGCATTCGCTTTCCCCTTGCCTTTGTTTGACTTAGAACAGTCGGGCTTAGCTTAAATATAGTCATGATATAGCAAGAATGAACAACTAAATGGCTCAGCAAGTTTATAAACAACAACATAAGATATATCATGATGAAGGAAAATAACTTCAAGGTTTTCAACAATAACAATTTGTGAAAGATATCAAGAATCAATGCTCAATATAAGAATGGATTGACTCTTTACTGCTGAGTGGTCTTTAATGACCGTGAACTGCTACTAAGGTAGAACAGACATACAATGTCTGACACCTTGTTAAAAATAACGGGACACTTGAGGGGATCAGTCCTCTCATGTCCTATGTATATGCATAACATTTAGTTTTCTTGCGTAAATTCGGTTACCCGACAATATAAAAATCCCCTTTAACTAGGGTTGTTCTTTCTCAGTCTTACTATAAGAATCCGCACCAGCCAATGGTTTGGATAAGGTTTTAAAATATTCAATTAGATGAATTTAAACATGCATTTGTCTAGCCGAAATAATTATCTTAGACATTCTTAAACAGTTCGTAAATTACTGAACTATAACATTTGCAAAGGCACTATGTGCGAATACAATACAATAATGATGTGAAGTAATTTTCAATAATTAATTCACTCAAGGGTCTATCAAATAACTACGAGTGTAGATACTTGCTCAACAATAATTGAATTGCTCAATGTAAATAAGGTTGAATAATACTTGCAACAATAAATACAAGTTAGGGTTAAGAAGAAACTTGCCTCATGCGGCGTCTACGGCTAACCAACTTAATTTAACAATCCTTGAACGGACCTAAAAATTAAAGCAGTTTGATCTTAAATTAGTATCATATACTTGTAAGTATAATGACCTTTATAACCTTACGAACCACATAATTTATTAATTATGGGTAATTTAAACACTTAAGAAATATTATCACTACTTGATAATATTTCAAACACAAAGAACCTATATTAACTATTTAATATAGTTCATGCAATTGTCTAATATTATTAATAATTTAATAATATTTTATTAACTATCTAATATTATTAATCATTTAATAATATTTTATCTGACTTTTAATATTATTAATCATTTAATAATATTTTATTAAGTATTTAATATTATTAATCATTTAATAATATTTTAATCATTATCTAATATTATTAATCATTTAATAATATTTTATTAAGTATATAATATTATTAATTATTTAATAACATTTTATTAAGTATCTAATATTATTAATCTTTTAATAATATTTTAATCATTATCTAATATTATTAATCATTTAATAATATTTTATTAATTATCTAATATTATTAATCATTTAATAATATTTTATTAAGTATATAATTTTATTATTCATTTAATAATATTTTAATCATTTAGTAATAGTTTATTAGAATTCTAATATTATAAATCATTTAATAATATTTTATTGACTTTATAATATTATTATACACTTAATAATATTTTAATAAATTTCTAATATTATTATTTATTTAATAATATTTTATTTCCTTCATTATATTATTATTTCAATAATAATATTTATACAACTTTAAATCATTAAATCAATTATATATATATATTTTAAAATATGTTTATTAAGTCCAAAAATACTAAAATATTTTTTGGAACATTTTTAATTTTCTGACCCGAACCAAACCCGACCCGACCTGGCTGACTAGGCCCGACCCGACCCGGTTTGGTTTTTTATTTTTTTCTCGTAACAGTGCACTGCGCCGAGGCGCAGTGATTAACACTGCACACGGCGCCCCGGCGCTGTACTGCAGTAAGTACCACTTTTTGATTTTTTTGTGACAGTTTTGATACCCTTTGATCAAACATTGATTAAATAAAATCTACACATCTAAATAACACCAAATCAGTGTTGATGTGTTCCTAACTTCTTGTTTTACAATATTCCATGGTTCGATCGTATTTTTGAAAACGTTTTACACGAAATTTACGGATCGAATCACTTAGGGTTTAAAAATGACATCCTTTGCGGTAAAAACTATAACTTCTTTGTTATTCAATATTTTTGAAAGGTTCAAAAAGGGTTATTTTTTTAAAACTCATAGATCTAGCTTTCTAGCCACAAAAATCCAAATTCCGATTTGTACATTTCAAAATACAACATTAAACATAACATGTATCGTTAGGGTTTTACCGGTAAATGGTGTTATGAACATTTCTATAACTTTTATGCCTTTCTTACATACCAAAACATGTTATAAACACATAGAGCTATGAATATACATATATTACATAGTTAAATACATCTAGACTAGCAAAATGAGTTTTGATCGGTTAAAAATAGATTTTAACCGTTCAAAATCATTCTAGACTACAAAAATGAATTTTAAGAAGAGATAGAGCACTTTTAAACCTTTGGGTTTTGTTTGCTCTTCTTCTCCTTCTACCGAAGTACGTTTTGTAGCTAGTGGACATTCACCAAGGCCTTCCTCTAGCTTTTTCACTCAACACCTAAGTGTATCTTCCTTTTTCTCTAGAAAATGCTCTCACTTTCTCTCTTTTATGCTCTAGCAAATGAACCAACAAGCTTGGCTCAAGTGTGGAGTATCATATATATAGTCATATGATAATTCTTCATTAGCTTTACTAATCCAATGTTGGTGAAATTAAGGCTTAATTGGGTTTACTATTGCATGTATTGACTAGGTGAATGACAATGTGATTGACAAGGTTTGGTGAGCTACTATGACATGGAGTGAATTAAAAGCAACATGAAGCAACACACCACCCCCTTGCGGGGCCCACTTTGGCCGGCCAACATGGCCATTTTTGGCCATGTTTTTGATTTATTTTTGCTAGCTTAATGTGCATATATACATCTATATATATATATATATATATATATATATATACACACACACACACATGTGTTCAATTATTGACCAATTTTGACTTCCTATTGGGCTCCATGTTGGACTTAGGAATTAAATATATTGGGCTCATTCAATTAGATTGTTTGGGCTCAATTTAAATAACACATTGGGTTCACAATAAATATTCTAGGTTACATTTAATTAAATCAAGCATTGAGCTTGTTTAATTAATTACATGGACTAGTAATTAAATTAATTACATGGGCTACTAGGTTAATATCTTTGACCTAGTTTATCAACTCATTTGGATTTAAAATATAATCCAATTAGATTTGCTTTAATTAAATATATACCTTGCTTTAATTCTTTAAATAAATATACGCATACATAAGTACATTTATTTAATTATCTAAAGTACAATTAGTTAGTACAAAAAATTTAAATTCATTGCTAAATATTTATTAAGTATATTTATAATGACTAATGAAATTCGTGGTCATTACTCATATCATGCATGCTTAACCAGCTTACGCTTTCATTATACAATCTTCGTACGACCTATTTTTAATAAGTTGTCTAAATTAGTCACAAATGGACTATTTACATTTGTTTAATTCAATTAAACTTTCTTTTTTTACATAACTTAATGATTCGGACATTTAACAATGTACCAAAACCCCCAACATATTATCTATCTTTGATAATATACCACTAAGTTCAAATATTATTAACCATTTAATAATATTTTAATCTCTTATTAATATTATTAACCATTTAATAATATTTTAATCTCTTATTAATATTATTAACCATTTAATAATATTTTAATCACTCATTAATATTATTAACCATTTAATAATATTTTAATCACTCATTAATATTATTAATCATTTAATAATATTTTAATCACTCATTAATATTATTAACCATTTAATAATATTTTAATCACTTGTTAATATTATTAACCATTTAATAATATTTTAATCACTCATTAATATTATTAATCATTTAATAATATTTTAATCACTCATTAATATTATTAACCATTTAATAATATTTTAATCACTTGTTAATATTATTAACCATTTAATAATATTTTACTCACTTATTAATATTATTAACCATTTAATAATATTTTACTTATTTAATAATGTCATTAATTACTTAAGAACATTTTCATCATATACAAATGTTATTACACATTTAATAACCTTTTAATCTTATACTAATATTATTCATCATTTAATAATATTTTAATATTCTTCAAACATTATCAATAGTTAACTTTTTAATTGTGTTAACTTTAGTCTTTATTTTATATCTTTAGATACCAATTAATCACTAATAGATTCAATATAAATTGATTTAGTATTCAAATACATTCATTTTATATGTATTTCAACTTAAATTTCCACTAAAAACTCAGCCCGGATTGACCCGACCCGACCCGGACGGCTAAAACAGGTTTCTAGCAGAATGTTTGACCGCTGCGGCGGTGGTACAAAATTTTCAAAACCCTAACTTGAGGACTGTTCGGCCCTCCGATGCTCATTTTAAAATATTTTGAGGTGATTCTTGAGTCCATTCTCATTAGAATTTCTCCCTCTACAATTTCTCTTTATATCACAAATCCAAATTCCAAACGGAAGTGGACGAAAAACTGCTCACAAGGACAAAGTGAAAACTAAAATCACAAATCCTTGGTTTTAATGGTTCAAACTTGAATAAAATAAACTCTACACATCCAAATGACACCAACTTAGTGTTGTTGTCTTCCTAACTTCTTGTTTTAAAACATTTCATGGTTCAATCACATTTTTGACACAAAATTTAAAGATCGAACCCCTTAGGGTTTTACCAGTAAGTCGTTATATGGACTTTCCTTCTAATTATTTGCGTACCACCCATACAAATACATGTATTAACTATATCAAACCATGAATATACCTATATATCATAGTTTTAGACTTCTAGATAATCAAAATAATTTTTGATCGGTAAAAAATATATTTTAACCGTTTAAATCATATCTAGACTAAAAAATGAACAAAAGAAAGTTTAGAACACTTTTTAACCTCTTGGACATGGATGCTTTTTTTCTCTTGGCTATGATCTTTGCTAGAGACTTCATCTTGGCTATCCTCTAGCACTTTTTCTTGGTGGATCGTCAATCTCACAAAATTTACTTGTTTTTCCCTCAAAGAGCTCTTTCTTTTCTCTCTAGAAAATGCTAGGAAATGAACTAACCAACATAGCTCATATGTGGAGCATGTTATTTATAGGACTTCACAAATCCATCATCAACTCTCCTAATTCACCATCATAGTCAATTTAGTGCTTAATTAGAATTACTATTGGAGTGAATGACCATTTGATTGACAATGTGAATGACAAGGGTTGTTGAGCTACTTTGATTTAGTGTGTGAAGGAAGCAACAAGAGCAAATCAAGCCACCCCCTTGTGGGGACCACTAAATCTCAGCAAAATGGGATTTAATCTCCCATTTTTGCTTTATTTTTATAGCATAAATATACATTTATACATATATATATATATATATATATATATATATATATATATAAATGTTGACCAATTTTGACTACCATTTGGGCTCCACATTGGATTCTAGTATTTAAATATATTGGGCTCATCCATTTAATTTGGTTGAACTCAATTTAATTGTTACATTGGGCTAACATTAAATACTCTATGCTACATTTAATTAAAACAAGCATTGGGCTTGTTAGTTATAACTTGGATCAAGGTTTATTTAGACTTACCATATTTTCATATATGGTTAACTAATTAAATCATATACGACCACTTCATTGGGTTTATTAAATAAACACATTAGCTTAATTACATAATCCAATTAGACTTGTTATTTATAAGTCCATTGGACTACTTAATTGAGTTAGTCGATTAAATCACTAACACTTAATATATCTTAGGTTTATTTTATTAAAACCCTAATGCTCATACATACAAGTACTTCAAATTGATTCAATAAACTATAACTTTTCAAACAGTCCGTATCACCACTGCGACGGTGATTACTACCGTTGTTGCGGTGGTAGTTCTATTTTTCACATTCCAGAAAGTTTCACCGCTGCGGCGGTGAAACCTACCGCTACGACGGTGAAACCTACCGCTCGGCGGTAGTTTTATTTTTCACATTCCAGAGAGTTTCACCACTGCGGTGGTGAAGCCTACAGCTGCGGTGGTAGTGCTAATTTTAATACACATTAATACAAGCATTTTGACTTGATTCAATTTAATTCATTAACTATCTTTTATCATTAACTTGGGTTTATAATATAATTACCTATACCCATATAGTTATTCCTATATTGAGTTATATAATTAACTCATACATGGTTAGTTCTTATCATCATATATATTTACCTAGCAATTAACCAATGTCTGGTTAATGCTCTCTCTCTTGTCTACCAACTAGGGTTATTCAACTTACCCTACATTAGTTAATTCTCTACACTCAATAATATTTCCCCACACTTTGACCAACATTGGACTTTTAAAAGTTTGGGCTACATAGCTTACCTTTCATTGGGCTCTCTTATTTAATTACCCACCTTCATGCAAGTATTTCCATATATATAATCACTTTGGGCTAGTCCACTAGTAGTAATTAAATTACTTGGACTCATAACTAATATAATTAACCTAATTAATTATATTTTACAACATTCATTCTTACTTTATATTAAAACTGATTACTTTATTAGTTTTGTTGAGTATTAATTACTCATCTTTTTATTTGGCTAACAAGCAAACTTTAGGTATATATATATATATATATATGTATATATATATATATATATATATATATATATATATATATATATATATATATTCATATAATCTGTAAGACCCCGAATTTTATGAAATATAAAATTTATTTTTTCTTCATATATATTTTCATGAAACAGTAAGTGGTTAAATTGATAAAGTTAAAAGTTAAGGATGTTATGTGTAAATTATATTATGTCGGACAATATTCTTTTGGTCGGGGAATATTCGTTCTGTCGGGGAATATTCGTACGACGGCGCCGTACGAACCAATCATTGGTGGACCCCACAAAGAATAATTGTCGGATATAGAAAATGACATAAACAATTTTTAAAATGGTCAATGGTACTATTACTTTTAATTGTTAAAATATCCGGTGGTAAAAGAATAGTAATATACGGTATTACCAGTAACATACGGTATTGCACAGTAGCACACGGTATTGCACAGTAGCACACGGCATTGCACAGTGTTTCGTATTATTAAACTGATAAAGTGGTTATCGTACAATATTTGACTTTATTGTCACATGCACAATAATTCATGTTATTAAATTGATAATTGTCACAGTAGCATATGCACAGTAATTCACATTATTGAATCAATAATTGTCATGACATATTAACGTAATCTTTCTTTTGCATACTTTCTGCATTATTGTTATATCTATTATGGTGTTATTTAAACAGTTGTATTTCATTAATTAATTGACTTGATATCTAACTCAGAAAGCCAACTACACTGTATTTATAACAATTAGTCATAATAATGAAAAGTGTGAATTATTGTTGAATAATTGAATTGATAAAGTTATTTGTTTATAATATAAAGTTAGGTGATATAAAATGAATGGTATAGATTAAAGATAATATAGAATTTAAAATGGATGGTGTAGATTAAAAGATGATCTTTAAATGAATGGTTTAGATTAAGGAAATCTTAAAAGATGAAATGAATGGTATAGATTAAAGATAATATAGAATTTGAAATGGATGATGTAGATTAAAAGATGATATTTAAATGAGTGGTTTATCTTAAAAGATGAAATGAATGGTATAGATTAAATGAATGGTATAAATTAAAGATAACTTAAGGATTTTTCATAAACTTCCTTACTTGTTCTTTCTTTCTCTCTCTAAATACTTCTTGTGAAAGTTTTGTCTAAGTGTGCTTAAGTCATCTTGAGTATTTGTGAAGATTTATAAGTGTACGTGTACTGTTCAAGTTAATCAACCTCATTTAAATCAATATCCAGTCACGTGTTAAGGTAAGGGATTATCATTATTTGATTCTCGAAAATAATATCGTTTCTTTCTTACTCATAAGATATGTCATTTATTTCCATGTATTAATTTATGGGAATAACCTTACGGCGCGGATTACTGCCTGTTGGTGAATAACCTTTCGTATTCATTCCTTATTAATCTCTGAGAATAACCTTACGGTGCGGATTATCGCCTGTTTGGTGAGTGACTCTTCGTATTCAATTTTTATTAAATTGTGGGAATAACCTTACGGAGCGGATTACCGCCTGTTGGTGAATAACCTTTCGTATTCATTCATTATTAATCTCTGAGAATAACCTTACGGCGCGGATTACCGCCTGTTTGGTCAATAACTCTTTGCACTCAAATTCTATTAAATTGTGGGAATAACTTATGGCGCGGATTACCGCCTGTTGGTGAATAACCCTTTGTATTAATTTCCTTCACCTTTTGTTAATCAAACCTGCTACGGTAAGGGATATTATTTTCTTTCATACTCCTAAATCGAAATTTATTATGGAACTATTGCTTCTATAATTCCTGAAAATATTGTATGTTCCATAATAGATGAACTTCATTATTTCAACTGAACCTTCCTATTTTACGTGAACCTTTCTATTGAACTGTAACCGTTATTCTGAACTGTGAATCTTGAATATCATTTTTTTTCCACTCCACATCATGTTGGCAATTTGGACATTGTTTGAATCTGCACAAAGTAAACTTCCGATACTTATTGTTTATCTTGTTTCTTCTGTTCATCATTTGTATCACTGTTATCTGTATTAACCATCAAGAATCAAGCTGTTGTGAATATCTGTGGCCGGGGACACAGATGTGATATAATTGTTGAACAGATGATAGGTTAAAGGCGATATACTAGGTTAAAGGCGATACATCTGTTCGGTGTCTTTTATGGCATGTGGTGAATATTCTCTTTGGCCCGTAGTGCAAAGATGAACTGTTGATTGGTATGATTATGACCAAAGGCTGAATCTGGTATAATCATGACCGTTGGTGTTATATTGAATGTCTTTGGCCCGTAGTGTAAAGATGAACTATTGATCTGCATGATTATGATCAGGAACTGTGAATTTGTATTATCTTGACTAATGGTATTTCAGATGATAAAAGTTGATGATATTTTTAGTAAAAAGAGAAGCGAGTGGACACTATAGTCTGCATTATTCTTCTAATAGATTGCTCATTCCGCTGCTATTATTGATCTGAACATTGTTTAAGAATTTAACTGCAGTTTTTGATACAAACCTTGTAGTCTATTGTATTCTATCAAGAACTCAACTGTTGAAGGCTAACAATAATTTGCTTGTCATTATCTTAGTCATGATATTCTTTACTGGGCTATTTGAGCTCACCCTTTCTTTTGTTCCATTGTTTTTCAGAAAATGAGAGAGTAGCCGGGTCTAGCAGGGGAATGGAGTGACGGTCTGAGTGATAGCTATTGTAGTCTTCACATGTTGTATATAGTGTGACAATAATTATGAAGACTTAGTTGTGTATTATTATATACTGTATTGTTGAACGTTATTCTATCTTGTAATAATTTTATTGTAGTCTTTTGACGACTCAAGTTTGGGCTGTATGAGCCTAGATTTGGGGGCGTCACAGTTGGCATCAGAGCTTAGGGATATGGTCTTTAATGGAGATCTGGGGTTAGAATTAGGAGGGGAGAGATGAATAGAATTAATCACTAGTGTGTCCTACCTAAATTAGATTTTGTTATCTAATGAATCGATTTGAATGTAGGAACATGAAGAGATGAGTCAGTTTGTTTGAACTAACAATTATTTTGTGACAACAGTTTAGTATGGCATCTGAAAATCAAGAGGTTAACTATGGAGTGCTTGAAGCGAATGTAGCCGAGAATCAAGAGGCCCCAAACAATCCTCCTGCCAACTCAGGAAATAATGTTCCTGATAACATGATGAACGATGGATTCTTTAGGAATTTCATGCAGTTCATACAGAATCAAGCAAGAGGAAATCCAGACAATAATAACGGTAGAAACGCTGGTAATTTAAGGATGGTCACTGTCAAGCAATTTAAAGAATTGGGACCACCTGAATTCCACGGGAAGCCTGACCCACTCAAAGCGGAGGCATGGCTGAAGCAGACAACAAAAATACTTGATGTCTTACAATGCGCTGATGATCAGAAGGTGTCATTCGCCACTTTTATGTTACGAGGTGAAGCAGACCATTGGTGGGAAGCGGTAAAACGTATCAACCCTTCAGCACTCGAAATGTTTTGGACAGAATTCGAAGAACTGTTTAACGAGAAGTATTTCCCAGAAAGCATCCGTCATATGAAAGAGGTGGAATTCATTAAGCTGGAGCAGGGAAACATGACAGTCTCCCAATATGAAGCTAAGTTTGCCGAGTTATCTCGCTTTGCCACCCATCTAGTGGATGACGAAGCACTAATGAGTCGGATGTTCCTAAGAGGTTTGAGATTCAAAATTCGTCAACAACTTAGCTCTCATAAATTTAGTTTGTATTCAGATGTTGTGGATAGGGCTCAAAGGGTGGAGCAAACAGATGAAACATTGCAGCCAAGAGTTAATGATCAGCATAGAGAAAGGAGTGACAACAACCACAGGAACGAGAACCATCGAGGAGGTAACCAACACTTCGGTGGTAATTCCACATCAAATAACAAAAGAGGAGAATCCAGTAGGAACAATTTCAAAAGAAAGATATTCCATAATAATTATGGAAGGGCACCAGCACCAGTACCAGCACCGACCCCAGTTTCAAGGGGAGAAGATCGACCACCAGTGAGATGCTATAGGTGTGGTCAGGAAGGTCACATCAGCCCAAACTGTACACAGCAGTCCAAAAAGTGCTACAGTTGTGGGAAAGAGGGTCATCTTGCACGGTTTTGTCCTGCCACAAAATCAAGTCCAGCTGCAATGATGATACCAAAAGCTAGCGCGGATAAGGGAAAATTTGTAATTCAAGGGAGAGCTTTTGTTGTGACATCCCAAATGGCACGAAACTCGAACGAGGTGATAACCGGTAGGGGTGAGCAAGAAACCGAATTGCCTTCGAAACCGCACCAAAAACCGCACAAACCTCACCAATTAAAACCGCACCAACGGTTTCGGCGTATGTGGCGGTTTTAGGTGGTTGAAAAACCCAAATGAAAAACCGCAAATGCGGTTTGGGTTTGGTTTCTGAGTAAAACCGCATCTAAGAAACCGCACCGCACCATGTACTATTAAATGAAGCATATCAAGACGTACAAATATTTAGAATTATCGCAAATTATAATTATCTCTATTTAGAATTTTCATATATAAGGATAAATCATTATTCATGTTTTTAGATTCTATTTTGCTTTTGTTTAGACAAAATATTATAAGTAAAATTGTGTATTATCAAAGTAGTATTTAATATTGTGTGATGCTAAATTGTTAATTTAAATTACATAAAATTTAATTATTTCAATTGGTTTTGGAACCGAAACCGCACCAAACGATTCAAAACCGCACCGCACCAATCACAAGTGGTTTCATGTGCGGTTTTGAATTTGTCAAACCGCACCTAACCGGTTTCATGTGCGGTTTGGGCTTCAAACCGCACCAAACCGCACCATGCTCACCCCTAATAACCGGTAAGCTATTCATAAATTCTCGTGAAGTCTACGCTTTGTTAGATACTGGCTCTACCCATTCTTTTATCTCACCTGCATGTGCTCAGCGTTTAAACTTAACTCCTGAAAATTTGGACTTTGACTTATCAGTTGAAACCCCATTAGGAGAAATGACCATTACATCTACTGTCTATAAATCTTGCCTAGTTCAAATCAACAACCTCACATTACCTGTTGACCTTATTTCTTTGGAGATGCATGAATTTGATGTGATTTTAGGAATTGATTGGTTGACTACCCATCATGCTAAAATTGATTATTTTCATAAGATTATTAGTTTTCATATTCCTAATCAACCTGTCATGCAAATTCAAGCAACTAAACCATTGAAATCTATAACTGTTATTTCTAGCCATAAAGCCATTCGTTTATTGAAAAACGGATGTCAAGCCTTTTTAGCTCATGTCACTGATTTGAACAAAAATACGTCAAACTTGAATGATATTCCCATTGTTAATGAGTTTCCTGACTTTTTCCTGAAGAACTTCCTGGCTTACCCCCAAACCGTGAAATTGAATTTTGTATTGATCTTGAACCCGGTACCAAGCCCATTCCCAAAGCTCCATACCGAATGGCTCCCATTGAACTTCAAGAGTTAAAAGTCCAACTACAGGAATTGTTGGATACCGATTTCATTCGTCCGAGTGCATCACATTGGGGTGCTCCTGTTCTATTTGTGAAGAAGAAAGACGGGAGTATGAGATTGTGCATTGACTACCGAGAATTGAATCATGTCACCATCAAAAACAGGTACCCGTTACCTCGGATTGATGACATGTTTGATCAATTGCAAGGTGCTCAACATTTCTCAAATATTGATCTCCGTTCTGGAGATCATCAGTTAAAGGTTAAAGCTGAGGACATTCCAAAGACTGCTTTCAGAACTCGTTATGGGCATTATGAGTTCTTAGTCATGCCTTTTGGACTAACTAATGCTCCTGCAGCTTTCATGGACATGATGAACCGGATATTCAAGGAACATTTGGATCATTTTGTAGTTGTCTTTATTGATGACATTCTCATATACTCCAAGAGTCGTGAGGATCATGAACAACAACTGAGATTAATACTCCAAAAGCTACGTGAGAACAAATTGTATGCCAAGCTGAAGAAGTGTGAGTTTTGGCTTGAGGAAGTCACGTTCCTTGGGCATGTGATTTCCAGTAAGGGAATATCAGTTGATCCTGCAAAAATCGAAGCGATATTAAATTGGGAGCAACCTCGGTCAGTAACTGAAGTCCGAAGTTTTCTGGGCTTAGCTGGTTATTATCGGATATTCGTAGAAAGATTTTCTCGAATCGCCACTCCATTAACTCAGCTGACTCGAAAAAGTACAAAATTCGTATGGAACGAGGAATGTGAGAAAAGTTTTCAAGAACTCAAGAAGAGACTTATTTCAGCTCCTGTTCTGACCATACCATCAGGATCAGGAGAATTTGTTATCTATAGCGATGCTTCAGGCAAAGGTCTAGGTTGTGTCCTTATGCAACATGGAAAAGTTATAGCCTATGTCTCTCGACAACTCAAAGATTATGAGAAAAATTATCCTACTCATGATCTAGAGTTGGCAGCAGTCGTTTTCGCGTTGAAGATCTGGAGACACTACCTGTACGGAGAAAAAGTGGATATCTATACGGATCATAAAAGTCTCAAGTATTTCTTCACCCAGAAGGAACTCAACATGCGACAACGACGTTGGCTTGAGCTGTTGAAGGATTATGACCACACAATCCAGTATCACCTGGGAAAGGCGAACGTTGTAGCTGACGCTTTGAGCAGAAGATCTTATGCGAGTACAAGTGCACTGCTGACAAAACAAAAGCGTATTTTGTACGACTTGCAAAAGATGGGGATAGAGCTAAAAACACCAATGACCCACTTGAAGATTGCGCACGTACGAGTAGAACCAGCTTTAATCGATAAAATTAAAGCTGCTCAAGCTACTGATCCGGAGTTGATGAATATGATGAAGAAAGTACAAGAATGTGCTATTCCTGAGGCAAGAATCGACGAGAAAGGAATACTTCGAGTGAACTCTCGACTCTGTGTTCCTAACGATCCTAAATTGAAGTATAAAATCATGATGGAGGCACACAACACGCCGTTTGCAATCCACCCAGGGAGTACCAAGATGTATCGAGATCTTCGATATATATTTTGGTGGAACAATATGAAAAGGGAGATTGCAGAATTTATCTCAAGGTGCCTAACTTGTCAACGTGTCAAGGCAGAGCATCAAGTACCTAAGGGCCCATTACAACCACTTGAGGTTCTCGAATGGAAGTGGGAACACATCAATATGGATTTCGTGACGGGTCTTCCCAAAGTTTCTCAAGGCTTAGATGCAATTTGGGTCATCGTAGATAGATTGACCAAATCCGCTCATTTCTTGCCTATACGAGAAAACTTTTCACTTGAACGTCTTGCCGGTATGTACATAAATGAGATCGTGAGATTGCATGGCATGCCAGTTTTCATAGTATCTGATCGAGATCCTAGATTCACTTCTCGCTTTTGGATCAGTCTACAAAAAGCTATGGGCACTGAACTACGTTTTAGTTCTGCATACCATCCTCAAACGGACGGACAATCGGAAAGGACGATCCAGACCCTCGAAGATCTTTTGAGACTTTGTGTATTAGACTTCAAAGGAAGTTGGGATAAGTACTTGTCATTGGTGGAATTTTCTTACAACAACAGTTACCAAGCAAGCATAGGCATGGCTCCATTCGAGGCTTTGTATGGAAGGAAGTGCCGCTCTCCAGTATGTTGGAATGAGGTAGGAGAAGTAAAATTGTTGGGACCCGAGTTAGTACGCTTGACAACAGAAAAGATCAAAATGATCCGACAACGAATACAGACCGCACAAGAACGACAATAGAGTTATGCTGATCTTCATCGGAGAGACGAAAGTTTCAACGTCGGAGATCATGTATTCTTACGTGTTTCTCCATGGAAAGGGGTTACGAGATTCGGAAAGAGAGGAAAGCTCAACCCTCGATTTATTGGCCCATTTGAAATCCTCGATCGAATAGGAACCGTAGCCTACAGACTAGCCCTACCACCAAGTATGTCTCGCATCCATAACGTTTTTCACATATCTATGTTACGTAAATATGTGAAGGACCTAAACCACGTCATTGAGTTAGAACTAGATGTTATAGCAGAGGATTTAACGTACGAGGAGGTACCTGTTAAGATCCTAGATAAGAAGGAACAGATCCTACGCTCAAAGGTTATACCTCAAGTTAAGGTTTTATGGAGGAACCAAGATACTAAGGAAATGACTTGGGAACTAGAATCTGAGATGAAATATAAGTATCCTTACCACTTCGATATGTCAGGTACGTCAATTTCGGGGACGAAATTTCATAAGGAGGGGAGGTTGTAAGACCCCGAATTTTATGAAATATAAAATTTATTTTTTCTTCATATATATTTTCATGAAACAGTAAGTGGTTAAATTGATAAAGTTAAAAGTTAAGGATGTTATGTGTAAATTATATTATGTCGGACAATATTCTTTTGGTCGGGGAATATTCGTTCTGTCGGGGAATATTCGTATGACGGCGCCGTACGAACCAATCATTGGTGGACCCCACAAAGAATAATTATCGGATATAGAAAATGACATAAACAATTTTTAAAATGGTCAATGGTACTATTACTTTTAATTGTTAAAATATCCGGTGGTAAAAGAATAGTAATATACGGTATTACCAGTAACATACGGTATTGCACAGTAGCACACGGTATTGCACAGTAGCACACGGCATTGCACAGTGTTTCGTATTATTAAACTGATAAAGTGGTTATCGTACAATATTTGACTTTATTGTCACATGCACAATAATTCATGTTATTAAATTGATAATTGTCACAGTAGCATATGCACAGTAATTCACATTATTGAATCAATAATTGTCATGACATAGTAACGTAATCTTTCTTTTGCATACTTTTTGCATTATTGTTATATCTATTATGGTGTTATTTAAACAGTTGTATTTCATTAATTAATTGACTTGATATCTAACTCAGAAAGCCAACTACACTGTATTTATAACAATTAGTCATAATAATGAAAAGTGTGAATTATTGTTGAATAATTGAATTGATAAAGTTATTTGTTTATAATATAAAGTTAGGTGATATAAAATGAATGGTATAGATTAAAGATAATATAGAATTTAAAATGGATGGTGTAGATTAAAAGATGATCTTTAAATGAATGGTTTAGATTAAGGAAATCTTAAAAGATGAAATGAATGGTATAGATTAAAGATAATATAGAATTTGAAATGGATGATGTAGATTAAAAGATGATATTTAAATGAGTGGTTTATCTTAAAAGATGAAATGAATGGTATAGATTAAATGAATGGTATAGATTAAAGATAACTTAAGGATTTTTCATAAACTTCCTTACTTGTTCTTTCTTTCTCTCTCTAAATACTTCTTGTGAAAGTTTTGTCTAAGTGTGCTTAAGTCATCTTGAGTATTTGTGAAGATTTATAAGTGTACGTGTACTGTTCAAGTTAATCAACCTCATTTAAATCAATATCCAGTCACGTGTTAAGGTAAGGGATTATCATTATTTGATTCTCGAAAATAATATCGTTTCTTTCTTACTCATAAGATATGTCATTTATTTCCATGTATTAATTTATGGGAATAACCTTACGGCGCGGATTACTGCATGTTGGTGAATAACCTTTCGTATTCATTCCTTATTAATCTCTGAGAATAACCTTACGGTGCGGATTATCGCCTGTTTGGTGAGTGACTCTTCGTATTCAATTTTTATTAAATTGTGGGAATAACCTTACGGAGCGGATTACCGCCTGTTGGTGAATAACATTTCGTATTCATTCATTATTAATCTCTGAGAATAACCTTACGGCGCGGATTACCGCCTGTTTGGTGAATAACTCTTTGTACTCAAATTCTATTAAATTGTGGGAATAACTTATGGCGCGGATTACCGCCTGTTGGTGAATAACCCTTTGTATTAATTTCCTTCACCTTTTGTTAATCAAACCTGCTACGGTAAGGGATATTATTTTCTTTCATACTCCTAAATCGAAATTTATTATGGAACTATTGCTTCTATAATTCCTGAAAATATTGTATGTTCCATAATAGATGAACTTCATTATTTCAACTGAACCTTCCTATTTTACGTGAACCTTTCTATTGAACTGTAACCGTTATTCTGAACTGTGAATCTTGAATATCATTTTTTTTTCCACTCCACATCATGTTGGCAATTTGGACATTGTTTGAATCTGCACAAAGTAAACTTCCGATACTTATTGTTTATCTTGTTTCTTCTGTTCATCATTTGTATCGCTGTTATCTGTATTAACTAGGGGTGCACACAAAACCGACCAAAATCGAAAAATCGACTGGACCTAACCAAACCGTTACTATTTCAAACCGAAAAATATAAAATCGAAAAACCGAACACTATAAAACTAAAAAACCGAAACTAGCTCGGTCGGTTTGGTTTGGCTTCTCAAAAAACCGAAACCGACCAAACCGACCGAATAATTTAAAATTATAATATAATTTATATATTTTTCTAATAAATATTTATTTTATATAATTATATATTTATTATGTCTTTATTGTGACGAATTTGCAAAACTTCTCTCCTAGTGAATGAGTTAGGTGATTTTTGTTTTTCGGATTTAAAAAATTTCTATTATAATTAGTAGTTATTGAGTTAGTGATTTATTAATTATTATGAAATATTATTTCAGAATATAGTTTTTTATTTTTTTAATAAGCTTCTTTTTAGACATTGAGATACATTAACATCATTATGATGAGTTGGACCAAAGGAGAACTCTAACTTTCAGTCATGTAGCTTTTGACAATTTATACTAAAGCAATAAGAGATGATCCCTTCTTCAACATCATAACCTTTTTTCTCCTTTCTAATTTTTCATTGGCTCAGTGGCATGAATAGAAGAGAAACTAATAATTTGTAATCACGCCAAATAATTTTAGTTATATTCTAATTTTATTTCTTGGTTTAATTTCTTTCTCCCTATATGATTTTTGAGATTTTTGTACATCCTATTGTATGTGAGAAATTTGTAACCCAATATAATAAATATCAAATTATCAATTACGGAACCGAATAACCAAATAAACCGACCGAATAAGCTGAAACCGAATAAACCGATAACCGATTAAATGTAAAAATTTGGGCGGTTTTGATTTTTAATTTTTTATAACCGACTTAAATGGTTTGGTTATTTTTTCCCCCAAAAAACCGACCAAACCGACCGTGTGCACCCCTAGTATTAACCATCAAGAATCAAGTTGTTGTGAATATCTGTGGCCGGGGGCACATATGTGATATAATTGTTGAACAGATGATAGGTTAAAGGCGATATACTAGGTTAAAGGCAATACATCTGTTCGGTGTCTTTTATGGCACGTGGTGAATGTTCTCTTTGGCCCGTAGTGCAAAGATGAACTGTTGATTGGTATGATTATGACCAAAGGCTGAATCTGGTATAATCATGACCGTTGGTGTTATATTGAATGTCTTTGGCCCGTAGTGCAAAGATGAACTGTTGATCTGCATGATTATGATCAGGAACTGTGAATTTGTATTATCTTGACTAATGGTATTTCAGATGATAAAAGTTGATGATATTTTTAGTAAAAAGAGAAGCGAGTGGACACTATAGTCTGCATTATTCTTCTAATAGATTGCTCATTCCGCTGCTATTATTGATCTGAACATTGTTTAAGAATTTAACTGCAGTTTTTGATACAAACCTTGTAGTCTATTGTATTCTATCAAGAACTCAACTGTTGAAGGCTAACAATAATTTACTTGTCATTATCTTAGTCATGATATTCTTTACTAGGCTATTTGAGCTCACCCTTTCTTTTGTTCCATTGTTTTTCAGAAAATGAGAGAGTAGCCGGGTCTAACAGGGGAATGGAGTGACGGTCCGAGTGATAGCTATTGTAGTCTTCACATGTTGTATATAGTGTGACAATAATTATGAAGACTTAGTTGTGTATTATTATACACTGTATTGTTGAACGTTATTCTATCTTGTAATAATTTTGTTGTAGTCTTTTGACGACTCAAGTTTGGGCTGTATGAGCCTAGATTTGGGGGCGTCACATAATCACCTTCACTTCTCAATTAAATTTATTTCCTTAATAAATTCTCTACATGCATCATTAAAATATTTTCACATTTAATTTCTAACAAATAAATTGTGTTAAAAAAAATATTTACCCATTTTCTACACATTTTACGTCTCCAATTCTAGGTTTTAAACCTTAACATTTAATTAAATCAATCAAGATATTATCTAAAATCTTGAAAATATCTGGGATATTCTACTGTGATAATTATCACCTCAATAATATGAATTTTATGCATGTGACAATTATTGGTTCAATAAAGTTAATATAGTACAATAGCCACTTTATTAGTTCAATAATACGAAGCACTGTGCAATACCGTGTGCTACTGTGCAATACTGTGTGCTACTGTGCAATACCGTATGTTATTATTCCTTTACCATAGAGCATTTTAACAGTTAAAAGTGATAGTACCGTTGATTATATTTATTTAGAAATGTTACGCATGTCGCTTTCTATATCCGATAATAATTCGTTATGAAGGTTCACCAATATTTGGTTATTTCGGCGCCGTCGTACGAATCGAATATTCTCCGACTAAACGAATATTCTCCGACAAGATAAAAATTTGTATAAACATTTCTTATTTTTTACTTTTGTCAGTTTATTCATTTATCGTTTTCAAAAGAAAATATATAAAAAATAAATAAATTTGTATTTTATAAAAGTCGGGGTCTTATATTTAAGCCATTGAATTGATATTAATTTAATTTTATATGTTTTTCATTTAAAAAGTTATTTCTTTATAAGAAAAAAGAATTATTTGATAAATGATGAATGCACTTACACGTTACCTCAGCAGGGAAATTCTTTGTTTTCTTTTGTTTTATGATTTTAATATTAATTAGGGGTAGTTTACTATGATATATTCCCTTTGTTTTATATTATAAAATTATTATTAATTTTTAAAATTAATTGCCATATTTTTAAATTTAAAATTAAGATAATTTAATAAAAATTATGAAATAATAAATTTTACAATAATTAGTATGTTTTAGATAATTTATAATATTTAATATTGTACTGACTAAATTAAAAATATATATATTAATTTTAAATTTAAAAATATCTTAAGTTGACACTAAAGAGTCAACAATAATTTTATATTTAGAAACGAAGGAAGTATATATTTATTAAAAAAATGTTTGCACTATGATAATGTTAAGAATTTTACAATGTCACATGTTCGAATCTATTTTAATATACTAAAATTAAATTTCTTCTAAATTTTTTATAATTTTGTCACGGTCTCTTCCCCTTGTTCCCCGTGCCTCGATTGAAATATTATTTAAAATTTTGATTGAAATAGTATCAATACCCATACACAAAAGTGCATATGGATATTAATTCCTAATTACTTTAAAAAAATCAATAAGTTAACTTGGTTGGTGGTTATACATAATATAATTAATATTTAAGTTGACCCACACACACATACACATATATATATATATATATGTATTTGTGTATAAAAATTAATTTATAATTAATTAAAAATTAGTGAATCGACTGACTTAGTCATCGCACATAATATAATTAATATTTGAGTTGACTCATAATTCAAGTTAATTTGATTTGAATGATTCTCTAATTCATTTAATCTGACTTGCATGCATGAATTTTTCTAGATTCGAAGAGCAATACATTTGCATCAATGTAACGTTGAAGAGTCTCATCAAATGATATGCCTTTTTTTACAACATATTTACTACATATATACTTTAATTTTCTTTAAAAAGGTCATGCCAAATACATAAAAATCTTATTTTACGATCAAGATTAGAGTAACGAGAATTTGGAAAGACATGAATTTTAGCACAAGACATAACACATCAATACCAACACAATATTACTTGATGAAGAGGTATTTATTTTATTATTTTATAATTAACTTAATTTTTATTATAAATTCAATAACATTATCAATTTAATTATAATTTGCGTATAATTTATTTTATATACTAATTAAATATCACGAATTGAATCATATTATTTAGAGAATCAACGATGGATCTATGTGCAGCCGGTGTAAGCGATTGCCTACACTAGAATTTTGAATTATTAATTTTTTTATTCATTTTAAGTATAATATTTTTAGTATATTTGTAAAATTAGGAGACTTAAATAAATAAGTTATTTTTTAGGGTCAACACATAATTTACTAAATAGTTTAAGAGTTAAAATTTGATATATCGACATATATGCGAGTGAGATTAAAATTATGATATATTATTAGAATAATTTAATAAGAATAATAATGTCTAACAGAAAAAATTCATTAAAGGTAAAGAAAATAATTGAAAACTTAAATAAAAAAAATTATAATTTTTCTTTATGTTGTTAAAATAAAACATTTTACCTACAATGATATTATATTAAAAACTAATATGTTCCTTACACGTATTATATTATAAAAAAATAATAATAATAAAATTTAAATCGGAAAAAGTTAGAGAAATTATTTTATATTCTTAAAATAAATAAATATTTGTAGGATCCGACGGGGATCGCAGGAATGATTGTGACGAACAATGATTACAGGTCACACCTTTACGCGCGGATATAATGATGGTCCTGGTCCATGGATGAACACATGGGTACATGACAACGATAACAACTTTAAATAATTTTATTATAAATTAGCTCATAATTTTATGCGAAATTCAAATGTTATTATAAAATTATTAATTTATTAATTTTTTTGCATTATTATCATTAACAAATTTATTTATAAATTTCTTAATAATAAAAATACAGATCTTAGTTAATTTATTAATTACAATAATAAAATATTAATATTGTATACAATGATTTTTATAAAAAAGAAATTTATTTATTTTAAATAAATTATTTAACTACTAATGTGTAACTAATTATTGATAAAAAAAATTAGATAAATATAAAAATATACTATAATAGTTCATTTATTTATATAATATAAATGATAGTATTCATAATTATATTAATAATTTATTTGTTTATGCTTTCATATATTTGTTTGTTTATGTAATAGTAAAATGTTAATTAGTTAAACTCAAATAGTTATATTTATATAGTTTAATACAAAAATATTATATAAATAAATAGTACTCCTTTTATCCTTCAAAATATATCTAAAGTATATTTTGCACACAAATTAAAAAAGGCAAAACAGAGGAAAGAGAATAGAAAAAATTTCAAGTTTATCTTTAATGACCCCACAAAATTATATAAAAATTGTGAATCTTTCTTTTTATATATATATTAATGGACTTTACTAAATTATATATTTAACTTTTACTTTATATACTTATTGTCATTTTTTTTAGAGAAAAAAATTAAAACAATAAGTCATATTTTTAAGGACGGATAGAGTATTATTATAAAGAATATGAATTTTAAAGAATACTCACTAAATTAAAAAATATATATAAAATAAAATATAGCGGTAAGTATCTAATTATGCTATTAAGAATGTAGATGATTTTTTTTGAAATATGATAAAAGATGAAAAATAGTTTTTATTTATTTAAAAAAATTAAGTTTCTATTATTAAACTTTAGAACTGAAAGACGATTCTTAAATTTTAGAATTGAGATATCATTTTGTGCAATACGTTTTTTGAATTTTAAATTTCTATTATTTAATTTTTGGATTGAAATATTATTTCTAAATTTTAATGTTGAAAATTATTTTGCGCTATTAATTATATATATATAGATATAAATTTTAATTATTTATTTATTTTCTCACAGTAGTTCATATGTATTGAACAATTAAATCAATATCATTTTGAAAGATGACACATGATGTTGTCTAGTCATTATTTCACGCGTTTTTGAAATTATAATATTTAGAATGAGAATTATTATTTTCTACACTTTAAACTTTGAACCCTCAACCACAGGCAAAACATCATCTTGGTGACACGAGAACTACTAAGGATGTTGAAAGAGATTGAGACAGTCCACTTGTATGTAGGGATGTTTAAATTTTTCGGTTTTTTTCGATTTTTTATCAAATCAATCGGTATCGATTTTTTCGGTACTGGTTTTTTTCGGTACTGATTTTTTCGGTTTCAATTTTTTTAATTTTTTATATTTTTCGGTATCGGTAGCAGCATGAACAATTTTGCATTTTGGTTCGATTCGGTATACCGAAAGAACCGAATTACATAATATAATAATAAATTTATATTAATTATTATATAATTAATAATAATTATATATATTGCTAATCGATAAAAATCAAAAACCGAACCGAATTTGTACCGAACCGGTACCGAAAACCGGTAATTCGGTTCGGTTTTTTGTTCGTGTTTTAGCGGTAATTTCGATTCGGTACCGGTTCAGTTTTTTCGGTACCAGTTCGATTTTTTACCGATGGACACCCCTACTATTATGATAGTATTTGATGTTTGTTAGAAATTTAGATGTGAAAATATTCCTTTAATTTTAAATTATAAAATTATTATATATTTTAAATTTAAATTTAAAATAATTTATTAAAAATTATAAAATAATAAATTATATAAAGAATAATATTTTAAAATAATTTATAATATTTATTATTATATTTATTAAAATTAAATAAAGTCATGTCAATTATAAATGTAATTGCATGTAATATAATCAATACTTGAGTTGACGCATAATTCATATTAATTTGATTTGAATGATTCTCTAATTCATTTAATCTGACTTGCATGAATGAATTTTTTATGCATACAAAATGCAAAAAAAAAAAAAAAAAAAAACCCTTATTTTACCATCAAAATTAGAGTAACGAGAATTTGGGACGGCATGAATTTTAGCACAAAACATAACATCAATACCAACACAATATTATTTGATGAAGAGATACTTATTTTATTACTTTATAATTAACATTATCAATTATTATGTTATATACCGATTAAATATCACGAATTGAATCATATTATTTAGAGAATCAATGACGGAACTATGTGCAGCCAACTTAGGCAATTGCCTTCGCTGGAATTTTGAATTATTTTTTTATTTTATTTTAAGTATAATACTTTCAATATATTTACAAAATTGAGAGACTTAAATAATTAAGTTATTTTTTAGGGTCAACACATAATTTACTAAATAGTTTAAGAGTTAAAATTTGACACACTAACACATATGCGAGTGATATTAGAATCATGGCATGACATTAAAATAATTAAATAAAGATAATGATGTCTAACAAAAATAGTTCAAACTATGTCTTCCTCCCTGAACAAGACTTTCAAAAACAGGGTGAAACCTGCGGTCTGTGGCCTCTGTGCTACTTTCAGTGATATTCGAACTCAGAATTTTTGAGTTTACGACTGATCTCTTACTCTCCCCTTAACCACAATTAAATAAACCTTTATATTAGTTTATCAACCTCATGTTATTTAGTTTTTTGTCTATTTTTTAATATAATATTTTGGCAAGAAAAATAATCAAGTCTTTAATTTTTTTATTTTATTTTTACTATTCAATTAAAAATCACTAAAAGCATAATTAGATAAAATCTTAAGTTTTTGTTCATTTTTTTCTGTCCATTTAAAAATTCAGTAACACTGTGTAAATAAAAAAATTATTTACAAAAAATTACTTTACCTACAATGATATCAAATTCTTTCTCCGCCGCTATTGAAAACTAATATGTTCCTTAAACGGATTATTCTAAAAAAAATTAATTAGGATTCCGCGTGAAATTGAAATGGGCAGCAGTTGGCAGAAAATGACCTTTACGTGGATGTAATGACGTGGTCCATGGATCGTGGATGAACAGGTATGTGGGTACACAATTACAATGACAACGATAACAGCTTTAAATAATTTTATTATAAATTAGCTCATAATTTCGTACAAATTTTAAATTTTATTTATATTTTTTTGTATTATTATTAACTAATTTATTTATAAATTTTATAATAATAAAATATAGATTTTAGTGAATTTATTAATTAAAATAATAAAAAATTAATATTGTGTACAATGATTTTTATATAAAAAATGTTATTTTCTTTTAAAATAAATTATTTAACTACTAATGTGTAGCTAATTAATGATAAAAAATTAAATAAATATAAATATATTCATGTAATAGTAAAATCCAATGTTTTCAGAACCAAACAGGTCATCAAATCGAAAATAGTACCGGGTGGATGAATCACAGATTCAACTAGTGGTCGAATCGTTATTAAATTAATGACGTCATAAATATATAAAAATATATATTATTAATAATTAATAAAATTTTAAAACATCTAATTTTGTGTAAGCTAAAATATACTGAAATTATGTTATACTATTGCTAAAAATATTTTTGTAAAAAAAAAAACATTTCAAAATAGGGCTAACTAATCGATTTTACCAGTTGAACCATCGGTCGAACCAGTGGTTAACCAGGTGAACCGATTTTTGACCAAATTAGTTGAACCGGATCAAATCGGATCGAAAAGTGAACCGATTTTCGGTCTTATCGACGATTCCAAACCTTAAGCCATCTTTTTGAGGACGGATAGAGTATTATTATAAAGAATACTAACTAAATTAAAAATATATTTATGAAAATAAAATATAGCAGTAAATAGATAATTATGTTAATAAAAATATAGATACTTTTTTTTTGAAATATGGTAAAAGGTGACCGGTAGTTTTTCTTCTTCTAAACTTTAAGTTTTAATTCTTAAACTTTATGGTTGAAGGATTATTTTTAAATTTTAAGATTGAGTGATCATTTTACGGAATACGTTTTTAAAATTTTAGGTTCCTATTACTAAATTTTTTGATTGAAAGACTATTTCGAAATTTTAAATTTGAAAATTTATTTTGTGCTATTAATTATATATATAGATATAAATTTTAATTATTTATTTATTTTCTCACACTAGTTCATATGTATTGAACAATTAAATCAAGGGAAATTCTAAACTTACCTCATTTTCTTACCCATTTTTCTTAACAAATGAGTGTAGTCCACTCATTTAGATTAAAGATAAAATGAGATGAGGTCACACTCATTTATCTTATATGAGGGTAAATCAATTAGGTAAGTGTAGAAGCACTTTTAAATCAATACTCCATTATTTTGAAAGATGATCACATGATATTGTCTATTCATTATTTCACGCGTTTTTTAAGTTATAATATTCTGTCATGTAATAATTATTAGAATGGGACCATCAACTTTACTTAATGTTTGCTAGAAATTTAGATCACCTAAAATGTACGAGGGGATAGGGGTGTTCATTCGATCTGAATCGAACCGGACCGGTATCGAAATTATCCAAAGTTTAGTATACCGGTAAATTAGTTCGGTTCCGATTTTATCAAAAAATATTATTATTATTATTTATTTATTATTAATAATAATAATAAAATAAGAAAATCGTTACATACCGAACCTCAAAATGGTGAACCGAAACTGGTACTGAACCCATACTGAATCAACCAATTCAGACCAATCCGGTTAACTAAAAATTCAAAAAAAATGGACACCCCTTCGAGGGGAGATGTGGTGTTGAAGTTTGTTGAAATTGATGTGAAGTAAATGTTTCAAATTATAAAATTATTATTAATTTTTAAAATTTAATTTAATATATTTTTAAATTTAAAATTAAGATAATTTATTAAAAATTATAAAATAATAAATTATACAAAGAATAATATTTTTTAGATAATTTATAATATTTATCATTTGATTTATTAAAATTAAATAAATTCATGTCAATTATAAATATAAAAATATCTTAACTTTTTTTAAAAAAAAATTCATAATACTTTTATATTTCAAAATGAAAGGAGTATAAAATTTTGTTTGTTGGAAAGACATGCCAAATTTTTTCAAAGAACTTTATGTTTGATGACAAGTCTACAAACACAATTTTAGGATACAAACTCAAACACAGACTCTATCTCTACTATTAAAAAATTGGGTCTGACATAGATTTTTAAGTCAGACTCCACTTTTTAATAGTGAAAATAGAATTTATGTTCCAAAATTTGTATATTTAGATTTATTCGTTTGGAATTGTTGTGGTCAATTTCTATGTAAGAAAGATTATTGTAGGTGTCTTTTCAGAGAAATTTTCATTCTTTTTTTATATGTCGTTGATAACAAGGTTATTGAACCCGGACCAGACCACCGGTTCGACTGGTAAAAATGGGAACCGGTTTGCACTACGCTCCGGTTCAAACAAAAAATCAAGTTTGGTAAAAATTCGGTCAAACTCGGTGACCCGACTGTTAAACCAGTCGACACAGTAACCTAGTAACCGATTCCCTACCTCTTTTTTTATATATATATTTTTAATTTAAGCCTTTGAATTTGATTGAGTTTTGAGTTATGATCATGATTTAATATCTTTCTTTTTATGTAGATTTAGTATTTATTTGAATTATATAAAGTAAACATTGTACAAATAGATTTAGTTTATTTTTTATCGAATTTGATTGAATGTATCCTATAGATGTTTATATTCATTTGTGTTTGATTTTATCACTCTTGAGTCTTGAGTTATGATCATAATTTAATATCTTTCTTTTTATATAAATTTAGTATTTTTTGAATTGTATAAAGTAAATAATGTACAAATAGGTTTAATTTTTATTTTTTTTATAGATAAATTTATTAATTTTACATATTTACTAAATATTATATATAATATATAATAATAATTAATAGATTTAATTATTTATTATTTATTACATATTAATGACGTCACTGGTGTAATAAAGGTTCAACCACTAGTTGGACTAGTGACCCATCTATCAAGTACTTTTTTCGGTTCGATGACTGACCCAAATTTAAGAACACTAATTGATAGCCCCTATAACACCTTTTTTCTCATGTCCCACAAAAAATAAAAAGTCAATGTACTTGTCTACCACTCCACCTTATCCAATTTGAAATTTGAGGTAGACTTAGAGGAAAATTTATACCTTACTCTTAGAGTATGGTTATAGTATGCTCTACCCTCTTACATGTGGGTGTGGTCCACACGTGGTGGAGTTAATGTAGAATTCACCCTCATGTGAGAGTGGTGAAAAATACTGTAACCATATTCTAAGAGTATGGAATAACACCTCTACTTAAAGGGTCAAGCAAGTTAGTGTTTTAAGTTGACCACGCCAGAAGAAGTCATCATATTATCTTCTCATGAGGAGACGAGGAAAAAGAGAGGAGAAAACCCTGATAAACCACTTGTTAGAGAGAATTATACAAGAAATAAGGGTTTTTCATTTTTGAAAAATAAACATTGTATTGTTACGTTTCAATCGTAAGAGTTAGGAAGAAATCAAGGAAAAGAGCGAGAAGAAGAATTAGGAGGAGAACTTACGATTTACGAAAAACTTATTTCAATACGTGACGGATGTTGAATTTGATTTTGTTGTTTTTTCTCATTCAAATCATTGTACTATATTCTATGAAAGTATGATTTTTATGTAAATTATTCTTTAATAAAAAAAAATGTTACTTCATGATTATTCTAGTTCTACATTTATATTTTTGTCCCTTAAAGAATTAAAGTGTTTGCTCCATTTTTATTTTATTTTATTTTATTTTATGTCAACATATCAAATAAAGAAAAAGAAAAAAGCAAAGAAAATGAGAAGTGATCAAAGATTCAAAGTTATAGGTGAACCCCACGAAAACACAATCAATGTTACTTGTTTACCCCTTTTGCAACTTTTAATTACAAAGTTTCCATTGCGTAGAAGTCACTTTGAAGACCTTGTCCAAATGGAAATAATTCCGCAGACTTGTCGGGTCATGGAAGTTAATCAACGCATTGTTTCAAGTTGACCACGCCAAAAGTAGAGCCGTAAATGATAATAAAAAAAATAGAATTTATATTTGAAAAAGAGTTTTATGTATTATTATAAATTTGTGTCGAATTATAATTATAAAATATATTAAGACATCAAATTAAATAAAATTATAAGTGGAATCCTCTTATTATTCATTTATTCTAAAGGGTTACCACCGATAGTTATCCCCGAAACTGACAATCAATAAGTCGACATATACATTTGTAATATATATCATTTTTTTCAAAAAAATAAATAAATATTATTTGTGTTTGAAAAAAATGGATATATTATTATTCGATTTTAAAGTATCCTCGAATAAACGGATACCAATATGGATATAAATGTATTCGCTTATGTTTAACATTCGATCGTAAATGTATCCAGCAGATAGTGAATATCTGACATCATCTGATATATATGTGTGTGTGTTTGTGTATATATTAATAATTTAATTATCAATCATCATATATTAAGTAAAAAAAAATTCAACTAACATTCCTTACATATATAATAATTTATTTTACTATCATACGAAAATTATTTTTGAAATATATCATTTTTTAAATTTATTTTTTGCTAATTAAAAATATATCATTTTGCTTTTAAAAAGTAGGAAATTGAACTTTTAAATATAATGTTAATAAACTGAAATGAATTCATTTAATTTTAATTAATGCATTTGTATTATTGTAAAGTATAAAATATCTAAAACGTATCATTTAACAAAAAAAAATTATATATTGCAATAAAAAAACTTAAGTGCGACGTTGGGGACAATATAATTTTATTGTTAAAATATTTTTCTTAAACAAATAAGTGTTTATAAATAGTAACTTTAATTTTGTAATATTTTTAGCTTGACTTGTATTAAAATCAAGTGCAACTATAATAACTAGTATTACATCAAGCTATTCTCAGGAACTATTTATTCATTTATAAGGGAAAAAAGGTTTTCCAAACTTTTTCTGAGAATCTATACGACTAATACCATTACAATTCAATTGTAAAACTACATTTTCTTAATCTTCCATAGTATCTATTGAATTCTCAATTTTGTTAAAAAATAGACTCAAACCTATAATTTTGTACAGTAAGGAAATAGTCATTTACCATTGTATTATCAACTTTGATGTAAGGTTTTCTTAACTTTTATTGTAGGAACAAATTTATTACTATATATAAAAAGCCAAAATACAATTAAACCAACCAACCGAGTTAAATCGGTTTAATTTCAAAACTCGCCGAGGTAAGTCGGTTGAATTGTCCAATTTTGGCTTCAATTACCAATTAGCTGAGTTGTCTTGGTTGGTTGGTATTGCGGTTCAATTGGTTGTCGATTGGACTGTCTATCCCGTCTCTTCATCTCCATTGAAAGCTTAATAGTTTCTCAAGAATTCGAACTATTTGATGTCTCTTCACTGCTTCCTCTCAATCGTTCTCGGCTTCTAAGGTTTCTCTCTCTATAATTCAAACCATTTGGGGATTTTCGTATGCAGGATTAGAGAGTGATTACTATTTTGCCGATCAATTCAGTTGCTTTGATTTCCTCTCCCAGATTTTATGAATCACGTGTGGTAGGTTGGAGCGTCGGTGACGGGCGATGTGCCGGATAAGCATGAGTTACCAGCAACTTAGCACCGGCGGCCACCGCGCCTCAACTTCAGGTCTCTCTTTAAACTCTGCTACACCTCAAAATTGAAAAACTCAAAAGTGATTATATATCGTTATCTTCTACTTTGTATTTTAAACTTTTCAATTTTTCATAACATTAGTTACCAGAGCACGAAACCCCAAATCAATTTTCAGTTTTGATTTCAGTTTTCTTCTGATTTAGTTAAATAGGTATTTGTTTCAGCTATAAGTTATAACTGGGTTAGGATCATAACTTGAATTGAGCTCTCTCCTAAGCTGATTCTGTTTATGTTGTTATTCCCATTTGCTACATTTTGAAAATTGGTCGATATTCTTTGACTTAAGGTATTCAGATTGGGAAATATTAAAATCAGGATATTTAAATTTACACTCTAATTAGAATCCACCCATTTCTTCATTTTATTCTTTACAGTTGAAGATTAAAGAATTCTTCCATTTTCTTTTTTACAGTTAAAGATTAAAGAATTGAATGTTATGGTTGAGTCAGAAACATCCCAGGCAAGTGTTTTATAAATTCTTATGGGGTTTGAAGTGACTGGCTCCCGGTCCTCTTTCGTTTATTTTGATCTCCTAAATTTCTCGACAATCTTCTAATTCGATTCCTTTTGATCATATTAAGGTATGTTAGTTCCCAGAGGCGCACAAGTGATCTAGAAGGGGGGGGGGGTTGAATAGATCTTATTTAAAAACTTTTTCTTTTAAATATTAAGTTCAAAGATTTAATAACAATTAACAATCTTAATTAAGATTTGTTTGCACAGCGAAATATTAGTTTGAAAACACCCCTTAAAGATTTGAAAAACTTCTCCGTTAAGTTTAAGATTATTTAGAAGAAAGTCACTTGTTAAGTAAACTAATTCACAGTCATATGTAAACATATATATATATATATATATATATATATATATATATATATATATATATATATATATATATGTATATATATAAGACAGAATGTAAATGACTGAATGTAAATGACACCAGAGAGTTTTAAGTGGTTCGGAGACTGAATAACTCCTACTCCACTCTTCTACTACAACGAGTAGGAAATCCACTAAGGATGGTTCATACGGAACCCTTCAAGCTCATTAGCCTGGAAACTCTGGTTCACTAAGAACCCTTCAAACCCAGCTGGTTTGGTTAGTTTAGTCACAAAGACAAGGACATTACTGCCCTCTTCAAGTCCAGCAGACTTGGCTCTTTTAGTCACTATGACAAGGACAACTGCCCTCTTCAAGTCCAACAGACTTGGCTCCCTGATCATTTGAAAGAGGTTGGAGTTGCTACTGAGTTGTACTTTAAGTCCTATTGTCTTTAAACACTCAGTAGCAGGATGTGATCATTCCTGGGATAATATTGAGTTCGACAATGATGCTTGACTTCTTTATATGCTCAATATCATCTTATGATCACCCATTGTGCTGCTAGGCTTTTGTACTTTAGCTCATTTGGTACTTGATAACTTCTCGAGATGAACTCCTGAGATGACTGTGATGCTCCTTTCTTTTGGTACTCAGTTGTTCCTTCTTATCATAGACAGTTTATTGCTTCTCGAGATGGGCTTCTGAGATGACTGTGATGCTCCTTCCTTTTAGTACTCAGTTGCTACCATGTATGTATCAAGTTGGCATTTAAGCTTCTCTCTTCCATGTGCCTAGCAGCTTTGAACACTTCTCTTGTAATAGAGTTATATATCTCTATATCTCTCTCAATTCAGTGTTAGTGTTCTGATGGATCGTAGAGTTCTTTAGCATAACCATTCTCTGTTTTACTCTACGATCGGTTGTTGTCTACCATCATCTCTCTCGTGTATATTTTTCAACAATCGCAACAACCACCACACCTTTTTCTGTTTGTTATGTATGCCTTTATATGCTTTACCGTTGAGATCAATCCCGTTGGTTTCCTTTGGCTTTGTGCAGATCTTAAATATCTTCGATGTTTGACTTTCTTGCCACTTGTGCCAGTGCTTTTCCCTTTTTTGACATGTTCTGATATATTGACCTGTAGCTCAGCTTTCTCTGACTTTATAGCCGTTGCACTCCCAGAGTTGTTCAGCAAGGAGTATTATTTCCTTTGTTAATTAATCTTCTGATTTATCAATAAATACCTTCCTTGACTTTTAGAACCAACTGTTCTGATGCATTCAGAGATGTCCCATTGGTCTGACTTTATTCACCATTTTCCTGAGCAGTGGGTCCTGACTTACAGTCGTTTAGGCACAACGTCTACTACAACTCTGACATGCATTTGTATCTCAACAACATTTAATCTTTCCTTAATCTGGGCGAGGAGTATTCCCTTTTCTCTTGCACCATATAGCCGTTCTGTTAGTCTACTTGCCTTGACCTGCTTAATGAATTCGTTGAGTGATAGACTGTCTACTTTGTTTCTGCGAATTTAGCTTCATGAATGTTACTTGAGGTATGTCAAGTGAAACGTTGAGTTAGAACGATCTTTTCTCTAACTCTGCGACCTTGTTGCTCTGGTCATATCGTAGAGTTTGTGCTTGCAATGCTTTACTTTGATTTCATTCTACGATCTTGTAGGTTTGATCAAATTGTAGAGTTAGTTAACTGTAGTGCTTCTTAGTGGAATCGTTGAGTTGCAGTCTGTGTTGCTTCATCCTTTAATTCTACTCAACGATTGTTCCATGTGTATAGCAATCTTCTGTTATTCCCTTGTCATTTTGTTCCACTCTACGATCTCTTCTATCAGCATACATTCCAATCCTTGTAAGCTTGCTCAACAATTTTACTCTACGATTTTGCTAGAGAGTGTGTATCGTAGAGTACATTTCTTTTCTGGTTCAGCGTTATCTGCAGGCTAGCTTGTCTGTTCGACGATCGTAGAGTTCAGCTCTACGATTTGTACTTGAACAGTTCTTTAACTTTACTCGTATATCCTGTAGACTTCTTGCATATCTGTCTCTCTTTGATGATCGTAGAGTTATCCTGGTAAGGAGTCGTAGAGTTAACTCTACGATTTATACAAAATCGTTGAGTCTTCTTTGAAAGAAATCGCAGTGTCCGTTCTACGATCGTATAGACTGATCAACCTAACAGATTTGATCTTTTCTAACCAAGTCCTTTCTTACATTATTACATCATTACATATTGAAAGGACTTTTACAGACTTTGACATACACAAATACATCAATGATTCATTCTTATGCTACTCTGCTTATATCATACATCTTTTATGCAGAGTGACTTCTATTGAAAGATCAACCTAACATTTCTGATCTTTAAAATCTAAGTCCTTTGTACACATATAACTAAAAAAGGACTTTACAACATTTTAATCCGATAACTTTCATTCTCTTTAATAAGCAGCAGATAGTTTATAACAAGATCATATTTGTGCTATACTAGTGTATGCACATTACAGTATTTAAGATAGGTAATATATATCATACACCCACAACAATGTACGCACATAATTAGATTAACATATAATCACTTTGTCAAATAACCTTTTAAACACTTTTAGACAATCTGTGCACATAAACAAGTAAGCACATAATTACATTTAGAACATCTACGCACTTTTTCAGATACACATTATATATCAATCATGACAATCAATCATGTAAGCACATAAACACTTTCAGAGTATCTAAGCACATAATCAATTAAGCACATTATAAAATCACTTTGTCAAATAACCACATAAGCACATTTAGCCCAGTCCTTTTTGCACAACAGTCATCATCATCAAATCAAACAACATTCAACAAGGTATGTATAATTTGTCCCTTTTGACTTGAGGTTTTCTTCCTTGATATGTGAATCGGATATTCATATATCAAATTATATGTTTTTTTTCTCTCTCCATCTCCAACTATATCCTTAAATAATTCTTTTGTTGGAACAAAAGGAAGAATTTTAAAATGAATGGTATACATTTCGATTTTTGTACATGGTTTCGGTAATAGCTATTAGTGTGAATAGTGAAGGATTATTGTGGTGAAGTATTTTTAGTATTTAATCATTACAGTTTGGGATTTGGCAATTTATCTTATCATGTACTGTGCACATAAGTTCATACTATGGATATAAGTTTGTGAGATTCAAAAGTTGTAGGTCCGTTATCATCATATTACAAGATAAAGAGCTTTTGTTAGTGGTTGAAACTGCTGTTTTTGCTCAATAATAAGGTAATACTTCATTTGGGTAGATTTCTGGAAGAATTTATACTTTGTTTCATATACAAATGATAAATTTATGCACAGTGGAATTCCTTTGAAAACATGTATAGTATATGTCATTGTTTTCCTTATTACTGTTACTATTGTTAGAGAATTTGGAGTATTTAATGTCATTTGCTTTGTAGTTCATATGAAACATGAATTAGACGATTATATGGGGTTTTGAAGTTTCTATAGTCTCATGAAGTTTGTTAAAGACATTTTGTTTGACGAAGTTGCAGAGCCAAAGATCGGTTTGAAAGCTGGATTAATAAATTTTAGAATACTTTAACAAAAAGCGCAATTCACTCTAGAGAAATTTGTTGTCTTTTTTCTGCGGGATTGGCTATGTCTCAAAAGATACTTTTACAGTTTGGGATAGATATGATGTATGGCTATATTTTCTTCTTGATCTTTTTTAATGCAGGTTTCAAAACATATTGCAACTACCATAATCCAAGTCTTTTTTCTTTGAAAATTTTCGGTATATAAAATTTTGCCTTTTAAAAAAAGAAGTTTCAAATTGAGTATATATGTGTGATTCGTTTGTATGCATGAGTGTTGTGTATTAACGTTGTATCCGAGATAGACTTTGTTATATGTGGGTAATAAATGGGTGGTGTTAATTTTTTACTGTAGAGCTTTCTTATGTAGCAAATGAATGGGTTTTTGTTTCAATCATAAGGAAATGTGTAATGACATATATTACACTGTTGATGGGGTTTGATTTATAATTGATTGTAGAAGCAACTGTAATTGAATTCAATATGCTGTATATATATATATATATATATATAACCTAACATTATTTGTCTGAGAGTTGAAAAATTTCTTAATTCTAAATACCATTATTGTTTATCACAGATTTATGGTCGATCAATGGAACATAATTTGGACAGAAATCAATGGAACATGTATATGCAATATTCAATTGGTTTTGTCAAATTTATGTAGTTTATGATTTTTATACAGTTTTTTTGTGGGTTTAAGTTTTAGATGTGGTCCAGTTCTCTAAAAAGGTTTCTGTCTATGGGTTTATGGTTTCTAACTTTTTGTTTAGCACAAGCTTTTAAATTTCCAAGTTTTTAAATCTGGATTGAGCATTAGTCATTTGGTTTTGTCAAATTTATGTAATTTATTATTTTTATACAATTTTTTGGGTGGGTTTAAGTTTTAGAGAAGATAGGGTTTTTGATTTTTGTAACAACTCTCTATCCAACTGGGTTAGTTGAAAATCTAATGATTAACAATTGGATTGGGCGTTTCAATGAAGTGGGGGTTTTGTACTTGACCTTTATTGTATAAGGGTTTTTTTTTGTTGACAGGATATTTGCAAATAATCTTGGTTATGAAGCATGGGAAGAGAGGATAATTTGTCAAGAGAAGGGCAAGCACGCTGTTCACTATTATTTGAAGTCTACATCAGGGCGGTCGCTCCTTGCTGTTGCAGGGATTAAGAGGAGTCTTCGTCACATGGCTTATGTTGTGTCGAATGTGTTCTTGGAGGCTTATGAATCCAAAACATCAATTAATCGCAGCACCAAATGGGGAGCACAACGAGATGTCGTCAGCTGGCTCATTTTGTTGTTAAGAAATGATGGCCCACCATCTACCAAATCAAATATGTACTAATGTCGTAAGATTCTAAGGAACTTTTATATTCATCGGTGTTGCATGTAAAGAGAGACTTTGTGCTTTTAATGTGCTCTAATTAAAGCTTTGCATGGGCATTCATGCTAAGGCATTTGTGAAAAAGTTGTTCATACCACATTTGCTATCATGAATACAAGCATTTGGATCTCCTTTCCTGTTTTTATATGTAAGAATGGTAAGTAATTAGGAAGGATCTAATTTTCCTCCTTAAAATTGATTGTACTATCTTCACTAAGTTAATGCATATCTCTATGCAACAATTTGTGACTATACATCGAGTTTTTTTAATTCTCATATGGATAAATTCACAAGTGTTGTTTATTTGTAATTTCAATAATAAATTACTAGATATGGTGTTAACGTTAGTTGTGTTATTTATTTTTCATAATTTTATCTTTCTCATCGCAATTTTTTCAAATTATACAATCCGTTATTCAAACTAGCCCGTGCATTGCACGGGTTATCAACTAGTACTAATAACAATAGGTAAAGCGATCCATTTGATCCTTAATTATACCCATGGTTTAATTTTATTTTAGTCTTAGTACTTTTTTTTTAAATTCTCCTTACACTATTTTTTATAATATTACTTTAGTTCTCGAACACTACCACCTTATTAAAAAAGTTGACATTATATGAAACTAAAGACAATAATATTTTTTACGATATTGTTATTCTCAAATAATTATGAATCACCTAAAAAATCAGGTTTCTTAGTTTAATCAATAAAAATGATCATAGTTAATTTCAGCAATTAAATTTTAATTTGCATAAGTTTATTTTAATTTATAAACTAACATTTTTACACTTATTAATAATTCTTAAGTAGTTTTCACAGTAAAGTATTGTACTAATTAAAATAAAACAACGTTAATATCAATTTTGAGAATTTTAAAATTTAATAAATTAACTAGAAAAAAAAGTAAATTATTATTTTTATTTTCCAATACTAAAATATGGATAAAAAGACATTATTACCTTTTATCTCATATGCATGAGATTAAAAGAATTACATCTTTTTTTTTAATGTCATGTTATATTATTTTTGTAAGACCCCGACTTTTATTAAATACAAATTTAATTTATTTTTTTATATATTTTCTTCTAAAAACGATAAATGAATAAATTGACAAAAGTAAAAATTAAGAAAGGTTTGTACAAATTTTATGTTGTCGGAGAATATTCGTTTTGTCGGAGAATATTCATTCTGTGGGGGAATATTCAATTCGTACGACGGCGCCAAAATAACCAAATATTGGCGGACCCCCACAACGAATTATTGTCGGATATAGAAAGCGACATACGTAACATTTTTAAATAAATATAGTCAACGGTACTATTACTTTTAACTGTTAAAATACCCGGTGATAAAATAATAGTAACATACGGTATTACACAGTAGCACACAGTATTACACAGTAGCATACGGTATTGCACAGTGTTACATATTATTGAACTGATAAAGTGGCTATTGTACTATATTAACTTTATTGAACCAATAATTGTCACATGCATAATAATTTATATTATTGAGCTGATAATTGTCACTGTAGCATATGCACAGTAATTCACATTATTGAATCAATAATTGTCATTACACAGTAACGTGCTATTTTCTTATTTATTTTCAACATTATTGTTATCTCTTTTATGATGTTGATTAAACTGTTGTATTCTATTATTAGTTAATTTCTCTGCTTATCTAACTCAAAAAACCAACTACACTGTATTTATAACAATTAGTCATAATAATGAATAATTGTGAATTATTGTTGAATAATTGAATTGATAAAGTTATATATTTTTATTATGATAAATTATATAAAGTTATTTATTTTTATATATAAGGTTAATTAATTTATATAAAATTATTTATTTTTATATATAAAGTTAATTGATTTATATAAAGTTAGTTGTTTTATATATAAAATAAATTGAATGGTATAGATTAAAGATGATCGTTAAATGAATGATTTAGATTAAGAAAATCTTAAAAGATGAAATGAGTGGTATGGATTAAACATTATCTTGAAATATACGGTTTGGATTAAATTAGAAAATCTTGGTTTATGATAAGATTTTTGGCTATAAATAGAGACATTAATTTAAGAATTTTTCATAAAAACTTCCTTACTTATTTTTTCTTTTACTCTCTAAATATTTCTTTGTATAAGTTCTCTTTGAGTATGCTAAAGTCATCTTGAGTATTTGTGAAGATCTGTAAGTGTACAAGTATTGTGACGACCCCAAATCCGGGTTCTTTAACCTCGGGTTTGGTTCTCACTGTACAATACTTAACAACAATGAAATACATATATTGTATTCAAACTACGCGGAATAATACAAAAGGTTCCTTATATAAAGGCTACACTTCCCAAGGTCTATTAACCTTAAATTGTAACATTACATATCTTAAGGGAAATACAAAAGATTTACAACAGTAATTACATAACAGCAATTTAAACTAGCATGCAATTACTAAAACTAAGCATTCGCTTTCCCCTTGCCTTTGTTCGATTTAGAGCTTTCGGGATTGGCTGAAATATAGTCATGATATAGCAAGAATGAGCAACTAAATGGCTCAGCAAGTTTATAAACAACAATCATACGATATATCATGATGAAGGGAAATAACTTCAAGGTTTCAACAATAGCAATTGTGAAAGATAACAAGAATCAATGTTCAATAAAAGAAGGAATTGACTCTTTACTGCTGAGTGGTCTTTAATGACCATGAACTGCTACTAAGGTAGAACAGACATACAATGTCTGACTCCTTGTTAAAATAACGGGACACTTGAGGGGATCAGTCCTCTCATGTCCTATGTATATGCATCACATTTAGTTTTCTTGCGCGCTGTCGGGTCTCCGACAAATAAAAGTCCCCTTTAACTAGGGTTGTTCTATCTCAGTCTTACTGTAAGAATCCGCACCAGCAAATGGTTTGGATAAGCTTTTATAATATTCAATTAAATGAATTTAACATGCATTTGTCTAGCCGAAACAATTAGCTTAGACGTTCTTAAACAGTTTGCAAAAACACTATGTGCGAATACAATAATCAATAATGATGTGAACTAATTTTTGATAATTAATTCACTCAAAGGTCTGTCAAGTAACTACGGGTGTAGAATACTTGCTCAACAATAATTGAAATGTAAATACGGTTGAAGAATATCTGCAACAATAAATACAAGTTTAAGGGTAGAAAACTTGCCTGTCTGCTCAGCTACTGTAATATCCCAAATATTTTCAAAGTGATCTAACAAGATCTAAGCAAGGTTGTCAATTCAAAAGCCAAGATCGATTGTTCAAGCATACCTTGAGCTATCTTAAAGAATATATACGACTCGAAACTACGATCGTATACAACTAAGAGGTTAAATTCTTTAACCTAAACTATGTGTTATGTGATTAGTAAAACTTGAATTGAGCTTTTAAATGTGCTGTATGAAATATCTATGTGTAGGATTTTGTGTTTTGGTTCAAGTAGTTAACCTTAACACTTATTAAAAATCAGAAGTCAATTTAGGGCAAAAACCTAAATTGGAAAAAGAGTTAAAACCTAAACCCTAACCCTAGGGTCTAAACCCTAGAAAATAACCTAGGCCCTTGAGCAAAATGTGAAGGTTAAATTGACATTCTGTTTCAAGATTCAACCTTCCCACGCTTTAAAAACACGTAATAGTCAGTAAAAGTTTATCTCGAAAAACGTGTAAAAAGCACTATTCATGAAGAAACGTTTTTCATTCGTTTGATCGTTTCTTTCATATGTAGGACTTCTTGTATTTCACAACATAGTGATAATATGAGGTTTAGATGCCAGGGAATCAATAAAATTTTCTTGGGAAAAAGACAAAAAAGATACGATTTACGAGAAAACGTTTGTTGTCTTTTTGAACGTTGTTTTCAACGTTTGGACTTTTTCCATTTCACGATATAGCATTTATACGGGGAATAGATACCAGGGATCCACTGATATTTTTCCCAAAATAAAACGTAAAACGCTCTTCAAACGAAAACGCTTTCCGTTTTTGAACGTTCCGCTGAAGGATACAGTGTTTGTATGCAACACCGGTGCGTAATAAACAATAAAAGATTTTTCTCGAAAAGTGTGCCGGGAATAAGACGAAATAGGGAAAAGACAAAAATAAATATTATTTTTGACTTTTTGGTCTTCTAACCATTTTCTGAGAAATGGTCGTCAAAAACACTATTCACCGAAAAACGTGCCAAGTCTTTTGGACTTTTCACTTTACAGAAAAGTGTTCATTCGGAACAAAACTCAGTAATATCAAATTTTTAAATCAGTATAAGTTAACCATTTAGTTGTAATCAGACTGTTATATAATTAACTGCTAATTCATCCGTATTGTTTTCATCAAACGGATCATGAGATAGGTTAACATTAAATTTGAATAATCAAATTTATCAGATTAATACCTAATTATATTATTCAATCATAATTAGTGTCTAGAATGAAAGAAATTTATCAATCGCGTCGCCCGGTAGGTATATTTGAGAAAAATATACGGAAGATTATCCGAGATTAATTAAAGGAAAACTTCGAGGGTCAGACGAGACATCATATTAATACTGTATGATGTATTTTATTAATAAAATACGTATAAGTAATTAAAACTTATATTACTAATGCGAAATATTTTAAATTAATCGCACGCGATTTATCCGATATACCGAAATCGGAAGAAATAATGACAAAACAGCTCGGGAAGCTTCTAGAAGCTTGGCTTGGAAAATATCTAGATATTATTCTAGTTTTATTAATTAAATAATGTGCGAAATGACTAAAATGCCCTTAGCTTTTAAACTAATGACCAAACTACCCCGACCCTTGGTTTTCCTATAAATAGAAGGCTTAAGTTCATTAGTTCTTTACCATTTTTGAAAGCTAAAGAGCAAATATAGAGAGAGTTCTTGTGAGACAAGAATCGATTGCAAAGAAATAGTTAAAGCTTGCAATAATAAAAGGTACGATTCTTAATCGTTATTATGCTTAAAGTTTTATTTTATCGATGAGGCTCAAGAACATAAGTCGTAGCCATGTACGATTTTTCGTTCTCCGTGTTCCTTATGACTTGAGCAAGTCGTTGTTATGTCAAATTTCATTTCATAGTTTAAAGTTCAAGAACATACGTCGTATCCATGTACGGTTTATCCGTTCTCCGTGTTCTTCGTATGTTCTGGAGTATTATTATAAATTGTTATATTTAAGTAAACAAGTCGTTATAATGACCAAATTTTGTCAATTATAAAGTGTTATAATCACATATGTAAGCAGTTATAATGCTCAAATTATTTCAAGTATGAAATCCAAAAGCTCAAGAACATAAGTCGTTACCATGTACGATTTTTCGTTCTTCGTGTTCTTCGTGTGTTCTTGAGCAAAAGTCATAATTTCTACATAAGTAGGTTTATGATTTGGTAATTTAGTGTTATGGGATGATGAAACATGATGGCCTTGCTAAATAATGCTTGTGGCATCAAGTTTTAGTAGTCGAAACGAAGAACGATGAAACTTTGTTCTTCGTGTTCTTCGTGTTCTTCGATTCGTTCTTCGTTTTCTTGAGAAAAAGTCATAAAATCTTGTATAAGTTGGTTTATGATTTTGTTATTTTTATGTTATGAAGTGATACGGAGTGTTAGAACATGTTATCTTAGCAAATTAATGCTTGAGGTATCATGTTTTACCAATCGGATCAAAGAAAGCTAAGCTTAATATACTCGCAGAATATTTTTTTCAAATTTCTGAAAATTTAAAGTCTGAATCTGCCTTATAAACCTAAATGAAAGTCGTAGATCATGAAATTCTAAGCAATTTAGACTCAAGAATCACTCAAAAATATTTTCGTATGACAAAGTTATGGCTGTCACTGTAAAAGAGGTCAGAAATATGAATCAGTTTTAGATCAGTCCCATTACTGGGAAATATGTGTAAATCAGTAAGGAATCTCGAACTTTGGTCTGAATGAAAGTTGTAGGTACGGAAGTTACGAATGCGTGAAATTTTTAACGACTCAAAAATGTTTTAAAACGAAGAAGTTATGGCCGTTTAACCGAGCCGGGGTCTGGCAGTCCAACAATCTGCCCAAATCCGAAAATTTGGCTTAAAAATGAGTTTTTGAGTTAGCCAATTTTCCAAATAATTTCACCTATGAAAATAGTGTAGTTAAGTTATTCTAAGACTTATTCAAAAGGAAAATTTGATAAACTAACATTCGGGGTCGCGTAACCCTTTTTGTAGGCGTTTAACGATTTCCCGGGAAAACCCTAACATGGTTTCAAGGCAAGTCTTCTAACTCTTGCTATGTGCTACTTGTGTAGTATTGCTAAAATGTTAAATGAGATGTGTAATGTCATGTTATTATGCAATAGATGATATGTGAAGTCTTTAACTGATGTTTACAAGCCTTCTAACTGTTATGTTTTATGTTTACGATTTACGAACATGATTTATACATTTTGTGTGTCAATGTGATATAAATTGTTGGAACGTGAGTTATATGTGATATTAAATGAAGAATTATGTTCAGTCAATGCATGTTAAAAGTTTATATGAAAGCATAAACTGCGTATGTGCTGTATGTTAGACTTGCTGAGCCGTCGTGCTCATTCTTGCGAATAAAACCTTATTTGCAGATTAAAGATGAACGTTAAGAAGATCATGAACTTAAAGATGCAGCATAGATTAGGTTTTCATGTAAATTGATTGTATTTGTATGTCATAATGACTGTTGTAATACGAACAAACAAACATGTAACCGAATATTGAATGAATGATATAAATAATTATCATCAGAATGTTGTTATGTCTTTATTTTGATATAACCTAGAATTGTTAAAATTTAACATAGTATTGATAATGATCTATTTATCTGGATGAGGATCGGTAAATAACTTGTGAGTGCTGTACATCTGAGACAGAACTAAGCGATGTTGACTGGTCAAATCCATCGTTAAGGTTCCTCAGACCCAGGTATAACTCGTTATTACTATTCTGAATACCATATAAGTAGGATTATTGATATGAAGAGATATCTTTGTATATTGATACTTGTAGTACGAATGAGACCGTTACAAGTGGACGTATATAAAATATTTAAATCCTAAGGTTAAAATTAAACCGTTATATATGGTTTTATCCATTTATACGGATGAAATACAAGTTGATACTTGTATACTTATGAGACTGAGATCAAGTTAAGATCCAGGGACAATGTTAAGAGAAATTGTTAATGTATAGTCTAAAATAAGACTATTTCAACCAATATGATTATGGGATCATTGGTTAAGTCGATAGATGTATGAAATTAACGCACAAGGTCCGCCGCATCGAAAAAGCGGGGATTTTTGGGGGCGTTACAGCTACAATAAATGTCTAGCTTTAACTAACTTGCTTTGAAAGACCTAACATTAATAAAGTTGGTCTAATAATTAGTACGGCGTATTTGCATAACTATACGCTTGATAATGAACTTATTTACCACACATAAGTACTAACACATAATTTACATTAGTCAAAACAATATTATTAACCTTATAGACCCTTAATCATTTTAGGTTAATAATTTAATAAGTTAGAAAATATTTTTCTTAAGTGTTGGACACTTATTAAGCCCTTAAACAACTTATTACAATTGTTTAATTAAATCGTAATTAAATTCAATTTATTTTATGAACTCAATCTCTATTTAATTACTATTTAATCTTGATTAAATAGAAATTAATTAATTAACTCTAGTTATTATTTAAAATAAATAATAACTAATTATACTTACTTATTATTTAATTATAATTAAATAATAAATAATTATTGACTTAATTTTAACCTTCTTTAATTTAATATTAATCAACCAATAATTAACTAAGTAATTAACCTTACTTATTATTTAATTTAAGGAAATTAAATAATAGTTTACTAATCTTAATCCTCTTTAACTATTATTTAATGTCAATTAAATAATAATTAATTATTTAATTAATTTTAATTATTATTTAAGGTTAAATAATAATCAAATCATTCTTATTTATTAAATAATAAATTATTACTCTAATAACTTAATTTCCATTAATCGTTATTTAATGCTAATTAAATAATAATTAATTACCTAATTATCCTTATTTATTATTTAATAATATTTAAATAATAAATAATAAATTTATGAATTTTATCTCTCTTTAAGTATTATTTAATAGGCATTAAATAATAAATGCTAATTTATCATCTTTATTTATTATTAACATTTAAAATAATAAATAAATAATAAATTTATTTAACTTAACCATGGTTTAGCTAACTAGATTAATATTTAAAATATTTAAATATTAAACTTAATGAAAAATATCCTCCCCAATATTATTTTTGTATTATAATTATTTTTGTTATAATTTTAATTTAGTTTTTAAATATTTAAATTAATTAAATTTAACCCGAATGGCATTTCCGTAAATAAGTCGAAATCTGAACCGAGGGCAGAATGGTAATTCTGCCAAGAAAAACACGGAGGGGCATAAATGTAATTTCGCAGAAAACCGGTGCTGGCGCATTGCGCGCGCCATCAGTAGCAACGACCCAAAACGGTGTCGTTTTAAGAAGCCGGAAACGGCTTCCGCGCATTGCGCGGAGTAAATTCCCCACAGACGCCAAACGACGTCGTTTGGCTCCGTGTTTTGCCAGTCGAATGTCTTCCGCGCATTGCGCGGACTGTTCCTATTTTTCTCCCTTTAGCAGATTGTGAACAGTGCTATTTTTAACTAAAATTATACCTTCAATTAAGCTTTAACTCTTCAATAAAAATTCAAAAAAATTACCAATCACCTTATATTAATTTATAACATGAAAAAATAATTTTTCATGATTTAATATCATTATTTTTTTATAAAAATTTCTACATCACATAAACTACCATAAATCATAACTTTTTGTGTATAACTCCATTTTAAGTGATTCAAACTTTGTTTTTCTCATGATTTAATGTTCTATAATATTAGAACATCAAACCTTAGTTTTATAAAAATATTTTTGGGCATAAATTCCAAAACTTGTTTACACACTATTAAATACATATTTTAGCATATAAATATACCAAAATACAAACCAAACATATTAAACTCAAACATGACATAAATATTACCACTACACATTAATAACTATATTAACATGTTTACACTAACATGATGATTTATTTAATTTAAAAACAAACTACATTTAAAATAACAATTACCTTGTTTTAATGGCTATCTTCCTTTTTCTTCCAAAGTAGGTGATGAATGAAGATGACATGCACCAAAAACTCCTTCTCCTCTCTTAGTATTTTACTCTCACTAATTTCTCACTCTCAAATGCTCTCTAGCTCTCTCTCTTTTGGACTTAGAAAAATAATGAAATGTAGAAGTCTTACAAATGCAAGTATACTCCTACAAAATATTAGATACACATATTGTATATATTAATCTAGACCATCATGCACCTATATTGGATACTTACACAAGAAAATTAGTCCATACCTAGTTGGTGAGAATTTTGTGGGAAAGGACTTTCCCAAAAACCAAAACAAGCAACCTAATATTAAATAAAGGAAAAATAAAAGAAAATCAAAAAAATCATTTTCTCTCTCCTCTCCATGTTGCCGGCTGATGGATCAATATATGTCCCAAATTCATTGTCATTTTGCTTAATTTAAAAATTAAATAGTTTAATTAAGTATTTTTCAAGTGGGCCAATCATTGGGCTTTAATTTAAAATACCAATTGGGCTCCTATTAAATTGTTTGGGCTACTAAATTGTCAAATTTTATTATTCTACACTTGGGCTACTAATTGACCCATGTTGGGCTAATTTAATAATTTACACATTAATTATTCAATCCATGATTAAATAAATAATTAGATTGAATAAATAATTAAATATTCTAACCCATAAGTATTAAATTACTAAATGGACTAATAAATATTATTATTAATATTTCACATTATTTACATTAATTAATAATCATATTAATTAATTTATTATATTTAATTCACTCATTATATTCAATTTAATTGAATATTTAATTAATAGGAAACTTATCAATTATTTTGATATTAAAACTTTAGGGTTTGTTTGTGACGCCCCCAAATCTGGGCCCACACAGCCCAAACTTGAGTCGTCAAAATACTACAACAAAATTATTACAACAAAGCACAACGTACAACAATACAGTGTATAATAATACACAACTAAGTCTTCACTATTATTGTCACACTATTTTACAAAACGTGAAGACTATGATAACTATTCCTCGGACCCTCACTCCATTCCCCGGCTAGACCCTGTTATGTTTTCATCTCCTGTTGAAAAACAATGGAACAAAAAAAAGGGTGAGCTCAAATAGCCCAGTAAGAAATATCATGACTAAGATAATGACGAATAAATTATCATTAGCCTTCAACCGTTGAGTTCTTGATAGAATACAATAGACTACAAGGTTTATATCAAAAACTGTAGTTAAATTCTTAAACAATGTTCAGATCAATAATAGCAGCGGAATGAGCAATCTATTAGAAGAATAATGCAGACTATAATGTCCACTCGCTTCTCTTTTTCATAAAAACATCATCAACTTTTATCATCTGAAATACCATTAGTCATGATAATATAAAATCACAGTTCCTGATCATAATCATGCACATCAACAGTTCATCTTTGCACTACGGGCCAAAGATATTCAATATAGCACCAACGACCATGATTATACCAGATTCAGCCTTTGGTCATAATCATACCAAACAACAGTTCATCTTTGCACTACGGGCCAAAGATATTCAATATAGTACCAACGGTCATGATTATACCAGATTCAGCCTTTGGTCATAATCATACCAAGCAACAGTTCATCTTTGCACTACGAGCCAAAGAGAACATTCACCACGTGCCATAAAAGACACCGAACAGATGTATCGCCTTTAACCTATTATATCGCCTTTAACCTATCATCTGTTCAACAAATATATCACATCTGTGCCCCCGGCCACAGATATTCACAACAGCTTGATTTTTGGATGATTAGAATGATATAAATGATGAACAGAAGAAATAGGATAACAATAAGTATCGGAAGTTTACTTTGTACAGATTCAAATAATGTCCAAATTGTCAACATGATGTGGAGTGAAATTTAAAAATGATATTCAAGATCCATAGTTCAGAATAACGGTTACAATTCAATAGAAAGGTTCACGTAAATAGGAAGGTTCAGTTGAAATAATGAAGTTCAACTATTATGGAACATATAATATTTTCAGGAATTATAGAAGCAATAGTTCCATAATAAATTTCGATTTAGGAGTATGAAAGAAAATAATATCCCTTACCGTAGCAGGTTTGATTAACAAAAGGTGAAGGAAATTAATACAAAGGGTTATTCACCAACAGGCGGCAATCCGCTCCGTAAGGTTATTCCCACAATTTAATATAATTTGAGTACAAAGAGTTATTCACCAAACAGGCGGCAATCCGCTCCGTAAGGTTATTCTCAGAGATTAATAATAAATGAATACGAAAGGTTATTCACCAACAGGCGGCAATCCGCTCCGTAAGGTTATTCCCACAATTTAATAGAATTTGAGTACAAAGAGTTATTCACCAAACAGGCGGCAATCCGCTCCGTAAGGTTATTCTCAGAGATTAATAATGAATGAATACGAAAGGTTATTCACCAACAGGCGGCAATCCGCTCCGTAAGGTTATTCCCACAATTTAATAGAATTTGAGTACAAAGAGTTATTCACCAAACAGGCGGCAATCCGCTCCGTAAGGTTATTCTCATAGATTAATAATGAATGAATACGAAAGGTTATTCCCACAATTTAATACATGGAAATAAAAGGCACGTCTTATGAGTAAGGAAGAAACAATATTATTATCGAGAATCAAATAATGATAATCCCTTACCATAGTATGTTTGAATAATGGAAGATGAAAAAGATGGTATCCCTTACCGTAACACGTGACTGAATATTGATTTAAATGAGGTTGATTAACTTGAATAGTACACGTATACTTATAGATCTTCACAAATACTCAAGATGACTTAAGCACACTTAGAGAGAACTTTCACAAGAAGTATTTAGAGAGAGAAAGAAAGAACAAGTAAGGAAGTTTATGAAAAATCCTTAAGTTAATGCTTCTATTTATAGCCAAAAATCTTATCATTCATTTAATCTAAACCATTCATTTAAAGATCACCTTTTAATCTACACCATCCATTTCAAATATTATATTATCTTTAATCTACACCATTCATTTCATATCACCTAATAATCACCTAACTTTATATTATAAACAAATCAATTTAATTATTCAACAATAATTCACACTTTAATCTACACCATTCATTTTATATCACCTAATAATCACCTAACTTTATATTATAAACAAATCAATTCAATTATTCAACAATAATTCACACTTTAATCTACACCATTCATTTCATATCACCTAATAATCACCTAACTTTATATTATAAACAAATAACTTTATCAATTCAATTATTATGACTAATTGTTATAAATACAGTATAGTTAGCTCTTAGATATCAAGTCAATAAATTAATGAAATACAACTGTTTAAATAACATCATAATAGAGATAACAATAATGTAAAATAAAGCATACGTTACTGTGTAATGACAATTATTGATTCAATAATGTGAATTACTGTGCATATGTTACTGTGACAATTATTAGGTTCAATAATTTTAAAAACAGTGCAACAACAATTATTGACTCAATGATATAAAATACAGTGTAATGACAATTATTAAATCAATAATGCAAAATACTGTGTAACAACAATTATTGAATTGATAATATAAAATATTATGCAGTGACAATTATCGATGAAATGATGCGTAACAGTTATGGTGTCAATTATCAGACCAAAAATATGAGACACTATGCAATACCGTGTGTTACTGTAGAGTACCGTGTGCTACAGAAAATACCATAAACTACCGTATGCTACTATTCTTTTATCATCGGTATTTTAACAGTTCCGTTGACTATTTTTATTTAAAAAGGTTATTTCTGTCGTTTTCTATATCCGACAAATATTCCGTTGTGGGGTCCACCAATAATTTGTTATTTCGGCGCCGTCGTACGACACGAATATTCCCCGACCAAACGAATATTCCCCGACAAAGCGAATATTGTCCGACAAAATAAAATTTGCACATAACATCCTTAACTTTTAACTTTATCGATTTAACCACTTACTGTTTCAAAAAAATATATATATGAAGAAAAATTAAATTTTGTATTTCATAAAATTCGGGGTCTTACAACCTCCCCTCCTTATGAAATTTCGTCCCCGAAATTGACGTACCTGACATATCGAAGAGGTAAGGATACTTAAATTTCATCTCAGATTCTAGCTCCCAGGTCATTTCCTCAGTATCTTGGTTCCTCCATAAAACCTTAACTTGAGGTATAACCTTTGAGCGTAGGATCTGCTCCTTCTTATCTAGGATCTTAACAGGTACCTCCTCGTATGTTAAATCCTCTGCTATAACGTCTGGTTCTAACTCAATGACGTGGTTTGGGTCCTTCACATATTTACGTAACATAGATATGTGAAAAACGTTATGGATGTGAGACATACTTGGTGGTAGGGCTAGTCTGTAGGCTACGGTTCCTATTCGATCGAGGATTTCAAATGGGCCAATAAATCGAGGGTTAAGCTTTCCTCTCTTTCCGAATCTCGTAACCCCTTTCCATGGAGAAACACGTAAGAATACATGATCTCCGACGTTGAAACTTTCGTCTCTCCGATGAAGATCAGCATAACTCTTTTGTCGTTCTTGTGCGGTCTGTATTCGTTGTCGGATCATTTGGATCTTTTCGGTCGTCAAGCGTACCAACTCGGGTCCCAACAATTTTGCTTCTCCTACCTCATTCCAACATATTGGAGAGCGACACTTCCTTCCATACAATGCCTCGAATGGAGCCATGCCTATGCTTGCTTGGTAACTGTTGTTGTAAGAAAATTCCACCAATGGCAAGTACTTATCCCAACTTCCTTTGAAGTCTAATACACAAAGTCTCAAAAGATCTTCGAGGGTCTGGATCGTCCTTTCCGATTGTCCGTCCGTTTGAGGATGGTATGCAGAACTAAAACGTAGTTCAGTGCCCATAGCTTTTTGTAGACTGATCCAAAAGCGTGAAGTGAATCTAGGATCTCGATCAGAAACTATGGAAACTGGCATGCCATGCAATCTCACGATCTCATTTATGTACATACCGGCAAGACGTTCAAGTGAAAAGTTTTCTCGTATAGGCAAGAAATGAGCAGATTTGGTCAATCTATCTACGATCACCCAAATTGCATCTAAGCCTTGAGAAACTTTTGGAAGACCCGTCACGAAGTCCATATTGATGTGTTCCCACTTCCATTCGGGAACTTCAAGTGATTGTAATGGACCTTTAGGAACTTGATGCTCTGCCTTGACACGTTGACAAGTTAGGCACCTTGAGATAAACTCCGCAATCTCTCTTTTCATATTGTTCCACCAAAATGTATGTCGAAGATCTCGATACATCTTGGTACCTCCTGGGTGGATTGCAAACGGCGTGTTGTGTGCCTCCATCATGATTTTATGCTTTAATTCAGGATCGTTAGGAACACAGAGTCGAGAGTTGACTCGAAGTATTCCTTTCTCGTCGATTCTTGCTTCGGGAATGGCACCTTCTTGTACTTTCTTTATCATGTTTATCAGTTCCGGATCGGTAGCTTGAGCAGCTTTAATTTTATCGATTAAAGTTGGTTCTACTCGCACGTGAGCAATCTTCGAGCGGGTCCCTGGTGTCTTTAGCTCTATCTCCATCTTTTGCAAGTCGTACAAAATACACTTTTGTGTTGTCAGCAGTGCACTTGTACTTGCATAAGATTTTCTGCTCAAAGCGTCAGCTACAACGTTCGCCTTTCCCGGGTGATACTGGATTGTGTGGTCATAATCCTTTAACAGCTCAAGCCAACGTCGTTGTCGCATGTTGAGTTCCTTCTGGGTGAAGAAATACTTGAGACTTTTATGATCCGTATAGATATCCACTTTTTCTCCGTACAAGTAGTGTCTCCAGATCTTCAACGCGAAAACGACTGCTGCCAACTCTAGATCATGAGTAGGATAATTTTTCTCATAATCTTTGAGTTGTCGAGAGGCGTAGGCTATAACCTTTCCATGTTGCATAAGGACACAGCCTAGACCTTTGCCAGAAGCATCGCTGTAGATAACAAATTCTCCTGATCCTGATGGTATGGTCAGAACAGGAGCTGAAACCAGTCTCTTCTTGAGTTCTTGGAAACTTTTCTCGCATTCCTCGCTCCATATGAATTTTGTGCTTTTCCGAGTAAGCTGCGTTAATGGAGTGGCGATTCGAGAAAATCCTTCTACGAATCTCCGATAATAACCAGCTAGACCCAGAAAACTTCGGACTTCGGTTACTGTTTTGGGTTGTTCCCAATTTAGTACCGTTTCAATCTTCGCAGGATCGACTGATATTCCTTGACTAAAAATCACATGCCCAAGAAACGCGACCTCCTCAAGCCAGAACTCACATTTCTTCAACTTGGCATATAATTTGTTTTCACGGAGCTTTTGTAGTATCAATCTCAGGTGTTGTTCATGATCCTCGCGACTCTTGGAGTATATGAGGATGTCATCAATAAAGACAACCACAAAATGATCCAAATGTTCCTTGAATATCCTGTTCATCATGTCCATGAAAGCTGCAGGAGCATTAGTTAGTCCAAAAGGCATGACTAAGAACTCATAATGCCCATAACGAGTTCTGAAAGCAGTCTTTGGAATGTCCTCAGCTTTACCTTTAACTGATGATATCCAGAACGGAGATCAATCTTTGAGAAATGTCGAGCGCCTTGCAATTGATCAAACATGTCATCAATCCGAGGTAACGGGTACCTGTTCTTGATGGTGACATGGTTCAATTCTCGGTAGTCAATGCACAATCTCATACTCCCGTCTTTCTTCTTCACAAATAGAACATGAGCACCCCAAGGTGATGCACTCGGACGAATGAAACCGGTATCCAACAATTCCTGTAGTTGGACTTTTAACTCTTGAAGTTCAATGGGAGCCATTCGGTAAGGAGCTTTGGAAATGGGTTTGGTACCGGGTTCAAGATCAATATAAAAATCAATTTCACGGTTTGGGGGTAAGCCAGGAAGTTCTTCAGGAAAAACGTCAGGAAACTCATTAACAATGAGAGTATCATTCAAGTTTGACGTATTTTTGTTCAAATCAGTGACATGAGCTAAAAAGGCTTGACATCCGTTTTTCAATAAACGAATGGCTTTATGGCTAGAAATAACAGTTATAGATTTCAATGGTTTAGTTGCTTGAATTTGCATGACAGGTTGATTAGGAATATGAAAACTAATAATCTTATGAAAACAATCAATTTTAGCATGATGGGTAGTCAACCAATCAATTCCTAAAATCACATCAAATTCATGCATCTCCAAAGAAATAAGGTCAACAGGTAATGTGAGGTTGTTGATTTGAACTAGGCAAGATTTATAGACAGTAGATGTAATGGTCATTTCTCCTAATGGGGTTTCAACTGATAAGTCAAAGTCCAAATTTTCAGGAGTTAAGTTTAAACGCTGAGCACATGCAGGTGAGATAAAAGAATGGGTAGAGCCAGTATCTAACAAAGCGTAGACTTCACGAGAATTTATGAATAGCTTACCGGTTATCACCTCGTTCGAGTTTCGCGCCATTTGGGATGTCACAACAAAAGCTCTCCCTTGAACTACAGATTTTCCCTTATCCGCGCTAGCTTTTGGTATCATCATTGCAGCTGGACTTGATTTTGTGGCAGGACAGAACCGCGCAAGATGACCCTCTTTCCCACAACTGTAGCACTTTTTGGACTGCAGTGTACAGTTTGGGCTGATGTGACCTTCCTGACCACACCTATAGCATCTCACTGGTGGTCGATCTTCTCCCCTTGAAACTGGGGTCGGTGCTGGTGTTGGTACTGGTGCTGGTGCCCTTCCATAATTATTATGGAATCTCTTTCTTTTGAAATTGTTCCCACTAGATTCTCCTCTTCTGTTATTTGGTATGGAATTATCACCGAAGTGTTGGTTACCTCCTCGATGGTTCTCGTTCCTGTGGTTGTTGTCACTCCTTTCTCTATGCTGATCATTAACTCTTGGCTGCAATGTTTCATCTGTTTGCTCCACCCTTTGAGCCCTATCTACAACATCTGAATACAAACTAAATTTATGAGAGCTAAGTTGTTGACGAATTTTGAATCTCAAACCTCTTAGGAACATCCGACTCATTCGTGCTTCGTCATCCACAAGATGGGTGGCAAAGCGAGATAACTCGGCAAACTTGGCTTCATATTGGGAGACTGTCATGTTTCCCTGCTCCAGCTTAATGAATTCCACCTCTTTCATATGGTGGATGCTTTCTGGGAAATACTTCTCGTTAAACAGTTCTTCGAATTCTGTCCAAGACATTTCGAGTGCTGAAGGTTGGATACGTTTTACCGCTTCCCACCAATGGTCCGCCTCACCTCGTAACATAAAAGTGGCAAATGGCACCTTCTGATCATCAGCGCATTGTAAGACATCAAGTATTTTTGTCGTCTGCTTTAGCCATGCCTCCGCTTTGAGTGGGTCAGGCTTCCCGTGGAATTCAGGTGGTCCTAATTCTTTAAATTGCTTAACAGTGACCATCCTCAAATTGCCAGCGTTTCTACCGTTATTATTGACTGGATTTCCTCTTCCTTGATTCTGTATGAACTGCATGAAATTCCTAAAGAATCCATCGTTCATCATGTTATCAGGAACATTATTTCCTGAGTTGGCAGGAGGATTGTTTGGGGCCTCTTGATTCTCGGCTACATTTGCTTCAGGCATTCCATAGTTAACCTCTTGATTTCCAGATGCCATACTAAACTGTGGTCACAAAATAAATGTTAGTTCAAATAAACTGACTCATCACTTCATGTTCCTACATTCAAATCGACTCATTAGATAATAAAATCTATTTTAGGTAGGACACACTAGTGACTGATTCTATTCGTCTCTCCCCTCCTAGTTCTAACCCCAGATCTCCATTAAAGATCATATCCCTAAGCTCTGATACCAACTGTGACGCCCCCAAATCTGGGCCCACACAGCCCAAACTTGAGTCGTCAAAATACTACAACAAAATTATTACAACAAAGCACAACGTACAACAATACAGTGTATAATAATACACAACTAAGTCTTCACTATTATTGTCACACTATTTTACAAAACGTGAAGACTATGATAACTATTCCTCGGACCCTCACTCCATTCCCCGGCTAGACCCTGTTATGTTTTCATCTCCTGTTGAAAAACAATGGAACAAAAAAAAGGGTGAGCTCAAATAGCCCAGTAAGAAATATCATGACTAAGATAATGACGAATAAATTATCATTAGCCTTCAACCGTTGAGTTCTTGATAGAATACAATAGACTACAAGGTTTATATCAAAAACTGTAGTTAAATTCTTAAACAATGTTCAGATCAATAATAGCAGCGGAATGAGCAATCTATTAGAAGAATAATGCAGACTATAATGTCCACTCGCTTCTCTTTTTCATAAAAACATCATCAACTTTTATCATCTGAAATACCATTAGTCATGATAATATAAATTCACAGTTCCTGATCATAATCATGCACATCAACAGTTCATCTTTGCACTACGGGCCAAAGATATTCAATATAGCACCAACGGCCATGATTATACCAGATTCAGCCTTTGGTCATAATCATACCAAACAACAGTTCATCTTTGCACTACGGGCCAAAGATATTCAATATAGTACCAACGGTCATGATTATACCAGATTCAGCCTTTGGTCATAATCATACCAAGCAACAGTTCATCTTTGCACTACGAGCCAAAGAGAACATTCACCACGTGCCATAAAAGACACCGAACAGATGTATCGCCTTTAACCTATTATATCGCCTTTAACCTATCATCTGTTCAACAAATATATCACATCTGTGCCCCCGGCCACAGATATTCACAACAGCTTGATTTTTGGATGATTAGAATGATATAAATGATGAACAGAAGAAATAGGATAACAATAAGTATCGGAAGTTTACTTTGTACAGATTCAAATAATGTCCAAATTGTCAACATGATGTGGAGTGAAATTTAAAAATGATATTCAAGATCCATAGTTCAGAATAACGGTTACAATTCAATAGAAAGGTTCACGTAAATAGGAAGGTTCAGTTGAAATAATGAAGTTCAACTATTATGGAACATATAATATTTTCAGGAATTATAGAAGCAATAGTTCCATAATAAATTTCGATTTAGGAGTATGAAAGAAAATAATATCCCTTACCGTAGCAGGTTTGATTAACAAAAGGTGAAGGAAATTAATACAAAGGGTTATTCACCAACAGGCGGCAATCCGCTCCGTAAGGTTATTCCCACAATTTAATATAATTTGAGTACAAAGAGTTATTCACCAAACAGGCGGCAATCCGCTCCGTAAGGTTATTCTCAGAGATTAATAATAAATGAATACGAAAGGTTATTCACCAACAGGCGGCAATCTGCTCCGTAAGGTTATTCCCACAATTTAATAGAATTTGAGTACAAAGAGTTATTCACCAAACAGGCGGCAATCCGCTCCGTAAGGTTATTCTCAGAGATTAATAATGAATGAATACGAAAGGTTATTCACCAACAGGCGGCAATCCGCTCCGTAAGGTTATTCCCACAATTTAATAGAATTTGAGTACAAAGAGTTATTCACCAAACAGGCGGCAATCCGCTCCGTAAGGTTATTCTCAGAGATTAATAATGAATGAATACGAAAGGTTATTCCCACAATTTAATACATGGAAATAAAAGGCACGTCTTATGAGTAAGGAAGAAACAATATTATTATCGAGAATCAAATAATGATAATCCCTTACCATAGTATGTTTGAATAATGGAAGATGAAAAAGATGGTATCCCTTACCGTAACACGTGACTGGATATTTATTTAAATGAGGTTGATTAACTTGAACAGTACACGTATACTTATAGATCTTCACAAATACTCAAGATGACTTAAGCACACTTAGAGAGAACTTTCACAAGAAGTATTTAGAGAGAGAAAGAAAGAACAAGTAAGGAAGTTTATGAAAAATCCTTAAGTTAATGCTTCTATTTATAGCCAAAAATCTTATCATTCATTTAATCTAAACCATTCATTTAAAGATCACCTTTTAATCTACACCATTCATTTCATATCACCTAATAATCACCTAACTTTATATTATAAACAAATCAATTTAATTATTCAACAATAATTCACACTTTAATCTACACCATTCATTTTATATCACCTAATAATCACCTAACTTTATATTATAAACAAATCAATTCAATTATTCAACAATAATTCACACTTTAATCTACACCATTCATTTCATATCACCTAATAATCACCTAACTTTATATTATAAACAAATAACTTTATCAATTCAATTATTATGACTAATTGTTATAAATACAGTATAGTTAGCTCTTAGATATCAAGTCAATAAATTAATGAAATACAACTGTTTAAATAACATCATAATAGAGATAACAATAATGTAAAATAAAGCATACGTTACTGTGTAATGACAATTATTGATTCAATAATGTGAATTACTGTGCATATGTTACTGTGACAATTATTAGGTTCAATAATTTTAAAAACAGTGCAACAACAATTATTGACTCAATGATATAAAATACAGTGTAATGACAATTATTAAATCAATAATGCAAAATACTGTGTAACAACAATTATTGAATTGATAATATAAAATATTATGCAGTGACAATTATCGATGAAATGATGCGTAACAGTTATGGTGTCAATTATCAGACCAAAAATATGAGACACTATGCAATACCGTGTGTTACTGTAGAGTACCGTGTGCTACAGAAAATACCATAAACTACCGTATGCTACTATTCTTTTATCATCGGTATTTTAACAGTTCCGTTGACTATTTTTATTTAAAAAGGTTATTTCTGTCGTTTTCTATATCCGACAAATATTCCGTTGTGGGGTCCACCAATAATTTGTTATTTCGGCGCCGTCGTACGACACGAATATTCCCCGACCAAACGAATATTCCCCGACAAAGCGAATATTGTCCGACAAAATAAAATTTGCACATAACATCCTTAACTTTTAACTTTATCGATTTAACCACTTACTGTTTCAAAAAAATATATATATGAAGAAAAATTAAATTTTGTATTTCATAAAATTCGGGGTCTTACATTGTTCACTAATTTAATACATATTAGTGACCCCTTTAATTAATTTTAGTAATTAATTACATAATTATTTAATCACATAATTAATTAATCACATAAAAAGATTTAAATAATCTCATAAAACTAACTCGTTGGAAATTAAATTAATAATTTAATTAATAAAGACGTGGAAATTCTAGGACATTACAAGTATTGACCAAGTAAGTCTTTTATAAAAGTTATATAAGTAACCATATACATCACACGGTGTTTTATAAATCTTCCTTTAGAAGATTCATTTGGAAGATTTATTTTGAAATATTATTTTCTTCAAAAACTATATTGAAGTTATTCTACTTTATTCTATTAAATCACTTTTGATGATTTCATACGAATTGGTATACACCATAAAATTATATATGGTAGTTACTAATTAAATTATAAAAATATAGGTTGATCAACTTCATATCCAGTCACGTGTTAAGGTAAGGGATACCATCTTTTTCATCTTCTATTATTTAAACATACTACAGTAAGGGATTGTGACGACCCCAAATCCGGGTTCTTTAACCTCGGGTTTGGTTTTCACTGTACAATACTTAACAACAATGAAATACATAAATTGTATTCAAACTTCGCGGAATAATACAAAAGGTTCCTTAACAAAAGGCTACACTTCCCAAGGTCTATTAACCTTAATCTAAATCATTACATATCTTAAGGAAAATACAAAAGATTTACAACAGTAATTACATAACAGTAATTTAAACTAACATGCATCTACTAAACTACGCATTCGCTTTCCCCTTGCCTTTGTCTGACTTAGAGCAGTCGAGCTTAGCTGAAATATAATCATGATATAGCAAGAATGAACAACTAAATGGCTCAGCAAGTTTATAAACAACAATCATACGATATATCATGATGAAGGGAAATAACTTCAAGGTTTTCAACAATAACAATTGTGAAAGATATCAAGAATCAATGTTCAATAAAAGATTGGATTGACTCTTTACTGCTGAGTGGTCTTTAATGACCGTGAACTACTACTAAGGTAGAACAGACATACAATGTCTGACACCTTGTTAAAAATAACGGGACACTTGAGAGGATCAGTCATCTCATGTCCTATGTATATGCATCACATTTAGTTTTCTTACGCGCTGTCGGGTCTCCGACAAATAAAAATCCCCTTTAACTAGGGTTGTTCTATCTCAGTCTTACTGTAAGAATTCGCACCAGCCAATGGTTTGGATAAGCTTTTATGATATTCAACTAAATGAATTTAACATGCATTTGTCTAGCCGAAACAATTAGCTTAGACGTTCTTAAACAGTTTGCAAAAGCACTATGTGCGAATACCATAATCAATAACGATGTGAAGTAATTTTCGATAATTAATTCACTCAAAGGTCTGTCAAATATCTACGAGTGTAGATACTTGCTCAACAATAATTGAATTGCTCAAAGTAATTAAAGTTGAATAATAATTGCAACAATAAGTACAAGTTAAGGGTAGAAGACTTGTAATAAGAATTACAAGTTAAAGTTAGAAAACTTGCTTCGTGCGTCGTTTACTGCTAACCAAATTAATCTAACAATCCTTGAACGGACCTAACAATTAAATCAATTTGATCTTAAATTAGTATCATATACTTGTAAGTATAATGACTTTTATAAACCTTACGAACCACATAATTGATTAATTATGGGTAATTAAACACTTAGAAAATATTATCATTATTTGATAATATTTCAATTACAAAGAACTTATATTAATTGTTTAATATAGTTCAAAATAAATATCTAATATTATCAATCATTTAATAATATTTTATTAAGTATCTAATATTATTAATCATTTAATAATATTATTAATTATTTAATAATATTTTATTAATTATCCAATATTATTAATCATTTAATAATATTTTAATATTATTAATCATTTAATAATATTTTAATTATTTATTAACATTATTAACCATTTAATAATATTTTAATCACTTATTAATATTATTAACCATTTAATAATATTTTAATCATTTATTAATATTATTAACCATTTAATAATATTTTAATCACTTACTAATGTCATAAATTATTTAATAACATTTTCATCATATACTAATGTTATTACACATTTCATAACATTTTAGTTACATACATATTTAATTCTTTAACAATATTTTAACAATCCTCAAATCATACCAATAGTTAACTTTTTAATAGTTTTTAACTTTTGTCTTTATTTTATACATTTAACTACCAATTAGTCACTAATAGACTTTATATATATATATATTGATTTAATATTCAAACACTTCCATTTTACAAGTTTATCTTAGGTTTTAAGTCCCTAACGGTGTTTTGTTTAGACTTTTCATTAACCGACAAGTTAAACCGGAGTTTCAACTTGATAAAACTTTAAAATATCAAAATTTTGACTTTTTAAAACTGGGTCGGCGCTGGCCATAGGCTTATTGTAGAGCCGGCGACGCTCAAAGTAGAAGGTCCGAGCGCTGGCGGCGCTCGTTTTGGCTATCCGGACCTCTTTTACTCAAACTGCCATAACTTATTCATTTCAAAACATTTTAAGGTGATTCTTGAGTCCATTCTCATCAGAATTTCCCCCTATACAACTTCTCTTTAGATCACAAATCCAAATTCCAAACGGAACTGGGCTAAAAACTGCTCACAAGGACAAAGTGATATCTAACTTCACAAATCCTTGGTTTTATTGGTTCAAACTTGAACAAAATAACATCTATACATTCATATGACACCAACTCAGTGTTGTTGTCTTCCTAACTTCTTATTTTACAATATTCCATGGTTCAATCACATTTTTGAAACCGTTTTACACGAAATTTACGGATCGAACCACCTAGGGTTTAAAAACGACATCTTTTTCGGTAAAAGTTATAACTTCTTTGTTATTCATTATTTTTGAAAAGTTCAAGAAGGTTTTATCTTTAAAACTCATAGATATAGCTTTCTAGCCATAAAAATCCACTTTCTGATTTGTACATTTCAAAATACAACCATAAACCTAGCATGCGTAGTTAGGGTTTACCGGTAAAATTGTGTTATGAACTTTTCTACCATTTTTATGTATTTCTAACATACCAAAACATGTTATAAACACATAGATCTATGAATATACATATATTACATAGTTAAATACTCCTAGATCATCAAAACGAGTTTTGATCGATTAAAAATAGATTTTAACCGATCAAAAGCTTTCTAGACTACAAAAATGAAATAAGATGAAGTTAAGAGCACTTTTAAACCTTGAGGTCTTGGATGCTCTTCTTCTCCTTCTACCAAAGTAAGTTGTGTAGCTAGTGGACATACACCAAGGCTTTCTCTAGCTTTTCCTCACACAAACACAAATGTATCTCTCTTTTAACTCACAAAAGCCCTCTCTCTTTTCTCTAGAAAATGTCTAGCAAATGACTAACAAACTTGAACCAAGTGTGGAGTATTCTATTTATAGCCATCAACTAAATCCTCATTAGCTTGCTAATTCACCCATGTTGGTGAAATTAGTGCTTAATTAAAATTACTATTGCATGGAATGACTAGGTGATTGACTAGGTGATTGACTAGGGTGGTTGGCCAACCTTGTCATAGAGTGAATTAGAAGCAACATGGAAAGCAAGCTATCCAAGTGGGGCTCTCCAAAAATTCAGCAAAATGGTTTTTTCCAAGCCATTTTTCCTTTATTTTTAATGTTAAAATGTGCATATATATATATATATATATATATATATATATTGACCAAAGTGTTGACTTGTATTGGACTTTACATTGGGCTTGGGAATAACTTCTATTGGGCTCATTCAATTAAATTGTTTGGGCTCAATTTAAATAACACATTGGGCTTATATTAACTAGTCTAGGTTACATTTAATTAAATCAAGCATTGGACTTGTTTAACTAATTACATGGGCTAGTAATTAAATTAATTACATGGGCTACTAGGTTAATATCTTTAACCTAGTTTATCAACTTATTTGGATTTAAAATATAATCCAATTAGATTTGCTTTAATTAATTATACACTTTGCTTTAATCCTTTAAATAAATATCCAAGCACATAAGTACATTTATTTAATTATCTAATGCACAATTAATTAATACGAAAAGTTTAAATTCATTGCTAAATATTTATTAAGTATATTTACAATGACTAATGAAATTCGTGGTCATTACATTCTCCCCCCCTTATAAGAATTCCGTCCCCGGAATTACAAATTTAAACTACTCGAACAGATGTGGATAGTTAGCCCTAATCTTTTCTTCAAGCTCCCACGTAGCTTCCTCAGCGTTGTGGTTCCTCCAAAGGATTTTGACAGAATGTATAACCTTATTCCGTAATTTCTGCTCTTTCCTATATAGTATTTGGACAGGAATTTCTTCGTATGATAAGTCTTTCTCGACTTGTATTAGCTCATAGGATATGACATGTTTGTAGTCTGGCTTGTATGGTCGCAACACTGATACGTGAAACACATTGTGAATATGCTCCAGTTCAGGAGGTAAGGCTACCTCGTACGCCACTTCACCCACTCTTTTTAATATCTCGAACAGTCCTATGAACCTGGGACTCAGCTTCCCTTTCTTTCCAAATCTGATCTTCCCCCTTCCAAGGAGACACCTTCATGAACACAAAACTCCCAACTTCGAAGTCTCGCTTTTGTCGATGTAAATCGGCGTACTTCTTCTGACGATCCTGAGCTGCTACTAGCCGAGCTCTTATTACCTTAATAATTTCTACCGTCTGTTGAACCAATTCCGGTCCCAACAGTCGGCGTTCTCCTACCTCATCCCAACATAGAGGTGTTCTGCACTTTCTTCCATACAATGCTTCGTAAGGCGGCATGCCTATGCTTGCATGATAACTATTGTTGTATGCAAACTCAACTAATGGTAGATGGTTTTCCTAACTGCCCTTGAAATCCATCACACAGGCCCTGAGCATATCTTCCAATGTCTGTATTGTTCTTTCACTTTGCCCATCGGTCTGCGGATGATATGCTGTACTCATTCTCAACTGTGTCCCCAATCTCTCCTGAAGACTTCTCCAAAATTTTGACGTGAAGCGCGGATCTCTGTCTGACACAATCGATACCGGCACCCCATGTCTCGAAACTATCTCCTTGATATACAATTTGGCCAACTGGTCCAAACTGAACTTAATCTTGATCGGCAAAAAGTGCGCTGACTTTGTTAGTCGATCCACAATCACCCATATTGCGTCAAATCCCTTCTGTGTTGCTGGAAGTCCTACCACAAAATCCATTGTGATATGTTCCCATTTCCACTCAGGAATCTCTAACGGCTGTAGTAATCCACTTGGTCTCTGATGTTCAGCCTTTACCCTTTGACAAGTTAGGCATCGGCTGACACATTCAGCGACCTCCCTTTTTAAATTCGGCCACCAAAAATGCTGACGCAAATCTTGATACATCTTCGTACTCCCCGGATGTATCGAGTATCTCGTACTGTGGGCCTCTTGCAAAATTTCTTCTCGTAGTTCGGGCACTAGCGGCACCCAAACCCAATTTTCAAACCTTAGCAATCCTATGTTATCCTCCTTGAATTTGACCTCTTCCCCTTCGGTCATTCTCATCCTGATTCTGACACATTCTTCATCTTTGTCTTGAGCCTCTTTCACCCTATCTAGTAAGGTTGGGCTCGCTTCCACTTCCATTGACTCATTTGGATTTCTCACCTCCAACTCCATTCGAGCCATCTCTTGAACCAATTGTTCCTGATCTGTCAAGATAAACAATTTCTCCCTGCTCTTTATGCTTAGAGCATCTGCTACTACGTTGGCTTTACCGGGATGGTATAGAATTTCACAATCGTAGTCTTTGATCAATTCTAACCATCTCCGTTACCTCATATTTAACTCCTTCTGTGTGAAGATATACTTCAGACTCTTATGGTCTGTGAATATCTCACATTTCTCTCCATACAAATAATGTCTCCAAATTTTAAGGGCAAACACTACCGCTGCCAGCTCCAAGTCGTGGGTAGGGTATCCCTTCTCGTAATCCTTCAACTGTCTGGACGCATACGCAACGACCTTGCCATTTTGCATAAGCACACAACCAAGTCCCTTGTGTGATGCATCACTGTAGACCGTAAAACCTCCTGTATCGTCTGGTAAAGTCAATACATTCTTCACTAAGTCTTTTCTTTAGCTCCTGAAAACTCTCCTCGCACTTCTCCGTCCATACATATTTCACCGTCTTTCTCGTTAAATTTGTCAGTGGTGTTCCTATCTTTGAAAAATCTTGTATGAATCTTCGATAGTAACCCGCTAACCCCAAGAAACTTTTTACCTCCGTCGGCGTCCTTGGTTGTTCCCAATTCATCACCGCTTCAACCTTCGCTGGATCTACTGAAACTCCTTCCTTGTCAATAACATGACCTAAAAATTGAACTCTCTCCAACCAGAATTCACACTTCAAAAATTTAGCGTACAACTGCTCCTTCCGTAATATCTCCAACACCAATTTTAGGTGTTCAGCATGTTCCTCCTCCGTTTTGGTATAAACCAAAATATCGTCGATGAACACGACAACAAATTTATCCAAGTACTGCTTGAATATTCTGTTCATCATGTCCATAAATGCGGCTGACGCATTCGTCAGTCCAAACGACATCACCAAAAACTCATAATGCCCATATCGAGTTCTGAATGCCGTCTTGGGTACATCCTCCTACCTGACTTTTAACTGATGATAACCAGTCCTCAAGTCAATCTTTGAAAAGTACTTCGCCTCTTTCAATTGATCAAAAAGATTGTCAATTCGTGGCAACGGGTACTTGTTCTTAATTGTCACCTTATTCAGCTCTCTGTAATCCATACATAGTCTCATCGATCCATCCTTCTTCTTTACAAACAACACAGGTGCTCCCCATGGAGAAACACTTGGTTGAATGTACTTATTATCCAACAACTCCTGTAGTTGGATCATTAACTCCTTCATTTCTACCGGAGCCATCCTATATGGTGCCTTTGATATTAGTGCTGTCCCCGGTATCAAATCAATTACAAACTCTATCTCCCTATCTGGCGGTAAACCTGGCAGTTCGTTTGGAAACACGTCCATGAATTCCCTTACTACTGGTATTTGCTCCATCTCGGGATTCACCATCTGTGTGTCCACTATGTGAGCTAAATACCCTACACAACCCTTCTTCAACAGTTTCTTGGCCTGCATCATCGTCATACATGCAGATTGTCTAGACGACTTGCTGCCATAGAATACGACCTTAGACCTGTTCGGTGTCTTAAGGTGTATACACTTCTTCTGACAATCAATTATAGCTCCGTGGTTAAACAACCAATCCATTCCAAGTATAACGTCAAACTCCCCCAAACGTATCGGAATTAAATTTACACTCAGCTTCTGACCCCTAATTTCAGCACAACAGTTCCTATGTACATACTCTATAGGAATCACTTCTTTATTAGCAACTTCTATGTTCATTGGGTTCTCTAGTTTTTCTCTAAGCAATTCTAACCGTCTAGCGAATTCATCAGACACAAATGAACAGGTAGCACCCGAATCAAATAATACGTAAGCATTTATATCATTGATCGGAATAATACCTGACACCACGTCTTTTGATTCAACGGCATCTTGCACCGTCATGTTGAAAGTCCGTGTCGTGGGTTTGTTCTGTGGCACTGGGCCTCCAATGGTCAGTTTGTTGTTGTTGTTGTTGTTGTTGTTGTTGCTTCCCCTAAAGCCCAAACTCCCTCCGGTGTTCTTCTTTTTTGGACAATCCTTAAACTGATGGTCCATGGCCCCGCAGGCAAAACAACCCTTCATCTTCGGTGTGGGACAATTGGGAGCGATGTGCCCCTCTTGCCCACAGTTATAGCAGACATTCCTTCCTTTCATGCACTCCCAGTGTGGTTCTTTTCGCACTGACTGCATTTACTGGCTTTCTTGGATTCACTTCCCTGGGGTGTCCCCGAACTGCTGTTGTTATTCCACTTGCGTTTGTTCGAGTTGCTGCCCCCGCTGCTACCCTCTCGGTTTCCCCCATCGTTTCTCTTCTTGTTCCGTTCTTGGTTGTGCTTATTCAAAGCTTCATTCCCACCTTCAGCTATGATAGCTTTCTCCAGTAATGTTGCAAAGTTTGTGATTTGGAGAACAGCTACTCGATTGTAAACCCACGATTTCAGCCCCTGCTCAAATCTTCCGGCGCGTCTCGCCTCAGTGTCCACCTGGTGTGAAGCAAATCTTACCAATTCATTGAACTTGGCGGCGTATTTTGATACGGACAAGTTCCCCTGCTTAAGCTCTAGGAATTTAATTTCCATCATAGCCTTTGTACTCTCTGGAAAGTAGTTTTCCAAGAATACCTCTTTGAATCGCGCCCACGCGATCGTTCCCTCCCCTGCTCTACTCTTATTGGCCTTCCACCAGTGGCTGACCTCTCCTTTCATCATGAAGGTAGCAAATGAGGTCATTTGCTCCTCCCTAACTCGTGCAACCTCGAAGACTTTTTCCATCTCCTCTATCCAGGTCTGTGCTTCTATAGGATCCGTGGTCCCTTTGAACTCGGGTGGTCCTATTAGTTTGAAATCTTTAAAACTTGCTAGTGGAGCGGCAGGGTTTGTTGCTCCAGTAGCCTATGCGTTGCGTCCGCGGAATGCTCCCATTAGCATTTCCACGAACTCTTGGACAGGGTTGGGTGGTACCCCTCCGACATTCACTGACTCTTCGGGTGGTGGTAGGGGTAGTCGTTGATTTCTTCTCTGTGGCGCCATTTTCTGTATAAAGCAAATTTAATTTATTAAAGTTGTTTCAATCTTTTTACTTTCGTTTTGTAGCTTAAGTAGTTTAAACCAAAGCACAAATAATCATCTCGACACATATAAACATAAACGGAAATGCATTTATATTCATATGCTAAAACACAGTGCATAACACTTTTACATCATAAACATACTGCTATAAACGCTGCTAATCCCGATGGTCAAAACAAAAGACGGGATCTAACATATCCCACAACTTCATGGAGTTGGGATTTACAACATACTAACCTTCTATCAGAACAAAAGTAGGGTTTCTACTGCATCTATGTACATACATCATAACGAAAGAAAATACAACTAACGGCGCATCCCTCGACGAACCGCATCGTCGTACTCCTCATCTCCAATGGCCCTGACCACGCCCTTACTAATGGTGTGCAAGGTCTGGCCCTCCTCAGCAGGGTAATAGTGCACCCTACTCTGAAATCTACCAAATGATGAGCGATAAACGTAACTGAGCCTATCTATCATCGCCCTCTTCTCCCTGACCTCATCCTCCAGCTCCATCATCTGTCCATGAGCTGCATCACGTTGGATCTCCATATCTAGTCTATCCTGAACTGCCTGCTGCATCTGGCCCCTCATGGCCTCCCTCTCTGTCTGTGTCTGCAGAATCTTCAGCTCAGCTGCTGCTAACTTGGCCTCCATCTCGGCCATCCTCGTCTTCAGCTCTATGTTCTCGCCAGAGAACATATAAGCTGTATCCCTGTACTGCTCCTCTGTCTGCTGGTGGATCTGGTTCTGCTCCTCAAGGTGCTGAACCCTCTCCTCTAGCTCGTCGTTAGCCGTAGTGAGAGTATCGATGATGTCACTGGCAACGGTGCCCATGCCATCAGCATACTCCGCTGGCTCCTCATCCTCGGTATCATCCTCCTCCTCGCTGTACTGTCGCATAACTCCGCCCCAGACAGCGTCCTCTCTATCTCCCTCCTCGGGATCCGACTCTGGCTCCTTGACAGGTGCACCCACTCGTGGCTGTACGGTATCCATGTGGATATCAGTATAAATCACCTCCTCTACAGCAGTGCTCGACTGACCTATCTCCGTCATCCTACAATAACGCAAATAATACATTTTAGTACAGCAATAAAATATATTCATTGATGAAATGAAATGATATTTTATCATGTACATCTCGGCTCGATGAATTTTCTCAACCCATCTCCAAAAATACTTAACATGATGAATATCCCCGATTCATCTCCTAACGCACTCGATAAGAGTTTAGTACTAAGGTTATAACCTAGGTTTCGCAAATCCTAGCGTTTCTAACCTACAGCTTTGATACCAACCTGTGACGACCCCAAATCCGGGTTCTTTAACCTCGGGTTTGGTTTTCACTGTACAATACTTAACAACAATGAAATACATAAATTGTATTCAAACTTCGCGGAATAATACAAAAGGTTCCTTAACAAAAGGCTACACTTCCCAAGGTCTATTAACCTTAATCTAAATCATTACATATCTTAAGGAAAATACAAAAGATTTACAACAGTAATTACATAACAGTAATTTAAACTAACATGCATCTACTAAACTACGCATTCGCTTTCCCCTTGCCTTTGTCTGACTTAGAGCAGTCGAGCTTAGCTGAAATATAATCATGATATAGCAAGAATGAACAACTAAATGGCTCAGCAAGTTTATAAACAACAATCATACGATATATCATGATGAAGGGAAATAACTTCAAGGTTTTCAACAATAACAATTGTGAAAGATATCAAGAATCAATGTTCAATAAAAGATTGGATTGACTCTTTACTGCTGAGTGGTCTTTAATGACCGTGAACTACTACTAAGGTAGAACAGACATACAATGTCTGACACCTTGTTAAAAATAACGGGACACTTGAGAGGATCAGTCATCTCATGTCCTATGTATATGCATCACATTTAGTTTTCTTACGCGTTGTCGGGTCTCCGACAAATAAAAATCCCCTTTAACTAGGGTTGTTCTATCTCAGTCTTACTGTAAGAATCCGCACCAGCCAATGGTTTGGATAAGCTTTTATGATATTCAACTAAATGAATTTAACATGCATTTGTCTAGCCGAAACAATTAGCTTAGACGTTCTTAAACAGTTTGCAAAAGCACTATGTGCGAATACCATAATCAATAACGATGTGAAGTAATTTTCGATAATTAATTCACTCAAAGGTCTGTCAAATATCTACGAGTGTAGATACTTGCTCAACAATAATTGAATTGCTCAAAGTAATTAAAGTTGAATAATAATTGCAACAATAAGTACAAGTTAAGGGTAGAAGACTTGTAATAAGAATTACAAGTTAAAGTTAGAAAACTTGCTTCGTGCGTCGTTTACTGCTAACCAAATTAATCTAACAATCCTTGAACGGACCTAACAATTAAATCAATTTGATCTTAAATTAGTATCATATACTTGTAAGTATAATGACTTTTATAAACCTTACGAACCACATAATTGATTAATTATGGGTAATTAAACACTTAGAAAATATTATCATTATTTGATAATATTTCAAATACAAAGAACTTATATTAATTGCTTAATATAGTTCAAAATAAATATCTAATATTATTAATCATTTAACAATATTTTATTAAGTATCTAATATTATTAATCATTTAATAATATTTTATTAAGTATCTAATATTATTAATCATTTAATAATATTATTAATTATTTAATAATATTTTATTAATTATCCAATATTATTAATCATTTAATAATATTTTAATATTATTAATCATTTAATAATATTTTAATATTATTAATTATTTAATAATATTTTAATTAGTTATTAACATTATTAACCATTTAATAATATTTTAATCACTTATTAATATTATTAACCATTTAATAATATTTTAATCATTTATTAATATTATTAACCATTTAATAATATTTTAATCACTTACTAATGTCATAAATTATTTAATAACATTTTCATCATATACTAATGTTATTACACATTTCATAACATTTTAGTTACATACATATTTAATTCTTTAACAATATTTTAACAATCCTCAAATCATACAAATAGTTAACTTTTTAATAGTTTTTAACTTTTGTCTTTATTTTATACATTTAACTACCAATTAGTCACTAATAGACTTTATATATATATATTGATTTAATATTCAAACACTTCAATTTTACAAGTTTATCTTAGGTTTTAAGTCCCTAACGGTGTTTTGTTTAGACTTTTCATTAACCGACAAGTTAAACCGGAGTTCCAACTTGATAAAACTTTAAAATATCAAAATTTTGACTTTTTAAAACTGGGTCAGCGCTGGCGGCGCTGGCCATAGGCTTATTGTAGAGCCGGCGACGCTCAAAGTAGAAGGTCCGAGCGCTGGCGGCGCTCATTTTGGCTGTCCGGACCTTTTTTACTCAAACTGCCATAACTTATTCATTTCAAAACATTTTAAGGCGATTATTGAGTCCATTCTCATCAGAATTCCCCCCTATACAACTTCTCTTTAGATCACAAATCCAAATTCCAAACGGAACTGGGCTAAAAACTGCTCACAAGGACAAAGTGATATCTAACTTCACAAATCCTTGGTTTTATTGGTTCAAACTTGAACAAAATAACATCTATACATTCATATGACACCAACTCAGTGTTGTTGTCTTCCTAACTTCTTATTTTACAATATTCGATGGTTCAATCACATTTTTGAAACCGTTTTACACGAAATTTACGGATTGAACCACCTAGGGTTTAAAAACGACATCTTTTTCGGTAAAAGTTATAACTTCTTTGTTATTCATTATTTTTGAAAAGTTCAAGAAGGTTTTATCTTTAAAACTCATAGATCTATCTTTCTAGCCATAAAAATCCACTTTCCGATTTGTACATTTCAAAATACAACCATAAACCTAGCATGCGTAGTTAGGGTTTACCGGTAAAATTGTGTTATGAACTTTTCTACCATTTTTATGTATTTCTAACATACCAAAACATGTTATAAACACATAGATCTATGAATATACATATATTACATAGTTAAATACTTCTAGATCATCAAAACGAGTTTTGATCGGTTAAAAATAGATTTTAACCGATCAAAAGCTTTCTAGACTACAAAAATGAAATAAGATGAAGTTGAGAGCACTTTTAAACCTTGAGGTCTTGGATGCTCTTCTTCTCCTTCTACCAAAGTAAGTTGTGTAGCTAGTGGACATACACCAAGGCTTTCTCTAGCTTTTCCTCACACAAACACAAGTGTATCTCTCTTTTAACTCACAAAAGCTCTCTCTCTTTTCTCTAGAAAATGTCTAGCAAATGACTAACAAACTTGAACCAAGTGTGGAGCATTCTATTTATAGCCATCAACTAAATCCTCATTAGCTTGCTAATTCACCCATGTTGGTGAAATTAGTGCTTAATTAAAATTACTATTGCAAGGAATGACTAGGTGATTGACTAGGGTGGTTGGCCAACCTTGTCATAGAGTGAATTAGAAGCAACATGAAAATCAAGCTATCCAAGTGGGGCCCTCCAAAAATTCAGCAAAATGGCTTTTTCCAAGCCATTTTTCCTTTATTTTTAATGTTAAAATGTGCATATATACATTTATATATATATATACATATATATATATATATATATTGACCAAAGTGTTGACTTGTATTGGACTTTACATTGGGCTTGGGAATAACTTCTATTGGGCTCATTCAATTAAATTGTTTGGGCTCAATTTAAGTAACACATTGGGCTTATATTAACTAGTCTAGGTTACATTTAATTAAATCAAGCATTGGGCTTGTTTAACTAATTACATGGGCTAGTAATTAAATTAATTACATGGGCTACTAGGTTAATATCTTTAACCTAGTTTATCAACTTATTTGGATTTAAAATATAATCCAATTAGATTTGCTTTAATTAATTATACACTTTGCTTTAATCCTTTAAATAAATATCCAAGCACATAAGTACATTTATTTAATTATCTAATGCACAATTAATTAATGCGAAAAGTTTAAATTCATTGCTAAATATTTATTAAGTATATTTACAATGACTAATGAAATTCGTGGTCATTACAGGGATTATCATTCTTTGATTCTCGAAAATAATATCGTTTCTTTTTTACTCATAAGATGTGTCATTTATTTTTATGTATTAAATTGTGGGAATAACCTGAATACGCGGACTACCGCATGTTTGGTGAATAACCTTTCGTATTCATTCCTTACTAATCTCTGGGAATAACCTAACTACGCGGATTACTGCATGTTTGGTGAATAACCTTTCGTATTCATTCCTTATTAATTTGTGGGAATAACCTGACTACGCGGACTATCGCATGTTTGGTGAATTACTCTTCATATTCATTTCTTATTTGTCTTTTGTTGGTAAAATTTTCTGAAATAATAATATATTCTCTAATAGTTTGCGCTTCATCTAATATCATTTCAATTGCACATTCATATTTTTCTAAATCATTCTATTGAACCTTAACCGTTATTCTGAATTGTGGATTTTGAATATCGTTCTTGAATTTGAGTCTACATCATGTTGACAATTTGGACATTATTTGAATCTGTACAAATTAAAATCATAAACTTTCAACACTTATTGATTATCCTATTTCTTCTGTTTATCATTTATATCACTGTCGTTATTCTAATCATCAAGAATCATGTTGTTGTGAATATCTGTGGCCTGTGACACAGATTATAGGATAAAGGCAATATAATTATTGTGTCTTTTAGGGCACGCGGTGAATGTTTTCTTTGGCTGGGGGCAAAGAAGAACTGTTTTTTAGTATGATTATGACCAAGGCTGAATACTGGTATAATCATGACCGTTGGCGATATATTGAATATCTTTGGCCCGTAGTGCAAAGATGAACTGTTAACTTGCATGATTATGATTAGGAACTGTGAATTTGTATTATCATGACCAGTAGTATTTTAGGTGATAAAAGTTAATGACATTTTTTTTAAAAAGATAAGCGAGTGGACATCATAGTTTATATTATTTTTCTAATGGATTGCTCATTCTGCTGCTATCATTGATCTGAACTTTGTTCAAAAATTTAACTGCAGTTCTTGATATAAAACTTATTATCTATTATATTCAATTAAGAACTCAGCTGTTGAAAACTAATGATAATTTATTTATCATTATCTTAGTTATGGTAATTTCTTACTAGGCTATTTGAACTCACCCTTTTTTTTTTGTTCCATTATTTTTTAGAAAATGAGAAAATAACTGGGTCTAGCAGAAAAATGGAGTGACGGTCCGAGAGATAACTATTGTAGTCTTCACATGTTGTATATAGTGTAACAATAATAGTAAAGATTTAATTGTGTATTATTGAATTATGTATTTCTGTTCTATGTACTGTTTGTATTAAAAATCGTGTATTTTATGATATTTTAAATTGGGCTATGTATGCCTAAATTTGGGGGCGTCACAATTTTTAATGAGATGATAGTGTTGAGAACTAAAATAATACCCTATAGAATAGTGTAGGAAAAGCTTTTTATAAATTTACAAAGCATTGTAGGATGGATGTTATAATTAATAAAGTTTTTAATAAAAAATTAATATAACAAAATCTTTATGTAGATCAGCAACAAACAATTTGTAAAGATTAAAAAATTGTAACCATAAAAAATATAAAATATCTAGCCCAACTAAAGTTAATTAAAATGAATAAATAAACTAGAATTAAAAGCCCAGTGTGCCGCACAAGAACTTCTTTCCCAATGGGTTCCATTAAACTCATAGCCAACACTCAAATTTCTCTCATCAACATGAATAAAGATCAATCCAAATGAATCATCGACGGATCTCTCGAATACCGTACAAAAATAATTAAAAATCTCTTATAAATCATAACTTATTCTGGGATTCAACGAACTAAAACATCACCATCAGTTCCCCAACTGCCAAAGACATAAAATTGGTCAATACCCAAACAAAAGAAAGGGGGAAAAAGGAGAAATTGTTACCATTCCATTCATTGCCCTTTTCTTCAAATCCAAAGTCTCCGTCGTCGCAACACCCCGCAACACCCCGCGTTGTTATTCATTCTCTTGCCGAAAATTCGCCATCAAAATTCATCCCATGTACTAATTAAGAATATTATGTAAAATTTAATTGATTATCTAAATTAAGGTTCGTGCTAGGATTTAGAGATCGGTACATCGTCCCAAATTTTGTAGGATTATTAAGGATTATACTATAATATTTAAAACGTATTTAAATATATCATAATTTTTTTTTTGGTTAAACAAAATGCACCCTCCAAGACTTTTATTGGTTAAAAATGAGGGTGTATTTTGTTTTGCTAAAAGAAATTTGAGGTGTATTTTGATCGGTTAAAATTTTGAAGAGTGCATTTTATTTATTAAAAAAGAATCTTGAGATACGTTTAGATATATTTTAACGGGATTCAATTATTTTATAAATTTTGGAATTCAAATGGTAATTTAATCTTTTTTATATTTAGTCTATTTTTATGATTTATGTCACATATATTATTTAATGATGGAGGCTAAAAAACAATAAATCTAACAAACACTATTTTGTTTTCTTTTGGTAGACTTGTTTTCACAGACTTGGGAGGCTAAGCATTTTGTCCTCATAGTCTCGCTATTATGCATATAAGATTTGATTACGTAATACAACGACGTCATAGTTTTTACCATCATCATAATATGTCATCTTAAATTGAATTTTATTACATGACTTTGCAAACTACATAGACTTTTATGCAACTCGCTAATAATCCATACTTGATGGGTGTGTGCTTAGATACAAGGATGTTTACCAACTTCCTAAGACAAATTTTCTTTGTAAGAATTATAATATTGAAAATATAATTCTAAGATATGAATATAATTTTAATATTATGTTTGTTGATAATAATTATATTTTAAATAAATTTATTAATCTCTAGTATCTTATTTATTTTTAAATTTAGAGTTAAGACTATTAGTTCAAAATTTATAAAATGACTTAATATGAAAAACTATTTAATATTATATTCAATCAGCTATTATAATCTTAAAATTATTTAATCACAAGATTAATAATTGAGATTATAATATCATAGATCTTAATCCCGATATTATAACTTTTGCAAATAAACGTGACCTAAGTTTCGTCATCAAAATCCATCCTGCATACAAATTAAGAATATTATGTAAAGTTTAATTGATTATCTTAATTAAAGTTCATGCTCTATCAAAAAAATTAGGGAAGGTGATTTATGCAGTTAAAATTTGGAGGTCGGTACATCATCACCACCATCTAATGTCTTCTCTGTCTTCAATCATCACTGTGATGTACAAAAATTTGAGACAATTCACGTCCAAACTAAGTGAGAGGGATCATGTCAAGTGGGGATTTTTGTGTGTGTGGCTAATTTCATGCCATTTAGTGGCGTGGGAGACTAGATTAACGACGATGAAGGTGAAGACAGCTATATATTTCATGACATTTGGGTTTTGTTCTTTCTGTTTTTGATTCCGTCTTTTGATTTTGCTTTTAATTAGTTTATGTTTATTGTTTCATGGTGAACATAGAAGGGAAGACGGTGATGTACTTTAAGTGTTTATTTTTTTAATTCTCTTAAACTATTTTTTAATTTAGTTAAGTATTACCCACCACCCCAAAATTACCCTAAAATGCCATATAATATATGCTACATCAATGTATTATATGCCATATAGGATGTCAAATCAATTTTAGTTAACTATAGTTCACCTTTAATTAGTTTTAAGCTTAATTTTTGCACAATTATTAAAGTTGAAATGTTTTTGTGAAAAAAGAAAAAGAAAAGAGTTCATAGGTTAAATTGAAAAAATATATATAAAGTTCAAGGGTTTTTTGGGTGATTAAGTCTTACAACTATTTTAATCTTATAATATTAAAGATTGTTAGTTTTATTTATGTCAATATTTCAATTTCCTTGTTTTTGTCTTTATTTTTCACCCCTTCCTTGAAGTTGTTTTTATATGACTAAATACAATTTATATCCTAAAATTTGTAAGATTGTTGATATTTGCACTCTAATGTTTAAAATGCATTTAAGTGCATTCCAAGTTTCTTTTTACTAAACAAAATGCATCCTCTAAGACTATTACCGGTCAAAAGTGAAAGTGCATTTTGTTTAGTAAAAAAAAAATCGGAGTGCATTTTGACCAGTTAAAACCTAAGAAGGCGCATTTTGTTTACTAAACAAGAATTTTGGGATACACATAAGATATTTTTTAAATATTAAAGTGTAAAACTCAACAATCTTACAAACCTTAGAGTTCAAAAGGTAATTTAGTCTTTTTATATTTAGTCTATTTTTATGATTTATGTCACATATATTATTTAATGCCGGTGGCTAAAACAATAAATTTAACAAACCCTTTTTTGTTTTCTTTTGATAGACTTGTTTTCACAGACTACTGAGACTAGGGGAGGCTAAGCACATGTCCTCGTAGCGTAGTTATGGATATAAGATTTGGATACGTAATACAACGACGTCATAGCTTTAAACATCATCATAATATATCATCTTAAATTGAATTTTATTACATAGACTTTGTAAACTACACAGACTTTATGCAACTATTTTTTTCTTAAAAAATGTCACATCAACGCATTATATGTCATATAAGATGTCGCATCAATTTTAGTTAACTATTATTCACCTTTAATTGATTTTAAGATTAATTTTTGTCCAATTATTAAAGTTAAAAGATTTTTGTGAAAAAAAACAGAGTTCGAAGGTTAAATTGAAAAAAATATATATAAAGATTTTTTTGATCATTAAATTTTACAACTACTTTAATCTTATAATATTAAACATTGTTAGTTTTATTTGTGTCAATATTTTCACTTTCCTATTTTTTGTCTTTATTTTTCACCCATTGACTTTGTTTTTATTCGACTTGTTAGTGCATTTATATTTATGTATTTGATTTAATGATGCAAAAGAACTTCATATATATTTATAATGAATAAGTAATTGTATAGTCATTATAAATGAAAGAGTATATGTAAAATAATTTAGGAATCAAACTTGTAAGGTTGATCCATTTCGTAGAGTAGGGGTGAACAAGTTTATCGAGTTTTTATTTAGATCAGTGATGTGAGCTAGGAAGACTTGATATCTGTTTTTTAATAAACGAATGATTTTATGACTAGAAATAACGGTTACCGATTTCAAATGTTTGGTTGCTTGAATTTGCATGATAGGTTGGTCAGGAATATGAAAACTAATGAGCTTATGGAAGCAATCAATTTTAGCATGGTGGGGTAGTCAACCAATCAATTCCTAAAATCACATCAAACTCATGCATTTTCAAAGAGATAAAGTCAACGAGTAGGGTGAGGTTATTGATTTGAACCAAGCAAAATTTATAAACAGTAAATGTAACGGCTATTTTCCCTAATGGAGTTTCAACACATAAGTCAAAGTCTAAATTTTCAAGAATAAAATTTAAACGTTGAGCACATGCAGGTGAGATAAAAGAGTGGGTAGAACCAGTATCTAATAGGGCATAAACTTCACAAGAGTTTATGAATAGCTTTCAGGTTTCGTACCTTCTAAGACGTTATAACAAAAGCTCCCCCCCCCCCCGGACTGCAGATTTTTCTTTGTTTGTACTAGCTTTTGAAGCCATTATCACTGCTGGATTTGATTTTGTGAAAGGACAAAATCGAGTAATATGATATTCTTTCCCACAATTATAACAAGACTTGGATTGCTGAGTACAGTTCGAGCTGATGTGACCCTCCTGACCACAACTGTAGCATTTTACAGGTGGTCGATCTCATCTCGTTAAAACTATTATTGGTGTTGATGTTGGTGCTAATGCATTTCCGTGATCGTTGTGAGATCTTTTTCTTTTAAAATTATTCTCACTTGTTTTTCCCCTTCTGTTATCTGGACCAAAATTATCACCGAAGTGGTTACTATTTTCGAAATGGTGACTGTCGCCTCTACGGTTCTCATTTCGATCATTATTTTCGTTATTTCTTCCTCTTGGTTGGTCATTGGCTCTTGGTTGCAATATTTCATCTTCTTGTTCGACCCTTTGAGCCATATCCACCACATTTGAATATAGACAAAGTTTGTGAGAGATGAGGTGTCGAAGAATTTTGGGTCTCAGGCCTCTTAAAAACATGCGAGCCATTCGGGCTTCATCATCTACCAAATGAGGCACGAATCTAGATAACTCCGTGAACTTGGGTTCGTATTGAGAAATAGTCATGTTCCCTTGTTCTAGTTTAATAAATTCCACCTCTTTCATACGGCGGACACTTTCTGAAAAATACTTTTCATTAAACAAATCCTGAAACTCCGTCCAGGACAACTCAAGTGCCGAATGATGGGTACGTTTTATTGATTCCCACCAATGGCCTACTTCTCCTCTTATCATGAAGGTAGCAAATATGACTTTTTGATCATCAGTGCAGTGCAGAACGTCAAATATCTTTGTCATCTGCTTCAGCCATGCTTCAGCCTTAAGTGGGTTCGGTTTTTCGAAAAATTCGGGTGGCCCCAACTCTTTAAACTTTTTAACAATGACCATCCTCGAATTATCAGTATTTACACCGGTAGGAGTTCCCCTCGCTTGATTTTGCATGAATTGTATAAAGTTTCTAAAGAAACCATCACAATTCATATGGCCACCTGCGTTATTTTCAGAAGCTGCAGGGGGATTATTTATAGCCTCCTGATTTTCTACAGCGTAATTCATCCCTTGGTTTTCAGATGTCATTATGAAATGTGATCACAAAACAAAGGTTAGTTTAAACAAACCGACTTGTCACTTTTGTCGCTTCATTCAAGTCAACTAGTAAAATTTAACTTAGATAGGACACACTAGCGAATGATTCTAATCGTCTCTCCCCTCATAGTTCTAATCCCAAATCTTCATGCAAGATTATATCCCTAAGCTCTGATACCAACTGTGATGCCCCCAAATCGGGCCCACACCACCCAATTTGAGTCGTCAAAAGACTACAACAAAATTATTACAATACACTGTTCAATAATACACAATTAAGTCTTCACAATTATTACTATTTTACAATACAGTGAATACTACTATAGCAACTATCTCGGACCGCTACTCCATTCTCCTTTCCTCCCTACTAGTCTCGACTATGCTCTCATTTCCTGAACAATTGAATAAAAAGAAAAGGGTGGGCTCAAATAGCCAGTAAGGAATATCATGACTAAGATAATGAAAAAATAAATTATTCTTAGCCTTCAACAATTGAGTTTTTAATTGAATATAATAGACAACAAGTTTTAAATCAATAGCTGCAGTAGAGTTATAAACAACAAAATTAACAACAACAGTTAAGTTCTTAAACAAAGTTTCATTGCAATGAAATAACCACCACTAAGAGAATCAAGTAGATCATGATGTCTACTAGTCTCTCTTTTTACGAAAATTATTATAAACTTTTATCACCTGAAACACCACTTGTGACGCCCCCAAATCTAGGCCTACATAACCCAATTTGAGACGCCATAAAATACACGATTTCTAATACAAACAGTACATAGAACAGAAATACAGAACTCAATAATACATAACTAAGTTTTCACTACTATTGTCACACTATATACAACATGTGAAGACTACAATAGCTATCTCCTGGATCTTCACTCTATTCTCCTGCTAGACCTAGTTATTCTCTCATTTTCTGAAAAATAAATGAACAAAAGAAATGGTGAGCTCAAATAGCACAGTAAGAAATATCATGACTAAGATAACAATGAATAAATTATCATTAGCCTTCAACAGTTGAGTTTTTGATAGAATACAATAAACAATAAGTTTTAGATCAATAATAACAGCGGAATAAGCAATCCATTAGAAGAATCATGTAGACTATGATGTTCACTTGCTTCTTTTTTTAAGAAAATATTATCGGATTCTATCATATTAAACTTCACTAGTCATGATAATATAAATTCACAGTTTCTGATCATAATCATGCAAGTTAACAGTTCATCTTTGTACTACGGGCCAAAGATATTCAAATATAACACCAACGGTCATGATTATACCAGTCTTCAGCCTTTGGTCATAATCATACCAATAACAGTTCATCTTTGCCCCAGGCCAAAGAGAACATTCATCACGTGCCCTAAAAGACACAACAATTATATCGCCTTTATCCTATCATCTGTGCCCCAGGCCACAGATATTCACAATAACATGGTTCTTGATGATTAGAATAACAACGGTGATATAAATGATGAATCAGAAGAAACAGTATGATAAATAAATATCGAAAGTTTATGATTTTTTTTGTGTGCATATTCAAATAATGTCCAAATTGTCAACATGATGTGGACTTAAATTCAAGAATGATATTCAAGATCCACAGTTCAGAATAACGGTTAAGGTTCAATAGAAAGATTTTAAAAAATAGGAAGGTGCAATTAAAATAATATTAAATGAAGAGCAAACTATTAAAGAATATATAATACTTTCAGGAAACTTTACTAACAAGAGACAAATAAAAAATGAATATGAAGAGTAATTCACCAAACATGCGGTAGTTTGCGTAGTCAGGTTATTCTCAAAGATTAATAAGGAATGAATACGAAAGATTATTCACCAAACATGCGGTAGTCCGCGTAGTCAGGTTATTCCCACAAATTAATAAGAAATGAATATGAAATATTATTCACCAAACATGCGGTAGTCTGCGTAGTCAGGTTATCCCCCACAAATGAATACATGGAAATAAATGACACATCTTACGAGTAAGGAAGAAACGATATTATTTTTGAAAACTAAAGAATAATAATCCCTTACCGTAGTAAGTTTGAATAATGGAAGATAAAAAAGATAGTATCCCTTACCTTAACACGTGACTAGATATGAAGTTGATCAACCTATATTTTTATAATTTAATTAGTAACTACCATATATAATTTCATGGTGTATATCAATTCGTATGAAATCATCAAAAGTGATTTAATAGAATAAAGTAGAATAACTTCAATATAGTTTTTGAAGAAAATAATATTTCAAAATAAATCTTCCAAAGGAAGTTTTTCAAAATGAATCTTCTAAAAGAAGATTTATAAACATCGTATGATGTGTGTGGTTACTTATATAACTTTTATAAAAAGACTTACTTGGTCAGTACTCATACACTTACAGATCTTCACAAATACTCAAGATGACTTTAGCACACTCAAAGAGAACTTATACAAAGAAATATTTGGGGAGTGAAAGAAAGAATAAGCAATGAAGTTTTTATGAAAAATTCTTAAGTTAAGGCCTCTATTTATAGCCAAAAATCTTATCATAAACCAAGATTTTCTAATTTAATCAAAATCGTATATTTCAAGATAATGTTTAATCCATACCACTCATTTCATCTTTTAAGATTTTCTTAATTTAAACCATTCATTTAAAAATCATCTTTAATCTATACCATTCAATTTACTTTATATATAAAACAACTAACTTTATATAAATCAATTAACTTTATATATAAAAATAAATAGTTTAAATAAAATTAACTAAAATAATTATGCAAGTAATTTAATGAAATAAATGAGAAGAAAAAGCCTTGGTTTAAGTTAATATCCATCATCAAAAATTTACAACTGATCACTGATGCAAGAATAACTTAATTCGTATTTTGAACATTCACCGTAGAAATAACTACTCGCAGGTGGAATAATTTTTCTCCTATCTTCTTAATTTTAGTTAAGTAGACACACGCGTTCTAAATTACCCTTACTATTAAACAATCTTCGGTACGTGTTAAAGATTTAATTTAATAACAGCTTTAAGAATTAGAGAGATCGTTGAACTAAACAACACAAGCCACGCGTTTGCATTTAATTTAGATGAATATTCTTCCTAACATAAAATAATCTTTTGATATACAAAACAATTATTAAACTTAGTTGCATCATCAACAATAGTAGATTAATATAAATAATAAACTAGTAGTACTTCTAGCAATTAAACAAACCAATCATAAAATTAAGCACATAAAAATATTAAATACTCAAAATATAAATTGAACAATTAAAATAAATTAGATCTCACAGTGTATAAATCTTTATGGCTTCAATCACTTAAACTAAGAAAAATAATTTAACTACTCATAATAGTAAAAAACACTAAAGAATAGAAGAGAGAATTTTTATTCTAATGAGAGTTGTATCTTACATTGTGTGTCAAGCCCTCTATTTATAGGCTCCATAATTCTCCTAACCCTAGTAGGAAGTACACTTTCCAAACCCTAATAGAATTTAAAATACAAATAAAAATAAAATAATTATTATTCTAACCCTAATTAGAATTAAAATCCAATTTGGAATCAAAAAGTAGCAAAATTCGTGAATAATCTGATTTTGGGAATTAACGCGTCTGCCAAACAGGGCACTCGCTACAGTGCTGGTCGCCAGCCTCCGCGCATTACGTGGACAAAGGTTTTAAACGACGTCGTTTTGTTCCTTTTCTTGTCACTGTTCCGCATCACCGCGCGCATTGCGCGGAAGCTCTAATGAAACGGCGTCGTTTCAGCTGCTCGGCCACTCCATCCACGCGCATTGCGCGCGCGCCAACTTCAGAAATTACCAAAATGCCACCGGTTCCAACTTCAACTTAATTACGAAATTACCATCAACAACTTTAATTACCATTTTGCCACTAGATCTTTGCAGAATTTACACATTTACCCCCAAGCTTATTTTTTCTACAAAATAAAATATAAAATAAATAAAATTAAATAAAAATAATATAAAAATACTAAAAATAATAATAATGCATAATAATAAATAAAACAACTAAAACACTAAAAATACTTAAAAACTCACAAATAATTAAGTATAAAAATACCTAATAAATTGATATAAAATCGACTTATCAAATACTTCCACACTTAACTCTTTGCTTGTCCTCAAGTAAAATACGAATAAAAATTAAAAATAATAACCAAACAACTTACTTGAGCAACATATCAATATAAATTTCAACCTCAGCCTCAAAGATTTTTGAATGATAACTCAAAGAAAATTTCAAAATATGCAAAGATCATAATTTCAACATGTTTATCAATTTTACTCTACTCAAGATCTTTTGTGTGTGTGTGAATCCAAATGTATCAAACTAATCAAAACTCGGATAAGTTTAGGTTAGTAATTACCTTATAAAAGACATATAACAAAACTCAATATACTTATTTTTTACATCATTTTCAGCTAATACAGACAAATATAAATTAGAAGATCAAAATGTTTTTAATTAATGAAACACACTAGGATTATCAATATCAATTTTTTCAAATATTTTTCCAATTTTTTTTTCTTTTAATGGGTGCATTTTATGCTCCATCCATTTTTTTTCTTTCTTTCTCTTTTTTTCTTTTCTTTTTCAGTGAGTGCATTTTATGTTCCATCTCACTTTTTCATGTGTTTATGAGTGAGTGCGTTTTACGTTCCATCTTAACCCACCACAAGATTTTTTTCCTTCAATAATAATCCTAGAAAAATTACCTCAATCATCTCTTCCAAATTATATTTTGCCTTATATTTCACTTCAATTAATGATCAAAAAAAATATATAGTTCAAAAATATCTTTCATAAGCATTTAACCATATAAACTTTCTCTTAATTAAAACTAACTCAAACAAATGGATATAAGTGCCTAAAATTTTTAAGATCTCATACAAAGTAATTATCAATAAAAAGTCAAAATTCATACTAAGCAAAAATTTATCATTTTTTCAAGAGTTATTAAATAAAAACCAAAATTTTATCATTGGCTAAAAATTTAAAATCCAATTAATTCATTGCTCAAGCGACTCATGCTAAAAATAAAATAAAAAATTACCCCATTTTCGTAGGAAACACGGTTACATTTAGCATGTGCAATCACTTAAACTAAGAAAAATAATTTAACTACTCATAATAGTAGAGAACACTAAAGAATATAAGAGAGAATTTTTATTCTAATGAGAGTTGTATCTTACATTGTGTGTCAAGTCCTCTATTTATAGGCTCCATAATCCTCCTAACCCTAGTAGGAAGTATACTTTCCAAACCCTAATAGGATTTAAAATACAAATAAAAATAAAAGAAAAATAAAATAATTATTATCCTAACCCTAATTGGAATTAAAATCTAATTTGGAATAAAAAAGTAGCAAAATTCACGACTAATCTGATTTTGGGAATTAACGTGTCCGCTAAACAGGGCACTCGCTACAGTGTCGGTCGCCAGCCTCCACGCATTGCGCGGACAAAGGTTCTAAACGACGTCGTTTTGTTCCTTTTCTTGCCACTGTTCCACATCACCGCGCGCATTGCGCGGAAGCTTTGATGAAACGACGTCGTTTCAGCTGCTCAGCCACTCCATCCACGCGCATTACGCGCGCACCAACTTCGAAAATTATCAAGATGCCACCGGTTCCAACTTTAACTTAATTACGAAATTGCCATCAACAACTTTAATTACCATTTTGCCACTAGATCTTTGCAGAATTTACAGATTTGCCCCCAAGCTTATTTTTCCTACAAAATAAAATATAAAATAATTAAAAATAAATAAAAATAATATAAAAATAATAATAATGCATAATAATAAATAAAACACCTAAAACACAAAAAATACCTAAAAACTCACAAATAATTAAGTATAAAAATACCTAATAAATTGATATAAAATCAGCTTATCATATAAAAATAAATAACTTTATATAATTTATCATAATAAAACAAATAACTTTATCAATTCAATTATTCAACAATAATTCACAATTATTCATTATTATGACTAATTGTTATAAATGCAGTGTAGTTGGCTTTCTAAGTTAGATAAGCAGAGAAATTAACTAATAATAGAATACATCAGTTTAATCAACATCATAAAAGAGATAACAATAATGCTTAAAATAAATAAGAAAATAACACGTTACTGTGTAATGACAATTATTGATTCAGTAATGTGAATTACTGTGCATATGCTACTGTGACAATTATAAGCTCAATAATATAAATTATTATGCATGTGACAATTATTGGTTCAATAAAGTCAATATAGTACAATAACCACTTTAGCAGTTCAATAATATGAAACACTGTGCAATATCGTGTGCTACTGTGCAATACCGTGTGCTACTGTGCAATACCGTATGTTACTATTCTTTTACCACCGGGTATTTTAATAGTTAAAAGTGATAGTACTACTGACTATATTTATTTAGAAATGTTACGTATGTCATTTTTTATATCCGACAATAATTCATTGTGGGGGTCCACTAATATTTGGTTATTTCGGCGCCGTTGTACGAATCGAATATTCCCCGACAGAACGAATAATTCCCGACAAAACGAATATTCTCCGACAAGATAAAATTTGTACAAATATTTCTTAATTTTTACTTTTGTCAATTTATTCATTTACCGTTTTCAGAAGAAAATATATAAAGAAAAATTAAATTTGTATTTCATAAAAGTCGGAGTCTTATAGTTTTCTTCATCTGACAATATTTGTTATGGGGGCCACCCATAATTGAATTTTTCAGCGCCGTCGTATGAATATTCTCCGACAGAACGAATATTCCTCGACAGAACAAATATTTTCCGACCAATATAATTTTTGCACATAACATCCTTAACTTTAATTTTTATTAATTTAACACCTTACTATTAAGTATAAAATTATGAGAAAAAATTGAAATCTATTTATTAAAATTCGGGGTCTTACAAAATCGCTTGTGATTGGTGCGGTGCAGTTTCATTTGGTGCGATTTCGGTTCCAAAATCAATTGAAATAATTAAATTTTATATAATTTAAATTAACAATTTAGCAACACAATATTAAATACCACTTTGATAACACATAACTTTACTTATAATGACAATATTTTGTCTAAACAAAAGCAAAATAGAACTTGAAAACATGAATGATGTTATCTCCTTACATATGAAAATTCTAAACAGAGATAATTATAATTTGAGATAATTTCAAATATTTGTACATTATAATAATGCTTTTTGATATGCTCCATTTTGACAGCGCATAGTGCGATGCGATTTATTGCATGCGATTTTGCCTAAAAATCAAACCCAAACTGCTTTTGCAATTTGTCAACCCACCTAAAATCGTCACATACGCCGAAACCGTTGGTGCAGTTTTAATTGGTGCAGTTTGTGCAATTTTGGTGCAGTTTCGGGGGTAATTCGGCTCCTTACTCACCCCTATCGTAGAGTTAAGACCTGTAATAGATTAACTGTGCAAGATCGTAGAGTAGAAGACTTAGCTACTCCGAGATCGTAGAGTGAACTAAGGTAGTTTGACAGAGTCGTGGAGTAGAAAGTAAAGGCAATCCAAAATTGCAAAATAAAGTGAATGAACTCTGAGATCATAGAGTGGCCTGAAGAAACTCTGAGATCGTAAAAATACTCCAGACGTAGAGCAAAATCATAGCCATAGGAAACGTAATGTGAATACTATTAAAGGATTGACTCTACGATTTAGTTACAACCAAAATCGTAGAGTGCAGCTTCTGATATGTCAGTGGTTAATCTGTAATAAAGGATCGAAAGCTTCTTCAACATACCACCCTTATCAAAGATATACTTAAGTGTGTTGGCAAAAGGAGAAGTCAATTCAAACTTTACCCCAATGGCTATATTTGGTAAAGTTTCAAGAGAAGTCTGCTACAAAACGTAAACAGTGGTTTGACACAGTTAACAATATGGACGGCTAAAGCAGACTGTCAATCAGAATCAGAAGACTTTTGTGTTCTACTCAAGTGAAAGCAACTAGCATTTTTCAAGAAAATCTATAAAAGAATTACTACTTCAGACACTACAACCATCAATTCAAGTGATCAAGCATACAAGTCCCAAAAGCTCACCTTACGATCCAAAGCCACTCTGTGTTTTTTAGAGAAATCGATCAAATTGCTAAGTCATTCAGAGAAAGACTTAAAACCAATTGGCAGCATCTCAAACAACAATCAAACAACCCTTTCAAGATCTTAGCGATTTTCTTAAGACAAGTCTTAGTAACTTGCTTGATTTTGAGTGAATCAATTATCTGTGCGAGGCTAAGTCTTAGTGACTTTATCAAAACTTAGTGTCTTGTATAGTTATTAGTGATTTAGATTTTTTTATTGATGTTTAGTGAACCTGATTTTAGTAACCATCATTCTTAGTGGATCATCCCTGCTCTCAAAGTGGAAGAGAGGATTAGGAGTATTTTAGGCTCTAGACATCTTAAAAATATTGTGTTTTATTACTTTATTAATTGTCATATAATTACAATATCAATTGAGACTTCTTTCCATAATATATTAATAAATTTAGAACTGAGATATTTCATTTAATCTTTGAAGGAATTTTCAAAACACAATATTTCGTTGTGCATAACTTAAATAAGTTAATTGATTAATTAATTGGGTAAACAATTTTAATATTAGATTTTTAAAGAATTCATTCAACCTCCATTCTAGATCTCTTTGTGTTCTTTGGGAATAACATGACTAAAATACAGTTTATACTCCAAAATTTATAAGATTGTTGATGTTTGAACCCTAATGTTTAAAACTTATCTAAGTGCATCCCAAGTTTTTTTCCGCTAAACAAAATATTACCTTCCAAGAATTTTATCTGTCAAAAGTGAGGAAGCATTTTGTTTTGCAAAAAAAAAAAAAAAGGATATATTTTGTTTAATGAAAAAGAATGTCGGAGTGTATTTTGAGTGGTTAAAACATCAGAGGGTGCATTGTGACGACCCCAAATCCGGGTTCCTTTAACCTCGGATCCAGTTCAACACTAGTACTACTTTTCTTTATTGTTCATGAATTACAACAATATTATAATTGCTAAATAATCATTTATTTACAATTTTACATCATCTCTTTCTATTCCAGAATCGCAATCTTTAAAATCCTATTACCACTTTGAGATCATATGCATAATGACTCAATCACACCATCCTATTATCCTTATACATAAAGGACAACGTCTGAAAATGATATTAAAAATAATATGTAAATGTTCTCTTAACATTTCAAGTTTGATAATCTATAGCACAACAAAACATATATACTTACACAAGTAAATGAATTAATCTACCCCAATGTTTTACTACGAAAGCACCTACGCGTCAATCTTGATGACTCGTTAGTTAATCTTCATCTTTGCCTCTACCGAAGTAATCGGCTTCTTCAAGCTACTCTGTAATGTTTTGTTTTAAGCAAGGGTGAGCACGACGGCTCAGCAAGTCTAACAGTTTCACATAACACGTAAAACTGTTCAATCATGCTTCATGCTTCATGCATACTATGCTTTGCAGTACATACATATCTCATGCATAACATGCCTCGCATTTAATCTACGCTTCATGTCTAGTATCTATCATGACATACAGTGCAATGAGAACAGTTGTCTTAAATCAACTACGACATATCAACAGTTCAAGTCAACTTGTTTCACAAAGGCACATTAAAACATCTTTGCACATAATTACGTATGAGCACCTCACAGTTTAATAATAAACTTATAAATCATGCACATAATGCAATACATTCTGAAAAACTTGTCTGATTCGCTTCTACCATTTACGCTTATTTGCGTCTTTCGTTCAACCTACAATTTATATAGGAAATTGAAATAATCATTAGATATAATGACTATTACTTAGCCTTTATATAAGACTCTAACTTTAAATTATTAACTCTTAAGATGTCCGACAAACGAACCCTTAAGTTCCGGACAAAAACACTATACGATTTTCGTACAACCCGTTTTTAATAAATTGTCTAAATTAGTCACACATGACTATTTACATTGGTTTAATTCAGTTAAACTTTCTTCTTAATGATTTGGACATTTAATAATGTACCAAATACTTCAAAATATTATCTACCTTTGATAATATATAACTACATTCAAATATTATTAACCATTTAATAATATTTTAATCCCTTATTAATATTATTAACCATTTAATAATATTTTTAATCTCTTACTAATATTATTCACCATTTGATAATATTTTAATCTATTATTAATATTATTAACCATTTAATAATATTTTAATCACTCATTAATATTATTAACCATTTAATAATATTTTAATCACTCATTAATATTATTAACCATTTAATAATATTTTAATCACTTACTAATGTCATTAATTATTTAATAACATTTTCATCATATACTAATGTTAGTACTCATTTCATAACATTTTAGTTACTTACATATTTAAACCTTTAACAATATTTTAACAATCATCAAATCCTTTAATGATTATTTAAATAATAATCTCTTAATTAATTAACCCCATTTATTATTTAATATTCATTAAATAACAAATGATCATTTTATTCATTTTATCTCCCTTTAATTATTATTTAATATCATTTAAATAATAATTAACTAATTATCCTTATTTATTAAAATAATGAATAATTACCTTATTAACTTCATCTTTCTTTAATTACCATTTAATATCTTTTAAATAATAATTAATTAGCTATTTATTATTTAATATTAACTATGTGACGACCCCAAATCCGGGTTCTTTAACCTCGGGTTTGGTTCTCACTGTACAATACATAACAACAATGAAATACATATATTGTATTCAAACTTCGCGGAATAATACAAAAGGTTCCTTAATCAAAAGGCTACACTTCCCAAGGTCTATTACCTTAATCTTAACATTACATATCTTAAGGGAAATACAAAAGATTTACAACAGTAATTACATAACAGTAATATAAACTAGCATGCAATTACTAAAACTAAACATTCGTTTTCCCCTTGCCTTTGTCCGATTTAGAGCTTTCGGGAATGGCTGAAATATAGTCATGATATAGCAAGAATGAGCAACTAAATGGCTCAGCAAGTTTATAAACAACAATCATACGATATATCATGATGAAGGGAAATAACTTCAAGGTTTCAACAATAGCAATTGTGAAAGATAACAAGAATCAATGTTCAATAAAAGAAGGAATTGACTCTTTACTGCTGAGTGGTCTTTAATGACCATGAACTACTACTAAGGTAGAACAGACATACAATGTCTGACTCCTTGTTAAAATAACGGGACACTTGAGGGGATCAGTCCTCTCATGTCCTATGTATATGCATTACATTTAGATTTCTTGCGCGCTTTCGGTTTCCCGACAAATAAAAATCCCCCTTTAACTAGGGTTGTTCTTTCTCAGTCTTACTGTAAGAATCCGCACCAGCCAATGGTTTGGATAAGCTTTTATAATATTCAATTAAATGAATTTAAACATGCATTTGTCTAGCCGAAACGATTAGCTTAGACGTTCTTAAACAATTGCAAAAGCACTATGTGCGAATACAATAATCAATAACGATGTGAAGTAATTTTTAATAATTAATTCACTCAAAGGTCTGTCAAGTAACTACGAGTGTAGATACTTGCTCAACAATAATTGAATTGCTCAATGTAAATACGGTTGAAGAATAACTGCAACAATAAATACAAGTTAAGATATAGAAAACTTGCCTCGTGCGTCGTCTACGGTTAACCAACTTAATTTAATAATCCTTGAACGGTCCTAACAATTAAATCAGTTTGATCTTAAATTAGTATCATATACACATTAGTATAATGACCTTTATAACTCTTACGAACCACACAATTATATAATTATGGGTATATAAACACATAGGAAACATTATCATTAATTACTTGATAATATTTCAAACACAAAGAACCTATATTAATTATTTAATATAGTTCATACACTTATATAATATTATTAACAATTTAATAATATTTTATTAGTCTTGTAGTATTATTAATCGTTTAATAATACATTATTAGTCTTCTAATATTATTAATCTTTTAATAATATTCTATCAATCACTTAACATTATTAATCCATTAATAACATTTTATTGTCCTTATAATATTATTAATTATTTAATAATATTTTATTCACCTCATAATATTATTAATCCTTTAATAATATTTTATTTATTATTTAATATTATTAACTATTTAATAATATTTTAAATCATTATCTAATATTATTAATTATTTAATAATATTTTATTAATTATCTAATATTATTAATTATTTAATAATATTTTATTTAATATCCAATATTATTAATCATTTAATAATATTTTATTATCTTATTAATATTATTAATCATATAATAATATTTTAAATCATTATCTAATATTATTAATCATTTAATAATATTTTATTCATTATCTAATATTATTAATCATTAAATAATATTTTATTCATTTACTAATATTATTATTTATTTAATAATATTTTATTGACTTATTAATGTTATTACTCATTTAATAATATTTTAATCTCTCACTAATATTATCAATCATTTCATAATATTTAATTACTTATTAATATTATTAACCATGTAGTAATATTTTAATACTCTTTAAATAATACCAAAAGTTAACTTTTAAATTGGGTTAACCTTTGTATTTAATTTAAACATTTAGGTAGCATTGATTTACAAATAGACTCCATATGAATTTGTTTAGTACCCAAATATATTCATTTTACACTTATTTCAACTTAATTTTTCAAAGAAAACTCGACCCGGACCGACCCGACCCGACCCGGACTGCCCAAAAGCTGATTGGCAGTGCACTCGGGCGCAGGTGCGCCCGTCCCGAGCGCAGGTGCGGTCGGCCAGTCTGTCCGGAAGTCAACTGTTTGACTGCTCGACCCTCCGACGCTCCGACAGTCATAACTTCTTCATTTTAAAACATTTTAGGGTGATTCTTGAGTCCATTCTCATCATAATTTCCCCCTCTACAACTTCTCTTTATATCACAAATCCAAATTCCAAACTTAACTAGACTCAAAATGGCTCACAATGCGACTTAGGGTTTTAAAATCAACATTCTTTGCGGTAAAAGCTATAACTTATTTGTTATTCATTATTTTTGAAAAGTTCAAAAAGGTTTTATCTTTAAAACTCATAGATCTAGCTTTCTAGCCATAAAAATCCACTTTCCGATTTGTACATTTCAAAAATACAACCATAAACCTAGCATGCATAGTTAGGGTTTACCGGTAAAATTGTGTTATGAATTTTTCTACCATTTTTATGTATTTCTAACATACCAAAACATGTTATAAACACATAGATCTATGAATATACATATATTACATAGTTAAATACTTCTAGACCATCAAAACAAGTTTTGATCGGTTAAAAATACATTTTAACCGATTAAAACACATATATGCTATAAAAATGAAATAAGAAATGGTTGGAGCACTTTTAAACCTTAATGTTTTGTGTGCTCTTCTTCTCCTCCTACCAAAGTATGATATGAGATTATTGGACATCCACCAAGACCTTCCTCTTGCTATTTCTCACACTTACAAGTGTTTTCTCTCAAATGCTCTATATTTTCTCTCTTGTATTCTCTAGGAAATGAGCTAGCAAACTTGGCTCAAGTGTGGAGTGTCTTATTTATAGCACTCTACTAACACTTCTTTAAGTTTCCTAATTCACCAATGTTGGTGAAATTAAGGCTTAAGTGAGCTTACTATAGATGGAATGACTACATGATGGACATATGGAATGACTAGGGTTGTTGAACCACTTTGGACTTGTGTGAAAATGAAGCAACAAGGAAATCAAGCAACCCATGTGGGTCCCCCTTTAAAATCTCAGCAAAATGACATTTTCCAAGCCATTTTTCTTTTAATTTTTCTACCTTAATTATACATATATACATCTATATATGTATATTCATATATGTAGCAATTTTGACCAATTTTGACTTCCTATTGGGCTCCATATTGGACCTTAGGATTAAATATATTGGGCTCATCCATTGAATTGGTTTGGGCTCAATTTAAATAACACATTGGGCTCACATTAAATATTCTAGGTTACATTTAAGTAAATCAAGCATTGGGCTTGTTTAATTAATTACATGGACTAGTAATTAAATTAATTACATGGACTACTAGGTTAATATCTTTGACCTAGTTTATCAACTCTTTTGGATTTAAAATATAATCCAATTAGATTTGTTTTAATTAATTATACACCTTGCTTTAATCCTTTAAATAAATATACCCATACACAAGTACATTTATTTAATTATCTAAAGTACAATTAATTAGTACAAAAAGTTTAAATTCATTGCTAAATATTTATTAAGTATATTTACAATGACTAATGAAATTTGTGGTCATTACAAATTAACTATTTATTATTCAATATTAATTGAATAATAAATAATTATTTTATTAACTTCATATCCTTCTTTATTTATTATATAATAATAAATAATTAGTTATTGTATTTACTTGCTTTAATTATTATTTACTATCAATTAAATAATAATTAACTATAATAATAGCTTTTATTTACTTTATTTATTATTTATTATAAATAATAAATAATTATTAAACTTGGGTCCTAAATTAATTATATTAATTTTTAAACAATTTTATCCATTTTGGACTTAAAAGACCCGAACTGACCCGACCCGACCCGGAAAGAAAAACTCACTGGTCGTGAACAGTACCAAGGGCCCCGGCCCTCCTTTATAGTGCAAAACAAGGGCCCCGACCCTTGTGTTGCAGAATCTGCAGAAATGCCATTTTCGGATTTTTCAACTTTTGCTCCTTTGATTAAAACTTACATAACTTCTTCATTTTAAAACATTTTGGGGTGATTCTTGAGTCCATTCTCATTAGAATTTCCCCCTCTACAACTTCTCTTTAGATCACAAATCCAAATTCCAAATGGATCTATGCTTAAAATCGCTCACAAGGGAAAAATGAAAACTAACTTCACAATCCTTGGTTTTAAAAATCATATCTTAACCATAACAACTCATATGAACATTATACCAACTAGGTTTTGTTCTTAACTTATATATTTACCATATCAAAGAAAAAAATCTCATACACAATCTCTAGCTTTCAAAATGAAAGGCTATAAATCACAACCCCAACTAGGGTTTACCGGTAAAAATCTATATGAACATTTCTACCATTTTTAAGTATACCGCTAATACCAAAACATGATTTAACTATATGAAATCATGAATCTACCTATATATCATAGATTTAGACTTCTAGACCATCAAAATAACTTTTGATCGGTTAAAAATATATTTTAACCGTTCAAATCATATCTAGACTACAAAAAATGAACTAAATAAAGTTTAGAGCACTTTTTAACCTCTTAGAGATGGATGCTCTCCTTCCTCTTGACATGGTCTTGGCTTGTGACTCCACCTTGATCATTCCCTAGTAATTTTTCTTAGTGGATCATCAATCTCCCAAAGCTTGCTTGCTTTTCTCTAGAATACCCTCTCTTTTCTCTCTAGGAGCTCTTGAAAAATAACTAACAAACATGCATTTGTCTAGCCGAAACGATTAGCTTAGACGTTCTTAAACAATTGCAAAAGCACTATGTGCGAATACAATAATCAATAACGATGTGAAGTAATTTTTGATAATTAATTCACTCAAAGGTCTGTCAAGTAACTACGAGTGTAGATACTTGCTCAACAATAATTGAATTGCTCAATGTAAATACGGTTGAAGAATAACTGCAACAATAAATACAAGTTAAGATATAGAAAACTTGCCTCGTGCGTCGTCTACGGTTAACCAACTTAATTTAATAATCCTTGAACGGTCCTAACAATTAAATCAGTTTGATCTTAAATTAGTATCATATACACATTAGTATAATGACCTTTATAACTCTTACGAACCACACAATTATATAATTATGGGTATATAAACACATAGGAAACATTATCATTAATTACTTGATAATATTTCAAACACAAAGAACCTATATTAATTATTTAATATAGTTCATACACTTATATAATATTATTAACAATTTAATAATATTTTATTAGTCTTGTAGTATTATTAATCGTTTAATAATACATTATTAGTCTTCTAATATTATTAATCTTTTAATAATATTCTATCAATCACTTAACATTATTAATCCATTAATAACATTTTATTGTCCTTATAATATTATTAATTATTTAATAATATTTTATTCACCTCATAATATTATTAATCCTTTAATAATATTTTATTTATTATTTAATATTATTAACTATTTAATAATATTTTAAATCATTATCTAATATTATTAATTATTTAATAATATTTTATTTAATATCCAATATTATTAATCATTTAATAATATTTTATTATCTTATTAATATTATTAATCATATAATAATATTTTAAATCATTATCTAATATTATTAATCATTTAATAATATTTTATTCATTATCTAATATTATTAATCATTAAATAATATTTTATTCATTTACTAATATTATTATTTATTTAATAATATTTTATTGACTTATTAATGTTATTACTCATTTAATAATATTTTAATCTCTCACTAATATTATCAATCATTTCATAATATTTAATTACTTATTAATATTATTAACCATGTAGTAATATTTTAATACTCTTTAAATAATACCAAAAGTTAACTTTTAAATTGGGTTAACCTTTGTATTTAATTTAAACATTTAGGTAGCATTGATTTACAAATAGACTCCATATGAATTTGTTTAGTACCCAAATATATTCATTTTACACTTATTTCAATTTAATTTTTCAAAGAAAACTCGACCCGGACCGACCCGACCCGACCCGGACTGCCCAAAAGCTGATTGGCAGTGCACTCGGGCGCAGGTGCGCCCGTCCCGAGCGCAGGTGCGGTCGGCCAGTCTGTCCGGAAGTCAACTGTTTGACTGCTCGACCCTCCGACGCTCCGACAGTCATAACTTCTTCATTTTAAAACATTTTAGGGTGATTCTTGAGTCCATTCTCATCATAATTTCCCCCTCTACAACTTCTCTTTATATCACAAATCCAAATTCCAAACTTAACTAGACTCAAAATGGCTCACAATGCGACTTAGGGTTTTAAAATCAACATTCTTTGCGGTAAAAGCTATAACTTATTTGTTATTCATTATTTTTGAAAAGTTCAAAAAGGTTTTATCTTTAAAACTCATAGATCTAGCTTTCTAGCCATAAAAATCCACTTTCCGATTTGTACATTTCAAAAATACAACCATAAACCTAGCATGCATAGTTAGGGTTTACCGGTAAAATTGTGTTATGAATTTTTCTACCATTTTTATGTATTTCTAACATACCAAAACATGTTATAAACACATAGATCTATGAATATACATATATTACATAGTTAAATACTTCTAGACCATCAAAACAAGTTTTGATCGGTTAAAAATACATTTTAACCGATTAAAACACATATATGCTATAAAAATGAAATAAGAAATGGTTGGAGCACTTTTAAACCTTAATGTTTTGTGTGCTCTTCTTCTCCTCCTACCAAAGTATGATATGAGATTATTGGACATCCACCAAGACCTTCCTCTTGCTATTTCTCACACTTACAAGTGTTTTCTCTCAAATGCTCTATATTTTCTCTCTTGTATTCTCTAGGAAATGAGCTAGCAAACTTGGCTCAAGTGTGGAGTGTCTTATTTATAGCACTCTACTAACACTTCTTTAAGTTTCCTAATTCACCAATGTTGGTGAAATTAAGGCTTAAGTGAGCTTACTATAGATGGAATGACTACATGATGGACATATGGAATGACTAGGGTTGTTGAACCACTTTGGACTTGTGTGAAAATGAAGCAACAAGGAAATCAAGCAACCCATGTGGGTCCCCCTTTAAAATCTCAGCAAAATGACATTTTCCAAGCCATTTTTCTTTTAATTTTTCTACCTTAATTATACATATATACATCTATATATGTATATTCATATATGTAGCAATTTTGACCAATTTTGACTTCCTATTGGGCTCCATATTGGACCTTAGGATTAAATATATTGGGCTCATCCATTGAATTGGTTTGGGCTCAATTTAAATAACACATTGGGCTCACATTAAATATTCTAGGTTACATTTAAGTAAATCAAGCATTGGGCTTGTTTAATTAATTACATGGACTAGTAATTAAATTAATTACATGGACTACTAGGTTAATATCTTTGACCTAGTTTATCAACTCTTTTGGATTTAAAATATAATCCAATTAGATTTGTTTTAATTAATTATACACCTTGCTTTAATCCTTTAAATAAATATACCCATACACAAGTACATTTATTTAATTATCTAAAGTACAATTAATTAGTACAAAAAGTTTAAATTCATTGCTAAATATTTATTAAGTATATTTACAATGACTAATGAAATTTGTGGTCATTACAAATTAACTATTTATTATTCAATATTAATTGAATAATAAATAATTATTTTATTAACTTCATATCCTTCTTTATTTATTATATAATAATAAATAATTAGTTATTGTATTTACTTGCTTTAATTATTATTTACTATCAATTAAATAATAATTAACTATAATAATAGCTTTTATTTACTTTATTTATTATAAATAATAAATAATTATTAAACTTGGGTCCTAAATTAATTATATTAATTTTTAAACAATTTTATCCATTTTGGACTTAAAAGACCCGAACTGACCCGACCCGACCCGGAAAGAAAAACTCACTGGTCGTGAACAGTACCAAGGGCCCCGGCCCTCCTTTATAGTGCAAAACAAGGGCCCCGACCCTTGTGTTGCAGAATCTGCAGAAATGCCATTTTCGGATTTTTCAACTTTTGCTCCTTTGATTAAAACTTACATAACTTCTTCATTTTAAAACATTTTGGGGTGATTCTTGAGTCCATTCTCATTAGAATTTCCCCCTCTACAACTTCTCTTTAGATCACAAATCCAAATTCCAAATGGATCTATGCTTAAAATCGCTCACAAGGGAAAAATGAAAACTAACTTCACAATCCTTGGTTTTAAAAATCATATCTTAACCATAACAACTCATATGAACATTATACCAACTAGGTTTTGTTCTTAACTTATATATTTACCATATCAAAGAAAAAAATCTCATACACAATCTCTAGCTTTCAAAATGAAAGGCTATAAATCACAACCCCAACTAGGGTTTACCGGTAAAAATCTATATGAACATTTCTACCATTTTTAAGTATACCGCTAATACCAAAACATGATTTAACTATATGAAATCATGAATCTACCTATATATCATAGATTTAGACTTCTAGACCATCAAAATAACTTTTGATCGGTTAAAAATATATTTTAACCGTTCAAATCATATGTAGACTACAAAAAATGAACTAAATAAAGTTTAGAGCACTTTTTAACCTCTTAGAGATGGATGCTCTCCTTCCTCTTGACATGGTCTTGGCTTGTGACTCCACCTTGATCATTCCCTAGTAATTTTTCTTAGTGGATCATCAATCTCCCAAAGCTTGCTTGCTTTTCTCTAGAATACCCTCTCTTTTCTCTCTAGGAGCTCTTGAAAAATAACTAACAAACATGCATTTGTCTAGCCGAAACGATTAGCTTAGACGTTCTTAAACAATTGCAAAAGCACTATGTGCGAATACAATAATCAATAACGATGTGAAGTAATTTTTGATAATTAATTCACTCAAAGGTCTGTCAAGTAACTACGAGTGTAGATACTTGCTCAACAATAATTGAATTGCTCAATGTAAATACGGTTGAAGAATAACTGCAACAATAAATACAAGTTAAGATATAGAAAACTTGCCTCGTGCGTCGTCTACGGTTAACCAACTTAATTTAATAATCCTTGAACGGTCCTAACAATTAAATCAGTTTGATCTTAAATTAGTATCATATACACATTAGTATAATGACCTTTATAACTCTTACGAACCACACAATTATATAATTATGGGTATATAAACACATAGGAAACATTATCATTAATTACTTGATAATATTTCAAACACAAAGAACCTATATTAATTATTTAATATAGTTCATACACTTATATAATATTATTAACAATTTAATAATATTTTATTAGTCTTGTAGTATTATTAATCGTTTAATAATACATTATTAGTCTTCTAATATTATTAATCTTTTAATAATATTCTATCAATCACTTAACATTATTAATCCATTAATAACATTTTATTGTCCTTATAATATTATTAATTATTTAATAATATTTTATTCACCTCATAATATTATTAATCCTTTAATAATATTTTATTTATTATTTAATATTATTAACTATTTAATAATATTTTAAATCATTATCTAATATTATTAATTATTTAATAATATTTTATTTAATATCCAATATTATTAATCATTTAATAATATTTTATTATCTTATTAATATTATTAATCATATAATAATATTTTAAATCATTATCTAATATTATTAATCATTTAATAATATTTTATTCATTATCTAATATTATTAATCATTAAATAATATTTTATTCATTTACTAATATTATTATTTATTTAATAATATTTTATTGACTTATTAATGTTATTACTCATTTAATAATATTTTAATCTCTCACTAATATTATCAATCATTTCATAATATTTAATTACTTATTAATATTATTAACCATGTAGTAATATTTTAATACTCTTTAAATAATACCAAAAGTTAACTTTTAAATTGGGTTAACCTTTGTATTTAATTTAAACATTTAGGTAGCATTGATTTACAAATAGACTCCATATGAATTTGTTTAGTACCCAAATATATTCATTTTACACTTATTTCAATTTAATTTTTCAAAGAAAACTCGACCCGGACCGACCCGACCCGACCCGGACTGCCCAAAAGCTGATTGGCAGTGCACTCGGGCGCAGGTGCGCCCGTCCCGAGCGCAGGTGCGGTCGGCCAGTCTGTCCGGAAGTCAACTGTTTGACTGCTCGACCCTCCGACGCTCCGACAGTCATAACTTCTTCATTTTAAAACATTTTAGGGTGATTCTTGAGTCCATTCTCATCATAATTTCCCCCTCTACAACTTCTCTTTATATCACAAATCCAAATTCCAAACTTAACTAGACTCAAAATGGCTCACAATGCGACTTAGGGTTTTAAAATCAACATTCTTTGCGGTAAAAGCTATAACTTATTTGTTATTCATTATTTTTGAAAAGTTCAAAAAGGTTTTATCTTTAAAACTCATAGATCTAGCTTTCTAGCCATAAAAATCCACTTTCCGATTTGTACATTTCAAAAATACAACCATAAACCTAGCATGCATAGTTAGGGTTTACCGGTAAAATTGTGTTATGAATTTTTCTACCATTTTTATGTATTTCTAACATACCAAAACATGTTATAAACACATAGATCTATGAATATACATATATTACATAGTTAAATACTTCTAGACCATCAAAACAAGTTTTGATCGGTTAAAAATACATTTTAACCGATTAAAACACATATATGCTATAAAAATGAAATAAGAAATGGTTGGAGCACTTTTAAACCTTAATGTTTTGTGTGCTCTTCTTCTCCTCCTACCAAAGTATGATATGAGATTATTGGACATCCACCAAGACCTTCCTCTTGCTATTTCTCACACTTACAAGTGTTTTCTCTCAAATGCTCTATATTTTCTCTCTTGTATTCTCTAGGAAATGAGCTAGCAAACTTGGCTCAAGTGTGGAGTGTCTTATTTATAGCACTCTACTAACACTTCTTTAAGTTTCCTAATTCACCAATGTTGGTGAAATTAAGGCTTAAGTGAGCTTACTATAGATGGAATGACTACATGATGGACATATGGAATGACTAGGGTTGTTGAACCACTTTGGACTTGTGTGAAAATGAAGCAACAAGGAAATCAAGCAACCCATGTGGGTCCCCCTTTAAAATCTCAGCAAAATGACATTTTCCAAGCCATTTTTCTTTTAATTTTTCTACCTTAATTATACATATATACATCTATATATGTATATTCATATATGTAGCAATTTTGACCAATTTTGACTTCCTATTGGGCTCCATATTGGACCTTAGGATTAAATATATTGGGCTCATCCATTGAATTGGTTTGGGCTCAATTTAAATAACACATTGGGCTCACATTAAATATTCTAGGTTACATTTAAGTAAATCAAGCATTGGGCTTGTTTAATTAATTACATGGACTAGTAATTAAATTAATTACATGGACTACTAGGTTAATATCTTTGACCTAGTTTATCAACTCTTTTGGATTTAAAATATAATCCAATTAGATTTGTTTTAATTAATTATACACCTTGCTTTAATCCTTTAAATAAATATACCCATACACAAGTACATTTATTTAATTATCTAAAGTACAATTAATTAGTACAAAAAGTTTAAATTCATTGCTAAATATTTATTAAGTATATTTACAATGACTAATGAAATTTGTGGTCATTACAAATTAACTATTTATTATTCAATATTAATTGAATAATAAATAATTATTTTATTAACTTCATATCCTTCTTTATTTATTATATAATAATAAATAATTAGTTATTGTATTTACTTGCTTTAATTATTATTTACTATCAATTAAATAATAATTAACTATAATAATAGCTTTTATTTACTTTATTTATTATAAATAATAAATAATTATTAAACTTGGGTCCTAAATTAATTATATTAATTTTTAAACAATTTTATCCATTTTGGACTTAAAAGACCCGAACTGACCCGACCCGACCCGGAAAGAAAAACTCACTGGTCGTGAACAGTACCAAGGGCCCCGGCCCTCCTTTATAGTGCAAAACAAGGGCCCCGACCCTTGTGTTGCAGAATCTGCAGAAATGCCATTTTCGGATTTTTCAACTTTTGCTCCTTTGATTAAAACTTACATAACTTCTTCATTTTAAAACATTTTGGGGTGATTCTTGAGTCCATTCTCATTAGAATTTCCCCCTCTACAACTTCTCTTTAGATCACAAATCCAAATTCCAAATGGATCTATGCTTAAAATCGCTCACAAGGGAAAAATGAAAACTAACTTCACAATCCTTGGTTTTAAAAATCATATCTTAACCATAACAACTCATATGAACATTATACCAACTAGGTTTTGTTCTTAACTTATATATTTACCATATCAAAGAAAAAAATCTCATACACAATCTCTAGCTTTCAAAATGAAAGGCTATAAATCACAACCCCAACTAGGGTTTACCGGTAAAAATCTATATGAACATTTCTACCATTTTTAAGTATACCGCTAATACCAAAACATGATTTAACTATATGAAATCATGAATCTACCTATATATCATAGATTTAGACTTCTAGACCATCAAAATAACTTTTGATCGGTTAAAAATATATTTTAACCGTTCAAATCATATCTAGACTACAAAAAATGAACTAAATAAAGTTTAGAGCACTTTTTAACCTCTTAGAGATGGATGCTCTCCTTCCTCTTGACATGGTCTTGGCTTGTGACTCCACCTTGATCATTCCCTAGTAATTTTTCTTAGTGGATCATCAATCTCCCAAAGCTTGCTTGCTTTTCTCTAGAATACCCTCTCTTTTCTCTCTAGGAGCTCTTGAAAAATAACTAACAAACATGCATTTGTCTAGCCGAAACGATTAGCTTAGACGTTCTTAAACAATTGCAAAAGCACTATGTGCGAATACAATAATCAATAACGATGTGAAGTAATTTTTGATAATTAATTCACTCAAAGGTCTGTCAAGTAACTACGAGTGTAGATACTTGCTCAACAATAATTGAATTGCTCAATGTAAATACGGTTGAAGAATAACTGCAACAATAAATACAAGTTAAGATATAGAAAACTTGCCTCGTGCGTCGTCTACGGTTAACCAACTTAATTTAATAATCCTTGAACGGTCCTAACAATTAAATCAGTTTGATCTTAAATTAGTATCATATACACATTAGTATAATGACCTTTATAACTCTTACGAACCACACAATTATATAATTATGGGTATATAAACACATAGGAAACATTATCATTAATTACTTGATAATATTTCAAACACAAAGAACCTATATTAATTATTTAATATAGTTCATACACTTATATAATATTATTAACAATTTAATAATATTTTATTAGTCTTGTAGTATTATTAATCGTTTAATAATACATTATTAGTCTTCTAATATTATTAATCTTTTAATAATATTCTATCAATCACTTAACATTATTAATCCATTAATAACATTTTATTGTCCTTATAATATTATTAATTATTTAATAATATTTTATTCACCTCATAATATTATTAATCCTTTAATAATATTTTATTTATTATTTAATATTATTAACTATTTAATAATATTTTAAATCATTATCTAATATTATTAATTATTTAATAATATTTTATTTAATATCCAATATTATTAATCATTTAATAATATTTTATTATCTTATTAATATTATTAATCATATAATAATATTTTAAATCATTATCTAATATTATTAATCATTTAATAATATTTTATTCATTATCTAATATTATTAATCATTAAATAATATTTTATTCATTTACTAATATTATTATTTATTTAATAATATTTTATTGACTTATTAATGTTATTACTCATTTAATAATATTTTAATCTCTCACTAATATTATCAATCATTTCATAATATTTAATTACTTATTAATATTATTAACCATGTAGTAATATTTTAATACTCTTTAAATAATACCAAAAGTTAACTTTTAAATTGGGTTAACCTTTGTATTTAATTTAAACATTTAGGTAGCATTGATTTACAAATAGACTCCATATGAATTTGTTTAGTACCCAAATATATTCATTTTACACTTATTTCAATTTAATTTTTCAAAGAAAACTCGACCCGGACCGACCCGACCCGACCCGGACTGCCCAAAAGCTGATTGGCAGTGCACTCGGGCGCAGGTGCGCCCGTCCCGAGCGCAGGTGCGGTCGGCCAGTCTGTCCGGAAGTCAACTGTTTGACTGCTCGACCCTCCGACGCTCCGACAGTCATAACTTCTTCATTTTAAAACATTTTAGGGTGATTCTTGAGTCCATTCTCATCATAATTTCCCCCTCTACAACTTCTCTTTATATCACAAATCCAAATTCCAAACTTAACTAGACTCAAAATGGCTCACAATGCGACTTAGGGTTTTAAAATCAACATTCTTTGCGGTAAAAGCTATAACTTATTTGTTATTCATTATTTTTGAAAAGTTCAAAAAGGTTTTATCTTTAAAACTCATAGATCTAGCTTTCTAGCCATAAAAATCCACTTTCCGATTTGTACATTTCAAAAATACAACCATAAACCTAGCATGCATAGTTAGGGTTTACCGGTAAAATTGTGTTATGAATTTTTCTACCATTTTTATGTATTTCTAACATACCAAAACATGTTATAAACACATAGATCTATGAATATACATATATTACATAGTTAAATACTTCTAGACCATCAAAACAAGTTTTGATCGGTTAAAAATACATTTTAACCGATTAAAACACATATATGCTATAAAAATGAAATAAGAAATGGTTGGAGCACTTTTAAACCTTAATGTTTTGTGTGCTCTTCTTCTCCTCCTACCAAAGTATGATATGAGATTATTGGACATCCACCAAGACCTTCCTCTTGCTATTTCTCACACTTACAAGTGTTTTCTCTCAAATGCTCTATATTTTCTCTCTTGTATTCTCTAGGAAATGAGCTAGCAAACTTGGCTCAAGTGTGGAGTGTCTTATTTATAGCACTCTACTAACACTTCTTTAAGTTTCCTAATTCACCAATGTTGGTGAAATTAAGGCTTAAGTGAGCTTACTATAGATGGAATGACTACATGATGGACATATGGAATGACTAGGGTTGTTGAACCACTTTGGACTTGTGTGAAAATGAAGCAACAAGGAAATCAAGCAACCCATGTGGGTCCCCCTTTAAAATCTCAGCAAAATGACATTTTCCAAGCCATTTTTCTTTTAATTTTTCTACCTTAATTATACATATATACATCTATATATGTATATTCATATATGTAGCAATTTTGACCAATTTTGACTTCCTATTGGGCTCCATATTGGACCTTAGGATTAAATATATTGGGCTCATCCATTGAATTGGTTTGGGCTCAATTTAAATAACACATTGGGCTCACATTAAATATTCTAGGTTACATTTAAGTAAATCAAGCATTGGGCTTGTTTAATTAATTACATGGACTAGTAATTAAATTAATTACATGGACTACTAGGTTAATATCTTTGACCTAGTTTATCAACTCTTTTGGATTTAAAATATAATCCAATTAGATTTGTTTTAATTAATTATACACCTTGCTTTAATCCTTTAAATAAATATACCCATACACAAGTACATTTATTTAATTATCTAAAGTACAATTAATTAGTACAAAAAGTTTAAATTCATTGCTAAATATTTATTAAGTATATTTACAATGACTAATGAAATTTGTGGTCATTACAAATTAACTATTTATTATTCAATATTAATTGAATAATAAATAATTATTTTATTAACTTCATATCCTTCTTTATTTATTATATAATAATAAATAATTAGTTATTGTATTTACTTGCTTTAATTATTATTTACTATCAATTAAATAATAATTAACTATAATAATAGCTTTTATTTACTTTATTTATTATAAATAATAAATAATTATTAAACTTGGGTCCTAAATTAATTATATTAATTTTTAAACAATTTTATCCATTTTGGACTTAAAAGACCCGAACTGACCCGACCCGACCCGGAAAGAAAAACTCACTGGTCGTGAACAGTACCAAGGGCCCCGGCCCTCCTTTATAGTGCAAAACAAGGGCCCCGACCCTTGTGTTGCAGAATCTGCAGAAATGCCATTTTCGGATTTTTCAACTTTTGCTCCTTTGATTAAAACTTACATAACTTCTTCATTTTAAAACATTTTGGGGTGATTCTTGAGTCCATTCTCATTAGAATTTCCCCCTCTACAACTTCTCTTTAGATCACAAATCCAAATTCCAAATGGATCTATGCTTAAAATCGCTCACAAGGGAAAAATGAAAACTAACTTCACAATCCTTGGTTTTAAAAATCATATCTTAACCATAACAACTCATATGAACATTATACCAACTAGGTTTTGTTCTTAACTTATATATTTACCATATCAAAGAAAAAAATCTCATACACAATCTCTAGCTTTCAAAATGAAAGGCTATAAATCACAACCCCAACTAGGGTTTACCGGTAAAAATCTATATGAACATTTCTACCATTTTTAAGTATACCGCTAATACCAAAACATGATTTAACTATATGAAATCATGAATCTACCTATATATCATAGATTTAGACTTCTAGACCATCAAAATAACTTTTGATCGGTTAAAAATATATTTTAACCGTTCAAATCATATCTAGACTACAAAAAATGAACTAAATAAAGTTTAGAGCACTTTTTAACCTCTTAGAGATGGATGCTCTCCTTCCTCTTGACATGGTCTTGGCTTGTGACTCCACCTTGATCATTCCCTAGTAATTTTTCTTAGTGGATCATCAATCTCCCAAAGCTTGCTTGCTTTTCTCTAGAATACCCTCTCTTTTCTCTCTAGGAGCTCTTGAAAAATAACTAACAAACATAACAAGAGGGTGATGGATGCTATATATAGACCCTCCCTAATCACCATCAACCTTCACTAATCAACTAGTGTTGGTGAATTTAAGGGTTAATCAAGCTTACTATAGCTTGAATGACCAATTGAGTGACATTTTGATTGACCATTTGAATGACTAGAGTTGGTGGGGAGTTGTTGACCAACTTTGCACTCCAAAATCACCAACAAGCAACCTTTTTGACCATGTGATCCCCAAAATTCGGGATTTACATTTATATTACACCAATTTGGCTTTATTTTTATATCATATATCATTATATAAGTATCCATATATATATACACCAATGTATATATATTGACCACAACTTTGACTATCATTTGGGCTCCACATTGGACTCTAGGATTTAAATATATTGGGCTCATCCATTTAATTTGGTTGGGCTCAATTTAATTATTACATTGGGCTATTATTAAATACCCTATGTTACATTTAATTAAAACAAGCATTGGGTTTGATTAATTATTACATGAATCAATGTTTAAATTAAATTACATGAACTACTAGGTTAATTTATTTAACTTACTTTAATACCTCAATTGGACTTTTAATATAATCCAATTAGACTTGCCTTAAATTATTTTACCACATTGGGTTACTTAATTAACTCATCCATAGTTAATTCTCAGCACCACCTTTATTTACCTAGCAATTAACCAATGATTGTTTAATGCTCTCTCTTGTCTACCAACTAGGGTTATTCAATTAACCCTACACTAGTTAATTCGCTACACTCAATCAATACTTGAAATGCTTCTCCCAACCATTGACCATCATTTGACTTTTAATGGTTTGGGCTACATAACTTACTTTTTATTGGGCTCTCTTATTTAATTACCCTCTTCATGTAAATATTCCCATATTGGCTAACACATATAATCCTTTTGGGCTAATCCACTAGTAGTAATTAAATTACTTGGACTCTTCATGAGGTTAAATCTTTAAATTTATTTGGACCTCTATATAAATCCCCAACAAGACTTACAACAATTATCATATTGAGCTTGTTTTAATCTCACCTTTGAATTCTATACCTCAACTTAATAATTAAGTTAATTTCTTAATTAATTACTTCTTATTATTGCCATCATCGACAATAATTCTAACTCCTCTATAACTTTAACTCATAACTAATATAATTAACATAATTAATTATATTTCATGACTTTCATTCTTATATCATATTTAAACTAATTAATTTATTAATTTTATTGAGTATTAATTTACTCATCTCCTTGTTTGGCTAACAAACACAACTCTAGAAATATATAACTATGTATATATATCCTTATAACCGTCTTCACTTCTCAAATGAATTTATTTCCTTAATAAATTCTCTATATGCATCATAAAATATTTTCACATTTAATTTCTAACAAATACATTATGTTAAAAAAAAATGTTCACCGATTTTCTACACATCTTACTTCTAAAATTCTAGGTTTTAAACCTTAACCTTTAATAAAATCAATTAAGATATTATTTAAAATCTTGAAAATATTTGGGATATTACATGCATTTTGACCGGTTAAAACCTTGGAGGGAGCATTTTATTACTAAAAAAGAAACTTGAAATATATTTAAATATATTTTAAACATTAGGATGCAAAGCTCAATAACACTATAAACTTTGGAGTTCAAATGATAATTTAGTCTATTTATATTTATTCTATTTTTAGATTTATGTCACAATTATTATTTAATGCTGGAGGCTAAAACAATAAATCTAACAAACACTTTTTTGTTCTCTTTTGATAAGACGTATTTTCTGGGGAGAAGCACGGGTCCTCATAGTATAGTTATGCATATAAGAGCATATTTAAGAGCAGTAATAAAATTTTTTATTTTTATATTGATGTTTATTGACTTATGTGATAGTTTAAAAAATATTATTTATTACTTTAATATCTTATATTTTATTAGTTTTTTCAATATAATTAAGACAAAATAAATAAAAATGAATGATATTAAATTTTAAAATAAGTTATACATCAAACTCATCAAGTAAAATAAATATTTTAAGCTTTTTTCATATGATTTTGATTCTCCTAAAATAAAATAAATATTTTAAAGAGACAAAATCAATTTATCAGTTCTGAAGAGAGAGAATGAGATTGCAGATTTAATGATTAAAGTTAGAGAGATTGTTGCAGATAATTTTCTGATGTGATTCACTTATTTAAGTATTTCAAAATGGTTAAAGAAATTGTTGGAGATTATCTAAAATTTGATTACGTAATGCAACCACGTCATAGCTTTTAACATTATCATAATATGTCATCTTCAATTGAATTTTATTACATAGACTTTGCAAACTACATAGACTTTATTGTAATTCCCTAATACTCCATACTTGACGGGTGTCATGTGCTTAGGATACAAGGATGTCGACCAACTGACTAAATTTCGCGCGGTACATCCAATATATACATTGTGACGTAAATGTTGCGATTTATGTTACTAGTAAACAAATATATTACTCATGTTTCTCTACTTATTATTTATCTATTATTTTAAAAATCACAATATCTTGTCAGACAATATAGGACTCTATTTTTTTTATTATGATTAAAATACAATTTATATTTCAAAATTTTAAAATTTATGCCATAATATTTAAAACGTATCTAAATACACCTTAAAAACAAAGTCACTTAAAAAATACATTTGCACCAAAATTAAGTGTATATTTTGTTTAACAGAAAGAACGTTTGGGTACATTTTATCTAGTAAAAAGCTTTAAAGGGTATATTTTGTTTGAATTTTTTTTTTTAAAATGCACTTAAATACGTTTTAAACATTAGAATATATAAACCTCAAAATTCTTATTTTAGAGTGCAAATTGTATTTTAGTCTTTTATTAAAACGGTAGAGATCACTCTACTATTTTTATGATTATATTTTGATTTTAATAAAAAGTTTAGAGTACACGAAATGAAGTAAACTACACCAACCGGTTAAAGCCACATTGATACTAAAATCTAACAGGGCTGAAATCGTCAAACTAAATATATCTTGCGACTTATGCTACTGACTACTTAGACACGTGAATAAATTATTCATGTGGCTATTGTTTCTAGTCGCAAAGAAAATTGGCAATGTTTTGTTGCAAGATATACTAGGACGAGACAGTAGGGATCACGATAACAAATAATTAACAACTTTAATACTCTTTCAGGTATTCGAAAATGGCTATTTTTTTTGTCCCGAGATTTAGCTTCACAAACGAGAACCACATACGTAAGCTATTATTTAAAAGAGATCAAACTTGGGAACTTTATTCACCAACAGATTATAAGCATTAAGATGGCAATACAGTGACATAGCCATGAGGCGCTCACCGTTGAAGTTTAGGCATTAAAAAGAAAATTATTGAAACTTATCCCTCAGTATTCCAAATGAAGACCATAAATCTGGCAAGACTAGCGACAAATAAGAATTGCCAAAATAAATAGCTAGAAATGATATTACCACAATCAAAATGTCAACAGTGCTGGAACCGGAAAACAAGAAAGAACTGGGTTATATGCTCCCTAGGCACATAGTTCCTTTAACCTGAACAGTAAACTTCTAGAGAGTATGTAAAACCAATTCATTGGATTTCATGATTTCAATAAGAAGGTCTCAAGTTTCAGGTAAATAATTAAGTTCCATTCGCATACAATCTTTGTTCTGCAGCATTAATCTATCATAAACCCGAATTCAGAAAAGCATAGAGTCTAGGGGACAACCTGGTGAATGCTAAACTTGAGGAGAAATCACAGAATAGGGGACAGTGGTACAGAATTGGATCACTGATATGACAATGATGGCCCAGCAAAAGAGTATCGAGATGAAACTGGTGCATGGGAGGGTTCAGGCATTGCCCCCTTATAGTTATGGTTCCTATTATAGTCAGATAGTTCATGCGAAGCATAGGTTGAATATAACCTCTCCACATCATTTTTTCTCCTTGAGGGATCTGTATTAGTTGGGTAAATTCCTCGCCTGCTCAAATAGCTGGTCTCAGTCGAGTAAATTCCTTGCCTCGGTAAATGATCCGTCTCAACAGGGTAAGTTTCTCTGTTCCTACCGAGAGTATGCGAACCTGAGGGGAGGACTTCATCTCTCCTTGATATTGGTGCATATGGGTCCACGGATAAAGTGCCATAGTGAGAGGAGTAACATTGATACCTTGGGTAAGAGTCTAAAATCGAATCAGCTGCTGCAGTCACAGAAGGGATCGACTGTCGTATTTCCTGGTTAGTACCGAAACCATAATCTTGATACTCCCTCTCATTCATTAGAAGAGGATGATGACGAGATGGTTCTCCCTGTTGAGGAGCAATGTCTCTATATATGGCAGATGGCTGCCTCAAAAGGTCCTCTCTCACATAACTCTTTGGGTAAGCTTCTAATGTAGGTGGAGTCAGATTAGTTCTTTCTCTACGAAGACCATAAGTTCGATACTCCTCTTCAGTAAGAAAAGTATCTTGACGCAAATCATTGTTTTGTGTTAACGAGACCTCTTTAGAGGATATATGGCGATCGTCTTCATGAGGCAGCAGATAATACCTCCCAACTTCATCATGAATGTGTGGATCTATTGCAGATAGTTGAGACAGGTTAGGTCTTTCTCCACGAAGACCGTAAGTTCGATATTCCTTTTCAGTAAGGAAAGTATTTTGATGCAACTCATCTTTTTCTGTTAATGGGACCTCTCTATATGGTATATGCTCATGATCTCCACGAGGCCTCACAGCATACCTCCTGACTTCATCATACGAGTGTAGAGATGGTACATTGTATGAATGCTGCCTTGATTTTCTTGCCTTCTCAACAACTTCCCTATTCTGAACACTCACAATTGGCCGGGGGTCAATGGCAAGTGATTTTGAATGCAATTCAACAGGCCGGAAAAGTTCAATGAGCTTCTTAACCTGCAAGAGAAGATCGGTTATTGTCAAAGCAGAGCTATGATGAAAATTGTAGACCGCCTAACGGATGAAGTTAGACTCTCACTTGCTTAACACTAAGTTGGGTATCAAACTTCTGATTTTCATTATAGTTGTCCTTGATTGCCTTTCTGAAAACATTCTCAGGCAGGGGATAGCAATCCTCCTGAACGCTGAAGCGCACCTGAAAACCAGATAATCAGCACAAAATTCAACTAGGTAAAACTAAACAATAAGAGCATTTCCAAAGAGACATTGCCGGATTCAAAGCTAACCTGAGCAGGGAAAGCACCATTGAAAGCTGTTGGCTCAAGTTTCACACCACCAGAAGATGATGATTTGTAGATCCCATACATAAGCCTTAGCTCAAAGTCATAAAGGAAAAGCTTAAGCCCAGGTCTGACACTCAAGACAAGTTCTTTCTTGCTCACTGGAACGCCCATCACACCATAACGAAAACAATCAGGTTTTGTCTTTGCGCTGCACATGAAGATAAGACCACCAAGCTTCTCTGATTTCTTTTCTTTCTGTTGATTCATCTCTAACTCCGCATATTTTTCTTTATCTTTATGACTCCTTAGCTTCTCCAAACCACTGTGTTTTTTATTTTTCTTTTGATTTTCCTTCTTTCTTTGCAAGTCACCAAGATTTTCTTTGGTTTTTTGACTTTGTTGGCTCTTGTCATTGTGTTCTTCAATACTTTTCTGCTTCATCTCACTTGAATTACGTTTCTTTCCGACCTCCTTCTCAATACTATCCTTTTCTACTTTGCTCTTTGATACCATCTTTTTTTTCTTCTTACCGCTACTCTGTTTAGTAACTTTGGACTTGTCGACTTTTGTGAGGTTCTTCTGTAAAGATTTCTTCAAAATTTTAGGTTTGGGCTTCAATGCCTGTCCAGTTCTGTCAGATAATAATAATGGTTTTGAATGATGCTCAGTTACATTAGCTTCTTTCTCCTTCTCTCCTGCCATAGTCTATGCAGCCAGAGAAGTTTATTTTCCTAAAGTAAAATTTTCGAATTTTGTCAATGAACAAACTATCTCAAATGATTGTCCTCCAAAAGCTGCAAATAAATAAGAGTTACATAGAAATGGAAATAGTGAAATGGGTGAAAAGCATTAGATATTCATAATGTATGATTCCAGGGATATACCGATTACATGTCGTACTTCAGAGAAGCAAAAGTTCTAAGTCATAGGTTGCTCAAAATCATTTCATTTGATGACAATAAAACAATCACAGTGAAGCTTAATGCTGTTATATGTTTTGTTTAACATCTTTCCTGAGTTCAAAGCTTCACAGTTTCAATTACTAACAAATTGAGGATCGAAGGAGGCAAAATACAACAGTATCCTAATACTCTCCCTTTTGGATATTCATCTGCACACTTTCCACTTCGGTTAAGCGATATATAACTTTTTAATCAAGCATCTTTCTATTGCTTCTTTTGAGATTTCCTCTACATGCAGCAATATGATAAAATTAAATTTATTCATGATTCACTAGCGAAGGACACATAAGGCACTATAGCATGATGCTTTTACTTTAATACTCCACATAACCAAATTGGTAAAGTAAAAACACTTATATGGAAATGCCATGTTTTTTTAGTATTTCAGAAGAAATTTTTTGATGGATGTTTTTACCTCTGAAGTTTCTCTTTTGAACAAATAGAAAGAAAACTTTTATGAACAAGTGAACCAGAAACTGAGAGAATAGAGTCTAAATTATTACTACATATGTTCCACAAAAGAGTCTCATTTTTTACTATTTAAAGGCTATCTGCAAAATCCTAAAATTTTACTGGTATGAATTCTTTTGATTTTAGTCAATAAAATTGTGAATATAATGAACTATATAAAAATTTCTATTGGTTATAAATTTATTTATTTTCAAAACATAAATGAATTCACATCAATTGTAAATTTTAGGATTCTGCAAATTGATTTCAAAAATTCAAAATGGGACTTTTTGTGCAACGGAGAGAGTGTTATTACTATCATTGATAGTAGAAATATAGTGCAAATTATTATCCACTCAAACTAAAAGAACAACTTTAGCAAAATAAAAGAATTTTTTTGTTCATCCCGGATGATATAAGCTAAAATTACTAACTCCTTAGTGTCTCTTTGAGTCAGAGTGTCATGGGTGTTCTGGACTGGAAAAAGTGGCAGTGTTGGAACTCAATACACCAAAACAACATTGGTACTACGAAGTAAGGTTAATCATATCAGTTGAAAATTCCAAACATTTGTACGTCTTTTTCCCCTGATAATCTATTTTATATTCAGTTATGGACTTGTTTTTACATCCTTAAGGAAACTAAAATGAAAAAGACACAGAAAATTGTTATGATTCTATATTGGCTCACGAGGGCCAGTCTCACATAAGTTGTATCAACTTGGTGAAGGTTGATATGGTCTTAGACTCTCCCTCCCTAATAGATTAACTTTTGAGGATGTGCTCCCCTTAGATCATACCAAAATCTCTGTGCCTAAATGGTTGATCCTGAGCTAAAAAATTGATGATCAGGCGAATATAGAAAACCGGTGTTAGACATTATTTTCAACAACAAAGTAAAGTGTATTGGAAAATGAAGCAACGAGCCGTTCTTCCATACTACAATTGAGCAAAAGTTAGATGATCCCGATTTGTAGTAGAAGAATTGCGCAAAAGTTAGATGATCCCGACTTGTTGTAGAAGAGGTTAGTTCCAATTGGTTACACATGAAAAGCTTTAATAAATATGGGCTGATCAGAACGTATGAATGCTTTCTTCATGTGCATTGGGATTGAGTGGGAACAGAAGATACATATCCTATGATGCTTGCACAAGACTTTCCTTCCCACCCCTTCTTGTGTTAATAAGAGGCTTCTTGCAAAGCATACTGCAAAGGGGGGATACGCTTGTCAAGACGCTGATATATTAGACATGGCTGTCAGATGGAAACAAATACAGGTAGAAGATTGCTACATGCGTAAAGACAGAATTCACAAAAGAGTGGAGGATATTGTTGAAGCTTTTCAAGTCTTCAAGTGGGTATGAAGGAAGAAGACACTTATCAACAGAAAAGTGAAGAGAGAAACTACAAAAGACAAAAAAGAGTGCACTAAAGGAAACTGGTTCCAAGGGATCCAGGGGCAGTTACATGGTAACGGAGCTCCGCTAAAGCTGAGGTTCATTTAATCATCCCTTAATATCTAATGGTATTGAGATATAAGAAACTTGGGTCAATGAAGGGCAGAAATTAATTATGCTTATTGGACTACACAACAAGCATCCTAAAAGGCTAAACCGATGGTTACAACTAAAAGTGGCCTTCATATACAAAGTACTTAACTTCAGATTTCAAGTATCCCTTCCTAGTACCAACTACCAACCTTGCTACTGCAATGCTGGTTCAAATCTTCCACATACTTCAACATCCTCAGCCTTGACAAGTATCCTCTTAATTTTTCTTGCTATAACAGTCTCTCCCGTATTTGGTGTGTTACCCATTTGGCTCGACGTGCCGTAAACAGGTATGGCATGTGAATAAAGAAGATATTCTAAATGGTGAGCTTGTTGAATATTTACATTAGGTCACTAGTAAAAGAGTAAACTAATTGCTCTAATTCACATAAAAGACATACATCAATGTTCCTTAATTTTTCAAGAAACTAAAATATTCAAACTGATGGAGGAAAAAAAAAGAATTTTTAAAAGGCTCCTAACACCAACAATTTCTCAAGAGTTTCCAAACAAACCGATTCTTACCCTGTCAATGCCTACTAAATTCAAATTGACCTAGTAAATATATTCTATCTTATTGGTGTAACATAACAGTATATAATGAATTTTCATGCACTATCAGTTTATGCAGGAGCAGTACTGATATCGTGCCACCTCATTAATGAACGATCTGCATAGACAATTTAATGATATGTCATGAATCATGATCCTAAAACAGCTTAGCTTATGTATACAATCTTAGTAGTTCAAATATTTACCCAACATATAAACCACCCAACAAAAAAAGAGCCACGTACATTGCAAATTATCCTATGTTTCGGCAACAAGTAGCAATGACACTATCCAGACATAAAAAAAAAAGAGAGAGAATAAAGTAGAAATTTGTAACCAAAAACAGAGGGGAAAAGTGAATTTTGATTCAGGAAAACCATATGACAGACCGAAACTACATAGGTCCATCAAATCCAAAATGATTCAAGATCAAAAAATCAGAAAAATTCAAATAGATTAGTTCTTCAAAGAAGTGCAAAACCTAAAATAAACCCAGCGCATTAGATTGATATTACTCAGAATGTCAGTAATGAAACCCTAAATAATTCAACAAAAAACATAAATTGCAGAGAGGCGAACAGGAAGAAAAAGATACACAGAGATTCGACGGAGAAATTGAAGAGAGAGATTGGCGATATACCTGAAGGCGGTGAAAGCTCAGGGACCGATTGGTAGGAGCGTGAAAGCAATTGAGAAGAACAGACTCGGCTTTATTTGATTCGATAAAACCAGTGCAGGCGCAACTACGCGTTTCAGGGACGGATTAGAACGCATATAGGATTTTTATTTATTTTATTTTATTTTTGAGCACTTATCCAATTATAATTTAATTTTAAGCTTAAATATTAAAAAGGGTTCAAAGGAGGAAATATCGGAGAACTTAGGAAATATTATTTTCATAGGGCACCTTAGTTAATTCTGACTTCTTCTAATTTCCTTGTAACTTTGCACTACTATTGGGTTATCACCCTTGATCTATATAATATGGCATAGTATTAGATTTTTTTTTTTTTTTTTATCAAATTGCACTTTTCTTTTCATTATATATAATGTTCAACACGTAATTACACATATTAATTTTTTTTTATTAATATTAATATTTGGTAATTAATATTAATTTAAAAGTTTATTACTAATTAATTATTCACCCTCTCTCTTTTACAATTATTCCATCTTGATGAGATTTTTTAGAGGTAAATTAGAAAATAATTGATATATGTAAAATATCTTATTATTATAAAAAAATATACTCTAAAACGACGTATATAATAAAAAGGAGAGAGTATCATTGTAAAAGACATTGATATACGGAATTAGATATAATTATAAGGGCAACCATTATATTTTATATATTTCTGAGATACTATTTATTTTTATCTATGTAATTGGAAACAGAAAAGTCGATATATAAAATCATATGATATATCATTTTTCAAAATAATATTGTGTTTGACTTGATGTTTTTGGGAATTGTTAATCATGCTTAAAAAGTAGTATTTTATTAAGGAATTAAGCAGGCAAAAATGTCTAAAATTGATAGTATAGTGGTAAAAAAAAATTTAATGTTTAAGGCCACAAATTTTCTACATAAGATAAGGTAAGTTTCTCCTAATTTTTTCCTAGTTTTCCACTTAATCCTTTCCCCGAGTTCCCTTTAGATTTTAGGATAAAATGTATCCTTAAAATTGAATTATAATAATATAAATATTCAAAAAAAGAAAAATTAGAGGGAAGGGAGACAGGATGGATTTCATCATAATGGGTTTGAGACTAATTTTTTTTTACAAATAAATTCTCTTTATTATTTTTTAATATTTTATAGTTATTCTTAATTAGATTTTATACAAACAACTCTGACTAGTTCACAATTTCTCATTATTGAACAACTTGATTTGATAATTAATACTAATGCTTATTTTGTTTATTTAACTTGCAATAAGTCTAGGCGGACAGGAAATATAGACAGAAAAATTGGACCGATAAATTTTTTTCAAACCTTTTTGAATTTCAAAATTTTTATAATATTTATTTTGACAAGAATATTTATAAAATTCAGTAATTTAAATGTATTTTAGACTTATTTAAAAAAGCAATGTTGTACAGTTATATGCATCTAAAATACATTAAAATCACTGAATTTTATAAATATTTTTGTCAAAATAAATATTAAAAAAAATTTGAAATTCAAAAAAAGTTTGAAAAAATAAAAATAAAATAAAAATGGACCCGTCCAATTTTTTGGTCCATGTTTCCTGTCCGCGTAAAAGCACTCTTTAACTTATCATTATGATGAACAATTGTAATATGTATAAAAGGAATTGGTATGTTTTGTTTGAATTAGTACTTGGATCCAAGTAATGATTATATAGCTTTTGATCTTTCGGAAAATCCTTAGGGGTATATAAGCAAATCCTCTAAATCAAAGATCAATACTTGATTGATTTACACAAACTGAACTGCCCAAAAATCATTCAAGCATATAAGTGTGTTCAAAACTACAAGATCTTTATATTTATTCCTAAAATTATTAAAAATTGAATCATTTGAACTTGAAAAACATTCTCTCAGACATAGGTATTAAAAGTTAAGTTTAGAGTATCGACAAACATTCTTTTAAAAAAATATGCGGTAGTAGTTCGATCAAGTTGAGTGTAGATTTATGTTTTATCTTTATTGCGTAAACTATGAGAGTAGAGAAAAATATTTTTATTTTTTTCTTGGACCAGAGAATTTATATTTTTCTTTAAAAGGAGAAAATGAAATAAACGCTAGAAGGAGGGGTTGAACCTCCGACCTTGTGGTTAACAGCCACACGCTCTAACCAACTGAGCTATTCCAGCAATGGTTGAAAAATAAGTTAGACAGATTAAATAGTACTAATCACTGTAGCCAACCATTTGTTTTATTCTTTATCAAGCAATAGATTGACCCATAAGCCACCTTACACCATATGTTTTCTGTTTTCTGAACTAAAATAATGCTATATTACACCTTTCAAGCAATTTTATAGCAAAAGAATGACTAAATCTACCACAAATAAACCAATACAATGTTAGAATTCTTTTCATGCTGTTTTGTTACAAAAATGGATACAATTTAGTCTACTTATATATGTTTTATAATAACCTTGTGTGATTTTTTTTAGGGACCACCACAAAGTCTCCAAATTTTCTTCCATTTTTGTCTTCAAGGCCTTTTGTTTTCCTAGCTAAGTTCCTAGCTACAAGTATATTAAAGTTCACACTTGCCCATTGCCAATATCCATAAGAGCTTAAACTAACAGTTGAAGGCTTTAGCAATGCTAAAGGACGTGGGATGGTAGCACTACCTCTTTGCAAAGCAAAGGATGTGGGATTGAATATTGGCATATCAAGATAAGAGTGTGATTATTTTTAGAAAAAAATAAAAATACTAAAAGTAATGCCATAAAAAGACTACTATTTATAAAATTTATAGATATTAAAGACGTATTTTTATTCAGTACTTACCCTTACAATAATAATTTATTAATTTACTATAGTACTCGTATAATAATGAAATTATGATGAAAAATATGAGTATAGTGTCCTATTACAATGCAATAAATAAAAAGGGAAGTCCCTTTTTATGAAAAATAAAAAATTAAAATAGAAAGAGAACTCTTTCTATAAAACTAGGAAAAATAATTAAGCACCGAGTCTCTTTTTTTGGGAGAGTAATAAATCATATTTCGGCAATGGGAAAATAGAATCGAGCTTACTATCAAGTTGCTTAAATTATCCTCAAAAAATGACTAAATCAGATTTTGCACCTTGTAGTTTAGGCATAAAAACAATTTCATTCCAAACTTTATTTTTGATTAAGCGTACCCTAAACTTTGAGTGTCAAAATAACTCGTACTTGTTGTACTAAAATTTAGGATATTTTTTTTAATTAAAAATCAAGTTTGGGATGAAAATTAAATTTAGACCTTAAACTATAGGGTGGGGAAATTTGTGATTTTGTCTAAAAAATTATAGAGCTGCAAAGGTATCACGAGTTTGGCTCATTTCAACACAAGTATACCAACCCACAGCGAAGTACGGGCGATATGAATAATATTAATTTGTTATATGTATAATTGAGATAATTAATTAGATATAAGATAAATATTTAATTATAATTTTGATACAATAGTTATAGTTATTTAGTTATTAAATAGTCATTTAAACAACAAATTGTTGACTTATATATTAAAGGTTCTTTTGATTAATTATTAAGTTAAACATTTAAATGCAATATAGATTTATTTAATTATGATTATAAGTAAAAAATTATTTTAATTTTATTGAAGTTTCCAATGGAATTATACATTAGTGTTTATATTAACAAAATTTATTTAGAATTCTAATCAATATAACTATGAAACTCAAACTTTTAATTAGTTTTAATTTAGTTATGATAATTAGTTAATAATGAAACCACTATAATTTCTCAACTAAACTTACAGTTATTATATTTTAAGAAATTCACATATATTATTAATACAAGTATCGTGTGATTTGATAAAATTTTAAATTTTAATAAATTTACGTGATATATTAAGAGCTTTTTTTTTTTGATATTTTAATATCTTAATAACATTTTAATAATATAATTATCCTATATAAAATTTGTTAAGATATATTATCTTACACAAAATTATGATAAAAAAATATTTTAAAATTTAATTGATAGAAATTTGTATAATATTTATACTAATTTGAATAGAAAAGAAAAAGATATTCCCTTTTTCTATTCATATTAAAGATAGGAATATTTTTAAAGTTGAATAGTATTTAATTAATATAAATTAAATTTAAATAATACTTATGAGAATATGAAAACTGAACCAAAAAATGATGAAGCCAAACTAAATGCCAAAGCCTCTTACATGAAATTTTTTCTGAGAATTACTCCGGTGCAAGTTGCTTTTGCAGCGAAAACGCAACACAAACATTTATTAAAAGAAACTACTTGAAGAGGTTCAAAATTGTCATATGATAAAATAATTTAAAGAATATTAATTATTATTTCTCAAATTTGACTTGGGGTGCGTTTGGATAAGCTGTTTTGAAATTAAATTAGGATTGCAACTCTATGGTTAATTCATTCACTTTCAAAATCGAAACCAAAACAAAACAATTTCATTGTTTGGATGGTCATGTATTGAATTCAAATTGTATTTTATTAAAATTTAGGAAATTAATATTTTTGCAAATTAATGTGATATTTTCACGAACCAATCCCACTCTGGCCTTACAAGTCATATACCCGAAAGCGATGCTACGGTCTTCCCATGATGCAGGCACTTTTTAACGACTGATTCAAGCTGAAAAATAAGACACACTTGCGAATATATTAATTCTCAAAATTTATTCTATTGTTTGAATTGTGTATTAAATTGATCACCATATTTTAATTTTTTTGTGTACGCAGTAACCATTTCCACGGAAGACTGTCAATAGTCCAAATAAATTTTCAAACATATCAAAATAAAAATCTATTCACGCAAATAAATAAATAAATAAGTTATATTGTCCAACACTATAGCATGTTCCATCCTCTCACATGAGAGTGGAGTCCATACATGATGAGACCCGTGTGAACCTCACTCTCATATGAGATAGTAGAGCATATTGTAACGTTACTCTAAAAGCATACAATAATTTTTCCGTAGTATGACAAATCTAATTCCCATGATAGCAGATATGATAGGATCAAAAGGACAATCTACTCTTCCTCATGCTGGTGCTACATATAGAATTGAATCATAGATCTCAGATCTTTTGTCCAATTTTTCTTCATCATTTTCTTGGTATTGGGTGTCCCTTCAAAGATAGTTTACTTCAAATAATAAACTATTGTCATTTGCTAGTAAGTTTTCTCTATGTATCCTACCAGAAGAACAATTCCTCACACTTATACAATAATGCTTTTCTGGGTTTAGAACCGCCATTTAATTAACACAACTCCAAAGAAAAAGTGGTGACACTAACCTGTTTGTGAGTTTTAATTTGGGGGTGAAGGGAAGGGATGAGAAGGGAAAGTTATACCCTTCCCTTCATAACAAAACTGTCAAACACAAAATTACATACAAGTAATATATAATTATTTTTTTATATATAAAAATCATCATTTACAACACTAATGTATAATTATTCTTATTATTGTTATTATTATTATAATTAATATATTAGTATGATATAATATAAAAAATTATAAATAATAAAATAATTTTATAACAAAATTCATGTTTCGCATGAGACATGAGTTATTTTAAGTAAGTTACTTTAAATTGTATTTTATGAGTCTAGGAGTCAATCATAATGATACTATTATTTTTTCCGTCTCAAATTAAATGTACAATTTTAATTTTTTAAAGTCAAATTGATTATTTTTAAAAATAATTCTTTATATAATTTTTGCCAAAATATAGGTGAAGAGATTATAACTAAAAGAAAGTATATACAATTTACTATTAATCTCAAATTTTAAAATTTTAAAAATATGTCTATATATGCGTAACTATTAATTATTAAAATAATCATTTGGACTTAAAAAAATCAATACTTAATATTTAATTTAGGGCAAAGGGAGTATGTTTTAATATGAGCTTTATCGGAAAAAAGCTCAAAATTTGTGATCTTATTTGGGCCGAGCATGTTAAACTTATCATAGCCTGAATTACTTATCATAGTTCGAATGGGTCAAGTCCGAATTCCAGCCTGATAATTTTAAATTGGCTGAACTTGAACACCTTTAAACCCGGATTATAAAGCTCGATTGAGAGGCCTAGTCATACGGTTTAAGTATTTTATTTTTTAAATATTAAACATGAACTCTAATACCCAAAAAAATTGCAAACAAGGCATGTAGAGGTTGAAAGTCTCTCACGGCAAATGAAAATCTACCAAAACTTGGTCCATATACCATTGCATTGTCTTTATTTTCTATTACCCTCTTCAAGATGCTCACCAGACAATATTTCATACTCATTTAGAGAGAGACAGTAATCAATGCAGTGCGAACAACAAAAGGAAGATGCATATCGGTAGAGCATACTAGGGCGCTTGAGAGAACCATGTCGAAGGAACTCAGCAAAATGACCACGTAAGAAGGGGCAAAATGAAAATTTAATACGAACAACATGGTTTTTAATTCACAGAGAAAGGCTGCTTGTTTACCGGCTTTGTTATATACACCATATCATCCATGGCACGGCCTTGTAGAATTGTGCCACACTTCTATAAAATTGAATGAAAATAGTAGTTAGGTATTAATCTTTCAAGTCATATGTAAGGTAGGTATACGGCTAATAAAAGCTTGAACAAAATGAATTTAAATTGAATGTTTTTTTCCTAACATTTTGTTTTTGACCTGTGTGTAGTATTTCCGTCTTCATGTGATATATACAGCATTTGATTAACAGTATTGACAAGTCATCTGCAAGGAAAATAGGGAAAGTTTTAAAAGAAAAAGGAATGTAGGTGCATTAAACGGGGGAGCTAAATATGGTATTTTTATGGATAAACATGTGTTTTATAGACGATGTGAATTCTTGAATGACAAAATTGGAGGGCTTTTAACTTGATGTGATCAAGTATTATGAAACATAGACCGAAGGTGGTGCAAGATCGTAGGTTCGAGTTTACCATTCAACAGAAATATAAAGGTTTCAGAATTAACCAAGGTTCTACATGAAAAATGTAAGTTTTCATCATCCACGGACCTCTTTCCCAAGTTCCCTTCTAAGACTTGGGCACTTCATGGAAAATGTAAATTTCCCTAGATTCCCCCTAGGTCCCCTAGCCCCTTTCCTAGCCTTATCCTAGACTCTAGGATAAAATGTATCTCTATAGTCGAAGTGTAATAAAATAGGTTCTCAAAAGAAGTTGTTGGGATATAATTATTCAGGGTCTGGATCTGGTGTCGGCCCATAATTATTCACGACCCCGGTGCAGGTGCTGACCTACATTTAACGTATTACAGTGGGCCCGGTACAGGGGTATGCCCATTACAGTGTCCTTTGATGGTTAGACATATTAGGAGGGTTAAAGTCCAAATTGACTTATGATTCTTAATCAGACTGTGTTTTTGGTATTGGAGTGATAAGGATTGACCCGATAATGTATTACAGTCACAATGGAACTCTGGTCAGAACTTTTAATCCTAACTGGTCCGGTCTCGGGCGTTCATGGACAAAATGTGCTGAACAACTATAAATACAGTCATAAGTGGAGGTTAACGGTACATCTAAATTACACTATTAATTAATTACATTAATTATTATTATTTCCAGCATGGTTATGTTTTTGGCATGTACTAATTTTCACATCGGAGCTATCCCCCGACGGCACAGGCCGTCAAGCTTTTGGTGTGACTGTTCCTTGTAAAGGCTGTTTGTTTGTTGGTGATTTCAGTGGGCATACAAAATTTGGCGATAACAGAAGTCTTATGAAGCACCGTAACAACCCTATCAGAGATGAAGGCAAGAACTACTGATCAAGTATTTGAAGCTCTCTACATCAGTGAATGGGGGACAAGGGAACCAAACATAGTATTTGCAGCTCACATATCACACAGGAAGGTGAAAAAGGAAATCAACGAGAATTATTGAAGTAACAACGATAGAATTATTTTCTAGAAGGATATTTGGAGAGGTTTTAGAGTTCATTTTTTGGGTGACCTTAGAGACTTATTTCTAGGGAGTTTACGATTTGTGAACAGGTGGAAAGATAAGTGATTCTTTCTTTCTTTCTTTTTTTATATAAGTTGTAGATGTTCATGTTAAGTACTTCTATTGTGCTCATGTCCAGTTCTTTCGGATTAATTTGATTCTTTCTTGTATATCTCTTAATTTTAATGAATTTTATTTTGCTGATAAAAAAAATATTCACAAGTCTTGGTCACATCATCAATAAACTGTCAAAATATTATTTTACTGTATGAACAACAAACTTAGTTTTTGATATCTTAAGTTATAATCCACTAGCAGTTATATTTTTGCTGGAATTGGCTAAACTATGTATAATTTGTTAAGTGATTGATAAGTAACCAGTTTAACTACCTTATATTATTGTATATTGTTAGGGGGGTTTCAAATTTTTTGTATTAAATGTATCTTAAATGATACGGCATTGAATAATGCACTTACGACCAATCTTAAGAGTTTTACCATGCTAACGTAATGATAACACATCTTTTGACTAAATTTTTTTGACACCGTAACATTACTCTATATTATTTTAATGAGAACCTTATTTCCTTCTCAAATATCTATCAAGTACTCCCTCTATGCCAAAATAAAAAATAGACCAACTTGCTGAAATATTTCACCAAATTACTTGCAAAAGAGAGATTTTGTTATCTTAAAGATTTGTCAAACAAGTTCACTAAAGGGGAATGTAGTAGATAATGTATTATCTTTTGCCTAAGTTCTCATTATTTAGGCTAAAACCTTATATTAGCTTTGTAAGTTTAATAAAATGCCTTGTATCATTGCATTCAAGTAAGCCTCGAGAAAGGATGACTTTCATAATTCTCTTCTAAATTTTTATTCCAAGCTCCTACGGACCATCCGATCAGAGATGTGTTTACCCAGATAACACCATAGCAAATTAGCAAGTATTTTTTATGGATCACTCTCCATATATTTATATACATACCAAAAAGACTTAAATTTACCCTTCATTTCTAGACTGAGTGCATCTTAAAGATTCATTTTATGTGCATGTTTGGCACATTCATAGCCTACTTTTACATTCAGTGAAAGAGTTGTTATAACCATACAAAGGAAGAATTCGGATCTCTTCAACTACATAAGACTTTGATAAAAACACATTGTCCAAGGGATCCTAGCACAACTTTTTGACAGGAGCAAATAAAGGGCAAAACTAAAAAACCTGAGTTAATCAAGGTATACTTTTACATCAATACCATTATCAATCAAGGATTGGACAACTGCTCTAATCTTCCCTTCAAACTTGTCCCTATCTCTTGGGGTGTAAGAAGCTGTGTAGACATCAGCTTCTCTAGCCCTCTCAGACAAAATCCGGCCAACAGCTAGACATGCCGGAATATCTGATCGTGATTTTAGAGCAGCCTTAATGTCTTTGGAATTCGTACCAGCAACAGCAACCTGCTTGCTTGTTACTCTGTGGGTGATCGAGGCAGAAACAAAGCGCTTTGAAATGAACACATCTAGCGTAAATGGTTCCATATAAGCTACTGTGCGCTGTTTAAACGATACATGTTTGTTTGGATTCTTAGACTTTTTCTCCTTCTGGTAAGTGTATGGCCGACTATTGTTATCGTCAAGGAAATCCTCTACTCCAAAAAAGCTTCTTGGTGCGAAATGAGGCTGCACAAAGTTGGAAAGAAAAGAGTTAAGAGCACACCTTACAAAGGTTTAGTTATTGAGCCATGGCAAATTTCAGATTTTCCTTTGGCAAAGGAAAAATATGCAAATCCTGAAAGAAGTTTGTAATCAATTTACATTTATTTGACTTTGAATAGGATATTGGATCCAAAACTGAAAAGGCAAACTCCAGGTTTTTGAAGTTTCTAAAGATTTCATTAAAATGTAATAAAAAAAATATTTTTCAAACATCAATTGCTAACCAAAAGCACATCTACCTTTAGAAGAGAGGAAATATTGATCTTCTAGACTTTTTGGGATATGAATTTTCAAATACTAGATAATATTTTTACAGAAGGCCCTTCTTTAGTAATATTATTCTTTTGCCTTATTTTAGAGGGAATTACTATTAACTTTGACACCCTTATTGTTAAAGATGGTGAGAAAGCAATGTAAGGATGGCCTTAAGTAGAACAACTTGCAAGTTTAATCAATATCCTCATCAACCAAGCACATGTTCACTCAATGTACCTCCGATTTGGTTATAGAGAAAAGCCGTATCTAATTTGCAAGCAAGTCCTCCTTGGTTAAGTTGATGGCAGGTTAGCCACAAGCTGGGTGTAAGATGTCTGTGATTAAACCTTCATCCATTACAACTGTGTTACGATATAGGTGCCTATGGATTTGGATGTGGTATATTCATTAGTTGTTATGGAACCCCTCAAGAAAGCTTAACCACTTGTAGCAGAAGAACTTTACTGGCTTTGAAGATGTAGTGTATACGAGTCTTGCGGATAATTAACGAAAAAACAAGCCAAAAAGATTTAGCCATCAAACAAAACAGCACTGAACCAGACCATTCAAGCTTACACAGCTATTACGAATGCCAACAATGATTTCTAGCACCTCTTTCAAGTAGATCCTCTTTAAGTTTGGAATATAACATTATCAACACATTTATTCCTTCAATGAAACTACAAACATCTTGAGCTACTTAAATGCAATAGTTAATCAGCACCTCAAAGCCAGACCATAAAAGCTAAACCATTTATCGGTTGGTCCAAAGCATCTACACAACTACTGCTTAACAGATCCAGTAGCTACAATAACTCTTGGATCTACCCAGTTCATTTAAGATATCTGCAGGGGTTATATAATCAGCATCCTGAACCAAGTTATAAGCAAGCAGTTGATAAGACTTAAAGAGTGACCATGATCTTACCAAACTTTTTCCGTGTAAGGATGATAGGTTTTCTTATACACAAAATAAAACGAGGCTTTAAATCATTTTAACTTGAAATTTTAGCTTGCTGCTTCTTGCTTCTGTTGCAGTCTCCCTAGCTTTCATAGACAGAAGAAAGCAATTATGGGTATTGAAAGGTCGTCTGCTTTTTGGAGGACTAACTAAATGTTTTACTTTTAGGTAAGTGGTTGAGTTTCCTAGAAATATTATCTCATTAATTGTGAGTCCGTGACACAAGAAATGCTCTCTCCTAATAAGTATTTAAAATACCTAACCTAACCCAAATATAGCCTCCACTCCTAGACATTGTGCATTTACTGATTTAAAAAAACCATTTTAGATTCCTGCTTCATTAGAAATAGTTTCTAAGTTGTTTATGTAGGCTCAACTTCTTAATGTAATATTTAACCTTTTAGTAAGTCCAAAATTGCTACTGCCCCAAGTTAATCACAATTGAAGTAGTAAGATAAAATTACAAGGCATACCTGTCCACAGTGGAAACCACTTCTTAACACATACAAGGCCGAGCAGTATTTATCACCTCCATGTGCACATAACTTGTGATACACTTGCTTCAACATAATTCCACGAACCTGATTCCTTTAAATGAAAAACAAAATTTCAGCAAGGCAGTGCAGAAGAAAGTGATTTACAGTTTTTACTGCATCCATTCCAAAATTAGAGATACACTTCTAATTTGTAAGTCAATTTGCAAATTAATTCAAAATTTGATAGGAATTTAATTTATTTTAGAGTCAAAATGTAACTCGAATTTTCGGACAGAGGAAGTATGATTGTACTACTAAATTACAAAAAATCTCATCATTTGACAGTGTATTAAACGAAGAGAATGCTACGAACAACTAAACATGATATTGATTAAGTAACTTATACAGCAAACCAAAAGAAAAACTACATTTCTTTCAAACATTACGTCGAACACCTAATATGCAATATCCAATATTGGGTTAAACAATCCCCAAATACAATACTTTTTTACATACTTGATACCCAACTGAATGAATCTCTCTAGTATATTAGTTGCACCCAGAACGAATTACCAAATGCAAACATTCAGCTGACTCTACATGCCTCAATTATTTATAATACTCCCTCTGTCCGAAGAAAAGGGTAAGCATTTACAATGGACACTTTGTGGGTATTTAAGAGGGAGAAAGAGAGAGAGAGAGAGTTTTACCTCTTTCCTTTGAATCTGCGAGAGAGAATGGAAGAGTTCTCGAGGAACTCTGCGTTTGTCTTTGTACCGGCGTAACCGAACGATATTACTAGCAGGAAGTTTCTTTTGTTGCTTTTGCTTTATTGGGCTTGATGCAAATTGATAGGAAAAATTTAACTTTTGGTATCTATACTCGGACTCAAAATAGAGAATGTTAGTATTTAAATTGAAAAAAATTACAAATTAGTGTTTGTACTAGAAAAAAACTTATAATCTAGTGATTGTACTTGAATATTTATGTAAAATCGTTAAATTTGACTAACGGACATGACGGAAAGTCTGAGGTGGCTAACATATCTTACGTGGATAAGGGGGGTAAATCAACTTTTGGTGCATGTACTGGAACTCGACTTATAAGTTGGTACCCAAATTGATGGTTGATATATATTTTTATTTTCAATCGATTTTATAATTATAAATACATTTTTATTATAAGACCATAAAGTGACACGATATTTTTAATTTATCATTATTTTTTTTACTACCAATACTAATTTTTTTAGTTAATATTAAAGGTATATTTAAAAATTAAAATTATTCTTAATTTTTTTTGTATTATAAATATATTTCTAATTTTGAAACTCACGTTGTGTGTGTGTGTGTGTGTGTATATATATATATATATATATATATATATATATATATATATATATATATATATATATATATATATTCATGTAATCAAAATTTTTGATTATGGAAGAATTTGTATAAAATATTTTTTTAATGTTTTAAATAGCATCATATATATCTATCTTCATGGTTTCTTTCATTTGAGAAAAATTAAAAATATATAGTTACAAAAGTGGGATGTAACCCTAATAATAAGAAGATATGTAACTATATATTCTTAATTTCTCCCAAGAAAAAGAAACCATGAAGATAGATATATATATGATGCTATTAAAAACTTTCAAAAAATAGTTTATACACATTCTTTCATCATCATAAAATTTGATTACATGATTAAATATATTCCGTGAGTTCCAAATTTAGAAATATATTTATAATATGAAAGTTTTTAAGAATAATTTTAAATTCCAAATATACATTTAATATTAGCTAAAAAATTAGTAGTGGTGGTAAAAAAATAATAATGATAAATTAAAAATATCATATTAATTTATAATCTTATAATAAAAATGTATTTACAATAATAAAATTGATTGAAAATAAAAATACATATCGACCACTAGTTTGGGTGTCAACTTGTAAGACAGGTCTCAGTACAGGTACAAAGAATTGATTTATCCTTTATCTACGTAGCTTGCCTAGTCATCACCATGTCATTATTTTTTTGTTGACGTGTTAAAAATTTAAATGGAACCCTAATAGTTAACGGTTTGTAAGTTTTTTTTTAGTACAAGCACCCGTTTGTAATTTTTTTCAATTTGGGTACCAACTTGTAAGTCGGATCTCAGTATAGGTACTAAAAATTAATTTTTCCTTTTTATAATAGAGTCTCTTTTTCAAAATATATTATCTTGATCTTTAAGAGTAAATTTAAAATATTTTTAAGTTTAAAATTGATGAGACTTGTTAAAAACTATAAAATTAGAAATTTTATAATTAGTACTCCATCAGTCTCTCAAAACCTTATTTAGTTTGACTTTTGTGGTCAAATTGATCAATTTTAAAATTAAGAATTAAGTATATTTATTTATATTTTCAAATCTATAAAAATTAGAGGTTATAGTAAATTCAATATAATTTTTTATGGTTATAATTTCTCCCCTATATTTCTAAAAATATAATATATATTTGGATCATAAAATTGGCCAATTTAACTTAAAAAGTTAAATTAAACCAATTTTTGGAAGACAGAAGAAGTAGTACTTTGTAGATAGTTTTCCACATTAATCATTGTATTATTAAATAAATGAATTTATATTAATTGTTGAGTTTGAATTTAAATTGATTTCAATAATTCAATAATCTTTATAATAAAACACAATCCATTTTGAAATCTTCTTTTGACATACCACAAGAACGGTTTAGATATTTCACTCTTAATCTAACGGCTCACAATGATTCCTCTCAATCAGAAATCCCCCCCGCCCAAATCAAAAATCAACACCCATTGACACCTTCGCTCCAAATCAGAGAGACGTACCACGATCCGCTCCGCCGTGCCTTTAGCTACCGCCATGCCTTCAGCTACCGCCGACTGCCGATTTGCCGACTGCCACGATTCACCGGGACCTCGCGCTTCTCGGTGAGCTTCTCCCTTAATCTCCTTACCTAAAGCTACCGTGGTTGCAGCAAGTACAACAGGAATTTTGGTTCTAGGGGAGGGAGCTACTAGCTTGCTCACTTGTGTCTCTAAACCCGTGAAACTTCAGTAATGGAGTAAATTATAAGTATATGCATGTGTTATTGACTTATTAAGGAAACTAATTATTCACAGTTATCTCTTTATCACTTATTGTTGTAATATCATCTCCATCATGTCTGTGATTTTTTGAAAGTTTCATTCGATGCTATGTGAGTGTTATTGCTGATTTTTTGAAAGTTTCATTCGATGTTATGGAATTATAGATTTTTTTGCTTCTTGCATGATGTTGAACTCCGAACAAGATACTATACTAACTTTTGTACCAGGTTGCAGTTGGGCAAACATTGTAGTGGCCTAATAATTATGGTACTGTATATGGCACACACTCATTTTCCAATTACACTCATTATGGTACTGTAATTGGGTTTTTACTCTTAAGATTCTCATTAGTCATATACATATAATGTGTAATTATGTTGCACCACTGATATCTCTGAAGACTATAAATGTACCTATGAATTTTTGCAGTTTAGCATTTTGTGTATAGTGTGTTCCAAATTAATTATGTAGAAACTTTGGCATCATTTACAAGCTTGGGCTTTCCCTTCCACTAGACACTGTCTACACCAGCATATGATTTACATTTTCCTCCAAATTGCATCCTAAGTTCAAATTTATAGGAAATTATTTTAGTATTAATAGTCACATCGTACTGTTGGTCATTGAGGTCAAAGTTAACATGCCTTTCATTCTGCAGGAGACATATTTCTGGTTGTATTTATTAAATGAGAAAAGCTAGTGTAAATGTATCACATCTCTCCCCCCCTATTGTCTTAGTTTTTGAATGAAAAAGTCCATCACAGTGCCTGTCACTTAGCTCCCTCACCCCCCATTTTTACTGCAAAGTAGGTACTCTTGATCATTTTTTGTAACATCAACAATTTATTTAGTTTTTTTTTGCATTAGGAATTGTTAATTGGTTGGTTGATTTTGTCGGGTAGAGAACATTATATGTTTCATCATACCAAATTAGTGCGCATATTGTTTGGTTTGTTTTCAATTGATTGAAGTTTAAAATTTGTATCGAGCCGTTGGATAAATCATCCTCAAATATTCTGAGAAAATGACATTCTAAAAATATTTCTTTCACTATTCTTTCCAGTTTTCCTTCCCCGCGCCCCCAATTCGAATTTCTAAATATCAAGAAGAAAGGCTATGGAAATTGTAATCTACGCTATCAAGAAGAAAGGTTAATCTTTTGTTTTTATGCTAAAGGTTTGATCTTTGCTGGTAGGAATCACATTGTTGGATTTAAAAAGCACTTTGAATAACAACAAGAACTTTCTAATACTGATGATTCTCCATGTCACTGGACTGACATTTCTTGCTATCCTGATGACCAAGAGTTCGCATCATGTATGTGGATTTCTTTCCAACTTAAAGTTTTTACCTTTTCTTGGTTACGTGGTTCGATACACTAAATCTAACTCTAGGATCTCTTTTTGGGTTTTACAGAAACTTACCTTACATGTAACTGGGAGGGTTTATATCTCCAATCATTGGTAAACTAAGTAGACTCCAGAGGCTGTAAGTCCATATCACTGTTTGTAATTCCTCAAATAGTAAATTAAATGTGAATGCTTATATTTTTGTGGTAATTTATTTTGTTAATTTGGCACTTCACCAGAACAGCCTACACGGTCTTATTCCTAAGGAAATTGCGAGTTGTACTAAACTCAGAGCTCTGTAAGTAACATGCGGCTCTCTTTCTTCCATGAATCCTTTTGACCCTAAATTCCCCCCAATTTCTTGCTATATATGTACAGTGATACACATTAACTAGCATTTGTACTGCTGCAATAATTAGGTACCTGAGACATAAGTATCTCCAGGGAGGTATACCATCAGATATTGGGAACTTTTCATCCCTTACCATTTTGTAAGATTCGTATTTCATATGTTTATAGTCACTTTAATTGATTTTGCTATTGCTTTTATTCGTGCATTCATTCTTAATTCTTATTACTGATTTGTATCTAATTGCAATAATTATATGTAGAGATCTATCAAGCAATTCACTTAAGGGTGCTATACCTTCGTCTCTTGGTCGTCTCACGCGGCTTCAAAATATGTGAGTTCACATGCAATTTTTTTAGAATGAAGGAGCTTAGTTGTTGTTGTGCGAATTTATAGGATTTTAAAATTCGTGACACATGTTATATTAATTAAATGTAGTGAGTTTAAATATGGTAGAATTATGTTTTGGAACAAAAGTCATTTTCATGTTCCGTACAAAGCTTCATACTTTAGTGTTACGAAAGGGAAAGAACATTTGGGCCCTATAATAAGTTTTTCTTACTCTTCATTTTCATACTTTTTATCTAATCTTTTTACCCGCGTACTTACTATCCAACACTTTTTTGTCAACAGGTTCGAAGACTTCGTCATAATAATGTAGGAGTTGTAATTCGCAATGAGCATGAACTAAAAAATCTCTGTATACGTGCGGGAGTGTATCTTCACACCTATTTCTCATTCATTTTTTCTCTCCCACCTATTTCTCATTCATTTTTTTTGTCTTTTCTTTTAAGTAGCGTTTTCTTACACAGAAGGAGCAAAAAATGTCTGATGCTTTGGCGGATGCCAATTTTAAGGGGAACGAAAAATCAACCTTTTCTAGCCAAGAAACAAAAAATAAAGATTGCCAACTGGTATTACTTTTAATCCTATTCTTTTCTCTCTGTTTTTACAATGAATTTGGATGTTATTGAAGTTAAATAATTTTAAGTTTCGTTTTACTTATATTTTTTATCGTGTTCTTACACAAAAGGATAAAAAAGGGTCTGATGCTTTGGCGAATGCCAAATTTAAGGGGAAACAAAAATCAACCTCTTCTACACACGGAATACAAAATAAAGATTGCCAACAGGTATCACTTTTAATTCTATTATTATCTCTTTGTTTTTACAATGGATTTTGATGTTATTGATTTAAAATATTTATAAGTTTCGTTTTATGTTGAACTTTTGTTTTGTCAACATGTTTTTGATTTGTCTAATTTAATATAACTTATTTTTTTTATAGTGTTATTCTGTGTATACAATTGAATTACTGAGGAACTATGTTTTTTTGTTTTTTTTTACTAGTTTTGTAGTTGAGCGTTTTAGTTTCTTAATCTTAATGTTGCTTTGTAGCCTTTAAGCTTTTGTTATGACATATAATTTGAATATTTTGTTGGGTCCCATTTTTTAAAACTCTTAATATGTTTGAACATTCCATAATTTGAATAATCGATCAATAGTGAAACCTCAACATTTCCCAGTAGTTTGAACATATTTTGATCTTTTTTATAGCATACCTTTCAAGTTGGTAAATTCAATATCCTATTGATCGAACATATTACTAAAGAACAATGTGTTGGATGCAACTGTTATGCTGTTTTATTTTTGCATAATTTTTTTTTTACTATAAATGGTTGGGTAGATAGTTCTGTTAATGCAACACTTTATTACCATGTTACCTTACATTGCTACATATATATATATATATATATATATATATATATATATATATATATATATATATATATATATATATAAAGTGGAAAACGATACAATATACGTTAACTCAACTAAATAATAATTAATTTTTTATGCGTTTGTGGTTTAGACACCAAACTATAATGTCATATCAAAATCAACATTGCCGCAATGTGCAATGCTTGCTTCAGAAATGCGTTATGCTGGGAAAGAAAACGAGTGCTCCAAACGTCGATTAGGACAACTTGCACGTCACGCAACACAACGATCAAAACATTGTGCCCCTGTTCAGCCTAGATTTTTCCCTTCTTTACCACCGAGCCGTCGTCGCCGCTCATGTTTAGAATGAGAATCAAATAAAAGGTCCCGCCTTCAACCAATGACTTTGTCTACCAAAATTTCACATCCTCTAACAGACAGTATAGTGATAACAAATATTTCAGAGTCATCGTCAACCACCTTGCTTCAAAATCTTAATGAAGAGACTACAACAATTGTTTCATGGTGGTTGTCTGTGGCCATATTAATCAAGAAACTCCTCATAATCTTGAAGAAGGCACACGAATAAATATCTCAATGGTGTCACCTATGACTACCATGCTCCAAGACTTGCCTCCTTAAAACCTATACAAAATCACAACAACAGTCTTGGAACCATTCTCCCTATTTTCTCCAGGGGCATCATATATGACAAACATGTTCCAACATATGCATACTCCGAATGAAGGCACCAGGTGTTCGCTATAAGTTTTAATTTTCTACTCTCACTCTTGCTGTCTTATTCACGTCTTATTAATTTTATATACTAAAATTGTATGACATCTATAATTTTATCTGTAGTGCCTACACAGTAGAAGGTGTAGCTATGGATGTTGCATTTAATCCTTAAAACAATGAAATTCCAGATCGTCATTTCCTCGGCTTGATGAATCGAACATGTCCTCATTGTTCTGCCTTACATTGACTTGCTGAAAAATTAACAAAATCATCTATATTAAATCCTTTCTTTGGTAAATGTTGTTTACAAGGAAAAATTAGAATGCCTCCACTTATTGCACTTCCTTTAATGCTTAAAGCATTGTATGACGACAATGACGAACAATCAAAATCATTTCATTAACACACACAAGAGTATAATGCAGCTAATGCGTTCACGAGTCTTGGTGCTACTTTGGATGACAGATTAATTGCCGGGAGGGGGCCTAGAACATTCACCATCCATGGAGAATTACGCCATCGAATAGGATCACTTATGCCACAGCCAGGGTGTGAACCAATTTACTCTCAATTGTACATTTGTGATCCTAATTCAGCCTTAGATGTTCGCACCAACAAAAATCCTAACTTGAGAAGAGATGTTTTGAAAACCATACAAGATTGTTTACTGCAAGTCAATCCATTTCCTATGAAATTTCGGCAAGCTCACACAATTTTAAGTGAATTAGAATTAACGGGGGTGAATTTACCAGCCTATCTACACTACAGTCCTGTAACAAACCGGCGTCGATATAATCTTCCAACAATCGATAAGATTGTGGTAATATTACCTAGAGATGGAACAGAATCAAGCGGAATGAGAGATATAATGTTACATTTGAGAGGAGATAATGGTCTTATGCAAATTAATGAGTGTCATCCGGCCTATTTGCCATTACATTATGTGGTATTGTTCCCTTATGGTGAGCTAGGATGGAATCCAGATTTGAAACAGTGGAATGCTTCCCAAGGTGGACCTTCATTTACTCAACTGACCCAATTGCAATATTACAGTTATCGTATGTTCCAACGTGACACTGAGTATTCAATAATTTTACGAGCTAGAAAACTATTTCAGGAATTTGTAGTAGATGCTTGGGCTGCTATTGAACAAAATCGGTTGACATACTATAAGTTGAATCAATCGAAGCTTCGTGAAGAACTTTACCAAGGTCTAACAGATGTTTGTGCAGATGAGCTTGGTCCTGGACAAGTTGGTCAATGAATGGTTTTGCCATCTTCATTCACTGGTAGTGCCTGACATATGTTTGAAAATTTTCAAGATTCAATGGCTATCACGTGGTATAATCAACACCTAGATATTTTTGTAACTATGACTGCAAATCCCAAATTGCCTGAAATTACTAACTCACTATTGCCACGTCAGATCCTTACTGATCGTCCTGATTTAGTGGCCCGTGTTTTTGAGTTGAAGCAAATTTTTTTGATGAAGGAGATAGAAACAAATAATGTCTTTGGTTGAAAAGTTTCGCATCTTTTTACAATTAAATTCCAAAAAAGGGGGTTACCGCACATGCATGCACTTTTGTTCCTTCGTGGTTCAGATAAAATTCAAACATGTGCTCAAGTGGATAGAGTAGTGTGTGCTGAAATTCTGAATTGTCAAACTGACCCATTGCTTTTTGAAACAATCATCGGTTGCATGCTACATGGACCATGTGGTGCTCGAAATCCACAAGCACCATGTATGGAAAATGGGGTGTGTACCAAGCGGTACCCTCGATCATTTGTGGAATCAACAAGTATGGGCTCCGATGGATATCCTGTATATCGTCGTCGTAATACTGGTTAGAAGTATATCGTGAGGGGGCAACAAATTGATAATAGAGACGTTGCGCCACATAATCCGTATTTATCAAGAACTAGTAATTGTCCGTGCCTGAAGGTACGATGTAACGAAAAAGTAGATTAAAATACTAAATAACATAACAATTACATAACAATTATATATATATATATACATATATATATATATATATATATATATATATATATATATATATATATATATATATATATATTCTCTGTAGCTTATATTACCTAAAGACATAGACATAACAATTATCATACTCAATCATCATTCTATACCAAAAAAATACAATCATCAATACATATTCAAACCACCAATAATCATTACATATCCAACCACCAAAAAACCAAGGTAGTCGCTATTAAGTTCAAGAAATTTCGACAGAGTTTCCCCTAAAAATAGATAGCCAAAAAAAATAAACCTGTATAAAAAAAACTTACAATCATCAATACATATCCAAACCACCAAAACAACCATCATGCCATACCCAAAATCATCATAACCATTTGTTGAAGGTTGTTTGATTTGATGTTGATGACTGTTGTGTAAAAATGATTGTGGTAAATGTGCTTACATGGTTGATTGTCAATGTGTATATGACAATGTGCTTACGTGTTAATGTGCTTATGTGCTTACTTGATTATGTGCGTAGATGTTCTAAAAGTGCTTATGTGGTTTATTGACAAAGTGATTATATGTTAATCAAATTATGTGCCTCCTTGAACATGTGTGTATGATATATATTACCTATTTCAAATACCGTGACACACTTGTATAACACAAATTTGATCTTGTTGAAAACTATCTGATGCTTATAAAAGAGAATGAAAGTTATCTGGTTCAAATGTTGTTAAGTCATTTTAAAAGATATATGTGTTCAAAGGACTTAGATTTTAAAGATCAGAACTATTAGGTTGATCTTTCTGTAAGAATCACTCTGCATAAAAGATGCATGATGTAAGCAGAGTAGCATAAGAATGAATCATTATTGTATTTATGTATGCCAGAGTCTGTAAAGTCTTTTCAATATATAATGATTTAATAATGTAAGAAATGACTTAGTTAGAAAAGATCAAATCTATTAGGTTGATCTTATGTTAGATCTGATCAGTATATATGATCGTAGAACGGACTCTACGATTCCGAGCAAAGAAGACTCAACGATTCAGTATAATTCGTAGAGTGAAATATACGACTCCTTACCAGGATAACTCTACGATCATCAAAGAGAGACAGATGTGCAAGAGGTCTACAAAATATACAAGCTAAATTAACTGATTAAGTACAAATCGTAGAGCAGAACTTTACGATCGTCGAACAGACAACTAAGCAAGCCAGCAGTTAACGCAGAATCAGAGAATAAATGTACTCCACGATACACTCAATCTAGCAAGATCGTAGAGTAAACTTGAAGAACAAGCACATACAAGAACTATACGATTTGCACAGTTAGAAGAAATCATAGAGTGAAACCGGATGTCAAAGACAATACAGAAGACTGTTCTACACATGGAACAATCGTTGAGTAGAAATAAATGATGTGCCAACTAAGACAACAACTCAACGATTCCACTGAAAAGCACAGTAGTCAGCAACTTCACGACTTATGCAGAAGGACAAGCTAAGTAGAACGGAATCATAACGCAAAGCACTGCAGACAAACTCTACGATCTGAACAAAACAGCAAGATCGCAGAGTAAAAGAGAAGATAGCTCCAACTCAACCTTTTACCCGACATACTTCAAGTAACGAGTGGAGCTAAATTCGTAGAGTCCGAATGGGCAGACAATCACTCTACGAATTCAATATAAGAAGCAGCAAATGATCATAACTGTAATATGGCGCGAGAGGAGAGAGTATATTTCTCTTCCAGGTTCGAAAGAGATTAAGTGCTTTTGAGATACAGATGCATGTCAGAGTCACAGAAGACTTTGTGCCTAAACGACTATAAGTCAGGACCCACTGCTCAGGAAAAAGGTGAATAAAGTCAGACTAATGGGACATCTCTAAATACATCAGAACAGCTGATTCTAAAAGTCAAGGAAGGTATTTATTGATGGATCAGATGATTAATTAGCAAAGAATATAATAATCTTTGCTGAACAACTTTGTGAGTACAACGGCTATAAATTCAGAGAGAGCTAAGCTACAGTTTGATATATCAGAACATGTCAGAAAAGGAAAAAAGCACTGACACAAGCAATATAAAGTCAACATCAAAGATATCAAGGATCTGCACAAAGCCAAAGAAACCCAACGGATCTTTCAACGGTAAAATATGCACAAAGATATAAAGGCTTTAATAATTCACAGAAAAGTTGTTGTTGAATAGACAAGAAAGGATGGTGGATAACAACAGATCGTAAAGTGAAATAGAAAATAAATATGCTGAAGAACTCCACGATTCATCAGAACACTAATACTGAATTGAGAGAGACATAGAGAGAAAGAACTCTATTACAAGAGAAGTGTTTAGAGCTACTATGCACGTGGTACAGAGAAGCTTACACGCCAACTTGATACAGACATGGAAGCAACTGAGTACCAAAAGGAATGAGCATTACAGTCATCTCAGAAGCCCATCTCGAGAAGCTATAAACAGTCTATGATAAGAAGGAACAACTGAGTATCGAAAGGAAGGAACTTCACAGTCATCTCAGGAGTTCGTCTCGAGAAGTTATCAAGTAACAAAGGAGCTGAAGTACAAAAGCCTAGCAGCACAATGGGTGATCACAAGAAGATATTGAGCATATAAAGAAGCCAAGCATCATTGCCGAACTCAATATCATTTCAAGAATGATCACATCCTGCTACTGAGTATTTAAAGTCAATGGAACTTAAAGTATAAACTTAGTAGCAACTCCAACATCTATCAACAAGCAAGGAGCCAAGTCTGTTGGACTTATGCAGAAGGACAAGCAGCTCATTCATGTGCAAAACAGGTCATTCAATGAAGAAGTTCATACTAGGCACACCCTGTGTACGTGCTCAGTTTTAGACAAATGCTCTCAATGTCAAATTCCTTCAAAACCGTCTATGAATGAGAAGGGTGAGAAGATCAAGGCAATAAGGAGTAATCATGAATGATTTACTCTAAGTTTAAGGAATCACCCTTCAAATTGTGAGAAAAGGAAAAATTTATCTCAAGAAAATTTCACGCTCATAGCCATTAGCAGTAGACTCACCAACATCAATGCATAAGAAGAAACTCTAAGCTTGAAATGATTGAAGAAATATCTGCTTGACATTCTATGAAAAAATGTCAGATCTAAAATGCTAAACAGGAAGTCTTTTGATAGTGTACATTCTCACAAATCATTCTGGATAGAGATGACCAAAGGAAAACAACAGGAAGGAAACAATGCTATAGTCTCAAGGGAAAATTATACTGAGACTTAACGATGAATATCATAGAGTTCTTTACTCAACAAAATTTGCTAGATACCTCAAGGAAGTCAATCTATGAAAGATTGAATGAAGTCTGTATACTAATGCAAGAAGAAGACTTGATTCTTGAAATTCTCTAGAAGAGAAAGAAGCTGGTTATAAAAGGAAGGCATTTGTTAATCGTTGACCTCACCTATTGATTTAATGAATCAGGTCGGATCTGTTGTCACTAATATCTTGGTGAGTTAAAAGAAGGATCGTAGAATCTGTCAGGCGATTGCAGAATAAGGCTTGGCAGATTGACGTGTCTCTTCGGAAGATCGTAGAGTTGTCTCCTCCTTAAAAAGCTAACTCTCGAGATCGTAGAATCAACGCAGTCAGTCACCCTACGACTCTCAAAATGCAGTCTATGAACCAAGCAGAGTCATGACAACGATCCTTTCAAAGTCTATCCAGAAAGCTGTCCTTGAGCTGACAAACAAGCTGAACAAAGATCTCTGAGTTCATCTAAAGCTTTTAGTCTTAACAGAGATCGTAGAGCAACTCATATCTTAACTCTACGATTGCAAGTCAGGCAAGATCATAAAATAGCAAATCCAAGTCGTAGAGTAAGAAAGCAGGCTAAGAAGTACAAAATTCATCAGAAGACAAAATTTGAGGAAAATTATTGATAAATGATCGATACAGTCAACTCTGTATCTTCAGAAGGCAGCTGAAGGTAAATTTTATTCTTCAATGGATTACTTTTCGCTTTCCAGTCACAAAGTCCCAAAACAATGTGATTGATGAACTAAATGCACTTATCTCTCCTGTCATAATCTCTAAATTCTACAACTAATGAACAAAACCAGCCTTAGCATCCCAACTTGTAGAGTCACTTCCTGATCGTAGAGCATATTGAGTCTACGTTTGCATTTCATACAAATTTCTTGCCTATAAACTCCTTCATAGCTATTTACCAGCCTAAAATTCATGACATCAATAATCAAGGTCATTTATTGAAAGGATGATGGTTGAGTGACTAGTAGCCAACTCTACGAACTGTTCAAGTTTACTCAAACAGGGAAGGTGAACTTCACGCCCTCTAAACTCACGCCCTCTAAACTCAAGTGGGTTAGAATATTTGATGTGCTTCAGTTATGAAAATTGCAAAAGTTAAGGCCACGTTTTACAAATGAGTATCTGACACGTGTCCTCTACAAAAATAAGAGGGAACTAGCATAAGTCATTTTTTTAAAAACTAACGGTGGTCATTTCCCATCAGTTGTCAATACCCATTCTCCCAAAACTCATCAAAACCCTAGAAATCGAAAATTCTTCAGAAAGCAAAATCTCTCTCCTTGTGCTATTCTCAAATCTGTTTTAATCTCATGGTATCTCTTCAAGTTATTCCTGAAAATCTTGTTTGTTTTAAAAAATTTGGAGATACGGAGCAGAAATTCAAAGATATTCTTCATCTGGTCAAGAATGCTGGATTCACCATATGTTTGGAAACCAACACCAGGATTTTCTCTACACTTGTGAAAGAATTCTATTCAAACGCTGATTATCGAGGAAATACCCTCATCACAAAGGTTAAGGAAATCTCATTGCAAATAGGGGTTTCTGAAATCAATCTCAGTCTAGGAATTCCAATCGGAGGAATTACTTCTCTTGACAAGATTAATATTGAGCTTGGACTGAAGTTGATGGGCTATGAGAAGAAGTCTCCTCTAAAAGGAATCAAGAAGAAAAATTTTCCTCAGCAGTACGAGTTTCTGGCCGACATTGTTGGGAAGAGCATTCTGTGCAAAGACACTGCATATGATACTATCAGTGAAGATCAATTAAGGCTTATGACTGCTATTGCTCAAAGAAAGAAAATCAACTTTGGAGCAGTTCTCTTAGGATGGATAAAGTGGTGGATAAATGATGCCAAGACAAGAGTTGAAGCAGGAAAGCCCACTCCCAAAATGCTCTATGGGAGATTCATAAGCATCATTTTGAAGAAATTGCTGGCAAATGCAATTGGGGAAGATGAAGGAGAAATTCTAAACTGCAACAAAAGAATTAATCCAAGATTGTTTGAAGATTGGAAAAAGAACCCTCATGCCAATAAGGGTAAGAAGACTCAAGGATCAAGAAGCATCAGCAAAAAGATGGAGGAAAAATCTAAAGGAAAAGGAAAAAGGGAAATGGAAGAAATGACAGAGGAAAAATTACAGGAGGCTAATGAGCAGTCTAGAAACAAAACTCTTGTGATCTATAATTGTCAGGAATCAAAGAAGAAAGAAAATTCAATGAAGCAGAGAAGACTGCAGAAGAGAAAGATGTCAATACAGGGAAAGCTAAGAAGGTGAAGACAAATCCCAAAGGGTCTGAAATTGAGAAGAAGAAGAAGAAGACAGAAAAGAAAATTACTCACACTGTTCCAAGGAGAAGTTGGAGAATTAGAGAACAGTGGAGAAGTTCAATCACTACAGGACCACCTCAGGTTATAGAAATTGATGATAATGAAGAAAATTCAAATTCTGGAGAAAGAACATCTGATAGTTCAAAAGAAGAAACTTCTATAGACTCTTCAGAGAAGAAATCAGAATGTCATAACAATAGTCTGTCTGAAAAAGAAATCATATTGGGTTCTGATCAGGAAACTGAACTAGTTGAAAAAGACTCAGCACCTGAGTTCAACGAAGATGATGATGTAGCTGAAGAAGTTACTGTACCAGGGGAACAATTCTCGGAAAATTTTGAAGCTGGAAAGACTAAATCAGATGAGAAAGGAGACTGTCAAGAAACTGTGATGAAAGAAGATAGTCACCTTCAATAAGAGACCAGCACTCATGAATTAGAAGAATCAAAAGAAAGGTCAAGAAGGTTAAATAGAAGAAGAGGTTTAAGTGGCTTTATGAAGAAAATAGGCAGGAGTTCAAGTACAAGTTTTAAGGAGAGACAAATAAGGATGAAAGTTGAAAAGAAGCTGAAGAAAATGAGACTACTGAGAAAACTGGAAAAGCAGCAATTTGAAGCATATCGACTGAAGCAGATCAAAAGGAGACGTAGAGAAAGAAGGAAGCATACAAGCCAGATGGAAAAATGTTCTATTTCAAAGGATCATGATCATCTATTCAGTTTCATTCCCATACTAACACTTCTAAGGGCTATAGTCATGAATGATCAAAGTTCTATTAGCTGGAGCTACTCAACATTTCGAAATCTTTCGTTAGTCGCCCAACATTTCTTAAAAGCAAAGACCATTGCAACCACACTGATAAGTAGTGAGCCTTTCTATCCTCATTACCAAAGCTGCCAAGAAATATCCATCTGGAGTCTGACCAACTCTCAATCATCCAGCCAGTCTGTGGGGAATCAAAATGCAGAAATCAGAAAGTCCTCTCTTGTGACTCACTAAACTCTCAGTCACCCTGCATCACCTCTCTGTTCGTAGAGTCCCAAAACTTTGCAAACATTTTTCAAAATACCAGTTTTCCAGTCACAGAGTCCCAACATTCTATGGACCATGAAAATGTACTTATTCTTCGTCTCATAGAGTCTCAAAACTCTGTGTTAGACTTCAAGATATCTTTCTAAACCAGCATCAGTCAGCTCCATACAATATCTAAATTGATGATGTCAAAAAGGGGGAGAGAATATAAGGAACTAAGGGGGAGCAAAATAAAGAAGGAGAATCAGCCAACTAAGGGGGAGACAGCAAATAGCCAAGCAAACTGAGTGAGAGAAAAGTAAAACATGGAGAGCAGCTGTAAGTATGTATAACCTTTGTGTAAAAATGCTCATTTAATGAAATCATTCCTTTCCACTAGCTATACAGTATTTCACTGTATCGTAAGACATAATTTACCTGTCAAGTAGATGCATTATATGAATGTCATATCAATAAGTCTATTAGTTTTGTCATCATCAAATAGGGGGAGATTGTTGAAGATTGTTTGATTTGATGATGATGACTGTTGTGCAAAAATGATTGTGGTAAATGTGCTTACATGGTTGATTGTCAATGTGTATATGACAATGTGCTTACGTGTTAATGTGCTTATGTGCTTACTTGATTATGTGCGTAGATGTTCTAAAAGTGCTTATGTGGTTTATTGACAAAGTGATTATATGTTAATCAAATTATGTGTCTACTTGAACATGTGTGTATGATATATATTACCTATTTCAAATACTGTGACATACTTGTATAACACAAATTTGATCTTGTTGAAAATTATCTGGTGCTTATAAAAGAGAATGAAAGTTATCTGGTTCAAATGTTGTTAAGTCATTTTAAAAGATATATGTGTTCAAAAGACTTAGATTTTAAAGATCAGAACTGTTAGGTTGATCTTTCTGTAGGAATCACTCTACATAAAAGATGCATGATGTAAGCAGAGTAGCATAAGAATGAATCATTGTTGTATTTATGTATGACAGAGTCTGTAAAGTCCTTTCAATATATAATGATGTAATAATGTAAGAAATGACTTAGTTAGAAAAGATCAAATCTGTTAGGTTGATCTTATGTTAGATCTGATCAGTATATATGATCGTAGAACGGACTCTACGATTCCGAGCAAAGAAGACTCAACGATTCAGTATAATTCGTAGAGTGAAATATACGACTCCTTACCAGGATAACTCTACGATCATCAAAGAGAGACAGATGTGCAAGAGGTCTACAAAATATACAAGCTAAATTAACTGATCAAGTACAAATCGTAGAGCAGAACTCTACGATCGTTGAACAGACAGCTAAGCAAGCCAGCAGTTAACGCAGAATCAGAGAATAAATGTACTCTACGATACACTCAATCTAGCAAGATCGTAGAGCAAACTTGAAGAACAAGCACATACGAGAACTATACGATTTGCACAGTTAGAAGAAATCATAGAGTGAAACCGGATGTCAAAGACAATACAGAAGACTGTTCTACACATGGACCAATCGTTGAGTAGAAATAAAGGATGTGCCAACTAAGACAACTACTCAACGATTCCACTGAAAAGCACAGTAGTCAGCAACTTCACGACTTATGCAGAAGGACAAGCTAAGTAGAACGGAATCATAACGCAAAGCACTGCAGACAAACTCTACGATCTGAACAAAACAACAAGATCGCAGAGTAAAAGAGAAGATCGCTCAAACTCAACCTTTTACCCGACATACTTCAAGTAACGAGTGGAGCTGAATTCGTAGAGTCCGAATGGGCAGACAATCACTCTACGAATTCAATATAAAAAGCAGCAAAGGATCATAACTGCAATATGGTGCGAGAGGAGAGAGTATATTTCTCTTCCATATTCGAAAGAGATTAAGTGCTTTTGAGATACAGATGCATGTCAGAGTCACAGAAGACTTTGTGCCTAAACGACTATAAGTCAGGACCCACTGCTCAGGAAAAAGGTGAATAAAGTCAGGCTAATGGGACATCTCTAAATACATCAGAACAGCTGATTCTAAAAGTCAAGGAAGGTATTTATTGATGGATCAGATGATTAATTAGCAAAGAATATAATAATCTTTGCTGAACAACTCTGTGAGTGCAACGGCTATTAATTCAGAGAGAGCTAAGCTAAAGTTTGATATATCAGAACATGTCAGAAAAGGGAAAAACACTGACAGAAGTAACAGAATATCAACATCAAAGATATCAAGGATCTGCACAAAACCAAAGAAACCCGACGGATCTTTCAACGGTAAAATATGCACAAAGATATAAAGGCTTTAATAATTCACAGAAAAGTTGTTGTTGAATAGACAAGAAAGGATGGTGGACAACAACAGATCGTAGAGTGAAATAGAAAATAAATATGCTGAAGAACTCCACTATCCATCAGAACACTAATACTGAATTGAGAGAGACATAGAGAGAAAGAACTCTATTACAAGGGAAGTGTTCAGAGCTGCTATGCACGTGGTACAGAGAAGCTTACACGCCAACTTGATACAGACATGGAAGCAACTGAGTACCAAAAGGAAGGAGCATTACAGTCATCTCAGAAGCCCATCTCGAGAAGCTATAAACAGTCTATGATAAGAAGGAACAACTGAGTATCGAAAGGAAAGAACTTCACAGTCATCTCAGGAGTTCGTCTCGAGAAGTTATCAAGTAACAAAGGAGCTGAAGTACAAAAGCCTAGCAGCACAATGGGTGATCACAAGAAGATATTGAGCATATAAAGAAGCCAAGCATCATTGCCGAACTCAATATCATTTTAAGAATGATCACATCCTGCTACTGAGTATTTAAAGTCAATGGAACTTAAAGTATAAACTTAGTAGCAACTCCAACATCTATCAACAAGCAAGGAGCCAAGTCTGTTGGACTTGAAAAGGGCAGTTATGTCCTTGTCTTTGTGACTAAACTAGCCAAACCTGCTGGATTTGAAGGGTTCTTAGTGAACCAGAGTTTCCAGGCCTGATATGCTTGAAGGGTTCTATATGAACCATTCTTAGTGAATTTCCTACTCGTTGCAGTAGAAGAGTAGAGTAGGAGTTATTCGATCTCCGAACCACTTAAAACTCTCTGGTGTTATTTACATTCTGTCATATATACATATATAAATATAACTGCTAAAACTGGTTAACTTGACAACTGGCTATCTTCAATACAATCTTAACTCAAAGGAGAAGTTTTACTAATCTTTAAGGGGAGCTTTCAAACTAATATTCCGCTGTGCAAACAAATCTTGATTAAATGAATTAATTGGTAATAAACTTTTGAAGTTAAGTAAAAAGTTTTAAGAGATCTATTCAACCCCCCCCCCCCCCATTCTAGATCACTTGTGTGCCTCCGGGAACTAACACCATTAATCATGTATAATTTGTTAATGGTACATAAGACGGAACACCAAAAATACACATATGCATAAATTTAATACATACTAAATCATTAATACATATCCAAGCACCAAAACATCAAGCTAGTCGCTACTAATTTCAAGAAATTTTGGCAGAGTTTACTTTAAAAATAGATGTCCAAAAAAATCTAAACATGTATACAAAACTTACAATCATCATTTCATACCCAAAATCATCATAACCATGTATAATTAGTTAACTTTACAAAAGAAGGACCATAAAAAAAATACAAATGCCAAAAATAGAGAAGCAACTTCGTATTATTTATAGTTTACACCAAGTATTCTTCAATGTATACCTGAAAATATTTGAAATATAAAAATTATCGAAATATGTGAGTCAAAATAAAACAATTGTAAATACGAAACATAAGACCTCTTACTTTACCTTGAATTATCTAAAAAATAAATGAGCTCACACATTTGTATGTAGTGGGGGGGGGGGATGATTTAGATTGATATAAGTAAGAATTTAGAGAGATTGTAACAATTTATTTAGGAAAAGATATGGATGAATGTAAACTTACAATAAAATAAAGTTATTTTAGTACCATTTCAATGGTACTAATGATTTAAATCGTAAGTATGTATTCATGGCAGTATAATGGTGTGACAGTAGAAATTGAGACTGATTGAATAGTTACAGTTACGTGTATGTGTTTGTGCATGTATTGTGTGTGTTGTGTGTCTGCATGAGAAGTAGAGGAATATAGAGTCTGAGTAAGAGAAAATTTTATACCTAGACAATTGTTTGGTCAGTTGTGGGTTAGTCATCATCAAAGGTGGACAGTTTGGTACTGGATTGCATATCAATATCCTTAATGTCCTCGTATCAATATGAACGCACTTTGCCCAATGAGGAGAATGCACAACCACCTAAATTATTGACATAAACATTAAAAGTAATAGTATTTATATTGTAGGAATATTAAAGTTATTGTGATGCAGTGACATAAAAGTAGATTTACCTGATTACGTCAGCCCCATCCATAAAGGTCCAGTGTATATACTTTATCGTTCTAGGTGAAAAATTTGCTCCAACCCTACAAAGAATAAACTTCATTGTAAAATTAAGTTGAAATGTTGAAAAGATTACATAATTAAGTAGAAATAAACTTGTTTAAACTATAAGTAAGACCTCTTACTTTACCCTGAATTATTTAAAAAACAAATGAGCACATACATTTGTATGTAGTGGGGGGGGGGGGGGGATGATTTAGATTGATATAAGTAATAATTTAGAGAGATAGTAACAATTTATTTAGGAAAAGATATGGATGAGTGTAAACTTACAATAAAATAAAGTTATCTTAGTACCATTTCAATGGTACTAATAATTTAAATCATACTTATGTATTCGTGGCAGTATAATGATGTGTCAGTAGAAATTGAGACTGTTTGAATAATTACAGTTACGTGTGTGTGTGTGTGTTGTGTGTCTGCATGAGAAGTAGAGGAATATAAAGTCTGAGTAAGAGAGAATTTCACACCTAGACAATTATTTGGTTAGTTGTGGGTTAGTCATCATCAAAGGCGGACAGTTCGGTACTAGATTGTATATCAATATCCTTAATGTCCACGTATCAATACGAACGCACTTTGCCCAATGAGGAGAATACACAACCACCTAAATTATTGACATAAAAATTAAAAGTAACAGTATTTATATTGCAGGAATAGTAAAGTTATTGTGATGCAGTGACATAAAAGTAGATTTACCTGATTACGTCAGCCCCATCCACAAAGGTCCAGTGTATATACTCTATCGCTCTCGGTGAAAAATTCGCTCCAACCCTACAAAGAATAAACCTCATTGTAAAATTAAGTTGAAATGTTGAAAATATTACATAATTCAGTAGAAATAAACTTGTTTAAACTGTACCATTTAATTGTCGTAAGAGTATTATAACGAAACTTCTGGGTAAACGATATTTGTGGTGCAAATCGACCCATCTTCCGGAAGGAGGACAGTAATACGATCCAAAGATGTGCATTTAGAAAGTGCCACATAAAGGTGTCCATGACTAAAAACAGGTGTTCGCAAATCAATCCCAATGAACATGAAATATTGTCCTTGGTCTTTATTGATTGTCATAGCATAAGTTAATCGGACAGGAAACTGACGTCTTGTCATTCGAAAAGGCAAGCCCAAAGATGTTGGTGTTGATGATATTCTTGGAATGAAGAATAAATTGCCAATTTTATCTCCATTTAATATCCGAGCTTCGATTACCCTTAAGGCACATCTAACAACCATCAATCGCGTGCCATTACAAAGTCCATCTTTCGGTGCAATATTTCGTAACAACATTATTGGGCATCCAACTTTCAACTCCAATTTAAACGGTGGCAACCCTGAAGGATTCATTGAATTTAAGTACTCATTAGGATATCGATTCCTAATGGTATGATCAAGCTCATCACATTCAGACATTTTATCTGCAGCTAAAAAAGTAATTGTTTCTCCCGGAGTAATATTAAGTAACATTTATATCACTGACGTCATCATTGCGAGCAGATAGAATTGTGCGTTCAGTGAGAAAGATTGGAGTCGCTATACCAACCACATCCAATTGTGGATAAATTCTAAATATCAATTCATTTAGATTATGGCATCGATTTATTGTAGATGGAAGTTTCACAATTTCTTGGGGATTGGTCCCAACCTAAAAAATGAAATTATAATTAGTCACAAAGGGAGATTTAATTCAAAGCATCATGTTATAAAATTCAATTCATGGTTGAATGAAATATTACCTCCATCAAGAATTGAGCAAAATTAGTATTTCAAACGTCTGTGCGAGTTAATCGCATGTTTAAACCCAAAGTCAAAACACATATACCTTTCCATAGCGAAGACTGTCTCAATGATGCACCCACAATTTGGTCGCGAACGCCTTTAGGAATAACAGACAATATTTGTCGAAAGTCTCCACCTAGGACAATAGTGATACCCCCAAAAGGTCTTTTATCGTCTCTGTTATCTTGAAGGGTGCGATCAACTGCCTCAACACAGTATCGATGTTGCATAGGAACTTCATCCCATATTATCAGCTTTGTTTTTCTAAACAATTCGGCAAGCATTGATTGTTTAGTGAAACCACATATTGAATTATCTAGGGTTTCCAAAGGAATACAAAATGTAGAATGTGCAGTGCGCCCCCTGCCAATAACAACAATGCAATACCAGATGAAGCCACAGCAATAACAACATGTCCATAGCTACGCAATTTGGTTGCAATGGTATTATACAAAAACGTTTTTCCCATCCCAACACCTCCACTTAAAAAGAAAGTAGTAGCTATGTTTTCATATACTGACATTGTGATAGCAGTATAAGCAGCAAGTTGTGCATCATTAAGGCCGTCAACGTTAATTTATGCATCGGACTGTCGTGCCTCATTCTCAAGTTGTTGGTGCTCAAATAGTAATCTATTTCCAACTATTGCATTCTAATTTCCAGTTGGTTGTGGCATGGGTGGAAAGTCAACTAAACTCTTCCCTGAGTCATGGAGCAATTTATTCATCAAATATAAGCCATAATCTTTAATATGAGCATCAGTTGGATTCAGAATACCAAACATAGTACGAATCTTATGTGCTAAATCATCACATATATGTGATGAAAATTGCTTCCATAATTTAAATGGATGCAATGGAAAGCATTCAGTTAGAATTATAGCAATATCCTTAATTGGTATCCCGGTCTCATAATTGCAGCTCTTCATCATCTTCAAGAAGTCCTCTTGCAACACATGCTGACTTGAATGTATCATGTATAACATTATTTACCGTGCGTAGCCAGTCAAATGAAGTAGGTCCTTTGACAACAGTTAGAAGCAAACGCAAATAAAATCGCTCACCTGAATAAGGGCTAGCAAAGTACATTCTACCAATTGCATAACCCATTTGTCTTGGAGTCCATTTATTGGTAGACTTGTTCCAAACAAATTTGTTTGGAAATTCTTGATAAGTTAATACACGGGCATATTCATTTGTAGCGCAACAATCAAAAAAGCTAGTTAGAGTTGTTTGTTGATGTGCACCTTTAGAAAGGATCATGTCAAAAGATTCAGTAGGGTTTAAGACCACACGATGCATCCCAGGCAAATGAAGTGCCAATCTTACAACTGACGGAATCTCTTCATGTAAAGGATTACCAAACAATCGCCATGCAGCTTCTGGAGGTCCAATATACCTAGTATCAAGATATTGTTGGATCTTATTAATTCCTCTAAGTACCATTGTTGCTCGATCATGTCCTTTATAAATATACTTGTGAATGTATTTTACACATCTGAGTCCTGCACAAACTTCAACATTGATATAACAGTTGAACATTCTTGATAAATACGGATTATGTGGCACGACGTCTCTATTATCAATTTGTTGCCCCCTCACGATGTACTTCTGACCAGTATTACGACGACGATATACAGGATATCCATCGGAGTCCATACTTGTACACACCCCATTTTCCATACATGGTGCTTGTGGATTTCGAGCACCACATGGTCCGTGTAGCATGTAACCGATGATTGTTTCAAAAAGCAATGGGTTAGTTTGACAATTCGAAATTTCAGCACACACTACTCTGTCCACTTGAGTACATGTTTGCGTGACGTGCAAGTTGTCCCAATCGACGTTTGGAGCACTCATTTTCTTTCCCAGCATAACGCATTTCTGAAGCAAGCATTACACATTGCAGCAATGTTGATTTTGATATGACATTATAGTTTGGCGCCTAAACCACAAACGCATAAAAATTAATTATTATTTAGTTGAGTTAATGTATATTGTATCGTTTCCCACTTTTTATATATATATATAGTAACGTGAGGTAACATGGCAATAAAGTGTTGCATTAACAGAACTATCTACCCAACCATTTATAATAAAGTTTTTTTTATGCAAAAATAAAACACCATAACCACAGTTGCATCCAACACATTGTTTTATAGTAATATGTTCGATCAATAGGATATTGAATTTACCAACTTGAAAGGTATGCTATAAAAAAGATCAAAATATGCTTCAAACTACTGGGAAAGGTTGAGGTTTCACTATTGATCGATGATTCAAATTGTGGAATGTTCAAACATATTAAGAGTTTTAAAAAATGGGACCCAACAAAATATTCAAATTATATGTCATAACAAAAGCTTAAAGGCTACAAAGAAACATTAAGATTAAGAAACTAAAATGCTCAACTACAAAACTGGTAAAAAAACAAAAAATCATAGTTCCTCAGTAATTTAATTGTATACACAGAATAATACTATAAAAAAAATAAGTAATATTAAATTAGACAAATCAAAAACATGTTGACAAAACAAAAGTTCAACATAAAACGAAACTTATAAATATTTTAAATCAATAACATCCAAATCCATTGTCAAAACAAAGAGATAATAATAGGATTAAAAGTGATAAAAGTTAGCAATCTTTATTTTTTGTTTCTTGTGTAGAAGAGGTTGATTTTTGTTTCCCCTTAAATTTGGCATTCGCCAAAGCAATAGACCTTTTTTTATCCTTCTGTGTAAGAACACGATAAAAAAAATAAGTAAAACGAAACTTAACATTATTTAACTTCAATAACATCTAAATCCATTGTAAAAACAGAGAGAAAAGAATAGTATTAAAAGTAATACCAATTGGCAATCTTTATTTTTTGTTCCTTGGCTAGAAAAGGTTGATTTTTCGTTCCCCTTAAAATTGGCATCCGCCAAAGCATCAGACATTTTTTGCTCCTTCTATGTATGAAAACTCTACTTAAAAGAAAAGACAAAGACAAAGAAAAAGAAAAAATAAATGAGAAATAGGTGGGAGAGAAAAAATGAATGAGAAATAGGTGTGAGGATACACTACCGCACGTATACGGAGATTTTTTAGTTCATGCTCATTGCGAATTACCACTCCTACATTATTATGACGAAGTCTTTGAACCTGTTGACAAAAAAATGTTGAATAGTAAGTACGCGGGTAAAAAGATTAGATAAAAAGTAAGAAAATGAAGAGTAAGAAAAACTTATTATACGTCCCAAATGTTCTTTCCCTTTCGTGACACTAAAGTATGAAACTTTGTACGGAACATGAAAATGACTTTTGTTCCAAAACATAATTCTACCATATTTAAACTCACTTCATTTAATTAATATAACATGTGTCACAAATTTTAAAATCCTATAAATTCGCACAACAACAACTAAGCTCCTTCATTCTAAAAAAAATTGCATATGAACTCACATATTTTGAAGCCGCGTGAGACGTCTAAGAGAGGAAGGTATAGCACTCTTAAGTGAATTGCTTGATAGATCTCTACATATAATTATTGCAATGAGATATAAATCACTAATAAGAATTAAGAATGAATGCACGAATAAAAGCAATAGCAAAATCAATTAAGTGACTATAAACATATGAAATACGAATCTTACAAAATGGTAAGGGATGAAAGGTTCCCAATATCTAATGGTATACCTCCCTGGAGATAATTATGTCTCAAGTACCTAATTATTGCAACAGTACAAATGCTAGTTAATGTGTATCACTGTATATATATATATATATATATATATATATATATATATATAGGAAGAAATTGGGGGGAATTTAGGGTCAAAAGGATTCATGGAAGAAAGAGACTCGCATGTTACTTACAGAGCTCTGAGTTCAGTACAACTCGCAATTTCCTTAGGAATTAGACCGTGTAGGTTGTTCTGGTGAAGTGCCAAATTAACAAAATAAATTACCACAAAAATATAAGCATTCACATTTAATTTACTATTTGAGGAATTACAAACCGTGATATGGACTTATAGCCTCTGGAGTATGCTTAGTTTACCAATGATTAGAGATATAAACCCTCCCAGTTGCATGTAAGGTAAGTTTCTGTAAAACCCAAAAAGAGATCCTAGAGTTAGATTTAGTGTATCGAACCACATAACCAAGAAAAGGTAAAAACTTTAAGTTGGAAAGAAATCCACATACATGATGCGAACTCTTGGTCATCAGGATAGCAAGAAATGTCAGTCCAATGACATGGAGAATCATCAGTATTAGAAAGTTCTTGCTGTCATTCAAAGTGCTTTTTAAATCCAACAGTGTGATTCCTACCAGCAAAGATCAAACCTTTAGCATAAAAACAAAAGATTAACCTTTCTTCTTGATAGCGTAGATTACAATTTCCATAGCCTTTCTTCTTGATATTTAGAAATTCAAATTGGGGGCGGGGGGAAGGAAAACTGGAAAGAATAGTGAAAGAAATATTTTTAGAATGTCATTTTCTCAAAATATTTGAGGATGAGTTATCCAACGGCTCGATACAAATTTTAAACTTTAATCAATTGAAAACAAACCAAACAATATACACACTAATTTGGTATGATGAAACATATAATGTTCTCTACCCGACAAAATCAACCAACCAATTAGCAATACCCAATGCAAAAAAAAAAAACTAAATAAACTGTTGATGTTACAAAAGATAATCAAGAGTACCTACCTTGCAGTAAAAATGGGGGGTGAGGGAGCTAAGTGACAGGCACTGTGATGGACTTTTTCATTCAAAAACTAAGACAATAGAGGGGGGGGGGGGGGAGATGTGATACATTTACGCTAGCTTTTCTCATTTAATAAATACAACCAGAAATATGTCTCCTGCAGAATGAAAGGCATGTTAACTCTGACCTCAATGACCAACAGTACGATGTGACAATTAATACTAAAATACTTTCCTATAAATTTGAACTTATGATACAATTTGGAGGAAAATGTAAATCATATGCTGGTGTAGACAGCTTCTAGTGGAAGGGAAAGGCCAAGCTTGTAAATGATGCCAGAGTTTCTACATAATTAATTTGGAACACACTATACACAAAATGCTAAACTGCAAAAAGTCATAGGTACATTTACAGCCTTTAGAGATATCAGTGGTGCAACATAATTACACATTATATGTATATGACCAATGAGAATCTTAAAAGTAAGAACCCAATTACAATACCATAAAGAGTGTAATTGGAAAATGAGTGTGTGCCATATACAGTACCATAATTATTAAGCCACTGCAATGCTTGCCCAGCTGCAACCTAGTACAAAAGTTAGTAAAGTATCTTGTTAGGAGTTCAACATCATGCAAGAAGCAAAAAATTCTATAATTCCATAGCATCGAATGAAACTTTCAAAAAATCACAGACATGATGGAGATGATATTACAGCAATAAGAGATAAAGAGATGACCGTGAATAATTAGTTTCCTCAATTAGTCAATAATATATATATATACTTATAATTTACTCCATTACCAAAGTTTCACCGGGTTTAGAAACACAAGTGAGCAAGCTAGTAGCTCCTTCTCCTAGAACCAAAATTCCTGCTGCACCTGCTGCAACCACGGTAGCTTTAGGTAAGGATATTAAGGGAGAAGCTCACCGGGAAGTGCGAGGTCTCGGTGAATCGTGGCAGTCGGGAAATCGTGGCAATCGACAGTCAGTGGTAGCTGAAGGCACAGCGGTAGTTGAAGGCATGACGGAGTGGATCGTGGGATGTCTCTCTGATTTGGAGCGAAGGTGTCAATGGGTGTTGATTTCTGATTTGGGTGGGTGGGATTTCTGATTAAGGAGAGGATTTATGATTTGGGTGGGATTTCTGATTAGGAGGAATCATTGTGAGCTGTTAGATTAATAGTGAAATATCTAAACTGTTCTTGTGATATGTCAAATAAAGATTTCAAGATGGGTTGTGTTTTATTATAAAGATGTTCAACTGTCATATCAATGTTGAAGTTTGTGCAAGACTCAGATGTGTAAAATACATTCACAAGCATATTTATAAAGGACATGATCGCGCAACAATGGTACTTGGAGGAATTAATGAGATCCAACAATATCTTGATGCTAGGTATATTAGACCTCCAGAAACTGCATGGCGATTGTTTGGTAATTTGTTACGTGAAGAGATTCCGTCAGTTGAAGATTGGCACTTCATTTGCCTGGGATGCATCATGTGGTCTTTAACCCTGCTGAATCTTTTGATACGATCCTTTTTAAAGATGCACATCAACAAACAACTCTAACTGGCTTTTTTGATTGTTGCGCTACAAATGAATATGCCCATGTATTAACTTATCAGGAATTTCCAAACAAATTTGTTTGGAACAAGTCTACTAATAAATGGACTCCAAGACAAAGGGGTTATGCAATTGGTAGAATGTACTTTGCTAGCCCAAATTCAGGTAAGCGATTTTATTTGCGTTTTCTTCTAACTGTTGTCAGAGGACCTACTTCATTTGACTGGCTAAGCACGGTAAATAATGTTATGTATGATACATTCAAGTCAGCATGTGTTGCAAGAAGAGTTCTTGAAGATGATGAAGAATGGGTACAGTGTCTTTAAGAGGCTGTAATTATGAGAACGGGATACCAATTAAGGAGACTATTTGCTATAATTCTAACTGAATGCTTTCCATTGCATCCATTTGAATTGTGGAAGCAATTCTCATAACATATATGTGATGATTTAGCACACAAGATTCGTACTATGTTTGGTATTTTGAATCCAACTGATGCTCATATTGAAGATTATGACTTATATTTGATGAATCCATTTCTCCATGAGTCGGGGAAGAGTTTAGTTGACTTTCCACCCATGCCACAACCAACTGGAAATTGGAATGCAATAGTTGGAAATAGATTACTATTTGAGCACCAACAACTTGAGAATGAGGGACGACAGTCCGATGCACAAATTAATGATGACAACCTTAATGGTGCACAACTTACTGCTTATACTGCTGTCACAACGTCAGTATGTGAAAACATAGCTACTACTTTCTTTTTAAGTGGAGGTGCTAGGACGGGAAAAATGTTTTTGTATAAAACCATTGCAACCAAATTGCGTAGCTATGGACATGTTGTTGTTGCTGTGGCTTCATCTGGTATTGAATTGTTGTTATTGGTAGGGGGGCGCATTGCACATTCTACATTTTGTATTCCTTTGGAAACCCTAGATAATTCAATATGTGGTTTCACTAAACAATCAATGGATGCCGAATTGTTTAGAAAAACAAAGCTGATAATATGGGATGAAGTTCCTATGCAACATCGATACTGTGTTGAGGCAGTTGATTACACCCTTCAAGATATCAGAGATTTTAAAAAACCTTTTGGGGTATCACTATTGTCCTAGGTGGAGACTTTCGACAAATATTGCCTGTTATTCCTAAAGGCATTCGCGACCAAATTGTGGGTGCATCATTGAGACGGTCTTCGTTATGGAAAGGTATATATGTTTTGACTTTGGGTTTAAACATGCGATTAATTCGCACAGACGTTCGAAATACTAATTTTGCTCAATTCTTGATGGAGGTAATATTTCATTCAACCATGAATTGAATTTTATAACATGATGCTTTGAATTAAATCTCCCTTTGTGACTAATTATAATTTCATTTTTTAGGTTGGGACCAATCCCTAAGAAATTGTGAAACTTCCATCTACAATAAATCGATGCCATAATCTAAATGAAATGATATTTATAATCTATCCACAATTAGATGTGGTTGGTATAGCGACTCCAATCTTTCTCACTGAATGCACAATTCTATCTGCTTGCAATGACGACGTCAGTGATATAAATGTTGTAGCACTTAATATTACTCAGGGAGAAACAATTACTTTTTTAGCTGCAGATAAAATGTCTGAATGTGATGAGCTTGATCATACCATTAGGAATCGATATCCTAACGAGTACTTAAACTCGCTGAATCCTTCAGGGTTGCCACCGTTTAAATTGGAGTTGAAAGTTGGATGCCCAATAATGTTGTTACGAAATATTGCACCGAAAGATGGACTTTGTAATGGCACGCGATTGATGGTTGTTAGATGTGCCTTAAGGGTAATCGAAGCTCGGATATTAAATGGAGATAAAATTGGCAATTTATTCTTCATTCCGAGAATATCATTGACACCGACATCTTTGGGCTTGCCTTTTCGAATGACAAGACGTCAGTTTCCTGTCCGATTAACTTATGCTATGACAATCAATAAAGCCCAAGGACAATGTTTCATGTTTATTGGGATTGATTTGCGAACACCTGTTTTTAGTCATGGACACCTTTATGTGGCACTTTCTAGATGCACATCTTTAGATCGTATTACTGTCCTCATTCCGGAAGATGGGTCGATTTGCACCACAAATATCGTTTACCCAGAAGTTTCGTTATAATACTCTTACGACAATTAAATGGTACAGTTTAAACAAGTTTATTTCTACTGAATTATGTAATCTTTTCAACATTTCAACTTAATTTTACAATGAGGTTTATTCTTTGTAGGGTTGGAGCGAATTTTTCACCGAGAACGATAGAGTATATACACTGGACCTTTGTGGATGGGGCTGACGTAATCAGGTAAATCTACTTTTATGTCACTGCATCACAATAACTTTACTATTCCTACAATATAAATACTGTTACTTTTAATGTTCATGTCAATAATTTAGGTGGTTGTGCATTCTCCTCATTGGGCAAAGTGTGTTCGTATTGATACGAGGACATTAAGGATATTGATATGCAATCCAGTACCAAACTGTCCACCTTTGATGATGACTAACCCACAACTGACCAAACAATTGTCTAGGTATAAAATTTTCTCTTACTCAGACTATATATTCCTCTACTTCTCATGTAGACACACAACACATACAATACATGCACAAACACACACACACACTTAACTGACACACCATTATACTGCCACGAATACATAATTATGATTTAAATCATTAGTACCATTGAAATGGTACTAAGATAACTTTATTTTATTGTAAGTTTACATTCATCCATATCTTTTCCTAAATAAATTGTTACAATCTTTCTAAATTCTTACTTATATCAATCTAAATCATTCCCCCCTACATACAAATGTGTGAGCTCATTTGTTTTTTAGATAATTCAGGGTAAAGTAAGAGGTCTTATGTTTCGTATTTACAATTGTTTTATTTTGACTCACATAGTTTGATAATTTTTTATATTTCAAATATTTTTAGGTATACATTGAAGAATACTTGGTGTAAACTATAAATAATACGAAGTTGTTTCTTTATTTTCGGCATATGTATATTTTTTGTGGTCATTCATTACTATAGTTAACTAATTATACATGGTTATGATGATTTTGGGTATGAAATGATGATTGTAAATTTTGTATACAGGTTTAGATTTTTCTGGACGTCCATTTTTAAAGTAAACTCTGCCGAAATTTCTTTAAATTAGTAGCGACTAGCTTGATGTTTTGGTGCTTGGATATGTGTTGATGATTGAGTATGTATTAAATTTATGTGTATGTGTATTTTTGGTGTTCCGTCTTATGTACCGTTAACTAATTATACATGATTAATGGTTATGATGATTTTGGGTATGGCATGATCGTTGTTTTGGTGGTTTGGATATGTATTGATGATTGTATGTTTTTTTATACAGGTTTATTTTTTTTTGGCTATCTATTTTTAAAGGAAACTCTGTCTAAATTTCTTGAAATTAATAGGGACTACCTTGGTTTTTTGGTGGTTGGATATGTATTGATTATTGGTGGTTTGAATATGTATTGATGATTGTGATTTTTTGGGTATGGAATGATGATTGAGTATGATAATTGTTATGTCTGTGTCTTTAGGTAATATAGGCTGCAAAGAATATATATATATAATTGTTATGTAATTGTTGTGTAATTTAGTATTTTAATCTACTTTTTCGTTGCACCGTGCCTTCAGGCTCAAACAATTACTAGTATATATATATATTTGAAAGGGACCCTAGTGATATTCAATCGTCAATAAATACTCACTAAAAAAAATTAATGAACTTTAGTAACCTTGCTTTTTTTTTTTTCAATTAAATTAATAATGAGAAAAGGCAACAATAATCAAAATTTGACTAAAACTCTAAGCTCTAACCAAAGTTAATTATGATGAGTTATCTTTTACATGTTACAACTCTTTTTTCTTTTTTATATTTTTTATGGATTTATTGTAAACGTCATATTAAGTTATTTTATATAAATTAAAAAATAATCTAAAATTTTAACTAACTATTTTATTTACTTAAGAATGACTTAAAAATGAGACTAGCCATTTTATTTGATTAAAAATTAAATTTAATTTAATTTAATCATCATTTAAAACACTATTGTGATATTAAGCCTTCATGTAACATTCATGTAATCTCATGTAATAACACTACTGAAATATTATATGGGTGTTCAATATTACATATGTGATTTTAATGTTAATTAAACTAATTTAAGTTATTTATTTAATTTAATAAACTGGCTAGTTTTATTTTTAAGTTATTTTTAATTAAATAAAATGACTAGTTATATTTTTAAGTTGTTTTTTATTATTTTTTAAATTAAATTAAAATAATTAAATATGATGTTGGCAATAAATCATGTAATAAGAAAAATACAATTGTCTGATGTAAAAAGACACCTATTCCATAGTTAACTATGGTTAGAGCCTTGGTCAAATTTTAGTTATTGTTGTTATTTTTTCTGAGACATCATTGGTTTAATTGAAGGGGGACGGGGAGTAAGTTTGATAGGTTTTTTTTTTAAGAAAGACTAAAGTTCATTATTTTTTTGGTGATTAAAGGGATGTTTGATAAAATTGAATAAAACAGTTATGAATGTTTAAGCAATCTGAATGCGCTAAATGAAACAGAATTTTGAATAAAAAAATTTATTTGATAATTAATATGGTTAAAATATCTGAATAACAATTTTTTACTATTTAACCCATGTGAACTGTGTTGAGCAAGTATATAAGTATGAACGTACTAAAAAATAAGTTTAGTACAATATTAATTACATAATATTTTAATAATTCAAATAAACTTATCAACAAAGTATTAAATGATTCAAACAATTTCAATCCAAGTTTTTATAAAAAATAAAAGATGTAATAAGTTAAACAAATTTGTCAACATAATAATAAAAGTATTAAAATTACATTAACTTCAATGACTCATTTATAGTTCATGAACAATTTGTTCATGTAGATTGTTCATATACTATAAGCCTTGAGGACCCCATTGTGCTGCATCTTGCTCTTTTTCATGATTCTCTTCATATTGTTTATCTTCTCCATCAAATGTTGTAGCTTGGTTATATCGAGCAAATAACTCATCCTCAATATTCTATTTTCTTAGAAAATTGTGAACAACAAAGTAAACGATAACCATGAAAATGAGTCATCTGTCTCAAGTATAGGCATGTTCAATAACATTTCTGAGCTGGGCATGAGCATAGTTAAACTTTTCTTCTTTGTTTAAGGCACATCAGTGTTGAAAATTTACTAGCCAATGCCTTGTGTTGCGATATTGATGTTTGACCTATTTTCAAAAACAGTAACTCAATCTTTAAAAAGTACAAAAATACACATTCTACAGTAATACATTAGAAATTAAGCAAACACATTAAAAAGTACTAGTTTATGTGACACACACTATGTATAGAAATATAATTGAATAAAGTTCCCACATGCTTTATATATTGAAATATAATTTAGAGTACGATAAAAACTCATTTACTCAACACATTAAAAATTACTCATTTTAATCTGGAAGAATTTTTTACATGTTAAACATCACATATTCAAGATAAAAACTATAACAAAAATAGAATACTACTCAAAATCCACTAAAACTTTTGTACAGAACTCAAAATAGTATTTAAACTTTAAATCAACACATGCAAACAGTAAATCAAAACTTTAATCAAGCACACCATGTTCGATAATTTAAAAGAAACTTTTCACTCTAAAAAATAAGATAAATTTCTTAAAGATAGAAAACGAACATTCATTATGAGAACCAAGTAAATTAACATGAATGTTAACTTTAGCCATAAGCATCATAAATATTAGTTTTGGCCAAATATGAAACATTTACCCTTTTGTACCAAAAATAATAACTTTTGGCCATTCATACAAATTTTAAAGGGTAAAGAAAGATGAGCATATGGATTTATATTAGGTATTGAAACATATATCAATTAGGAGTTTAAAAAATAATTAGGGCTTGTTCAAAAATTATGTAGTTCATCCGTATTATATATTCAAAGTTTAGCTATAAATAGGTTAAAAAGAAGAAGAAGAAATTTAGAGAAGAAGATGAAAGGTTTTAGATTGTGTACTTGAAGTCTGGAGTAGTGGGGTAGGAGTGGAGTAGGCTGAACGATATAAGAAACACAATGAACAGATAATATGTATTGTATGAGGGTATTTGCGTAAAAAGAAAGTTACTTATCGATTAAACCAATTTTGTTTAAAGAGTCGGTCAGATCTATTCACTTTAATTCAGATTTTAAAATTTATAAACAAACAGTATGGACTTATTCAGTCAGATCTTGTCTTATTCAAACCCATTTAGTTCTAAAAAAACAAAGCCTAAGTTTAGAAGATTGTGCTTTTATTTTCTCTTACAAATATATTCTATTCATTTATATGTCAACAAATTTCATGACGAATTTAAAATTACTACTAATATGAATATCTAAGTAATAAAATTAAATAAATTAGAGTAACCCCTTTTTAATTCTCTCTTATCTCATGTATTTACACATGTCTGTGCGACATAAATATGTAACAAGACTCTTTATAAAACAAGTTTATCAATTCTGTACGAAACATGAATTTCATAGCAAACCATTTTATTAGCATTTTGAGAATATAATTGTTATTAAATTATTAAAGAGTATATTATATATGATGACAAATTTATGTCATAATAAATATCGACATATTACTCCTATTTCACAGAGTATCAATATTCAATGAACAAATAGATCTACTTAAAGATGTGGATCTTGGGCAGAAGAAAGGTAGTCAGTCCTATTATTTATATCTATCATGTATCATTTATATCAATTACTTATAATGAATTTGTTTAATATAAATACTGCCGTATGAATCTGGGTAACTCACTTTTGGTGACATTTGATGTTAATAGTGGATAGTTTTAACATAATTTAGCGTTTGAATGTGGGTAATTGGGTGTGGACCCAAGTACAAATTAGAGTTTACATTTAACCTAAAGAATTAAATGAACAAAGACGAAAAAGCCAAAAATAAATGAACGAGACCTAAGAGGGGCCCTCATGAGTCACGAGGTAAAAGGCTTGTGGGGAAACTCATTTTGAAAATTGGTTGAAAGATTGGATTGATAGTTAGAAGAATGAGACGATTTGGGCATTACTCGGGTAACTAAGGGTATTCTATGAATTTTCCTACGACTATGGGTATTTATGAAATTTTCCTCAAAGTCACATGCCTGACACATGACCCCCTTTGCAAGGAGACTATAAATAGCCCCCTCATTCAAGAGGAAGGGACTTTTGGAACCTGACAACTTTTAGGGCATTCTCTCCGAGTTTGAGACACAAGAGAATACTCTTAAACCCTCGAAATTTGGACTTGAGACCCGAGACACTAGAGAAAGCTTTCGATCCTTAAATTCTCTCGAAACTCCAAAAAACACACGAAGGACTCTTGGACACTAGAGATTACTATGAGAACCCGAGAGTTTTGCCTTATGTTATTTTATGGATTGTCTACCCGTTCTTCTCCAATCTCTGATCGATTAATTAAGTCTATATTCTTCGTAGATTGCTCGCCTCTAACCCTGACATGAAACCCTAACTCTAGCAAGGTACAAAATTTCTTGCCTACATTCTTTTGGTGACTCTGCTGAGGAGCTGAGAGTTTGTGAAGGGTACTCATACAACTCGAAGTGGGAGAGTTTCAGGAAGAATTTCACCAGATGCTAGCATCACTTCCTTGGAATTTATCACAAGATAATTAGACCTTGACCGACCGATTGTGCAGGAAGCTTTTGATTGTAGTTTTGCTTATCCAATGGCAGACCAACGACAAACCAATAACACGCAAGGAGGTGTTGGAAGACAAGGCGACAAGGCCACGAGAGAATAAACTATGGTGATGAATGTGCAGATGAAGATGTTTAAGGCGCTAAAGGAGGCGCGTAAGGGCCAAGGGATAATGATGTCCATGATGTTGGAAATATAAAAGCAGCAAGAGGACATGACGAATTTTCGCAAACAGTTGATGAAAATCTTGACCTTAAGGTTATATTCCCAAAAAATTCGTAAGCAATGCAAGTAGGAGTGAGAGATAGCAATAAGGACATCCAGAACGCGCCTCCAATAATGGAAGCCCAACAAATCTCAATTGTTACTTTAGAAACCTAATTAAGACGGTGGTGACATGCCACCACATAGGACAGAGACGAACAAACCTCGACCCGAAAAAGTTATACTTTCAACTACAAAAGTAATGAGGCACTTGATTAATCAACCCTCGATTCGACAAAGTTACACTTTTTCTTTAAAAGTGATGAGACACTCGATTAATCAGCCCTCGACCCTACAAAGTTACACTTTTCCTTCAAAAGTGATGAGACACTTGATTAATCAGCCATCAACCTGAAAAGTTATGCTTTCAAACTTCAAAAGCGACCGAGGCACTTGACCCTAAGGCCTCAAACCGATAAAGTTACACTTTATCTCTAAAAGTGATCTAGACACCTTGATCTGACACAATTTCTCGAACCCGACAAGTTACACTTTATCTTTAAAAGTGATTAAGGCACCCCAACTTGACAAAGTCCTCGAACCCGACAAGTTACATTTTGTCTTTAAAAGTGATTGAGGCACCCCGACTTGATTAAGTCCTTAAACCCGACAAGTTACACTTCAACTCTAAAAGTGGCGAACGTTATGCTTTATCAGTCAAAAGCACGATTAAAATTGAAAAAAAAAAGAATTTTTATTTGAAACGTTATGCTTTTAGTTAAAAGCAAGATGATTATTAATAAAAATATTTCAAACTTTCACTTATGTTTCGACAAATTGTTTTATACAAAGTGATTGTTTTGCAAATGATTAGAAAATATTTATCCATGTCATATTATGCATGTTTTTAAAATATCAATTTGAGTGATTTATGATTCAAGGACCAAATATTGATTAATAAGGATTCAAATTAAGAACGACTCATAACAGTGCATAATGAATGAAAAATATTTTTTGATAACTGAAATATGATATAAATGTGAGTTCTTTTTTAAACAGGAAAAAGAAACACTACAAAAGGCCATGAGTTAAAGGCTATGACATATCAAACCCAAGTATGGGCATAACCAACGCTTCTAAATTGGCCATAATTACATCACAACCCCTAGCAGCGGTCGTCATTTTTCTATAAAGATCTTGAATAGCAGATTCATATTCCCAAAGCTTGGTCTTTAATTTGGCTTTGACTTCCTAAGTTTTGAACACTCTTCTGTAGAATGGTTGTATTCATTGCGCCACAAGGTGACCTTTGAACGTAACATAACAGTACGATGATCCAGAACAATGTGGGTCCAACGTAGAGTAGAAAAGGAGAAAAGTCAAAGCCAATCGCAGAAAGATCGTTACCTCGCAGTTTAGCCTATCCAAGTCTTCTACTCGCAAAGTTTGGAGAAAGAGGCCTTGCAACCCAAGAATGAGGCTAGCAAGCCGATCCAACAAGAGAGTCAATAAGGAGGTCCTATGAATAGGAAAACGATCTAAAGTTTACGAAAACTGGGCTAGAAGACGCTCAAGGATTTCTTGGCTGGCAGTAGCAACATGAAACCCCCTCCAAGGAGCAAGCTCTTTGGTTGGATTGAAGGAAGCTTTGGTAGGAGATACTCTTGAGGTAGCCATGACATTCGGAGCAACATGAATTGTAGGATCTAAAACTACAAGTGGTTCCACAAGATTCAGGTTATTGAGAAGACAACCAATGTCGCCCAAGGGTGAGGTGCCACAGTCCTGATGGAGTAAGTTAAAGTTGGTAAGATCCTTAAAAGCACTCACCAAGTATCCAATCGAGAGTGTGTCGTGAAAAGTTTCTCCCAAGGCACTATTAGTTGCGCCCTCCCTGTTAGACACCCTCTTGGTAGAATCCTTCTAGGGAGGAGTGACATCAACATTAGGTTTTGAAGGATTCTCCCTCGGGAGAGCAAGACTTGAAACTATAGCGTCAACATCATGGGATCGTCAGTACCTTCAAGGTTATCGGGAGATGATGTTGTATGTGGATGAGAAGAAGGAATTGTACTATGTACAGCTAGAGCAGAACTGACATCAGACTGGGGGTCATCAACACTAAGACTGATGCACTAGTTATGAGGAGAGGAAGCATCGCTAGTAGTCCTATGGGGGCATGATCGTCATCATCCTTATCCTTATAATCCATCTTATCATCATCATCCTCGATCACCTAAAAAATACAGGGGTAATGACATAAGAAAATCTGAGGACTGACAGACAAATATTGAAAGGAAATAAAATATGAACAGTGTGACTTTATTATAAACATTCTTTTTCTCATAGTTGGCTCCTTGTCTACTGGCCTGCTAGAATCAATGTTACTGTGTGAACGCTTGGGCAAGAGCTTTAATATAAGCGTAGTGCCAGTAGTAGTGCGCCTGATGACATTTTGACCAGTTGGGCCTGTAGTAAGTTCTTTTACTCTTGAACGAGTGATCTTCATGTCCTCCACATCAGAGGATTCTTGGGAAGGAGCTAGAGGTGCCCGGAGGTCATAACATTATGATCTGAGTGAGGCTTACGCCTGAAAGCTTCATACTTGAGAAGTCAAGAACTGGTAGACCAATTTTCTGGAAGAGCACCACTGGGAAAGGAGTATGCAGAGCGCACCGTGATCTTAATGGATACGAAGGTCTTTACATGATTGGATGCACCGAAGGATGCCAACACTCTCGAGCCTCTTCACGTGATCAGGGTTATTTATAATTTTGTTTGTCCAATGCTGCCATCCTTGAAGCCGATGGCAAGAATTTGGTTGGAAGCAAACCGAACTGTATGGGTACTCTTGTGCCTTGATGCATATGCAGGGAATACGACTAGCACTAGGATAGCTATCCTGGCTTTCGTAAGCCACATCATGGAGATATAGGCCTTCCTTGTTAGGGCGATGAAACGAGTGCCGATCATAATTCTTGACACGGTCCTAGAAAATGTCATGATCCCCGAAGAAAGGAGCTCTCCCCCAATTAGTGATGGGTAGTGGTGGCTTTGTGGCTTTGGGATCTACAAAATGATCTTCAAAACTAGTCTGTGACAATGAACACTTGACATAAAGATTATGTGAAAAAGAAAGTGATTGAAATAAAATGCTTACCATGATGAATCTTGATTCCTTAAGGTCACCGACACCTAAAAAGAAGAAAGAACCAAAAGAGGGGATACTCTCACAAGTAGTCTAAAAGAGAGAGTATTATTGAATGAATATAATAAATAAACCCCCTCAGAATGGTCCATATTTATAGTATTATATAGGAGACCTAGCAACAGTCCTAATCCTAATTAGAAAAGTAATTATGTTAATTAGAATCCTAAATGGGATTGGAAAAACCCTTGCTTCCCTAACTCCTTACTGCCGCAAGTTTTAGAGTCTGTTAGAATGATTTTGCCGAGTTCTTTTCTCTTATTTCTTATAATTTAGCCGCCTCAAATCCCTTATGCTGAGCTTTGGAAATATTTGCCAAGATTACCTAAATTCTTGCCGCTGGAAAACAAGTTACCGAGGTTAGGTCTTTCTCATGCCACGAGCAATCTTGCTTTGACCTAAATTGGGGTGGCCCAAGTTATGTCTCTATGTCGAAGAGCTTCCTGCAATTGAGAAATAGAACCATTTGATTTGATTCGTTCTCAGATGAGATTATCATCTTAGGGTGATCCTTTTGTCGACGAATGCTTATATTTAGGGTTTTTCTTTCTAATATTAGTAACAGACATTTAATTTTTTTTAAACGTCTGCTAGTAATACTAACGAATGTTGATTTTCAATTTCTAATCCCAACCGTTTGTTCTTATTTTCAATGGTATAGATAGTGTATACCAGTTTTTGCTCTATAGTAACTATTTGCTATGAATCACTCCCATATATATATATATATATATATATATATATATATATATATATATATATATATATAAATAAATATATTTAAACTATTTAAATCTAACTAACATATGGATGTTTAGGACATTCATCCATACCTCTACTAAGAGTAGAGACAAGTAAATTTTTTTGTCATTCTGTCGTTAAACATATTTTTCTGAGCTTTAGATCTTGCATTGAACAGTTGAAGATGGATTTGCTGGAATAATGTCCATAACAACCATTTGTTATAAATCACTCACTACCCATATATATATATATATATATGAAAATATTAACTTCAATTGATTATAAATTATTTTATGGCTATTTTATGATATACAATATAAATTTTTTTTACATATGGATACTACATCTAATTTTATTATTTTATTTAGTTGATTATGCATCATTTCTAATTATTAATTAATTAAGTGAATATTTTTTTGGTTATTAGTTTAATATTGTGCAAAAATTTAAAAAGAAATGAAACTTTTAAAATTTTATTTTGAACGGATGCATTTATGAATATACACGTATTTAATATGTTATTTATATTATATTATACAAAACATATAGAAATAATATCCGTATTTAAATATTATCTGACGAATATGGATATATTGCATATCCGTAAAATATGAATACGGATATTAATATTTATTTTCGAATACAAATTTCCCTATATTTGCATTCAAACATATCTATTTCTGATATACCTATATTCACAGCTAAAAATATCCGTTTCTAACCCTACACGTGAAGCTTCTTATATCTTATTGAAAAACCAAGGCGGCACGGTTTTATGTTTGCTGCAAGTTGATTCTATAGATTCATGTAAAAGTCCTGTTTGCTAAAGAAAATTGAAATACTAGGGACACTTGATTATGAGATTAAGTAGGCAAAAAGTTCAGATTTAATTGCTTATTCCATGAGTGATTGGGCTGAAATTGTTGATGACATAAAGAGCACTTCTGATTATAAAGAATACAAAGAAACAAAAGTTACCTGCAGAATTCTATGTTTAAAATTGAATATGTTAAGGCAATTTCTCAAGCTATATGGCCAAGGCCATTGCTTAAAGACGTAGGTAAAAAAAGAAATAAATGAATTCTTTTTTGCAACAAATATTGGTAAGCCAAAGATTTTTTTTAAAGAAAAATAAAGATCTAACAAGCCATCAAAAACCAAACATTGCAAATCACTCCCAATTTGGTGAGTTTAAAAGTCCAAACGTACTTTAAAATTTTGTTAGTCTACAAATACCTTATTTAACTGGTAAACGTAACTTTTAAGCCTTAAACGCAACGCACCAAAAATGATGTAGTTTATTTAAACTCCAAATGTATCAAATGCTACTTCCGCAAACGCTATTAACCAAACAAACCCTTAGAGAACTCATTGGAGTTGTCAAACAAGGGGCACCAATGGGTAGCATTGAAAATAATGCACTTTCTTAGCCGAAGTTCTCCATAATAAAGCTGATAGGCTTAATGGGTCTGTTCACTGTATTCTGAAAGGCTTATTGGGTCTGTTCACTTTGTATTCTGAAGGGAGTGCTTTTAGAGAACTTGTGTATAAAATTGCTGCAATTCTCTACATAAGCCTAGAATGGTCTATTATTTACTCTTAAAACATGTATTGCGGCTAAGTAAGCCTCTAGAAAATATTGATCCAAAATTTCAATTTGAATCCATTTTCTCTCGTTTGTTCTTGAGTTTGCAACAGCACCACATCAATTAATCTTACACTTCCAATTCAAATTTACAAGTATCGCTACTGTTACCAGGCCTACAAGAAGTCAAGCAAATTGAAAGCTTGGTCTGGGAAAAAATATGACAACCAAAGAAAGAAGATGAAGCATATCAAAAAAAGTTCATCTCTTCTCTTCAATATATCTGATACTATCCCCAAAAATTAATGGTGATGGTGAAGACCAGAGATGATTCAAATTGAGATGTAAACAAATGAAACTTAATAACCTTTAGCCTAACTTCATACCATATCTCCATATCAAGCTTTCAATGTCAGCCAGCTTCATCCTAGGTCTATCCATCCTGAGTTTTACAAAACACATGACCTGGAAGTGCTGCAGGATCAAGCTCCCAACAGCCTTTCAGACCGCCATCTTTTTCCCCTGTAAGCTGAAAAGCGGGAATCTGGTGAGAGAATCTGGATAACTCATCCTGAGGTATTTTCAAAAGACCCGCATCTGATCCTTGTATTCTTTGAGGCTGAAAGACCGACTTGAAGCCAGTCAGGCGTACCAAACATGAAACTTCTCTACAGTGCTCATTATTTTTAACAACTTCCACAATGTCATATTCACACTCCTCCAGGGGGCACAACAACTCGGACTTACTGTCATTGTAAATTGCCCATATCTCTCCTTCCTTGGGATATATTTCATGTTTGTTCTTTTTGACGGAATTTGCTCTCATCAAATGTGAAAAGGAACTCGGTGAAAAAACTTTAGGTTTTCCAACTTGGACTTTGAACATCCCACAGCAAACGGGCTGCATCGATGTGCATGGTTCAAGCAATGCTGCATGCAACTTGAATGGAGAAAATTCAATCTTCTTAATCTGAGCATAGTTGTTAGGCAACCTACCATTACTGCTGTACAGTGCCCATATCTGACCCGGTTGAAACTTCCCCACAGTCTTGTCCCCATTAAAGTTGTAAAAGACCTCTTCTGAAACTTCGGAGCCTAAAGAAAAGGATGGACAACCTCCAAGGTTTTCTGTTAAATCAATGGGACTTCTGGTCATGGCTATATGTACTTCCTCATCAGCTTGACCAGGAGAGGCCCCTCTTTTAGATGGGGTGAAGTCAGCAGTTTGATTTTTCAAACTTTTTAGATGCTTGGCACTCAAACATGCAATAGGATATACATCACCATGCTGCTTATCCGAGCTGCCCAATTCCCTCAGTGATTTTCCAATTTTAGTTGTCTCATTCTGAAAGTAATTCTTCTGTTCATAGTCCATGTATTTGTTTGGCATGCTTGCATTCTCAGAATCAGTTGGAAATTTCATTTTTTTATCAGAATATTTAGAACATGAACCATTCACTTCAAAATTTATGCTTTCAATCTCCACCTCCTTGGGTTGCCAAACCTCGTTAGGATTTGTAGGTAGCGAAGCAGGATCAAGTTCAAAAGATCCTTCTGGGACTCCTCTTTCAGTGCCAGTCATTTTAAAAGAGGGAATTCGATGGGAAAATCTTAGTAGCTCGCTGGATGGTATCAGAAATGTGACAACTCCTCCCCTCGCCATTCGTTGAAACAGGCTCACAAACCCTTTCAGTTTTGCTAAGTAACCAACCTTTATACCAGTATCATGGCCAAAATCTGAGAGAATCTCCACAATTTCAAAAATGTAAGTTTTATGATTTTCTGGGTCAGAGCTCCATCCAATATCCCAGTCCTTGAAGAGGGCCCAAGTCTCCCCCTTTCTAGGATATATCGCGTAAGAATCTCTATGGCTGCCTTTCACAAAATGAATCTGATGAGAAAAGGTAAGACGATCTGAAGTTTCGTCAGGGTCTCCATAAATGAATTTTCCGCAACCCACAGGTAAGCTTGCTTTTACCCAATCAATCTCGTGTTGCTCCTCGAGATTAGGCTCAAGCCAAGAAATTTGCAGCTTAAATCCAGGTGAAAAAACCTTCCTTACCTGGGCATAGAATCTAGGCATGCCATCAATTGTATCATAACAAGCCCAAATTTGGTCAACAGAAAAACATTGTTCGTCTTTATCCTTGTCAAAATCACTGAATTCTGGCTCAGGACACTCGTACACCTCTGGTTCTGAGGTAGAAGCCAAGTTTGGATTACATTCAGAATCATCCACAGCATTGAATTTCTTAGCGTCAGGGTCCAGTGTGACAACTTCCTCTGTGTATACCTGATATTTCACAGCCTTGTCACTTCCATACAGTGAGCTTCCTTCTGCAGGGACGCTTCTTTTTCTTTTGCTTTCTTTCTCATTGATCTCTGCAACACAAGGAACATACTCTGAGTTAGTCAGTGCCGATATAGAATATTAAAAAAAACTGTATACTTTGTGTATATAATAAATTTAGAGAAAATACTTGGAAGGAAAAAAGGTAAAAAAATAGTGAAACATTTGATAGTTGGAAGGAAAAAAAATCTATGACTGGAAAGTTTAAGAAGATGAGAGTCCATAATAGGGCGACGAGTTACATTCCTCTATGCCAACAACTCAGAATTAAAACCAGAAGTAGGTAGAACTTTAAATTAAACTATAATACTTACTTAAAAGAAGTTGAAAATGATGAGATAGAAGAAATAGTACAGGAAAAGACTGCATTCTAAATGGGTATTTCAAACACCTACTTACCAACTTTAAATTCCTCATGGAAGGTTGTTTCTTTCTGCTCCTCTTTACCATCAGTAGATTTTCTCTCACTGGACCTTTTTGGAGGGCTTATAAAGTCATCATCACTTACATTTTCATTGTAAGAAACATTCTGCTTTTGCCGAGAAGATCTTCTATGAGAATGGACATTATCCGGCCCAGAGTTCTGTCTGGCATCTGGATTGACTCCACTTTTTTCAAAGACTGCCTCTTCGCTATTAGAACTGCTTGTGGTGTCACAGCTCTCACTGGAATCCACTACAAACTTCCTCCTCCTTTTCCTGTATTTGTCTCTGGGAGCTCTAGATTCCCTAGCCTTTGGCGGATCGACCTTGGAAATTCCAACCCTTCCATTTCCATCTTCTGTACTAGCATGGGCATTTCCCTTAATTTTGTTCTTTAATCCTCTAACAACTTCAGTAGTCCTAATCACATGTTCTGAGTCCAATTTTCTGCTATAATTCGCCTCAGATACAAAATGGGAAGAAGTAAACTCTCCAGTACTTTGTGCACCCACTTTAAAGGCCTGCTTTGGAACCTGTTTCTGTTTAGAAACTGGAGGCTGACTTCTACTGGAACCAGGGGTTGAACCTTCAGAACCAGGATTAGCCCGGTTGGATACTGCGGGTGCACCTTGGGTACCTAAATCATATGCAATAAAGGGTTGTGAGCATTTTTGACAGCGTAAAGCTTTATTCACCAAATCTTTGTAATACTGGTACTTTATATTACAAAATGGACAGCACGTCCAAAATGCTTGGCATCCACTGGACAAATCTGACTGCGTTGACTGATAGTGATTCAACCCGCCGAACTGAGAGGCAGAGACATTTGGAATGTCGTACTGAATTCCATGTGACTTCCTGACAATAAGGTTCCGGTTCACTTGATGAGGCGGTGGCCTTGGTACAACAGTTCTCACCAAACCTCTACACTTTATATCATACAAAGACCTTTTCCCTTTGTCAGAGAGGACCATATTTGCTTCTCCAATCATCTTGAAAGCAGCTTCTGCACCAGGAAGCTTGTTCTTATCAGGATGAAGTACTAGTGCAAGTTTCCGATATTGCTTCTTGATTGTAGCCTCGTCAGCTAGTCTTTCAGTTTGAAGAATTCCATACCAGTCCTTTTCAGACCCAGATATTTTGTTTTGAGCAGAACAGTGAACATCACAAACAGTTAGCAGGTTAGAAATGTTCTCAAGTTCGGGAAAAAGATTTTTGGCTTTCAGTGCGATTTTCCGAGCTCCTTGAAAGTCATTATTTTGCATCTTCATCTCCGCAATTTCTTTGGCCCTAATGGCCTCTTCTTTGTTGCATTCCATAAATACTAAAAATTCAAATAAAAATACTATGACTCCTCAAGTATAGAGTACATATAAAATGGCCACCTTTTTCTTCATGTTCAACTCGAGAATTAATCCAATTTGAAGTAATAATAGGTCCCCTCCTACCTTTAGCAACAATAAATCAAATATTCACACTGTATCCATGTAACAAAGAATCTATTGGTGAAAATTTCTAATAAAGTTCTATCAACATAATTAACCATGAAAATCACCAAATTAGCAGAATTATCTTAGAACTTGAAACAGCGATTAGGAAAAAATTTAATCAAATATGTTCTGATCAAAAGACACTAAAAGGACTGGAAACTCAAAAACTAGATTTCTAAACCTGCCAAAAGAAGTAGCCACATTATCAGTCAAATTATTAATATATGTATGTGTGTGCGTGCGTACATGCATATACAAAACCACCCCCACCACCACCACCATCACCACCACCGATTTTTCCAAATATATAATTATGTACTTGCCAACTAACCAATGTGCTACAACAGACTTAAAATAGACCTATATATAGTTATCGACAAGATATACACATGGCTTCCCAATTAAAGCCTGAAATCAGTATCTCTCCACCATTAAGGAGGGCATGATAACCACTCATGTTAAGAGAACATATAGTATAAAACCAGCATAAAACAAGCAATCATGCAATTCTAGCCATAAATTTACTTAAAATACATTTTCAGTGTTCAAATATATATATGCGGAAGAAACGGTAACAGTAAACTCATGAAATATTATAAACAGAAATTCCATGCATTGTAGCTGCAAAAAACGCATACTTAAAGCAACAAAATTAAAATTGTTGCCAGAAAAATCTAAATATAGCAAAATTACAACTCAAATCTGTCAAAGTTCAGAAACATTTAACTCTGTATTATTTTCTCAGAGGAAAATAAAGGTAATCAACATACTACTATAATTAATTTCTTTAATAAAGTTTGAAAATAGTTAAACTAATATGCAAGTCCTAGAATGTAAATTCTGTCTAGTATTGTTAAGCTCTACACTTCATTTTTCCAATATTCAGTAACAAAGTTAAGCATGGAACTCAAAATATTTTTTCTTTTTTCTGTTTGTCCACCTTCCCCAGCAACAATATAAATCCTAAAAAAGGCACTCCCACTCTTCGAAAAAAAGAGTCTCATTTCAAATTTTCTGAAATCAATCACGAAATCCTGCTATTCAAAATTAATGTTTATACGATTCAACAAATTTTTGTAAATAGTAATACTATATAGATATCTCCATAGTCCACAATAATTACAATTCTATTATCTAAAATCCATAAATTTTGAATTTCAGAGTTTTGAAAAAAATCACTTAATAAATTAAAAAAGGGGAAATCCCAGTGGAATCAAGGGAGAATTAAATAAGCATAATTATAAAATAGCAGAATCCCGAAACTTTGAATTACCCAATACAAAATACAGTCAGCAAACAGAGCCATTCCAAATCAAAAGACCCAAAAACCCTAAATCTTAAACCATTCGCATGTAATCAAAACTTGACGCGGCATAACAATAGATAAATATGCAGAATTTGTTAAAATTTGTTTCGCCCAACAGCTCAAACCCTCGATGATGAAGAAATGCAACACGTAAAGGTCAAATTATGTGAAATGAATGATAAATATAAACAATATGCTACTAAATACATTTATACGTACACGTTATAGATGTATATTCACAATGATACAATGACAAGAAAGAGAATCATCCGAATTTGAGAGAGAGGGTATAACTTACTGTGATTAGAGGAGAGAGAAAGTATGGAAAAGAAGGGAAGCTGATTGAATAGTTGAGGAGCTGTGATAGTCCTTGAATTCACATGAAATTTGACTTAAATGCAAAACTGACACATAAACTGGAGCCTCAAAACTAGCCTAAAATAAATTGACTAAAATTGACATTTTTTTTAGCTTGGGCCGGCCCTAGCCTGAATTGGGCCCTAAGCAGACCGACCTATTTTTTCCCTAAAGATCAGTCTGACTCGACTTAAAATAAGGCCTATAGAAATACAATTGTTGAAATTTATCGGATGAAAATACCCAAAAAACTAACAGATATATAGTTGGGAAGGGTAAAATGATCCAAAAATAGGATTTATGACGTTGTGCTTAAAAAGGCCTAACGACAGCCTTAAGAGTCAAATTTTTTGGTTTGATTTTTGGACTTAATCATGTCGGGACCTACGACTGGACTTAAGTTCGACTTTGACCGATAATCAAGCCAATACAAGCCGGCCATAAGTTAGGCAACCTAATTCATGCCAAACATTTTCAATCTTTTTATAAGCAAGGTCGAAAATTCATTCAAATTTTGAAAACAATATATTTTCATAATAGGTAGTACTTTTTTTTTTTTTTTTTTTTTTTTTTGTAATAGTAAAATCATATTAGATAATAAAATGTTTACCTCTTGTTTTCCTAGAGAGACAGGCTAATCGATGAGCCCCATCAACAAAACATCGAGGAACTTTAGTAACATAACACACTAGAAACATATAACCAAGAGTAACAATATCCTTAACAAGAAAACTAAGATAGTGGTTATCATGAAATTGTGATGAAGCTGTTAAGCATTCAATTGTTTCCCAGTCACGATGGATTGCCCATAACAACGTACGTAAAAGTGCCAGAGTTTTCGCATGAAGAGGAGAGCTAGCAAAAGTAGGATATGCTACTCCTTTGGATCTGCAGTTGTCTTCCCAAACCTAAGCCATTGCCGCTTGACAATTTCTTGAGATCTAGCTACCATCCATTTGAATCCTGCAATTAGCATGAGCTCTCCCCGGTAGTACTTTTAAGGTTGTTTATAATATTCAAAATTGTATTCACAAAAGTAACCTTTAAATATAAAAATTTCCCCTCAAGTATAAATATTAGAAAAATTAGTTGTTAACGCTTGAATTTCGTCCGCACGTCTTGCTGGCCGTCCGGGAAGAATACCTGCACAAAAGTTCTAACGGCTTGGGCCGCCGGTGGACTCCTCCGGTGTGAGTGTTAGTGAAGGTTCCAAGACAGGTCAACAATGGAGGCTTAAGTATTTAGTAGAGTAGAATAGCGTAACCCTCACCTCTATTGTTGACTGGATATTTATAACACTTACTTTAACACTTACCAGTCCTAATAGGAATGTCCATAGGAGAAGTAGTAGTTGAATAAGAAGGTAACTATCCTAAGCCACTTAGGATACATAACTCCTACTCTAATTAAGATTAGATGTAGTAAGTAGCCATCATCCGAGTGGTCTTAAGAACCTCACCCAAGCCTATCGGACCAAGAAGTGCTCATAAAAGATTGTTAAGCTGATGGTCCTTCGGGCCTGACCCAACATGAATTACCGGATTAGGCTTAGCGATATACTCATCCTAACATTAGTCATTAATTTTGATGTAAAGACAATTTAGTCCATTAAATTATAACTTAGAAAATTTAGTCCAATCACAAAGTAAATTAACCAAATTTGTTCATTCCCTTGACAACGATTGGTAAATATGATGTTAGTGTTCATGCTTATTTTCTTTAATGAGTAATGAATATGGAAGATAAGTTTATTTAGATGCTTCACCCCTTTGACAATTAAATTACAAAATCAACATGAAGTACTCTCAATAAAAAAAGAATAATGTTGCATGTTAGAAACTGCTTTGCTATCTACTTAGCAAATCAAAACATAGCCTCATTTCATTTTCTTTCTAATCAATTACATAGAGAAGGAAATAAGGGATAAACAACAACATTATGCTTATTAATTATGATGATAAATACGTTCGGGACGGTTAAAAATTTCAAACTCAATAAAATCTTGTAATTTTGTAACGAAAAGAATATATCTTTAAAATGCTATAAATGTAAATTGTACAATTGCTATAATAATTAAGTCCTATTATGTGTTACTTATTACAAGCCTGAGAACCCGTGCAAGGCACGAGCAAACTTGTAAAGTTGTGTTTATTATATTTTTATTATTATAATATTAATACAAATTAACTTTTTGATTATTTTTTATATATAATAAAATTAAGTTATTATTATTTTAAACATAAAATATTGTGTATATATTAGTTTTAAATATTAATATAATTTATTCTTCTTTAGTATTTGTAAATGGTACTAATAATTATATAACAAAGTGTCTTATACTATACATAAAGTACTATAGCCATATATATAATATTAGATATTTAGATGTAATATTTGATGTTGTAATTAGATGTAGTATTTGTAAACTTATTCATGAAATAATGCGTATATATTGTAAGACTTAATTCATACTATATATATATGTATATAATATTATATATTTATATACCATAAGACTTAATTCATATATATATATAACCAGTAATATAAAGTAGAGATAAGAATAGCAATAACAAGCCATTGCTTCTTCTTCATATTCTCTTTTTGATTTTTTAGCGAAGGAGGAGGAAAAAGGTCATAGTCCCGATTTCAATGGTCAGATCCTCGATCGATTCCGATGGTGACTTCAAAAACTTCTTCCATGGTTACTTCAACGGTTTCTTCCACGGTGATGAAAACCTCTTATTCTTCTTCATATTCTCTTTTTGATTTTTCTTCAGATATTAAGTTTTGTCACTCTTTTTGTGATTGTTGTTTGTGGATTTTGTTAAGGCTTATTGGGTATAAATAATGGGTTTGAAAAGCGAGGAGTTTTGTGCTATTTATTATGAAATGTATCTGATCATAAATTTGAAACCGACTCTTCTGTGATTGGGTTAATTGAGGAAGGGAAAAAGCCTATTGAAACTAAACACGGTGAATTGACTCTGAGTCATGACCAACGAAAAGATTGCCCTAAACATTGTTATATTGTAGTATAGATAATTTTGATTAATTTTTCATTCATGATAAGTTAATTACCAAATACAATTGTTTGCCGAGGGAAAGGACAAACTTAATGGACTAAATTGTCTTAGCAAAACTAAATGGGCTATATTGTCTCACATCAAACTTAGACAAATTTGTCTTCTTGTTTTTTTGTTTTTGTTTTTTTTTTTTCATACTTGAGGGGAATTAAACAGGAGTATTGAAATATTTGGTTATTTTTACTACTTGACATTATTTTTTAGAAAAAGAAATTAATGTAATATGTGCTTAAAAATAATTAAAAAATCATAATAAATTGGTTAATAAAAATAGAAAATAAAATTATTTAACACATTTCAAACAACAATACAAAATTAGGGTTAACGTTAGGATTTTAAAGTAGCTATTTGACTTTGGACAGTGTAGCTTGCCAAAGTAGAGATTTGACTTTAAACGATATCACTTGTCAAAGTAGCTTTTTAAAGTAGAGATCAAGGGTTTGTTTTACTTAATTAAATCCAATAAGGTTGTGGACAAAAAATCAAATATTACTTTAAAGTTATTATTAAAAAATTATTTTAGACAGTAAACAATTTGATAAATAAAATTATTTATTAAGAACCAAACAATTGTGTGTTTTATGCCTTAGGCTCAATTACTTCTTGGAACACAGAATGATTGATATAATCACACTAGTTACAAGTTCAATTTTCAATAACTCAGGACTGAAAATTGTTTTCAACTACAATAATTCCAGTAACACAAGACAAAAAATTATTTACAGATACTATGATTAAACTACTCCTACCTTACAAAACCTCCTGGTGATGCGTCTGACAGGTGTCTAGTCCTATTTCTAAGATAAAATTCTGGAAAGAGTTGTTGTTCTGTTGATGAAGAGTTCGTGTACTTTTCTAATCTGGATGTGGCCTTTTATAATCATTCCATTTTTTCGATAAAACCTCTATATCCATGAATTTCTCATAATTGTCGGTAGTGGGTATTGAAACCAAAATTGTTTTAACTTTTTAGTCCCTTCAATTTAGCTTGCCACGTGTCGATACGGTATTGGCCTGGTAGTAAAGTTCATGATACTCTTAACCAATGATTATTAACTATCATTAATATATTTAAGGGTAATCCAGGCATTCTCTTTCTATTTATATCTTGTCAATATTTTGATAAAATATGGGTACTCAACATATACCCCCTTTATTTAATATGATAAATGATATATTTATTGTATTAAATAAGTTCGCCTTTATTTGGCACAAATAAAACTAAAATTTAAAAGCACGTAGTTGTATAATTCTCCACCACCTCTTCTGATAAGCGTCACACCACGTAAGGTTGAATTCGTGGGATGAAGTTGCCCAAATCGTATTCTAGAACATGTTGTTGAATGGTACTGCGACCCGTTGCTTATAAAGAAGCAAGAACCTTAGTATAGTCGAAGACGCCACAATCAATTATGTTTTATTAATTGATAAATCAAATAAGAATTTCATGGAATACTCCGATAAGATTAGCAGTTCTAAAGAACTAAAAGAGAATAAACTCTCAAAAGAAATAATAAAATTTGAATAAAGAGTAATGTAAAATATTTTATTCCATCAGCTCTGTAGTCTATTTATACTAATACAAAGATGACTATAAAAATCCTAATTGAATTAAAAACAAATCAAAACTCCTAAAAACAAAAGGAAACTAAATACACTGAAATCAAACTTAACTTAAGAAATAAATACTTCACAAACTAAAATTCTAATTGCCTAAGAATTGAAGCCTCCTTTGGTCATGTTCCCTAGCTTCTAGATTACCTAACTTGCCGTGTGAATTGGGCTTCTTCTAGTCGAAGTATGTTGTTCTCTCATGGTCTTATTTTATTTATTCTAGAATAACCGAACTGCTGTTGATTCTTTTGTCGTAAATTAGAACCGAATTTGGGGTGGTTTGCCGAATTACACAACTATTGAGTTGGGCCTTTTAAGGCTTGCCGAGGTTAGCCTTCTTGGGTTACCGAGGTTTAGGTTCAGCTTTTGGTCTCCTTGAATTGGCTTGATGTGTTGCCGAGTTGAATTGCTATTAGGCTGCGAGATTTAGCCTTTTTTTAGCTTGATTTAAGGCAACAAATCTCCTAAGCAATCATCCATTCAATAAATTAATTGTAGCTTGATCTTGAGCTGCTACTAATAAACCTTATTATTGCCAAATTGGACCCTCTTGTGCAGCCTTAATTCACGTCACATTGTAACTTTAACAACTGAATTGAACTGAGAATGGGACTGCCCTTATTGTCGAGTTTAGGCTAAACTTCTAGACCAAAATTGGAGTGCAATGTAGGAGTTTCAGCACATTAACAACTGTGGAATTTCAAATTTTTCAAAACAATTTCTGAAACCCTAAAACAGGATGCATGTGAAAACATATTAATTCAGAGGTTTAGATTTGTTTTACTAATTAGCCAAGCTTAAATGGAGACAATGAATGATTCTGTAATAGTTTCAAATCTTCAACGCAATCCAACGGAACTACGCCTTTACGGTATCCACACGAATGCCCCGCGAATCGTCACATGATCTGCAGCAAAGAGAGCTGCGGCACTAGCCGCCAAGATCTGGATTTTTCGAAGTTTTTCTCTTTAGCCTCTTTCTAAAAGTGGCTAGGGTTTTGTTTTTATTTTGCTTCACATAATGAAATTGCTGATATTTCATATATATATATATAGCAGTAAAAAGCGATTGACCAAAACCTAATCCCCTTAGAAAAATAAAATTTGAATTTATATATATTATATCTTAATTAAGTCTTACTTAATTAATATACATATATACAAGTTATCCTATTAATTTAAATTCATAATTTAAATACTATCAATTATATTGACATATTTAAATCCTTACAATTTAAATTAATTCTTTTTTACTTACGTTCTAAGTGTGTGACCCTATAGGTTATTATTATGTTGGTAAAAAATTTAAAATTATATTATAAAATTATAAACAGTGAGCGGCATTTAGTAATGCATCACTGCTACCCAAGTAATAATAAGATCGGTGATTCGATGCAACCTTTTCGTGACTAATGTTTCAATTTAATTTAATCCTTTTAACCTTGACATCCTAGATTAAACTCGAGGCATGGAATGTGTCATACTCTTCATAATTTAATCTAAGTTTTCTTGATCAATGAGTAGACTATATAAAATAAATCACTATTTGAGCATGATCATGTATTTCATAGTCTTACTTAATCAAGAGACCTATGAATATCACCCATAATATGTAGGAGGGTTAAATTCCATCTAGATCACTCATATTCCTTACACGATTCATGATGTACCCAATAATCACCTTTATTGTCCACCCTATTAAAGGTGACATTTGATGATATCAAAGTACATAAATTTTCGTGTAATAATATAGTAATTTCAGGTCGGAGGATCATTACATCATTGTCACTATGAGAATTTCTTATGACACTTTGCATAATGCTCCACGTAGAATTCTCATGGTGGGTCTGTCCAATACATTGTTCTCTAATATGTACCCATGCATTGACTCAATATCTCATATATTTATGACCAATGAGATTTGACTATCAGTCAATACACATACTAGTCTCAATGCATCATTGTTGTCCCATTAACAACGATACTCGACTAGAGACATTTAAGAGCAATGATACTAATTGTAATTATATAATCTCATGTTCAAGTTACATACTTGAAGCTATATAATTTGTATCACTATTCTAAGAACTTTTATTATGCTAACATTTATATAATGCAGTAAATAAAATCATAATAAAATAATTTCATTTATTCAATCATATATAATATCAAAAATGTTAAGCAATTACATCAAATAATTGGTCTCTAGGGCATGAACTCTAACATGCAATTGATCCTTGTTAAAGTTGCTGAGTATAAGCTATACTTGACGAGTTGGGCTGCTCTTCATGATGTTGAATTGGGCCTTACTTGGAGTTGAATTAAAGCTACTTTTTTCCTTAGCTCAAGTTCTAGCCATGTGAATTAGATCAACCCAAACTTGAATAACCTTGCTAGCTTGACTAGGTTCAGCCTTATCCTTGCTATCCAAATCCTCATCACAATCCTTAGCCTCAATTAATGTAGCCTCGGTTAGGATCATATCATCTTCTAAATTTCTTAGGAATCTGAATAGATAAGGGACCCGTCATTTTATAAATTCAGCGCTAATTTCTTGATTTTGGGCAAATTTTTCTTGTTTTTTCTTTTTTCAAATCTTCATCTCTCCTAATTTGATCATGGGTCCTCTAGCAACATAATATTCATATGCTCTGGCACACCCTATGTACTCTTTTGAATGTCGATCGAAGATCTATTCCAAAGCCAGCTTATTAATCATCAATCCTTATGGGGAGCCATTGGTTTACAAGCTCGACCCTAATTTTAATGATGAATCAACATCATTGTTTGTCGAGGAATTCCCCATGTATAAAGGTATGTCGTTGCTGATAAAAGGAGGCAGTTTAACCTGGAAGGGATGGTTTAAAAATAAAAACTTAAATATTGGCCCACTTCCTCACCATCATGGGTTGATTGGGTAGTTGGGATGGAACCCCATTTTTTCCAATTAATAGCGAAATAATAGAATATATGAGTGTGTTAAATTATCTACCTTCAATTTTGTGCCAAACAAAAATGTCCTAACATCATTTACTACCTATTGGAGTGTGGGCTCTAATTCATTTCTCCTGCCCCTTGGTTTAATGTCCATTACGGTGGTGGACGTTTCCATGCTTTTTAGGTTTATTTCCATATGGTGTTGAAGTATCCATAGTTATGAGGAAGCCTACACTTGTTGATGAGGTTAATAAGTTGTATTATAAGTAAAATTTTATATCTATTTATTAGGTATTTTATACTTAATTATTTGTGAGTTTTTAAGTATTTTTAGTATTGTTAGGTAATTTATATAATTTTATGGATTTTTATTATTTTATGTATTTTTATATTATTTTTATTTAATTTATATTTAATTTTGTAGGAAAAATGAAATGGATGGCGATTCTGTAATAAAAATAAGTTGTAGGCGCATGGCGCGAGGCCTTGAAGATTCAGCAGCTGGAGCATGTCAGGACGTCGTTGTATACTTAAGGTTCAACAACATCTGCGCAATGCGTGTGAGGACATTAGTACCAGGGAAAAGTAACAGGTGCGTGGGGCGTGGCTTGGACGCAGCATGCTTATTCTTAAATTCTCATGGGGCCACGTTAATGGCTAGTTGTGCATGCAGGGTGGGTTGGCAGCAAGCTTATTTCTTCTTATTTTTCATGCATATGGGTCCCGCACAATTGTAACTTTTGTTTCTTCAGCAATTAAACAGCATGCACATGGGCCCGAAATAAATTAAAGCATAGTCAATAAATTCCAATTGTAATTTGGAATACGATTAAAAATAATAACTTTTATTATTATTTTATTTTAATTAGTATTCTAATTTCTATTATGGTTTCGATAAATTATGTAGTCTATAAATAGAGGATGTTAGACACAATTAGGAGTATTATCTTGTACATAAATTTTTATTCTTCTTTTATTATAAGTAGTTAAATTATTGTTCTTGATTTAAATTAGCATAAGCCATCAAAATTTATGCATTGTGAGATCTAATTAATTTTAATTGTTCAAATTATATTTTGAGAATTGAATATTATTCTATTATTAATTTTTATGATCGATTTGTTTAATTGTTAGGACGCGTACTAGTTTATGATTCACATTAATCTATTGTTATTTGTGAAGCAACTAAGATTTGTTTGGAATAAGCATGTGAATGTTATTCCTCTTTTATAAGATTTGATTATGTGCTTAATTAAAAGGTAAATGAATCAATATGCAAATATGTCTGCATTGATGAAAGCTGTAAAGTCCTTAATAGATGTTAGACATTATGTTCAAAGCACTTAGACTGGAAAAGATTAAGATTGTTAGGTTGATCCAATATGAATGAGTAGCTTTGTAAAGTCCTTCAAAAGATCACAATGTACAAGGACTATAAATAGAAAGATCAAACTTGTTAGGTTGATCTTAAGCTATAAATAGATAGGCCTGAACGATAAAAAAGAACAGCATCAAAGAACAAGAAATTTGGCAAGAAAGTCAAAGCAAGGATTGTAGACTACACTCAGGAACATAGTGTTTGAAAGTCATCAATATAGTCAGTCATGCACTTACATTTCTAAGGCAGAATCATGGAGCAGTCTACCTGAAGATTATCAGAATAAATTCCATGAATGGTGTGTAAGCAAGCTGAAGATCCAAGCACCAACTTCATCGGCAAGAATGATTGAGGAAGAGAAGCGTCATTCAGAAAGAAGTTAAGCAAACATTCATAGGAAGATCGTTGAGTCCTCCAGGAAAGATTGTTGAGTCTGCCAGGCAAACGCAGAATAAGGCTCGACAGATCGAAGAATTCTCTCGAAAAATCGTAGAGTTGTCTCGGCATCGCAGAGCTAACTCTTGGGATCGTAGAGTCAATATAGTCAGTTACTATACGATTTCCATAAAAATAGTCTACGAACCAAGCAGATTCAAAGAGCAACCTCTACATGAGCATTTAGAGTCAAGACAACAATCCTCATGAAGATTATCAAGAAGGCTGTCATAGAGCTGTCAAACAAAGTGAACAAAGATCTCTGAGTATATCTAAAGCATCCAATCCTAACAGAGATCACAGAGTAGTTCAAACCTTCACTCTACGATTGCACTACAACCTGCATCATAGGCAAGGTCGTAGAGTGGCAAAGCAAGTGCAGAAGTACAACGTTCAAGGAATCGTAGAATTGAGCCAAAGATGTTCAAATGATACCAGACTTAAACAACCTTTAATATGCAGCAAAGAATGCAACTGAAGTTCGTAGAGCAATCCTCTACGATAGAAGATCTAGCACCTGAAGATCGTAGAGCAGCCCTCTATGATAGAAGATATGGCGCCTGAAGTTCATAGAGCAGTCCTCTATGATAAAGCTCCTGCAAAAGCTTAACCAGATCTTCAGGACAACAAGGCCCAGATAAGATCGAAGAGTTAATACAGTCAACCAGTCTACGATCTCCAAAGCAGTCCAAATCAAGCAAGATCGTAGAGCTACATAACAGATCCAGTAGATGACTCTACGATCAGAAGTAAAAGGCTACAACTGAATCGATCGTAGAGTATTTAAGTGCCATCAAAAATTGAAGACATCAATACACTTAAGCTAGTAATCCCAAAATAAGCGGCTGATTACTTCAGAAACATCTACATTAATACATCTAAAAGCCTCTGCTAAAGTTGAAGTCAGAAATGTCAGATTACTGACTTAAGCGTGCTATGCAACAAAGAGAAGACTTTCAAGGCAATAAAATCAGAAGATGTGTTATATCAGCCATATTTCTATGGAAGACCTATCTCCTTTGTAAAGGTTGGTAAGAACCCAAGACTGACATGTCCCTTCCTAGAGAAAAAGAAGCCAACTCAAGTCAGAGTCAGCAAAGCATTAAAACCTTGACTAAATGAATAAAATATTCATAAAGAAGACTGCAACAAAACAGGTTCCAATGAACAGATTTACAACGGAAAGATTATTCAAAATCTACAAAAGAGCAAATCTATAAAGAAAGAAAAGGCGAAAAAAAAGCAAGAAATACATACAACCTATCAATAGAAAGCTTCACAAGAAGTTATGCCGAAATGCTGGCATACGAGCTAAGAGTCGAACGACCAAAGAAGCCAAGATCAAGAGTCATAATGAGCTGAAGGCAAATCTAGAAGAACAACTCTGTGATCAATCAAGAACACTCTGAGCTGAAACAATAAAGAACATACTGAGAGTGTTCGAAGGGACTGCTGAGCACAAAACCTATTTAAAGAACCAAGCAGTACATCAAAGGTGATCATAGGTCGCTGCTAAATACCAAAAGGAGAAGAACATCAACGACAAACATCAGCAGCATTCAGAGGTTGATCACAAACAGCTGCTAAGCATCTGAAGATGAAGGAGATCAAAGTTCATCTTAGCAGCAGAACCCAACCAACATATAACTCATGTCTGCTGGACTTAAGGAGGGTCAAAGGATCCTTGCCTGAGTGGCTAAAAATAACTCATGTCTACTGGACTTGAGGAGGGTCAAAGGATCCTTGCCTGAGGGGCTAAAAATAACTCAAGTCTGCTGGACTTGTGGAGGGCAAAGTGTCTTTGTCTTAATGACTAAATTAGTGAATTTTCTACTTGTCAAAGTAGAAGAGTGGAGTAGGAGTTGTTCAGTCTCCGAACCACTTAAAACTCTTGTGTCATTTACTTTACTTCTTTTACATTATGCTCAATAACTGCTATATTTGTTATTGCCTATACTGTAGATTAAATTACTAAATTGAGATTATGCATACTAGTTTAAGGGGTTCTTTATGTATATTCCACTGTGCTTGAATTGACTTTATTAAAATCATAACTAATATAATTTCGTAATAAAAAGGAAAAAGATTAAAAAAGGTTCTATTCAACCCCCCTTCTAGATCATTATTGTGTCCACGAGAACTAACAAGATTAATAATTATTTTGCAGATTGAAATATTATTATACCTTAGGAAGACTATTAATCTAAATTAAATGCAAATGCGTGACTTGTGTTATTTAGTTCAACGACCTCTCTAATTCTTAAAGCTACTATTAAATTGAATCTTTAGCATGTGTCAGAGGTTGTTTGTTAGTAAGGGTTATTTATAATGCGTTTCTACTTAACTAAAATTAAGGAAAGATGAAAAAAATTATTCCACCTGCGAGTAGTTATTCTTATGGTGAATATTTAAAATATTAATTGATTTATTTTTGAATTAATGATCAGTGTCAATTTCTGATGGTGGATGTTAATTTAACCAAAATTCATTATTCTAATTTATCTCGTTAATTTATTATGCGTAATTAGTTTCGTATTATTTTTATTTTTAATTTATATTATTTAAATTATTTCTTTTAATAAAAAACCCTCCAATTTTAGTTTACAAAACATAAAATTAAATTAATTATTTTCTGTAGGATCGATTCTTACTTACACTATTATATAAATATTTTTTCAAAGTAAGATTTTATTTTTGGATGCCTGAGACAACACACTAAATTTTGGCGTTGTTGTCGGGGATTGATTCTAATTTATTTTTGTGCTTTTGTAAACTTTATTTTAATTTAGTAATTTTTCTTTGATTTTATTTTTCTAGTTTTTCATAGTTTAATTGAGTTGTGTATGTTAAGGATGAAAGTCATGACTGATTATGTGAATGAGGTAACTATTTCTTCTCTTGAGCAACAAATTGATAGTCTAACTTCTCTTGTTTATCAATTGGCTGTAGGTAATGCGCAACTGGTGGAAGCTTGTAGGGTTTATGTGGCAATATGACATCCAATTGATATGTGCTCAATTCTTCAAGAGGAGTTCTATGAACAAGTTAATGTAGCAAATAGTTTTCCTGGTCAACAACAAAGGAGATATGATCCATATTCAAACGCGTATAACTCGGGATGAAGAGATCATCATAATTTTAGCTATGAGAATCAACAAATGAATCTACCCCCAAATCAGAACTTCCCAAGTTATTAACAGTACAGGCAACCATATCCCCAACAACAATAGGGCCAATCATTTAATTCTGATTTGTCTTTAGAGAATATGCTTAAATTACTTGAAACTAACACTTTGAAATTTCAACAGGAGACTAAACAATATCAACAGGAAACAAGGCAAAATATTCAAGACATGAGGGCTGGTATACAAAGTTTGAATAATCAAATGGGCCAAATGGCAACCACAATTAATCAATTAGATGAGAAAAAAATCTGAGCAATTACCCTCTCAAATAGTGGAGAATCCAATGGAGAATATAAGTGCAATCGTGTTGAGAAGTGGTAACGGGATAGAAAATACAGAAAAAAGCGGGCCTTACATTTCATAAACAAGAGGAAGCGAACAATATTAATACAGAAGCAGGCAATGTTAATGTATAATATAATGTTCTTTGTGTTGATGACATACCTAAGGTGGTAAAAGTTGTTGAGGAAACAAATAAGGAGAATTTGGAAGTTGCGATTATCAACAGTTTGGAGTTAGAGAAAGAAGAAGAAATTGAGCAAAATCAAGATCTAAAGGAGGCTGTGGCTGCATTACATTCTTTTCCAGTGATTCTAGATAAGTGTGCCGTATTTTCCATTCTGTTACCTGTTACTTAGAAGAAATCGTTATCTTCTGTTGTGCAGGCTCTAATTCCAGATTTGAAGCTTATCTCCGATCATCTTATAGACTTATTTCTTGAATAAATGGTTAAACTTTGACATCAACCGCAAGGGAGATTGAATCTGCCTATGATGGATAACGTGCTGGATGAGATACTCAAAATTCATGAAGTTGGAGTAACGTGATGTTTTAGCTTGCTGTCGAGCCAATGACAAAAAACATAGACGCTACTTAGGAGGCAACCCAAGGGGAGTATAACTTTGTTTCTTTCTATTCTTTCATTTATATTTTAGTTATTTATGCATTTTCTTTATATTTTACTTTACATTGAGGACAATGTAAATTTTAAGTGTGGGAAAAGGGATATAGGATATTTGTTATTTTTAGGGAAATTTAAAAAAATTTAAAATTTTGATTGTTTTTGAATTTTATGGGTAAATTCACTGCAAACCCTTATGAGACACAACTCGTCCATTTAGGGTTTAAAAGCTTATTGCACATACTAAGTGCAATCGTATTTTCCTATGAAAATAGGGTAGCTTTTATCTTTTATTTATTTTTAGGTTGAGTCACTTGAACAATGGGTTAATAGATTAATTTTTAGCCAATGATAAAAATTTTGATTTTGATTTAATAACTTTTGGAGAAGGGATTAATTTTTGTTTAGTCTAAATTTTGACTTTTTATTAGTTATTAGTTTGTTTGAGATTCTTTATTTTTATGCACTTATATTCATTTGTTTGAGCTAGTTTTAATTTAAATAAAGTTTATTTGATTAAATACTTATGAAAGATATTTTTGAGCTCTATATCTTATTTAATCGTAACTTAAAGTGAAATATAAGGCAAAATATAATTTGGGAGATATGATTTAGGTAATTTTTAAAGGATTGTTAAATTGAAAAGAAAAATTTTGTGGTGGGTTGAGATAGAGCGTAAAAAACACTCACTCATAAACACATGAAAAAACAAGAGGGAGCAAAAAACGCACTCGCTAGTGAGATGGAGCATAAAATGTACTCACTGAGAGAGAAAAAAAAAAAGAGAAAAAAATGTGATGTAGCATAAAATGCATCCATTAAATAAAGAGAAAGGAATGAAAAAATATTTAAAAAATTGACATTAATAATCCTAGTATATTAATTGTTTCAAAGCCTTTTGATATTCTAATGTATATTTGTTTATGTTAGCTTTCAGTGGGGTGAAAAATTAATATCTTTTATTAGGCATTTAATTATGTCAGCGAATCTAAGTTTTTGGCTGGTTTGATACATTTAGATTCACACATACACAAAAGGGTCTTAAGTAAAGTAAGATTAACAATTATGTTAAAATTTTGAATTTTGCATGGTTTTGAGTTTTCTTTAAGTTATTAGCTAAAAAAAATCTTTGAGGCTAATGTTGAAATTTATATTAATTTGTTGCTCGGGTTGATTGATTTATTTAGTAGAGTTTTATTTTTATAGTTTTATTTTTATTTTATTTTTTTTTGCTTGAGGGCAAACAAATATTTAAGTGTATGAGTATTTGATAAGTAGATTTTTATATCTATTTATTATGTATTTTATGCTTAATTATTTATGAATTTTTAAGTATTTTTAGTATTGTTAGGTAATTTATTTGATTTTATGAATTTTTATTATTTTATGTATTTTTATATTATTTTTATTTAATTTTGTAGAAAAAATGAAGTGGATGGCAATTCTGCAATAAAAATAAGCTGTAGGTGCATGGCGGAAGGCCTTGAAGATTCAGCAGTTGGAGCACGACAGGACTTTGTCGTATACTTGAGGTTCACCAACATCCGCGCAATGCGCATGTGGACATTAGTAGCAAGGAAAAGCAACAGGTGCGTGGGGCATGACTCAGACGTAGCATGTTTATTCTTAAATTCTTATGGGGCCACATTAACGGCTAGTTGTGCATGGAGGGTGGGTTGGCAACCAACCTATTTCTTCTTCTTTTTCATGCATATGGGTCCCACACAGTTGCAACTTTTGTTTCTTTAGCAATTAAACAACATGCACATGGGCCCGAAATAAATTAAAGTATAGTAAATAAATTCCAATTGCAATTTGGAATAGGTTTAAAAATAATAATTTTTATTATTATTCTAATTTCTATTAGGGTTTGGATAAATTATGTAATCTATAAATAGAGGATGTTAGACACAATTAGGAGTATTATCTTGTATATAAATTTTTATTCTTCTTCTATTATGAGTAATTAAATTATTGTTTGGTTTAAATTAGCAGAAGTCATCAAAATTTATACACTGTGAGATCTAATTTATTTTAATTGTTCAAATTATATTTTGAGTATTGAATATTCTTCTGTTATTAATTTTTATGATTGATTTGTTTAATTGCTAGGACGCGTACTAGTTTATTATTCGCATTAATCTACTTCTATATATGAAACAACTAAGATTAATAATTGTTTTGCAGATCAAAAGATTATTATAACTTATGAAAAATATTCATCTAAATTAAATGGAAATGCGTGGCTTGCGTTGTTTAGTTTAACAATCTCTCTAATTCTTAAAGCTACTATTAAATTGAATCTTTAGCACGTGTCAGAGGTTATTTGGTAGTAATGATTATTTAGAACGCGTGTTTCTACTTAACTAAAATTAAGGAGGGAGGAGAAAATTATTCCACATGCGAGTAGTTATTCATACGGTGACTATTTAAAATATTAATTGATTTATTTTTGAGTCAATGATCAGTGTCAATTTCTGATGGTGGATGTTAATTTAACCAAAATTTATTATTCTGATTTATCTCGTTAATTTGTTATGCGTAGTTTGTTTCGTATTATTTTTAATTTCTATTATTTCTATTATTTCTTTTAATTAAAACCTCCTATTCTGGTTTATGGTTTACAAAACATAAAATTAAATTAACTATTCTCTATGGGATCGACTCTTACTTAGACTATTACATGAAAAAAATTTCAAAGTAAAATTTTATTTTTTGGGTACCTATGATAGCACACCATGTATCAACTGGTGTAAGAGCACCTCGTGACGTAAGACTAATCCAAACATTATTTAGCATGTAGGATTATTGCTTCAGTTTCTCTATAAATTCACGTTTTGTTCAAATGCCCAAAGGATTTTCAAGGAGTATATTAATTTAACTTTACACTTAGCTATGGGAACTCAAAAGGTTGTTATAGCACCTTATATGGTTGGCGTGTTATATTGAAGTTTAGGCCATTTGGTTGATAAGGGTATTTATGACACCATTGGGGGCCCAGCGTGGCTTCTCCAGGCTTGGGTTTATCTATATTTCTTTTAATTTAAACCTGACGGGGTACCAGTTGTTAGCCCTCATTATATGGCCCACAGATTCCTATTGAATGGGGTTTTTACTAAGACATTACCATATTGTCTTGCTTTCTAGGCCAATTTGACTATTCAATACCAAGGCGATAGGGAAACCTTAATCATGCCCTTAATTGGCAAGTCTTTCTTAGATATTATCCCTAAGTGGATGATTGATATTGTTGGCATATTATATTGAAGTATAGGCCATTTGGTTTATAAGGGCATTTATGACACCATTGGGGCCCAGCGTGGCTTCTCCAAGCTTGGGTTTATCTATATTTCTTATAATTAAAACTTGATGGGGTACCAGTGGTTAGCCTGCATTGTATGGCCCATAGATTCCTATTGAATGAGGTTTACTAAGACATTACTATATTTTCTTGCTTTCTTGGGCAATTTGACTATTCAGTACCAAGGAGATAGGGAAACCTTCTTCATGCCTGGTGTGCTGTCGCAGGCACCCAAAAATAAAATCTTACTTTTGAAAAATATTAATGTAGTAGTGTAAGCAAGAGTCTATCCCACAGAGAATGATTAATTTAATTTTATGTTTTCGTAAACCAAAATTGGGGGGTTTTTGAATTAAAGAAATAATTTAAATAAAATTAACTAAAATAAATATACAAGAAATAAATGAGAAGAAAAAGCCTTGGTTTAAGTCAACATCCATCATCAAGAATTTACAACTGATCACTGATGCAAGAATAAATCAATTCATATTTTAAATATTCAACGTGGAATAATTACTCCCATTCGAATAATTTTCCTATCTCTCCTTAATTTTAGTTAAGCAGAAACAAGCGATCTAAATAACCCTTACTACTAAATAATCTCAGACAAACGCTAAAGATTTAACCTAGTAGCAATATAAAGAAATAGAGAGATCATTGAACTAAACAACACAATCCAAGCGTCTGTATTTAATTTAGATGAATATTTTTCCTAAGATATAACAATCTTTTGATTTGCAAAACAATTATTAAACTTAGTTGCTTCATAAATTAAAGTGACCAAACAATTACGGATTTGATATTTAATTTAGCAATAGATTTCAACAAATAATAAACTAGTATGCATCCTAGCAATTAAACGAATTAATCATAAAATTAAACACAGAAAAATTATCCAATACTCAAAATATAAATTGAACAATTAAAATAAATTAGATTTCACAGTGTATAAATTTTGATGGCTTCAATAACTTAAACCAAGAAAAATAAATTAGCTACTCATAATTGTAGAAAACATCAAAGAATAGAAGAGAGAATTTTTCTTATTATAAAAGTTGTATGTTACATTGTGTGTCAAGCCCTCTATTTATAGGCTCCAAAATCCTCCTAACCCTAGTAGGAAGTTACTTTCCAAACCCTAATAGGATTTAAAATACAAATAAAAATAAAAGAAAAATAAAATAATTATAATCCTAACCCTAATTGGAATTAAAATTCAATTTGTAATCAAATTAATGCAAAAATCGCGAAAACATCCCGTTTCTGCAATTTCCACGCTTGTCAAACACGCCCTTCGCTCCCTTGACCCTGTCAACGCGCGCCAACCGCGCATTGCGCGACACCCTGATGCCTAAACGACGTCGTTTTTTTGCTTTCTTGCTATTGTTCCGCATATCGCGCGCATTGCGCGGAAGCTTCTGACAAAACGACGTCGTTTCAGCTGCTCTGCCAGTCCATCCACACGCATTGCGCGCGCGCCAACTTCAAAAATTACCAAAATGCCACCGGTTCCAACTTCAACTTAATTACGAAATTGCCATCAGCAGCTTTAATTACCATTTTGCCACTAGATCTTTTGCTGAATTTATAGATTTGCCCCCAAACTTATTTTTTCCTACAAAATAAAATATAAAATAATTAAAAATAATATAAAAATACTAAAATTTTTAAAAACACATAATAATAAATAAAACACCTAAAACACTAAAAATAAATAAAAACACATAAATAAAAAGAAATATAAAAATACTATAAAATTACCTAAATTAACATAAATTAACTAAAATACTATAAAACCTATTAAAACCAAAATAAGCTAAATAATTAAACATTTAAGCACACAATAAATATAAAAACTAAATATTAGGGAATAAAAATATCGTATAATTTAACCCTATCAATGTCCTTCATTGACAAGTCTTTCTTAGATATTATCCCTAAGTGGGTGACTGATTTACGTTATTTTGAGAGTTCCCAACCCCTGTCGAGAGATGATGAGCTTGAGAGGTCTCGACAATGGATTGCTTACTTGGTGCCAAGGTTTATACCTGTCGAAGGACAGTTAGCTGTATCTTACCAAATATTGTGTGGCTATGAGCCTTATAATCCTAGTTAGTTAACTCGAAAGCTTGGCTTTGTTCAAGCTCTCCCTGCCCTTACCTGCCTAAGTTTGTGGAAGTAGGAACATGCAATTTTTTCTATTAAGATGGATACACAAATATGATGAAGCTACCATTAACTTCATTTTGTTGTAAAGTGATTACTTTAAGGCCCATGTTATGGATGTTTCTCGGGCTGATGATATGATTCCATATAAGCTTAGAGGTACACATTCTCCTTTTAATACCCTATTCATTATATTTAAAATGAATGATAGTAATCTTAGTATAAATTTTGTTATTCAGGCACCAGGTTTGTGGCTTTGACCTTCTTAGGACCAGATCAAAAGAAAAAGTTAGCCAAACCAACACCTCTACTGAAGCCAAAGCCAAAACCAAAATAATAGCCAAAGTTAAAACATGTGGAGGAGGTCAAAGATGTACCAAAAGAAATAGAGTATTTTTCATAAGCTCATATATAAGGAGAACAAGTAGAGATGGAAATAGTGAGGCCTTTTGTTACAAAGTAACCTGGCGAGATTACCCAACCTCCTCCAGGGCAGTCTTCTAGAATTGTTCGGTCGAGGAAGGTTGAAATCCCTACCAAGAGGTGGCTTCTTGTTATCCCTTCATTTGATGAAGAAGGTGCATCATCTCTTCCTTATAAGAAATCAAAGGAGGCTCCTCCGTTGTCATCTAGCTCATTAGACAATAATCCTAAAATGGAGTAAACACTCTTTGAGGCTAAGAGGATGTCCAAGGGCAAGGATATTAAAGCCTCTAAAAGCTTAGGTACATTATTTTGTTTAAATTTGATAGTTGTCTTATAAATTCTATGATGTTGAAATTAGGACTTGTGCCTTATGGATATTGTGTATTCACATCATTTTGATTGATATTTAGCCCTCTAAAGGGTATCTCCATCGCTTCTGATAGATCCCCACTCTATTCAATCTATCTCTTAATGAGGAGGATTGCAGTGATGATGAAGAACATGACATTGAAATGAATACTAATGTTAGGATTATCGCATAAGTGTCAAGGGCTAAGGCTAACAATTTTGGCATAAATACCTGGCGAAATGCCGTTACTGGGATTTATGCTTTAATATATTTGGAAGATTAACAAGCCTTAATAACTAGTGAAAACATTATAGGTAACCCTTAATTGTTATTTTAGCCATCTGTTTTCATCATTTTGTTACTAACTCTAATTATGCTTATTCAGCTGAGGACAAGGCCTGACTACTTGACTATTGACTAAGCTAAGGCCTATCATGATATTAGGGGTGAAGGTAGAAGTGGTACAAAATCAAAATCTGAAGTTGTGACACATACACAACCTTTAAGGACAATCCACCCTACCAATACACTTGATGATAGAGAGGAAACAATCACTCTTGATGATGAGACACTCGACTCATCGGGCATTAAGGTGAAAATTCCTTCCTTTTTTGCAAATGAAATAGTTGTATGAATTGACAACCACTCCTATTGACTGAGGGGAGGGTCAACCGAAAAGTCCTCAAGGCGAGAGTCATTCAATGATGAATACCATGGAAGGAGAATAGCCTTTTAATCCACCAGATGAGAGTCTCCAGGTGATGGGGATCTCAGAGTTATCAAAAGCTGTGGTGGTAAGGTAATTTTTGATTTATTTTATCTTTTTTTTCCTATTTGTTCACTTTATGTTACTTGTTTGTGGATTTTGTCTACATGTATCTCTTTCTAAAGTGTGAGATGAGATTAGAGATCTGCAGGTGATGTTGAGCTTTAGTTTGGATGTTTTAGTTGAGCATGATTTGGTCTCTTACTTAATACGACTTATGAAGATCATTGCAGCTAAGCTTGAGGATCTTATCATGGTTAGGAAGGTATTAAAGGCTAGAATCAAATTAGATGGCTATCATCAAGCCTGGTTGAAGGTCCGACAGTGCATTGCTCAGTATGAGGCACCTTTTGTTGCTCTGAAAGACAAGTCATCCAAAATAAAATCTAGAAATGAAGAGATTGACAAGTTCACTGCTAAATATCAGGCTTGCCATACTTTCATTAGGAGCTTGAAGGTCCAGATGACAGCTGCCACTTTCTATGTTGCCAGGTTTCATTTAAAGATCATGGATCCCCAGACGGACCTAACAAACCTGCAAAACACTATTCTTCCTTTACCTCCCAGTCAATTTGAGTTTTTCCTTGCTATTCAATATAACTTAAACCAAGAGGAATCGGAGGAACTCAATCAGCAATTGGAGAATTTAAAGAGAACCTTATGTTTTAGGTTCTGATGAAAAACTATCATGATTTGGCAACTTATCTTATTTAAGGATGTAGATGTTAATTAGCAGCTTGTAGCTAAAGTTTTATAGTTTAACTTTTTATGATGTAGTTAATTTTAGTAGTAAGTAGGCTAGTACTTTCTATTGATTATAAATACTCATCTTTTTATGCCATTTTTAGGTTATTTCCATTTGTTTTGGTAAACCTATGCTATTATTTTGTTACAATCTATTCAGTTGGTATATATGGGATAATATAAATTGTTATTCCCAAAGGCACTCAAAATAATCTAGAAGGAGGTTGAATAGATTCTTTAAAATTTTCTTTGTAAAGAATAATTATCAAGTAATTAAGCAAGTTAAATTTACTTGATTTACACAACAGAATATAAGTTTAAAAATTCCTTTAAAGATTGAATAAAAATCACAGTTATAAATTTAGTGAATGTACATAAATAAGTCACTAGTGAAAAAGTAGAGTGGCAGAAAAGTAAAATACAGAAAGTGAAGAACGCAAATATTTTTAAGAGATTCAGAGTACAAAAGTCACCTAATCCTCTTTTCTACTCGCGAGTAAGGATGATCCACTAAGGATGAGTTGGTTACAAAAATCAAGGTTCATTTAGAACTACTACAACAAAATGATTTACAAAGAATCAAACAAATCGCTGAGACTTGGTTACAACAGATCACTAAGATCTATACAATCACTAAGAAAGAGATGTTTAGTAGCTGCTAAGTTGCGTTAAGTCCTTCTTCAAATGACTTAGCAACAGTTTGTGTTTTTCAAAATTGTAGAGTGGAGCTTTAGAAACTTAGACTTTCAGCACTTTGTTTCTTGATTGATTATTCTTTTTAGCATTTGATGTAGCAATCATTTTATAGTATTTTCTTGGAATTTTTCCATTGGATTATTACCGTTGCTTTATTTTATCTAGGACACTTGTCAAAATTAAAATCTTTAACTTCAAATTGTCATATGTTTGGACTATCTTAAGTCATTTTCTTTAGTATTGTGTTTAGTGCAGTAGCAGACACATGTCCTTTATCCTTATAAATATAGTTGTTAGATAGAGCTTTTGTTATCTTATCCTTATCACAAATACACATGAAAATCAATCTTGAGGAGTGTGTGTTTAAGGTTTATGACTTTTGAAAGAACCAGCCACTGACTTATCAGAATGCTACACTATATGATTTTGGCTTCTGTTGAGCGAAATCGTAGAGTTAATCCTCAAATAGTATAGTAATTTCGGCTTTACTATTTTTGCTCTACAAATGCAGTAACTTTGTGATTTTGATTATACTAATTGACGTTTACTCTGCTATCTTGGAATGACTTTAGTTAACTCTGCGATCTTAAAGCGGCTTTATCTTTTACTCTATGAAAAACCTTTCTAGCCTTGGATAACTAAGCTATTACAAGGATTACATTTATATGCTCTATAATTTAGATCAACCTAACAAATTTCCGAACTAAGTCCTTTTACATAAAATCTTTCATAAGGACTTTATAAAATTTACTTATTTTTACAAATATACCTTAATCATAATCATCATAAAATTAAATAAAGGGATCACATACTGTAGGTACTAACAATTTCCCTCTATTTGATTATGACAAAACAAGTAGTTTGAACAATTATCAATTTTCTAAAAATGGAAGACAATATATTTAAATATGACTAAGTATACAGTGAGCAAATGTATTGTCTAAAGAAATAATGAATTTTATTGATGAATTAACGAATAGTTTACATAAAGAATACAAAGAGAACTACAAGAAATTTATTGAAGAATAATTAATACATTAAGCTATTATTAATTTCTTGTTCATTTACTTGAACGATTCCTAGGTGGGTTCCTCCTTTCTTCTTCTTTCCTCTTGTTATAAAGCTTCATTCATTCCTTCTTCTCTTTATCTCATTTCTTATTCAGGTTCTCTATGCTAGAGAGGAAGTTGAATATACTCTTCTCCTGCAATGTGCATCCCTTGCAGATTTCGATTGTCATATCGGGGGTCATTGATTGCAGGGAGCCTTCTACTAGTGGGAGTTACACCACTCGATGAACTAGAAGTTCTATATGAGGGTTGACTTAGAGGGATTGCCTGAGGTGTAGAAATAAGAGGAGGAGTTGCAATAAATGATTTTAAAGGCCTGCTTGGTCTCTTCTCCTCCCTTTTTGTCATCATTTCGGCGAACTGTTGTAACCTCCTCAGTCAACTGTCGAATGGTATGCACTAGCTCTAGGACTTGACCTTTAGTTAAAGTGATTTCACCTTTGAGCTAGTCCAACTTTTTGTCAAAGTCTTGGAGTTGTTTATGAACGAGAGCCATAACATTATCTGTCCGTTAAATTGTATCGTTTATGAATCCTTTGAAGGTGATCAAATTTGAGCCATAGTCTATGGTCGATATGTAGCCACATATTGTTGTGTTACATATACAAATGGGGCTGTTTAATAACCTGACGGGTGGTTAGGAACTACCGTGTTAGGTTGCATAAATGTGTTTATGTCATCCATTGACGACATAGGTTATATATGCATTCTCAAAATATTTAATATTTTGTTAGTTTTTTATTTACAATATTCATGCATTCTTTTATCAATTCATGCATTTCTTGTCGTAAATCAAATGTAGAAGTTTCAAGAGGACCACTTGGTTTTCTGGGTTCTGGATTTGAACCTCTTCTCTTTCTGGGTTGCTACCATGAGTACGGCCTCGTACCATTGTTCACAACGTTTTCAGTTATTAGTCCCATTGAGCATGCCAATTCAACATGTAGACAAAAAATCAAATATTAATTTAATGTGTTATTATTGAAAAATTATTTTAGACAATAAACAATTTGATAAATAAAATTGTTTATTAAGGACCAAACAATTGTTTGTTCTATGCCTTAGGCTCAAGAACTTCTTGGAACACAGAATGATTGACACAATCACACTAGTTACAAGTACAATTTTCAGTAACACGAAACTGAAAATTATTTTCAACTACAACAATTCCAATAACACAAGACCAAAAATTATTTGCAAATACTATGATTAAACCACTCCTACCTTATAAAACCCTATGGCGATGCGCTGAACAGGTGTCTAATGCTACTCCTAAGATGAAACTCTAAAAAGAGTTAATGTTCTATTATTTTGTTGATGAAAAGTTTATATCCTTTTTTGATTTGGATGATGCCTTTCATAATTTTTCCACTTTCCTGATAAATTGCATAACCTCCATATCCATAAACTTTCCATAATTGCAAGTAGCGGGTATTGAAACTAAATCTACTTCAACTTTTTAGCTGCTTTAATTTAGTTTGCCACGTGTTGATATAATATTGGCTTGGTAGTAAAGTCCATATACCTTTGACCAATGATTATTAACTATCATTAATTTAAGGGTAATCCGATCATTCTCTTTTTATTTATATTTGACCAATATTATGATAAAATATGGGTATTCAACAAATGTCTTATTTTTGTTTTACTTAATTAAATTTGATAAGTTCTTGTTTTAGCTAGCCATATTTGGCCTGACCATTATCGTCCTTTCATCAAGTGAAATTGTTACAAAATTGGGGCTTATTGCTCTTCTATAAGTGATAGTCTTATTTTGGCCTAATCCCATACAACTTAAAGCTTTTCGGCCTAATTTCAAAAAATTAAGTTCAAACTGGCCTACAACTAGCTAAAATTCTTTTTCAATAGCCGTATTCAAAGCTTGAGTAGGTCAAAAATGCACAAAGTATTCACGAACAATAGTGTACAGTTAGAAAAATAAAATAGTACGTAAGTTCTACCATTTAAATATTGATAATGTTTATTAAATTTTTACATTTTTTTTACCATTCAATACACGTGATAGTAGTATTTGCGTACAACTATTTGTGTACATAATTTGGTATTACTGATAATTCTTGATTTTTGACTCTTATTCTTATTGGTAGAGAATGCAAAACACATTTGTATAGAAAAAATTATATAAGAGAGACGAGATTCATTTTTTTGTAAAATACCCCATATGTAATTTCTTTTTTTAATTCGAGATATTTAGAAAAAAGTTATATGCGACTTTGTTGGCACGAACATGGGCCCCACAAGATCCAACTACTCATTTTGTTGATTTAGAAACATAGAGGCAGGTTTGATAAGATCCAACTACTCATTTTGTTAATAGAGAGACATAAAGGCGGGTTTGGTATTGGCATAAGCAACCTCAGCCTCGCCAGCGCTGTGTAGAATGAGCATTCAAATGAAGTTGAGGGCAAGAATTCTCCAGATTAATAAAATTTTGCCTATCATATTTATACTCCTCCATCTCAGAAAAGACAACGTAAGTATAAAAAAATTGTCTCATAGAAGATAACTTAAATACATTTAAATGTTAAAAAATAACATATTGTCCTAAAAAATACTTAGGTGGGGTCTACAAATTTAAAGAAAGAAAAATATTCTCTAATATACTTGGGGTCCATTCCTTATAAAAATGAAAGTTATATGATGGTTTCACCTCCCTTCTAAGTTTTTAAATTTGCATAAAATTATAATTAAGTCATCGTTTTAGAGATAGAAGGAGTATATCAATTGAAACATGAAATTCTTATGAATCTTGACCTGCAACATCAAAGAAAAAAATCCTAAGTTTGCATACTTCTATAAAAACTCCCATGATTCCAAAAATTTATCTTGGAGTTTTAATTTGAAGGGAAGAAAATAAAGCGAAGGGGAAAAAAAGTGTTCAGGAATTTTATAATAGAAAGAGAAAACTAAGTGAAAAGGTGTCTTGGAGTTTTTTAGTAAAAGAAAAAAAAGAAAGTCAAGAGATGTCTTGAAGTTTTAGTTGGAACAGAAAAGATAAAAAAGTGTAAGAAAGTAAGTACTTTTTTGTAGGAAGGGAATGGGATGGGGCGAGAATTACACATCCCACCCCAATTCCTGGTTTTACAAAACTTCCCCATATCCGCCTCATTCGCCACGAGGACTAAATTTAATTAATAACCATCCTCATCCACACCCCATATCCGACTCATTCCCCACGAGGACTAAATTTAATTAATAACCATCCCCCATCCACACGGGAAATTTAAAGTCCCACGGAAACTTTAAATCACCCCGAAAATTAATTCTTTGTAAATTTTATAATTACAAAAATATAATTTTAATTATATTTACAATAATACATATATGAAAATGAATCATATGTTAATGCATAAATGAGAAAACTAATAATAATAATAATATTGAATCATGTGTGTGTGTGTGTGTGTGTGTACACACACGCACAAGGAAATATATTTTGGTTATGTAATACATAAAAGTATAAATGTTAGTTTAATTAAAATATAACTATTTGGGGGCAGGTACAAGGTGGGTATGGGGCGGGAAATGAGACAGGGGAAACAAATATCATCCCATCCCCATTCCCATGTATAACTATTCGGTGATTTCCCATCCCAGCCCCATCGCCTATGAGAGTCAAAATCACTGTCACATCCGGAATGAGGCGTGGGGATCACCGTGAGAACGGGACAAATTGCCATCCCTAGCTTTTTGAGCCAAACATTTTCTTCTTACTTTTGAGAAGAAGGTTAAAGAAAAAAAAAACTTTCTCTCCTCTTCTGTCTCTTCTATAACTTTCTTTTCTTTTCTTTTTTCTTTTTTATTTCTTCTGTTCAACTAGCACTAGGTTAGATTTTTATTCTAGAAATAAGAAAATAACAAAAAAAGAATTGTACTAACATTAATCTATTACTATATATAATAAGGCAATGGAGAATTTTATTCAAATTAAATGAGTCATTTTGTTTGGTCACCAAGTTAGTCCTGAATTAATGTCGAGTTAATGCCGACTCATCATCTCTATTGTACAATGTATGTCATGTTTTATACCAAATTTTTTTGTATCATTTGTTTTATTATTCTAAGGATGTGCAAGCATGTATTAAAAAACATATACAACAATTTTAATATACCTACAACTCTTTAATTTCATGTTCAATATATTACTATCATTTATATTATACTATTTGCACTCAAATTAAAATACCAACTATCAAACACCACAATTTTAGATTGTATAATGGATTATAATCCGTGAACGGGTTATCAGTCTAGTGATAACAAAGAATTACCCATATTCAAAAACAAAAAATAATGCAATAGAAAGGGTATTAATCCTCTAACAATGCACCAATATTAGTCCAATATGAAGAGCAATTTATAGAGCGGCAGACCTCTATTAATGAACTCTGTGTGAATCTTTCTTTTTCCTGTGAAGGAGGTGATGCATCATATGTCCAAAAGGGAAACAGGCCGAGAATTTTTGGCCCCCATCTGCTTGTGCTGATTGGCGATGATTCCATTCCCCAGACTGAGAGGTAGACACATTCGGTTTTTTGTCCTTAACTCCAGAGTTTAAACATTGTTGTTCTGCCGGTTGACGATGATGCAAGTTGCTGGACAGAGGGGTAGAAGCATCCGCGTTTTGGTTCCGAGCTCCAGCATATGAATGGGGTTCTTGTTCTGCTTGTTGATGATGATTCGGATTCAAACTGAACTGAGACTGGGAGGCAGAGACATTCGGAGCACTTTCTGTCTGAACTCTGCCAAACAAATCTCCATGTGCTTGCTGAGGTGGATGATGATTCAAGTCGTTGAACTGAGGGGCAAATACATTCGGAGTATTTGTCTGAACTCTACCGAACATACCTGGCTGTTTCGCTTGCTGATTAGGATGATGTTGATTCAAGTCGGTGAACTGACGGCCAAATACATTGCCATACAACTCTCGTTGCATTGCTTGCTGATGATTAGGACGATTCAAGTGGTTGAACCGAGGGGAAGAGACATTCGGAGTTTTACACTGAAATCCAGAATACAAATCTGTCAGCGTTTCTTGTAGATTATCAAAACTGCTATACAAAGAGGGAATGGCATTCTGAGGTTGATTCTGAACATGGTAATATTTCCCAGAAAAAGGAATTTGGTTCACCTGATCAGAACAAGACACATTGTGATTTTTGTTCTGAGCTTCATTATAGTTCTTTTTATCATCACCAGGCTTTGGTACAGAACTTTCCTTTGCAAAGCCTCTACACTTGCTATCATGCTTAGACCTGTTTTCTTTATCAGAAAGCACCATATTTGCTTCATGAATCAGCTTAAAAGCAGCCTCTGCACCGGGAAATTTGTTCCTATCAGGATGAAGCGCTAACGCGAGTTTCTTGTACTGCTTCTTGATAGTAGCCTCGTCAACTAATTTCTCAAGTTGAAGAATTTTGTACCAGTCAAATTCGTAGCCGCAAATTTTGGTTTGAGCAGCAATGTGTACATCACAAACAGCTATCATTTGGGAAATGTTTTCAAGATCAGGGAAGAGATGTTTGGCCTTCTGTGCAAATTTCAGAGCCCCTTGAAAGTCATCTTTTCCCATTTTATTTTCTGCAATTTCTTTGGCTCTGATTGCATCGTCTTTGTTGCATTCCATGGTTACTACAAAATACAAATTAAATGCTCAGGTGAAGAACACAAAAGATAAGAAATTGAAGTGTAGAAGGCCAAACGTCTCTTCCCTATATCACTAAACAACCTCAATATATTAATCTCAACTATACAGAATGTTGCTAACACTTGGTGTAGTTTTATCTCTCTCTATCTACATATTATGGACTACCTATAAGACTTTATTTATAGAATACCCACAACTCTCTTTTCTTTAGTCTAATTAGAGCTTTCAGTTATAATAAATATTCTAATTAAAAATAAGACTCCTTCAATAATAACAATTCTATCAAAAAAATATATCTTTTTTAAAATAGATTTCACTAGTATCCTAGCACCCCCATCTCGCCTAGTGTACCAATAACTCTGATATTCATTTCACGCCTCAACATATCAAAAGCACATACTACCTCAATTTTAAAATATATGATCTAGTCTTACCAAATACAAGTGATTTTATATTTTAGAAGAGAGCTACTACACTTAATTTTTCTTTCCAACACTTCAACAAACATAATAACCATAAATAATAAATAAAAAAACTCCAAAACAATATTAGCTTTCTAGAAAATTATATTTAAGTGTGTAGTCGATAGACTTGATACACGTAAAAATGGAGATTAAAAAATTGAATGAAATTCTCATTTTCAAATAGAGAGTATAGTTTTAAATAAATTAATGCGTTTATTATGTTAATTAAATTTAAAAATGTACCTATTCCAGCATGGAAGAAAAGGTAACCGTAAAAACATGACATGAAATATAGCACCCACATAAAATCATGCAAAGAGATGGCAGAACATTCATACACCAATTGAATGTAGGGAAAATAGCAATTAGAAATTAAAAATGATCCCTTAATATGTCAAAAACAAATATGGTTATATTGCAATACTCAAATCAGTTGCAATAAAAATCTGGGTAACCATTTATTAAATCTCAAATCTTTCATTCTCAATATTCAATTAACAAAGTCAAGGCCAGCTATCAAAATATATTTTCTTTTTTGTTCATTTTCCACTGCAGCCAAACAAATCCACAAAAATAATGTGTTTTGAAGCTGATATAAAACATTATTATGATATATTTTAAAATTTAAAGTAAAGATATATTGACAGAAACTAAAACAGTCCCGTCTCAGTTAAACCCAAAACACCAACATACTAATAATAATTTATTATATAATGAGAGAAGAAGAGGAAAAATAATCGTTTCTTGAAATTCTGTCATAACTTTAACAATATTTATCCTTTTATTCCTACTAGGGTTTGTGGCACACACCTCGTGTGTAAATTTAAGAATATATGTGAAAAATGATAAAAATAAATAAATAATAAATTTAAAATAAAAATAAAAATAGGAATGAAGAATATATAATATGGAAAATAGGAAAGAGTGGAAGTCACATATGAGAAAAAGTATGAAAAAGAAAGGAAGTTACTATAATATTTTTATTTTTTGACAGAGTCTTAAGAAATAACTACCATCCTTATTGTTATCCCATTATATAATAGATTTTAACTCCCTCTCATGCCTAGACTATCTTCCCACTAATTACCTTACAGTTTTATACTTGCACACACATGGTGTGCATGTGCCAAGTTGAAATAATAATAATAATAATAATAATAACAACAATAACAACAACAATAATAATAATAAATAAATAAATAAATAAACATCACCCTTCAAGGGCCACGGGGAACTCTCCTATAAAATCAGCCAAAAAAATATCAAAGAATTACAGTAAACCTCGTTCACTAAAAATAACAAAGCCAAATATTTTCTATGTTCTCATAAAAGATATAATATATATATATATATATATATATATATATATATATATATATATATATATATATATATTCTCAAAAATGCACTTTAATGCTAAATTAATCTCTCTCTTCTTTTTTTTTTTTTATATAAAGAGCAATAAAAATAAAATAAAATAGTATTCCCTGTGTTCTGGAAAAGAGTACCATATATACAACTAAATCTGTATTGAAAGCACAATTTTTTAAATATAAACCCTAAATCTCCAAATAATCAAAACAGAATATAACAAGTAGCACCATTCAAAGATCAAAAGATTAAAACCCCTAAGTTTTAATCACTAATGGGTAATTAAACTGAAGGCAGCAATAATAACTGATAAATGTATAGAATCCAATCAAGCCCAGTTTTAATAAACATATATAAATCCCAAGAGAAACAGAGAAAATTCTAGAGAGAGAAAAAGGGAGAAGAACTTACTAATGAAGAAGAATCAAATGATAAATCCTTGAGAAATTGTGAAGAAAAATAATGAGGGCATGAGGAAGGAAGAAGAGAAGAGTAAGGAAAATCATTGGGCTGGATTTTAAATAACAAGATTTCATAGGCGCCAAAAAAGGGAAGGAGATCTTTTTTGGTTATGCAGTACCCAATGTGCGCTTGGAAAATGTTTATTAATTTGCTTGCACATTAAATTCATGATTTAAGGATATTATAAGGTATATTACAAATAATATATTTTTGTGCACATCCAATGCGTATATTTAAATACACATAAAGGTAAAATAATAGTAAAGAAAAGAGAGAAAATGTTATACACAGAAAAGAGAAATATTTTACAACCACAACACTTGTCTAAGTGGTTTAGGAAGAGGTATATATATATATATATATATATATATCTTTGTATGTTTTTTTGAATGTACAATTTGGATATACACTTTGGATGTATACTTTGAATTTGTATATAGATATATTTTATTAAAAATTTGTTCACAAAATTTCATTTTTCAATTGGAAAAGATTTATGTCTAATTAGGACTGTCAATTGAGCTCAAGTATTTTATTGGGCTAGTCAAATTCAAAACTCAATCGTTCGATCCATTAAATGAATAATCGAATTTAATTTAAAAGTGAGCTGAACTTAGCTATCTGAGTTTTTGTTTGGACAAAAGTTTAATCGCGAGATGAAATATAGACCCAACCAAATTATAATATAAAGAAAGTAAAATATATATAGACTATTTGTATTGATTATTACGTACTTTTGCGCTCTCAAATTATTTTTATAAATAATTTTATATGCACAAACAATACAAAAAAATAAATTATTATCACCTTAAAATTAAGTAATTACATGTTAAAGTATTGAGTAAAATATTGAAAACTCTAAATAATAAAGTACTTATAAAATAGCTCATTAATGTTAATTCACACTACAATTGAGATTAGTAAGAAGAATAATGTCTGTTAATTCTTTTAAGTGAGTTATTTTAAAATATAATTTTTTAGATATAAGAGTCAATCTTAATAATACAATTTTTTTATACGTGTTTGACAGCTCGAAACTCGCTTATTTGAGTCGAGTTTGGACATACTTATCATCACTTAATTAGGCCGAGGCCAAACTCAAGCTCGATAATTTTAAATATCGCTCAACTTGGACAATCTCGAACCTCACACAAGATTAGCAAGCCTACTACTAATAGAAAAATAATACTCCCTCCATCCAACAAAGAGTTTGATTTATTTTTTTTAGTAAATTTGAATGATTTTAAAATGATAATAATTTCTGATTAATGCAATATTAAAGTTAATATTGTAAACAACTTATTAAACAATATTGCAATTTAAATTTAACATTTCGTAAATTAACAAGATCAAAGTCAAATGAAACTAGACCCAAATGTAATATACTGACCCAGCCTAAAAAGGTCTAATAAAATTCTGCCTGCTTTGGGCCTTGGGGCTACACTCGGGCTGACTTGGAGGCCCTAAACAATGCACTTTTTTGCCCAAAAGATAGATCGGTCTCAAACTGAGACAGGGCCTGGAATTGGCTTGAAGTGTAAAGAGTCCGGTCTAAAGTCTAGACTGAGTATGAACACACTAATGCCTGACAGTAAAAAAAATCAGACCTAAGAGCCTGAAAATAAATTTTTACAGCCTTTTTCTGTTTTAAATATTTTTTATTGCACATTTATTTTTATTTTTATCAATTTGTGTAATATATATATATATATATATATATATATATACACACACTTAAATAATAAAAAAGTTAATGTATTTTGAACTTTAATTTTATGTTACTTTTATATTTTTAAAGTAAAATAAGAATATAATTTAGCAAAAGTATAAAAGGACAAAAAATAGATAAAAATAAAATTAAACTAGGCCTAAAAAAGACAAACCACTAGCTTAAACAACCATATTTTATGACAAAAAAAGTTTACACTTTTTTTACCAAGTCTATAGTTTGACCCAATGTTATGAAACTCAAATCGGTTAGACCTGTTTAACTCATTGAACTGAGAATTAGTTCAATGTTTTGTCCAATTTAATTCAATTGGATCAATTTGGTCAAAATCCAAATTAAACTGGTTGACCATTGGTCAAATCGATTGTTCAATTTGTAAAACCGGTTAAGTTGATCTAGTGAACCGGTTTTTAATTATTTTTTTGGTGTTAGATTTTTTTAATATTAAAATTAACCACTTTTAGTATTATATTGACATAATCGATTATATTTTAATTTATGAAAATCGAGATATATTAAAATATTATTAATTATTAATAATATATCCTTTTATATGTTTATGACGTCATAAGTTCAATAACAATTAAACAATTAATTGAATATGACTCACTCATTCGATAATTTTTTTAATTCAATGACAGATTCGACTCTAAAAATATTAATCCGATTTAACCAGAAGTTGACAATACTTTTTAAATCCGGCGTGAATCCGTCCCGTTCTTACTTCTATGCATGCCTATCCTAGGCCTTACAGTTAAAATATACTTATATAAACCATTTAAAAATATAATCAAATTAAACCCTTTTTCTAAAACAAAAGGTATAGTAATGATTGAGAGTGGATCACCGGTCCAAACATATAAATGGAGAGGATACTATTTCCTTAATCAGCATTGATCACATATCAATTAGGTGATTGTCAAGGATTTTCTTCCAATTTTAATTCCATATAATTTTTGCACTTCTTTCCTTTTTCTATTTTTTTTTTTCTTCATGAAGACACACATAACCATCACTTTCTGAATGTGGTAAATAAAACCCTCAAACGCTAAATTTCTGATAAAAGAAAAATATTTATTATTTTCTTTTCTGATTTTTGATCTACGACTCTCGAGCATTGCTCTATAAGGCCCAACTCCCAAGGCCAACTTCTGTTCCAAATTTCCTTTTAACGACGCAGAAAATTATGTAATGCCATAGATAAAATAGGTGCACAAAGACATATATACCAGAAACTATAAATATCAACGTATTGACCGTAATTACAACCACTCCAATAATAATTCAATTTTAATTACTTAAAAAATTAAAGAGATAATGATTGATATTATAATTGTCTAGAAAGAGTGTAATTATATTTTACTCATGATGAATGTACGAAGTAAATGATAATAGAAAAATAAATATTGAAAAAAAAGAAGATAAATCAATATTTAAGTTGACGTTTGAGTTAGTAATGTGTTTTATGAGATTTTTACGTTGTTTTATTGAAGTATTATCATGCGAGTCATATTATTTGTGCATAATTGTTTGTTCATTATGTCCACATTTTTGTTTATGTATGTTTATTGTTGGAATTGGCTCATATTTTTATGAGTTCAACTAAGAACCACTATGACAGGATAGCCTCCTGGAAGTCAAGCACAAGAGTATAATTAGACTTAGAGATTTATTAGTAGTTCATTCTTTGGTTTACTAATGTATTAGGTTTGAGCCTATATAATAGTTGCTAAAGTTTTCTAGTTACTATGAAAACAGTTGTTTGGTGTGTGAATCATTGTTGAGCGTGCGAGCTATCTAATGAATACGTGAGACAAGCGGGAATAGCCAAATTGGTGAACTTTGGTATATCGTGTGTTCTTACTTTTCTGTTCTTTATCTAATTTTTGAGTAATTGTGTTATATTTCGGTCTTAAATTCTAACATTTGTCAATCTTTTCAATGAATAGACAGAACAAATTGCATAAATGTTGATTGACAGAGGCTGATTCGACAGATTCGAATTTGTTCCTCCTCTCTTTCTCTCTCTTCAGTTTTTCTTAATTTTCTATACATGTGGGAGGGACGAACAAAGATGAAAAAGATGAGGGTAGGCATGCACAACAAGCCGACCTGACCTGGCCCGGCCTGGGCCTGCCAGGCCTTGGTCGTTGACCAGGCCGGGCTTGACGCTAAAAAAGGGGGGCCTGTTGAGGCCTGCAGGCCATGCCTTGGGCCAGGCCAGGCCTTGGGTCAGGCCAAGTCAGGCCAGTCAGATTCGATCAATTTAAATAATTTTTTTAGTAATTTTGAATATTATTAAAACACCAATTAAAATTTTAAACTTAATTGATGTATTAATTAAAAGTAATGTATTACAAGTTATAACTTTTAAATTACAATAATGAAAATTATCTTTTTATTATTATTATTATTTTGCAAATGACTTTCTAGTTGTTACGCTAAGTATCTATTAAAATAAAGATGCAATGAAAGATCTGTAAGAAGTGTAGGTTGCTAGCTATGTAAGAAAAATCCTTATATATTACACTAGTCAATGTGTTTTCATGAATTTCTTTATTTGTATATAAACAAACATGCATGAATGAACGTATTAAAATACGACAATTTTATTTTGTTTATTGAATGAGTTGTTACAAAGATGAAGTTTTCGTCTGTAGTGGGATAATTGAAGTAGCGAATAAAGAAAATCTACAGACTGGACCAAGCTTTTGGTGAACCAGGCCAGGCCAGACCCAAGGCCAGGTTGGGCCAGGCCCCAGGCCAGGCCAGGCCGGACTTGAGCCAAAAAAATGTGGCATGTTCGTGGCCTTCAGGCCAGGCTGAACCAGGTCGGGTCTTGGCCGGATCAAGGCCGGGCCGCAGGCCATTTGTGCACCCCTAGATGAGGGTATGTACATATCTATTTATACTGATTAATTTGAAAGAAGAATGGTAGCGTTCCATAAACTGAACTCACTACAAAAAAAATTGACTAATTCCGATAGAATATTTCGTCAGAAATTCAACCAAAATTAATCGTTTTGAAATTAATTCCGCCGAAAAATTCGTTGGAATTAAGTATTTTCGACGAAATTAATCTCGGCAGAAACTCTATTGAAAATAGGTTAATTCTGACAAAATTAATGCCAACATAATTTTTCATCAAAAATACATGTGTATTTTGTTAATTAAATCGACCAAACTTATTTTTGATAGAAATTCAGTATGAATTAACATATTCTGTCATATATATATATATAATATTTTTTCATTTTCGAGGTCTTTAAATCACACAATTGTATCTGTTCCTATTTTCATTCTCAACACCACAAATATACATATATACATTATCAACAATGACTACATACATATTTTTGAAATACACAACAATAGTAAACCTAACTAATTTACAATAAATAACAAAAATAATGATTACAATGATAGTAAATGTTCTGATAACATACATAACAATATTAAACCAAACTAAGCTGCAATGAATAATATGCATAATGACTATGATGATACTAAAGGTTCTAATAAACTGCAATTTACAATGTAAAGTAAGTAAAACTACAATTTACAAATTAACTAAAATTACAAATAATTACAAGCGACGAGTACTACTAATATCATCAGTATGGGGAGGATCATTCAACGAAGGTCGTCATGATTGCTCTGATATATGAAAAATCATCGTAATTGTTCCTCTGTTCATCATCACCAGCACACTTGGCATCACCACCCTGTTAATAAAATATAATCTATTAGTAAACATAAGAATTAAAGAAACAGTTAGATGATAATTAAGTAACAGACAAAATATACAACTTAAAAAGAATAAAATACATGAGGAGTAAGGGTCAGCAGCGACCCAAAAGCCTTTATCATGAGGGTAACCACCATTTACAAGACCTCATCGCGTATCATAGAGAACTGCTCTGGAGGGATCCTTATACTCTTGGTAGTCGCCCCAGCCGCAATGTCCTGAGAAAACTGATGCAGATGAGCATGAGTAGGTAATACTTGATCTTAAAATATTAGATCAATAGCATATGTCTCCGACACCTGCTTCATCACCTTTTAGAATAACTCATTGTCTAAACCGACGCCCGTATGAGATTCTCCAACATGTGCTCTCAGACACTGGCTAGAGCCTATGAAAATAGAAATAACTTTATAGGAAATATAAGCTGATATAAATTACAAAATAACAAGAAACATAGATGTCTGAATACCTCCATGTAATGTATACGCAGTTATCTTCGGCTGACCTAGCATTCGATACCTGCTGGTAATGCTGTTGGGGGGATCTTGAGACACGATCCATAGAGCTAGCTCCTCATCCTGAAATAACTTAATCTCAGGCGGTGGGATGGTGGAATATAATGACTTAGGATCTTCTCCAGCAGCCAGTAACTCAACTATACCCGTGTCCTAAAGCTTCTAGAATCGGTCATGCAAATTATTATTTATATGTTAGTTATTTAAATAAATTAATTAACTACCTAATAATTAAAAGTATGTGCTTTTCAAAACATTTATTATCTGTATAGTATGGGCTATGAGAGTAATAGCAAATGGTGTCCCGTCTTCCTATGATCTCAAAACTCGAGAATGGTAGAGGTCGATTCAACTCCCTTCACATGGCTGAATAAATGCATTTATACATCATTTAATTAGTATTTGGAGAAATGACATTAAAGAAAACAATTAAACACACATACATCTACCTCCTTACACTCCAGGAATGACATAGAGCTAGTAGTATGATCTATTTTAAGCTTGCTACAAGTTTTGTTCATCTGTTCAGACTTCTTTTTGAAAACCTCATCATCCAAGTACGAACACATCACTACCCATGCAACATCAAATATATGTTTCAGCTGATGATCACGAAGGGTAGTCCCGAGCTACTCTTTAAAATCCTTAACAGCTCTCTTTCTCATCTCGTACAACCATCCAGAATAGTTCTTTGTGATATGAGCCCTGATGACCTCATCATCTGTCATCTCAGATACACTATCCTCATATATTTAATAAGTCTATATAAAAAATAGTAATACATTAGAACAACATAAGATTAAACTTATATCTACGTATACGATTTATCGTAACTATGTAAATTTAAGTTATGTGAAACTTCTACATCACATTTTCCATAAAGGAGGCATCGTATTGCACATAATGCATAAAACGCATGCAGCTGGTGGGCAGGAGGGACAAGCAGATGGTGTGGATAGTTCCCTTAGCATTAAGGGTCAATATACTATAATAAAAAGAAAAATACTAAGTTATACATTGTTCCATCAAATGAAATTAGTAAATAAAATATGTTATTAATGACACATAGTGATAAGAGTTGACAACTATATGGAAAATATGTGGAACTGCCTGCGGACGGCCAAATAAACTGAGGTTAGTCCCACGACGATGTCAACGAACACTATCTGCAAGTATAATAAATACAATGTGTAAATATAACATTTAGATAAATAAAAATGTAAACAACAATATGTTGTATCCCAGAGGCACAGAAAAATCTTTAGGGCGGGGGGGGGGGGGGGGGGGGTTGAATATGTCTTTTTAAAAATTTTGTGGTTTTACTTTAATTAAATGTTGATTGATAATTTGCAAGATAAAATTAATTATGCACATCAGAATATACTTTAAAAAAATCCCCCTTAGATATAAGACTTTATCAAATGTAGTTCTGAGATTTGAAACTTAAAAATGATAAGCACTCACAACTACAAGTAAATATAAAGCAAAAAGTAAATGCAGAAAATAAAAGTGAGATAACAAGTTTTAAGTCATTCGGAGACGTAATAACTCCTACTCCACTCTTTAACTCCATGAGTAGAAAATTCACTAAGGATATTGATCATTAAGATTAGTTACAACCGAACCACTGGTTCCTTCAAGTCACTCAGTCTCGGCACTCAAGGACACTCAATCTAGATCACTTAGATCTCTTCAAGTCACTAAGACTTGGAACTATGTGACTAATTTACCTTCATAAATAATCTTTATTATTTAATTTGTTTAATCATTTATTTATTTATTTTTATTTTTATTTTTATTATTATTATTATTATTATTATTATTATTATTATTTATGTTATTATATTTTTAAAGAAATTTGCCTCAGACCTGACCTGGATTGACCCGGATCCCACCCAATTGGTTCTCACTCTACCCGACTAGGGTCGGTTTATTTATTTATTTATTTTTCCAGATCTGCCAGATTGGCGTTGCCACACCACAAAATATATTGGGACTGGCGCAGCCGCGCTAGGTCACCAAAATGCTCTGAAATATGTACGGCGCTGCCGCACCGTAAAATGAACTAGGGCCAACATGGCCACGCTAGGTCACCAAAAAGTTTTCTTCTTTATTTTCTAGTTTTTCAACTTTTGCGATTTTGATTCTTTTTATTTCAAATGTTTATAACGTGTTCATTATACCTTTAAAATGAGTTTAAACTTGAACTATAACTTAGTAATTTCACATTTTAACAACATTTAAGGTTTTCGATCATTTCCAAAACCATTTGCTAAACAATATAGTGGTTCAAAAATACTAGGGTTTACCGTAGAAGACCTTTCACCGAAAAATTCACAACAAATCTATTTTAGCTTATGTTTCTTCCGTTTCACTTGGATTATCTTTGTATTTTAAAGATCTTCAACGTGAAATTTATAGATCTCCCAAATTATATACACATTTTAATTCGCGTTGTCACGAAAGTCATGTTACCACTTGAGTTAACCAAGTTACATGTTCATTTGACACTTTCACACAATATACACATATAAACTCATATAAAACACACAATCTCCTTCATAACCCATCCTTATACCTTCGGATCCTTCATGATCCCATAACACACAAACCTCCCACAACCAAACATGTATAAACATACCATAAGGTTAAAATAGATTATCTTAACTAAAGGTTTAGGGTTAAGGTGTTGTTAAACCTTTTTGAAGCTCTACTTCTCTTTGCTATGAACTTCTCTAAGCCCTCCACCTTCTTCTTCTTTGGTAAGCTTTCTTGCTTCACCAAAGTGTAAGAGTTTCCCTCACTTGGAAATTTTCTCTTAAGCTTTCCTTTTCTCTTTAGCTCTTTCTTAGTTTCCAACACTTAGCAAATTTCACCAATGAACTAAACTCCTTCCCAATGAGCTAGAGTGCTCTATTTATAGGTGAAATATGCGTACATATAAATGTACATATACATGTATACTTATATATCCAAGTAGGCAATATTCATTGGATTAAAAGGAATTGGTAAAAGCAATTACCATCTCTCACTTTTAAGGACAATTAGCCATGCCCTTAATTATAATTACCTTCACATGGCTCAAAAAGTTTCAAGAAAATATACATATAAAGGGAAATAAGCGTATATACATCCCCTTTTCTAGAAATTGGATCATTCACTTTGGGCCAACATACTTGGGCTTAGTTTATTCAACAATTGGGTTAGTCAATTAATTCCTTAGACCTAAGCTTGTTAGCATTTTAATCAAACATTGGGCCACATTGCAAGCATTCTCATTGGGCTAATTAACATACATATAACTTAAATACATTTGTGTTCACATTTAATTCCTCTTAACTTAATTTTTGCTAGCATCTTAAACGTATATATTGGGCCTTCATTAGGTTCGCCCCATCACACAAAGATATCCACATTGGATTTATATTTAACCACTCTCATTAGACCTTGCTTACATAATTAGTCCACTAATCACCTAATTAATCATTTAATCTTTCATGAAACTTAACTCATTAATTTAAATTATCATTTTGCCACACTAGGCATATCACATAAGCTATGTTAATTATAACATAAGCTTTAACATACTATCTCTTAATTTTTAATAATCCCTCTTGATTCCTTCATTGCCAAATGCTTTATTCAAATTAATTGAATTACATACATATATGCACATAATCATCTTCAAATAATTTTTTTTCCATTAATAATAAAACTACATTTTTTCTTTGGTCATTACAACTAAGTTCTTCAAGAGAGAGCTTAATGCTAACTTAACAACACCTCAAATATCATCATCATCAACAATAAAAGACGAGTACAGAAGGCTCACTTGATTTAGAGGAATTAGACCTAGAGGGGTAGGTTTAGGAATCTTGAAGACAGTGGGCTTCAAAACCTCATGTAAGTCGAGTACAGAAGGTTCACCTGATTCGGAGGAATCAGATCTAGAAGGGTAGGTTGAGGGATCCTGAAGATAGTGGGCTTCAAAACCTCATGTAAGTCGAGTATAGAAGGCTCGCCTGATTCAAAGGAATCAGACCTAGAGGGGCAGGTCAAGGACCTGAAGATAGAGTGTAAGACCCCGACTTTTATGAAATACAAATTTAATTTTTCTTTATATATTTTCTTCTGAAACGGTAAATAAATAAACTGACAAAAGTGAAAATTAAGAAATATTTTATCTTGTCGGAGAATATTCATTTTGTCGGGGAATATTCGATTCGTACGACGGCGCCGAAATAACCAAATATTGGTGGACCCCCACAACGAATTATTGTCGGATATAGAAAGCGACATACGTAACCTTTTTAAATAAATATAGTCAACGGTACTATCACTTTTAACTGTTAAAATACATGACGGTAAAAGAATAGTAACATACGGTATTGCACAATAGCACATGGTATTGCACAGTGTTTCATATTATTGAACTGATAAAATGACTATTATACTATATTGACTTTATTGAACCAATAATTGTCACATGCATAATAATTTATATTTTTGAGCTGATAATTGTCACAGTAGCATATGCACAGTAATTCACATTACTGAATCAATAATTGTCATTACACAGTAACGTGCTATTTTCTTATTTATTTTCAGCATCGTTGTTATCTCTTTTATGATGTTGATTAAACTGTTATATTCTATTATTAGTTAATTTCTCTGCTTATCTAACTTAAAAAGCCAACTACACTGCATTTATAACAATTAGTCATAATAATGAATAATTATGAATTATTGTTGAATAAATGAATTGATAAAGTTATTTGTTTTATTATGATAAATTATATAAAGTTATTTGTCTTTATATAGGTAAAGCTATTTAATCCATTTTTTAATATCAGAAACAACACCATAATACTTACAAGGTAAGTAATCCATACATAAAGCACAAAACATGATAATCATTCATTTTCAATCTACACACATTAAAAGGAGAGATATTAAATTAAAACCAAGTAATGAGCTCCATTGTGATCTTAGAAAGGAAGTTAGTTCATAACTTAATAAATAAAAACCATTAACAAGTTGTTCATCATTCTTAAATTACACAATATGAAGACAAAATATATAGATGAAACTTCTTGTAACATAAGTTTCAAGCTAATAAACTCCCTTAACTATGAAGCAATCTAAGTCAGACAAATCTCCTTTCTCTTGAGCTCAAACCAATCCAAGATGCTTTGTAGACTTGAAAGAAGGAACAAAACGCTGCTCTGAAGAAATAAAATCTGATATCTAGGTCAAGCAACACTTAGAGTTAAATAGCCAAAAATCCCGCTTATGGACACCATGGTTGACCGTTGCGGCGGTGGTCTCCACCGCTGCGACGGTGGTGCTGGCTAGAAATGAATGAAATGCCTTTTTAGCTTAAAAACCCTATAAATCATAAAATAAACATCAAGAACCCTAAAAACCATATATATAAACATAAATAATTCTCAAAAACTCACAAATTATTAAGGCAGAAGTACTAATTCTCATGTATAAAACTCATTCATCAGATTCTAAACCCTAGTTTTGTTTAACTATGTTCTATGTTGTATTTTATTAGTTTAATGTTTGTTATGGGAGAGTTTTATGTGTTGTGGTAGATCCAATATATAAGGGTGTCAATATATGGTTTTGTATTGGTGTTGATGTGTTTATATGTTAGATTTCAAGTATGGTTATCCAATGTTATAGAATCACAAGTTTAGGTGTTTTGAAACCCTTACTTTGATAATGATGTTTTCTTAAAGAAAAACTTAGTATAATAACATATATTGAAGATCTATGTATGTAGTTCATAGATCTACAAGATATGTAAACCAACTATTTTGATATGCGAGAAAAATGACCTTAATGAGTTCATAATGATTTTTAAAGGAAATGAGATGTGTTAGGTAAAAACCCTAGAAAATGAAAAGGTATGTTAAGGCTTTAATTAATCATGGTGATGTAAACTAAGTGTTTGATCCATGATCTTTAGTATTTATGTGGCTATGAGTCGTATGTGAGGGTTATGTAAATTGATCGGTAAAAACGTATTTCAAAAGATCATAACAATCGGTAAAATGTAAAAACCCGTTTTCGAAAAATCGAACGAAATCAAGACCCTGTGTTTTTCGAAAAATCAAAATCAAGACCTTGTGTTTTTCGAAAAATCGAACGAAATCAAGACCCTTTTTTGGCCAATCTAATTACTCGAAGACTCACGTGTTAGATATTTTCAAATTTTGAAAAGTATATAATAAATATATTATATGATGTTTTTAAAACTTGTAGTTTTGTTTGTTCAGTTAGTAAGTTTAGGGTTGAATTTCAAATAAACAACATTAATGGTTTTTTTTTTTTTAAAAAAATACAACTTTGCTTAATTGCACGTTGCATATCAAACGATTCTTCAACGTAAATTCACAAATCTAGCTAAATATTGCCGAACCAAAACAAGGGTTCGCAAAATTTACTTCTTCGTAAAATAAAATAAAGCAAACATTTATATATAATTATCAAATAATGTTTTTTTTTTTCATTAATAAATTTAAATTACCGAAGGAACCCTTACTCTTTTTTTCTTGAATATATTTTGTAATTGGAACCGAATATAATGATTTTCGAGTCAAGCACTAAGGAAAATTCCAATTTAAATTAAATGTCCAACTAATTTGGGATGCGGGAAAGACTTCTTTAGAGTAGTTGAGTTAACTGTAACTGTCAGTTATTTTATTATGTGCAGTACAATGAATTCTCCTAATTAATTACACAATCACAAATATAATGTTAATAAATTTACATTAACAGTAAAAAAATACAATTACCAATCAAGCCTTATATAGAGAGAAATAAACCCCACATAAAAGAAGAAGAAACTTGTATGCAAAATAATCATTCCAGTTGTGCCATATTAGTTGTGCAATTAAGAATGGGGATTTTTTTGAGTCATGCAATTAATTGACATAAGGAGACTTTCATTATTTAGTCAACCACAAGAACTAAACTGGACTTGAGGAAAACTGACGCCGGGTACAAGATAGCGATTATCCTGTAGGTGAGGTAAACAGAGAAATTCATAGAAAAACAATTGAAAACAAGCATAATACCCGAAATAAACTCAGAGAGAATTCTCTAGTTCTTTAAATTTTAAAATTATCAAAAAAATATGTATCACCCTAATTAATCTACAAGTCCGGTTATATAGCTGAAATGTGTTGGACACCAAGAAAGAAAAATATCCTAAAAGGAATGTTCTAAAAAATATTGTGTAACAAACTCTAACAATTCCCTCAGATAGTGCCACGTAACTGGTCCCCAACTAATACCACATTCTCTACACACTCCTTCTAACCAGCTCACGTGAGTATTAATATTTCTTAATATTTAGCCACATAATAATAGAAAAGGTTTACAATAACTATTACTAAAGCTGATAAAAGAAAGTAAAAAAAAAACATAGCTAATAATACTAAAAATAATAATAATTGTGTCGAGGTTGAGCTGCCTGGAGTTTAACTGCCAAGGTTAGGCTTCACAACTCCAAGGTGATGCGCAAGCCTTTGTTACATGCCTGAGGTCCCCGAGGCCATCAATGTATGCCTTTCTTGCTTTGATCCCTCTTTCCCAGGTATTCTAGTGCTACCAATACACTGTTTGACAAGTCATCGTTATCGTTATTGTCCTTGGATGATCTTGTATCAATCCACCTAGGTTAGAAAGAACTCGCCTTCGAGTTCATGGTGTTATCCTCAAGGTCCCCAAAACAGGGGCTTAAGTGCTTGACGTTGAAAACGTCCGAGGTCCGCAGGTGACCAGGAATACGTAGCCGATAAGCATTATCATTAATCTTCTGCAGAATCTCACAAGGTCCGATCTTTCGATCCTTAAGCTTGTTGTATTCTCTAATATGAAATCGGTCATGAGTTAACACCGACCAAACAAAATCACCAACTTTAAAAAGTACCTGACGACGGTGACTGTCAACCCGACCCTTGTACTTAGCATTATTTTTCCGAATAGACCATCTAACCTGGTCATGAATTTCTCGAAGATGATCTGTCATTTCATCTGCCATCAAACTCACATGCCCAACTCTTGAAATAGGAGTTAGATCTAGAATGTCGGATGGATTTTGACCATAAACAATCTCAAACGGACTCATCCCCATAGTTCTATTTTTAGATCGATTGAATGCAAATTCGGCTTGAGCTAACGCCAGATCCCATTGCTTTAGCTTTGTCCTAGTCAGACGCCGTAGGAGATTTTCTAGACTTCGATTCATCACTTCGATCTAACCATTGGTTTGAGGCTGGCATGCACTACTAAAATTAAGTTGTGTTCCCATTTCCTCCCAAAAGCTCTTCCAAAAATTACTCATGAACTTGGTATCTCGATCGAAAGTAATAGTCTTTGGAATTCCATGTAAACGCACAACCTCCTGAAAGTAGAGGTGGACAATCTGAGTCACGTCTATTGTCTTTTGACAAGCAACAAAGTGTGCCATTTATGAAAATCGATCAATCATAACAAGGATAGAATCCATAGACCTCTGGGTTCGGGGTAATCCAAGTACAAAATCCATACTCACATCTAAGCCATGGTACTTTCAGAACTGGTAAGGGAATATACAATCCTGCATTGGTAAGGATCCTTTTTTACTTATAGCATACATAGCATCGCTCCACATAACGAGCAACATCACTCGAGATCTTCGGCCAATAATAGTCATCTGACACTAAGGCCAATGTTTTGTCTCGGTCGAAATGACCTTCAAAATGTAGTTCACCAATGATCTTCTGCCGAAGTGAATAGTCAAGAATGCATAATTGTTATCCTCAAAATAGATATCGTTATGGAGGACAAAGTCATGATGCTGTCCTTCATCGGCTTTCTAAACTATTTTCCCGAAAGAAGGATCCTCGGCATACATGCTGGGAAAAATGTTGAAACTTGTAACTGTGCTGCTCAGAGTCTTAAGAAGTAGTGCACGTCAGCTAAGTGCATCGACAACATGGTTCTGGCTACCATCTTGGTGTCACAAAGTGAAAGTGAATTCATGTAAGTACGCCACCCATTTGACATGTCTTCGATTCAACTTATGTTGACTATTGATGTCTTTCAAAACTTCATGGTCGGTGAAAAGAATGAACTCTCATTGTGTTAGATAATGACGCCAACGTTTTAATGATTGAACTATGACGTAGAATTCCAAGTCATAGGTAGAGTAATTCTTCTTCGATCCTGACAGCTTTTCACTTCAGAACGCCACTAGCCGACCCGCCTGGCTCAAAACTCTACCAATGTCAATTCTTGATGCATCACAATTCACCTCAAAGACTTTCTCAAAGTCGGGAAATGCTAATACTAGTGCTTCAATCATCTTCTTTTTTTACGATAATTGGTGCAATTAAAGTACTAAAATTCTAAATGAACCGGCGATAGAAAGAAGCTAACCTATGAAAACTTCGGACATCATGTAACGTCTTTGGTGTCGGCCATGCTAAGACCGCTTCAACCTTCAATTGATCAGCATGGACACCCTAGGTGGAAATAACAAACCCAAGGAAAGTTACTGAGGTCGTGTAGTATGAACTTTTCTTCTTATTGACAAACAGTTGCTCCTTCCTCAACATACCGAACACAACTCGGAGGTGTAGATCAGAATGTCATCAAAGTCGATTTCCTGTTCAGGCTGTAGATCAAAATGTCATCAAAGTACACAACTACAAATTTTCCCATGAAAGGTCGTAAAATCTGGTGCATGAACCTCATAAAGGTGCTCGGAGCATTATACATTCTAAAAGGAATGACCATCCATTCATACAAGCCATATTGTGTTTTAAAGGCCATCTTCCATTCATCTCTAAGCCTTATCCGAATCTGATGGTAACCACTCTTAAAGTCAATTTTTTAGAAGACTTTCACTCCCACCAATTGGTCTAACAAGTCATCTAGACAAGGGAATCGGTACTTTACTGTGATTTTATTTATCGCCCTACTATCAATACACATTTGTGTGATATTGCAAGCACCCAAAAATAAAATCTTACTTTGGAAAAATAAATATGTAGTAGTGTAAGTAAGAGTTGATCCCACAAAGAATGGTTATTTAATTTTATATTTTTGCAAACAAAAATTGGGGGGTTTTTTAATCAAAGAAATAGTTTAAATAAAATTAATTAAAATAATTATGCAAGTAATTTAATGAAATAAATGAGAAGAAAAAGCCTTGGTTTAAGTTAATATCCACCATCAAGAATTTACAACTTATCACTGATGCAAAAATAAATCAATTAATATTTTGAAGATTCACCGTAGAAAGAACTACTCGTAGGTGGAATAATTTTTCTCCTCTCTTCTTAATTTTAGATAAGTAGAGCCACTTGGTCTAAATACCCTTACTATTAAACAACCTCCGGCACTTGCTAAAGATTTAATTTAATAGCAGCATAAAGAATTAGAGAGATCGTTGAACTAAACAACACAAGCCACTTGTTTGCATTTAATTTAGATGAATATTCTTCCTAAGATAAAATAATCTTTTGATCTGCAAAACAATTATTAAACTTAGTTGCGTCACCAACAGCAGTAGATTAATATGAATAATAAACTAGTAGCGCTCCTAGCAATTAAACGAATCAATCGTAAAATTAAGCATAGAAGAATATTCAATAATCAAAATATAAATTGAACAATTAAAATAAATTAGATCTCACAGTGTATAAATCTTGATGGCTTCAATCACTTAAACCAAGAAAAATAATTTAGCTACTCATAATTGTAGAGAACACTAAAGAATAGAAGAGAGAATTTTTATTTTAATGAGAGTTGTGTATTACATTGGGTCTCAAGCCCTTTATTTATAGGTTCCATAAACCTCCTAACTTGCCCAAACCCTAATAGGATTTACAATTAAAAATAAAAGGAAAATAAAATAATTTTTATCCTAACCCTAGTTGGAATTAAAATCCAATTTGGAATCAAAAAGTAGCAAAATTCGCGAAATAATCTAATTTGGACAATTCACGCGTTTGCCAAACATGACCTTCGCTACAGTACCCGGTCGCCAGCTTCCGTGCATTGCGCGGATGCCTTCTTTTGGTGAAACGACGTCGTTCCGCTTTTCCGCTGTGCTGCTGCTTGGCCGCGCATTGCGCGGTCTTTCGTTTGCTAATCGACGCGACGTCGTTCTGGTCATCGCTGTTGACTCCTTGCGCGCATTGCGCGCGACTCCGTTTTCCGTTTATTTACGATTCTGCCACCGTGCGTTGCTTAATTACGAAATTGCCATCTTACTTTTGCAGAATTTACAGATTTGCCCCCAAGTTTATTTTTCCTACAAAATAAAATATAAAATAATTAAAAATAAATAATAATAATATAAAAATACTAAAAATAATAATAATGCATAATAATAAATAAAACACCTAAAATACTAAAAATAAATAAAAACACATAAATAAAAAGAAATATAAAAATACTATAAAATTACCTAAATTAACTAAAACCCTATAAAACCTATTAAAACCAAAATAAGCTAAATAATTAAACATTTAGGCGCACAATAAATATAAAAACTAAGTATTAAAGAATAAAAATAACATATAATTTAACTCTATCAAATACCCCCACACTTAGCTTTTGCTCGTCCTCGGACAAAATAAGAATAAAAATTATAAAATTAAAATTAATAACCAAACAACTTACTTGAGCAACAGATCAATATAAATTTTAACATCAGTCTCAAAGATTTTTTAAATGATAACTCAAAGAAAATTTCAAAACCATGCAAAATCTAGAATTTTAAAATATTTATCAATTCTACTTTACTCAAGACCTTTTGTGTGTGTGTGAATCCAAATGTATCAAACTAATCAAAATTTAGATAAGTTTCGGTCATTAATTACCTTATAAAAGATATATAATAAAACTCAATATATTTATTTTTCACATTACTCCTTGTTAATATAGACAAATATAAACCAGGAGATCAAAAGGTTTCAAACAATTAGGCATACTAGGATTATTAATATCAATTTTTTAAATATTTTTTCAGTCAATTTTTTTTTTCTTTTAATGGGTGCATTTTATGCTCCATCCCATTTTTTTTCTTTTTTTTTCTTTTCTTTTTCAGTGAGTGCATTTTATGCTCTATTTCACCAGCGAGTGCGTTTTACGCTCCATCTCGCTGCATGTGTTTATGAGTGAGTGCGTTTTACGCTCCATCTCAACCCACCACATAATTTTTTTTCTTCAATAATAATCCTAGAAAAATTACCTAAATCATTTCCTCCAAATTCTATTTTGTCTTATATTTTACTTCAAATAATATATAGAGCTCAAAAATATCTTCCATAAGCATTTAACCATTTAAACTTTCTCTTCATTAAAACTAGCTCAAACAAATGGATATATAAGTGCATAAAAATTTAAAGGATCTCAAACAAAATAATAATCAACAATAAGTCAAAATTCAAACTAAGCAAAAATTTATCATTTTTCCAAGAGTTATTAAATAAAAATCAAAATTTTATCATTGGCTAAAAATTAAAATTCAATCAACTCATTGCTCAAGCGACACATCCTAAAAAAACAAAAAAAAACTACCCTATTTTCGTAGAAAATACGGTTACACTTAGCATGTGCAACAAGCCTTTAAATCCCAAGGTTACCCCAAGTGGACGACTTTTGTCTCGTGAGAGTTTGCCGTGAATATACCCACAAAATTCAAAATTTTAATTTTTTTTTAAAATTTCCTAAAATTTTCAAAATATGACCTAAAAATAACAAAAATCCTAAATCCCTTCTCCCACACTTAAAATTTACATTGTCCCTAATGTAAAATAAAATGCAAAGAAAAAGCAAAAATAACTATAACAAGAGAAAGGAAAAGAAATGCAAATCTGTTTTCTTGGGTTGCCTCCCAAACAGCGCCTCTATTTCTTGTCATTGGCTTGACAGCATGCTTCCCTTCTCAAGTAGTATAAATTGGATCCTCAAGGTCGAAATTAGTCGCGTCTTCTTTTTGAAAATTTTCATGAAAATGCTTGAGTCTATGGCCATTCACCTTGATTACTTTAGAAGTTTCCAAACTTTGAATTTCAACTACACCATGTAGAAAAACATTAGTAACAACAAAAGGTCAAATCCAACGAGAACGTAACTTACCTGGAAACAACCGAAGTTGAGATTGGTATAAAAGAACTTTTTCACCAATCTTGAATTCTTTCCTCGAGATCATCTTGTCATGAAAAGCCTTTGTTTTCTCCTTGTAAATTCGCGCACTTTCATACGCATCATTGTGAATTTCTTCTAACTCTTATAGTTGTAACTTCCTATGCTCTCCACTTTCACTCATCTTCATATTAAAATTCTTAATAGCCCAATAAGCTTTGTGTTCTAGCTCAACAGGTAAGTGACATGATTTTCCAAATACCAATCTATAAGGTGACATACTAATAGGCGTTTTATAAGCTGTCCTATACGCCCATAAAGCATCATCCAATCGTAAACTCCAATATTTTCTGCTCGGATTTACTGTTTTTTCGAGAATGGACTTGATCTCTTTATTTGACACTTCCGCTTGTCCATTAGTTTGTGGATGGTATGCAGTCGACACCTTATGAGTGACATGGTATTTTTTCAACAAAGCTTCAACAGTTCGATTACAGAAATGAGTGCCTTGATCACTTATTAGAGCTCTAGGAACTCCAAATCTGGAAAATATATTAGTACGGAGAAAATCTGCAACCACTTTAGAATCATTAGTCCTTGTAGCCTTGGCTTCCACCCATTTTGAAACATAATCGACAGCAAGTAAAATATAAATATTACTGAAAGACACAGGAAATGGTCCCATAAAATCAATTCCCCAAACATCAAAGATTTCACAAAATAATATGGGGGTTTGCAACATCGCATTTCGTTGGGATATATTACCTGTCTTTTGACAATTACAACACGACTTGCAAAATAAATATGAATCTTGGAATAGAGATGACCAATAAAATCCACAGTCAAGCACTTTTATCGCGGTCCTCTTAGATCTAAAGTGACATCCACAAGCATACGAATGACAAAAAGTGAGAATATGATCAATTTCAGTTTCAGGAACGCACCTTCTAATTACTTGGTCCGCACCATGCTTCCATAAGTAGGGATCATCCCACACATAGTACTTTGCATCACTTTTAATTTTATCCCTTTGAGCTTTAGACAAATCAGGAGACAAAGTGTTAGTAACCAAATAATTGACAATATTTGCATACCAAGGTAATGTTTTATATGCAGAGAACAATTTTTCATCAGGAAATGTCTCTTCAAGAGGAAGCTCATCCTTGATATTCGCCAAATGACTTAAGTGATCTGCAACACTATTCTCGGTCCCTTTTTTGTCTTTGATCTCTAAATTGAATTCACTTAAGAGAAGTATCCATCTTATCAACCTTGGTTTTGCCTCTTTCTTTGTCATCAAATAACGAAGAGTTGCATGATCAAAATAAAAGATAACTTTAGTACCAAGCAAATAAGATCAAAATTTTTCTAAAGCAAACACAATAGCTAAATGTTCTTTTTCAGTGGTCGAATAATTTCTCTGGGCATTGTTTAAAGTCCTCGAAGCATAATAAATAGCATGAGATGCTTTCCCAACTTTTTGGCCCAAAACAGCTTCTACTGCATAATCACTGACGTCGCACATAATATCGAAAGGTATGTCCCAATTTGGAGGTTGAATAATTGTAGTAGAAGTCAACGATTCCTTCAATTTATCAAACGCATTCCTACACTTCTTGTCAAAATTGAAATCTGCATCCTTTTGTAGCAACTTGCATAGAGGTGATGCTATCTTGGAAAAGTCATTTATGAATCTCCGACAGAAACCTGCATGTCCAAGAAAAGAACGCATTGCCCGCACACTAGTGGGATAAGGTAAAGATTGAATAATATCAATTTTTGTTTTATCTACTTCAATTCCCTTAGATGAAACAACATGACCCAAAACTATACCTTGTTTGACCATAAAATGACATTTTTCAGAATTTAGCACAAGGTTAGTTTTTATATATCTTTGAAGATTAAGTGTAAGGTGGTGCAAACAACTATCAAAAGAATCTCCATGAACCGTGAAATCGTCCATAAAAACTTCCATGATATGCTCAATATAATCTGAAAATATACTAACCATACACCTTTGAAAAGTAGCTGGGGCGTTGCAAAGTCCAAACGGCATGCGGCGATATGCAAAAGTTCCAAATGGGCATGTAAATGTCGTCTTTTCTTGGTCCTCCGGAGCAATGGCAATTTGGAAATAGCCTGAATAACCATCAAGAAAAGAATAGTAAGAATGACCAGCTAGTCTTTCAAACATTTGATCAATAAAAGGTAAAGGGAAGTGGTCCTTGTGGGTTACAGTATTTAATTTTCTATAATTTATACAAATCCGCCACCCATTTTGAACACGAGTGAGAATTAACTCATCATTCTAATTTTTCACCACAGTGATTCCTGTCTTTTTAGGAACTACTTGAACTGGGCTAACCCAACTGTTATCTGAGATAGGGTAAATCATGCCAACTTCAAAAAGCTTTTGAATTTCTTTTTTCACAACATCCATTATGGGCGGATTGAGTCTTCTTTGCGGTTGACGAGTGGGTTTCGCTCCTTCTTCAAGTAAGATACGATGCATGCATGTTGACGGGCTTATTCCCTTGATATTAGCAATTGTCCAACCGATGGCCTTCTTATGTTCCTTTAGAACTCGCACGAGTTGTTCTTCTTGTGATGTACTAAGTGTATTAGATATGATCACTGGCGATGTCTTTTCTTCTCCAAGGAACACATACTTGAGATGATCAGGAAGGGGCTTTATGTCTGTAGTGGGTGGCTGCAAAACAGATGGTAAAGAGCCTTTGTTAGAAGCTGATAGATCAAGATAAGGAACGTTACCTGTGTTTGAAGAATCATTGAATGTTGCAACAACATCCTTCAATTCAGTAGTCAAAGCTAACTCTTTTTCCTCTTCAAGATTTTGACTGATTATCGTTTCTAATTCATCCTTTCCATCAAGTTCGAAAACATCCCGAGCTAATGAGTCAATCACATCAATAGAATAAACAGGATTATCATCATTAGGATATTTCATGGCATCATAAATATTAAACTTAACAACCTCGCCATCAAATTCTATTGTAAGTGTACCACTATGAACATCTATCTTGGTTTTGGATGTCTTTAAGAAGGGTCTTCCTAACAAAATAGAAGTATTTTGATCACCATTCTCCATATCAAGCACATAAAAATCAGTAGGAAAAATCAAATCATTTACTTGGACAAAAACATCCTCTACTATACCCTTAGGATAAGTGTTAGATCTATCAGCCAACTGAATCACAGTACCAGTTTTATTCAAAGGTTCTAGTTTCAAAGAAGTATATATAGAATATGGCATGACATTAATAGATGCTCCTAAGTGTAACATGGCCTTTTCAAATCTGGTATCACCTATCTGGCAAGGGATAGTAAACATTTCTGGGTCTTGACACTTAGCGGGGAGTATTCTCGCCCGTCACGCGGGTGACCCGGGTTCGATCCCCGGCAACGGCGCCAAAATTTGGTGTGATGTCGCAAGCACCCAAAAATAAAATCTTACTTTGAAAAAATAAATATGTAGTAGTGTAAGTAAGACTCGATCCCACAGAGAATGATTATTTAATTTTATGTTTTTGCAAACAAAAATGGGGTTTTTTTTTTGAATTATTGCAGACACATTCTTTCCTACTTTTACCTTTTCATATCTTTTGAGTGCTTGTTTTCTTTTGTGTGTACACAATTCTTTCAGAAATCTAGCAAAGCGAGGTACTTGTTTAATAACATCTAATAATGGAATTTTTACCTCGCATTAATGAAAAGTTTCATATAAATCTGAATCTTTGTCATATTTCTTTTTTTCTGTTCAAGCGAGAGGAAAAGGTGGTACCGGTTTATAATCAGAGAGAGATGGAAATTTATGCTTAGGGGTACCATTGTCGCCTTCATCCATGTTATCTGCTTCTGCTTTGCTTTGCTCGTGTGGTGCAGACTCTATCTTTTCTGGAGTTTGGATCTATTTACCGCTTCTCAAAGTGATTGCTCTTGCGTTTTCTCTTGGATTCACCATTGTTTGAGAGGGTAATTTTCCGAAAGCTTGAGCCTCCAATCGACTAATTGCAGTTGCCATTTATCTCATTTGTGTTTCCAAATTCTGCATATTCGCCTTCGTTTCATGTCGAAACTGCAAATGTTCCTGTTGAAGTTGTAAAGTGTTAGTACTAATTTGTTTAACTATATCCTCTAAAGACATATTAGAATTAGATTATTGGCACTGTTGTTTGTTGGGATACGACTGCTTGTATTGTTGGTAGCTTGCAAAGTTCTGATTTGTGGGTTGATTCACTTGTGATTTTCCATAGCTGAAATTAGGATGATCTCTCCAACCTGAGTTGTACGTGTTCGAGTAAGGATCATATCTCCTTTGTGGTTGACCAGGGAAACCACCTGCTGCATTCGCTTGTTCATAGGACTCCTCTTGAAGAGTAGGGCACATATACATTGGGTGTCCTACTACAGCACAAATTCCACAAGCTTACACTTGTTATATATTACCTACAGCCACTTGACGAACAAGAGAAGTTAGACTAACAATTTGTTCTTTAAGTGAAGAAATTTCCACCTTATTGACATTCTAGGATGTAAAATTAAGCCTAGTGCTGAATTGTTGGGAATTAGCCGCCATGTTTGCAATCAGGTTTCTTGCAACTTCGGGAGTTTTGTCCACCAAAGCTCCGCCACTAGTAGCATCAATCATGCTTCTCTCCGTAGACATGAGCCCTTCATAGAAATATTCGATGAGAAGTTGCTCACTAATTTGATGGTGGGGGACAGCTTGCACACAATTTCTTGAACCGTTCCCAATATTCGTATAGGGATTCTCCATGGTTCTGTCTCACACCACAAATTTCTTTTCTTATGCTGGCTGCCCTTGAAGCTGGAAAATATTTCTCCAAGAATAATCTCTTCACTTCTTCCCATGTGGTTATACTTCCAGAGGGGAGATAGTAGAGCCAATCTTTAGCCAAATCTTTCAAAGAGAATGGAAAAGCTCGTAATTTGATCTGCTCTTCAGTCACTCCGGGTGGTTTCATGCTCGTGCATATAATATGAAATTCTTTTAAGTGTTTATGTGGGTCTTCGCCTGCAAGGCCATGAAAAGTAGGCAAAAAATGTATTAGACCAGACTTTAACTCAAAGGAAGTGTTATCATCTAGATTGGGAAAAGTTATGCATAAAGGTTGTTGGTGCAAATCAGGGGTCGCGAGTTCCTTCAAAGTTCGATTGCCAGCCATGTTGTCTTTTGCTTCAAGATTTGTTTGTCCTTCTTTCCTTAATCATCGCAAAGTTCTTTCGATTTCTGGATCAAACCTTAAATTACTTTGATTAGTAGAACGAGTTATGGTCATAAACAATCAATTAAGCTAGGAAATAAAAATAACTACAAAAAAATTACTAAAATAAAGTAAAAAACACAAAAATAAATAAATCAATTTCCCAGCAACGTCGCAAAAATTTGGTGTGATGTCGCAAGCACCCAAAAATAAAATCTTACTTTGAAAAAATAAATATGTAGTAGTGTAAGTAAGAGTCGATCCCACAAAGAATGGTTATTTAATTTTATGGTTTTGCAAACAAAAATTGGGGGATTTTTGAATCAAAGAAATAGTTTAAATAAAATTAACTAAAATAATTATGCAAGTAATTTAATGAAATAAATGAGAAGAAAAAGCCTTGGTTTAAGTTAATATCCACCATCAAGAATTTACAACTGATCACTGATGCAAAAATAAATCAATTAATATTTTGAAGATTCATCGTAGAAAGAACTACTCGTAGGTGGAATAATTTTTCTCCTCTTTCCTTAATTTTAGATAAGTAGAGTCACTTTGTCTAAATACCCTTACTATTAAACAACCTTCGGCACTTACTAAAGATTTAATTTAATAGCAGCATAAAGAATTAGAGAGATCGTTGAACTAAACAACACAAGTCACTTGTTTGCATTTAATTTAGATGAATATTCTTCCTAAGATAAAATAATCTTTTGATCTGCAAAACAATTATTAAACTTAGTTGTGTCACCAACAACAGTAGATTAATATGAATAATAAACTAGTAGCGCTCCTAGCAATTAAACGAATTAATCGAAAAATTAAGCATAGAAGAATATTCAATAATCAAAATATAAATTGAACAATTAAAATAAATTAGATCTCATAGTGTATAAATCTTGATGGCTTCAATCACTTAAACCAAGAAAAATAATTTAGCTACTCATAATTGTAGAGAACACTAAAGAATAGAAGAGAGAATTTTTATTCTAATGAGAGTTGTGTATTACATTGGGTCTCAAGCCCTCTATTTATAGGCTCCATAAACCTTCTAACTTGTCCAAACCCTAATAGGATTTACAATTAAAAATAAAAGAAAAATAAAATAATTTTTATCCTAATCCTAGTTAAGATTAAAATCCAATTTGGAATCAAAAAGTAGCAAAATTCGCGAAATAATCTGATTTGGACAATTAATGCGTCTGCCAAACACGGCCTTCGCTACAGTACTCGGTCGCCAGCTTTCGCGCATTGCGCGGATGCCTTCTTCTGGTGAAACGACGTCGTTCCGCTTTTCCATTGTGTTGCTGCTTGGCCGCGTATTGTGCGGTCTTTCGTTTGGTAATCAACACGACGTCATTCTGATCGTCGCTGCTGACTCCTTGCGCGCATTGCGCGCGGCCCTGTTTTCCGTTTATTTACGATTCTGCCACCGTGCACTGCTCAATTAAGAAATTGCCATCTTGCTTTTGCAGAATTTACAGATTTGCCCCTAGCTTATTTTTCCTACAAAATAAAAATACTATAAAAAAATTGAAAATACTATAAAAAAAAATAATGCATAATAATAAATAAAACACCTAATAGACATGCACAACAGGCCAGGCCAGGCCGGCCTGGCCTAGGCCTGGCAGGCTTTTTCCGTTGACCAGGCCAGGCCAGGCCTTGACTTTTAGGCCTGCAGGCCAGGCCGGGCCGGGCTTCTCCAAAAAAAATAGGGCCTGTTGAGGCCTGCGGGCCAGGCCTAGACCGAGAGAGAGACAGAGAAGAAAGAGAGAATGAGGGAGCCGCGAAATCGTCGGTTCCATATTTTTTTGTACGAACGTGTACAAAATTACAAATCAAGAAGACCAAATATTGAAAAATCCATCAAAATCACCATTTTTCATAATTTTTAGTATTGCTGCATAAAAATTAGAAATGACCCACAGTGATAATGACTATATAATTATATAATATAGGGTTGTCTGCAAATCACCATCACCCCAATTTGAATTAAATATTCACTCATAGACTAATAATCATATTATAATATAATATGATAAGAGAAATAGAAATACAATTTAGTATTTAGTGTATCCCAGTTCAGTATTCTTGTCACTTTACCAAAAATCGAGATAGACTTTAGCCAGGCCAGACCAGGCTTTTGACCAGGCCAGGCCAGGCTTTTGACCAGGCCAGGCCAGGCCGGGCCAGGCTTTTCCCCAGGCCAGGCCAGGCCAGGCCGGGCTTTTGCTCTAAAATCGTGGCCTGTTTAAAGCCTGCAGGCCGGGCCAGGCCGGACCAGGCCTTTGACCAGGCCAGGCTTTGACCAGGCCGGGCCAGGCCAGATCAAGGCCAGGCCTCAGGCCGCGGGCTTTTTGTGCATGTCTAAACACCTAAAATACTAAAAATAAATAAAAACACAAATAAAAAGAAATATAAAAATACTATAAAATTACCTAAAACCCTATAAAACCTATTAAAACCAAAATAAGCTAAATAATTAAACATTTAAGCACACAATAAATATAAAAACTAAGTATTAAAGAATAAAAATAGCATATAATTTAACCCTATCACACATCCTCCATGACCCATATTTATTTGGTACTAATAGAGCAGGTACAGCGCATGGGCTCATGTTTTCCCGAATATGCCTTTTCCATCAATGCCACTACTTGCTTTTGCAACTCTTCAAACTCTTTAGGACTAAGTCAGTAAGCTGGTCAGTTCGGCAAACTCGATCCTAGGATTAGGTCGATCTGATGTTGTATATTGATGAGTGAGTTTTATACCTATGAATTGAATACATTTAAGCTTGATAATTTGTGAATCTTTAAGTGTTTTATATGATTTTATATGTGTTTTTATGTTATTGTATAATATGGTGTATTATATCACGTTTAAGTATTTTATGTATTCTATGTCGTTTTGTGTAGTTTATTCATAATTTATATGTTAAGGGTTTGCTTAGTTGTATGTGTTTTTGTACCACATTGTATAGGATGTGGTGTTGTATTGCTTTTATGTGTTTCTATTTCATTTTGTAGGAATTATAATAAGGGCTTGGTGGATCAAGGCTTGAAATTGCCCGGTTCGCATTTTCCGCGCTCCGTTTACGCAGCACGTCCAATTTTGGACTTGTTCCTTTCTGAATATTCAATTTTGTAAAACATGAAAGTTGTAGGTCTACGAGTCGCCTTTCTAGAACATCTTGAATCACCTCAATCGGAGTTCTTATGAAGAAGATATACCCAAAACACTGAAGGAGACTGCAACAGTCCAAAAACCAAAATTAAACCTAGCTCCGCAGCAGTGGTTTCCACCACCGCAGCGGTCCTGGGGACTGCCAAATCAGTGTATTTGAGCGCCGCAGCGCTCCAGGGCAGCGCCCGGACCCGTCCAGTTCGCGATTTTCAACCTTTTTAAAGTCATTTTTGAGCCCTAATCTAGATATCTTTTCATTCTCTCTTAAAGAGAGGGAGGGAGGCGGCTTGAAAGCTTATTAGGACCTCAAGAACAAGTCCTAATCAATGATTGAAGGGCTTGGATTGGAGGATTAAGCTTGAAGATTGGATTCCAAATTGGTTTTCTCTCTCCTTTCTTTTCCTTTAATTTTGCTTTTTATGATTTGATGAATATCTTGTTGGTGGGATTTAGTTTCCATGTAATGAACTAGATTTCCATTCTAGGGTTGTAATGGAACCCATTGTGTGGTTTTGATTGATTATATCTCTCTTGAATGATTGTTTGGCATTTGTGGTTGGTTTGTCATATTTAGTTATTCATGTATTAATTGCTAGACATAGTAATTGATTTGGTACCCTATATGAGATTGACAGATGGAGTATAGTAGGATGGCCAAAGATATGATGACATATGTTATGTATTTGCTTTTAGGATTGAATGCATAATTTGTATAAAGGATAGACATATACCTTTGTGCCATGTGTAGCCAATGGGAGAATTTGTGCTTGAAATCCTCGTTATTGTTAATTCTCATAGACATATGGTGAATTGCTTTGCTTGGATGTTCCCGTCTGAATCGACAGATTTAGATAGGATTTGTTTACATGTTATCGGAAGAGACATGTAAACGTTATAATGAATTCTCGGTTAACTATTCACTATGTCCATGTAATTCAAGAGATTTATATGATTAAGCATACTTAGGGGGAAATTGCAATCCTAGCTTGTGTCCTTTTGAATTTCAGTCGGTATTAGTTAGTTAATTGTTAATTACATTTCTTTATACCAAAAACCTCTTCGTCGAATTAGAACCAAGTTGATTTACTTTTAATACTTTGCTTATATTAATCATAACTCCTTGTGGGATCGATACTTTACTTTCATTATATTACTTGTTGACCGCGCCTACTTGCGCGTTGCATTCATTCAAACGAATTCGGAATCGCGTACTTTTGATAGGTGCCGATTTCGCTCAGCAAGTTTTTGGCGCTGTTGCCGGGGAGTTATGAAATAATATTTTGCAAATATTAATTTTTGTCTTCTTAGTTTTAATTTAGGCGATTTTTCTTTTTGTTTATTGTTTTTATTTCATTTGCTTGATATGGATGCACTTATGGAACTAATGACTGCACGAGTTGAGACTTTTATAGGTACGGTTGATACTTTCGGGGGTCAACTTATTCAAAATGCTTACAATCAACAGGAGTCCAATTACTCCCCAAGCTATTATCATCAAGAATCGCATTATCGTCTAGACTCTTCATGGAACAACAACAATCATGTCCAAATGTTTGATCCATGGATTTCAAACCAACCTAAAGTCTCATATGAGCCTCCACCACCGCAAGAGCAATATTCTAATGTGGAGAGTCTTCTTGCCACATTGATAGAGAAAAATGAAAAGAGACAACAAGAAGAAGAATATTTGAGATTGGAGGAAAATCTTACCACAACCATTGAGCAAGACGAGATGACGATGAACACATATACGCTCTCATCTCAACCTCCACCACAAGAAGAGGATGAATCTAAGTTGGAGGAGCGCCTTGTCAAATACATAAAGAAAATTGGGATGAGAATGAACAATCAAGAGTCATCAATTCAAATTCTTGCTAATCATGTGGAACAACTCACAAGCACTATCAATTTTAGCCCACAAGATGATTTACCTTACGTCGTAGAGTCTATTCTTGAAATGGTGGGTAAAGAGAAGTGTTGGGATGATTTACTAAAAGGTGGTGAGGAGTTCTAAGTTGAAGTTGGTGATGATGAGACGTGTTCACATCCGGTTATGGAAGATGACGTGGAAAAAGAAAAATTGGATGGTGATGATCAAGCAAGGGAGTCTACTGTTTTGATGCAAGACTCGAGTGTGCCTCTTATGCAGTTATTGCATCCCATTAAAGATTTTGTGGAATGCTTCCGGATTGAATTTGCGGAAGAAGATGAGGAACTGACGAAATTCAAGTTTGGAGGGCTTAAATCATGCACACACGCCGACGAACGAAAGGAAATGACTAAAAGGTGACATGATGTGACCATCTTCGCGCGTAATCCGGATTGAACAAGGAGTAGTCCGACTGAGGACTATTGATAAGTAGGTTTTATACCTACTATTTCGATGCCAACTTGCTTTGACTTTCGCTTGTTCTCATTAGTTTTTATTACTTTTCATGCTTTTATGTCTCTTTTGTAGGTTTCATGCTCCATAGCTCTTTATTGGCCGTTTCCGTCATTTTGTGGACAAACCGGCGTGTTTTGGACTAGAACTTGTGCGGGGAGGAAGAATTGCAGTTTTTGGGGCAAAAATGGTTCAATGCGGGAGTGATATGCGCGATGATCGGATGCAGCAAAAAAGAAGGCACAAATTCCAAGACTGGTGCACAACGCAGCTGCGCCTCAATCCTTCACAAATACGGCGCAGCTGCGCAGTAGCTCTACAGGCTGTTTGACTGGTGCACGGCATAGCTGCGCCGAATTCCTTCACATTTGCTGCGCAGTCCTTTTGATGCCTTGTTGACTGCCGTGAGGCGCAGCTGCGCCCCATCTCAGTACAAACACGGCGCAGCTGCACCGGTCCTTCGCTCCAAAATCTGAGAAGACTTATTTTAAACGGGCCAATCACAAACTTCTTGCTACAGTGATCGGGCATGAAGCGCTTGAGGCTATATATATATCAGTAGTATCAGTCCAAGCCATATATAGAAGATAAGATAGAGAAAAGTTAGGTCAAAAGGAAGAGGAGAGAGCTCATTGTCATTTCATTCTTTGTTCTCTCTTGTTCCTAGTGATTTAGCTAGAGTAGTTTAGCTTAGGGCTGGGCATTGGAAGTTTGAAGCATTGTGTCAACATTAGAACTCCGGATTTGAAGAAGAGAAACCGAGCTTTGCATTTCTTAACTCTTGTTTTCTCTTTCTTTTCATTTGTAGCTCCAATGTATAAACATTTGTGGATGATGGTTGTTATTTCTATTATGAACTAACTTCTCTTATGGGATTATAATGAAACCTAGGGTTTAGTTCAATTTGTTATGCTTCCTTGTTTTGGCTAAATGATTATGTATGGATTGTCTAATGTGGTTTATTTTAATTGTTTAAATGCTTGATCATCATTTACCTTGTTAACTCTCACGGAACCGAGATGGGGAGTGTGAGTTTAGAACCGACCATGTTAGCTTGTGTTCATGATTTCACATGACGTTGAATTGCATGATTAGTGCTAAGGATAGACATATACCGAAGCACCACACGTAGTCTTTTGAAAACTTGCGCTTAAACCCGTTTTTCTCTAAGTCACATAGACATATAGTGATTTAATTAACTTGGGTGTTCTTTCCCGTTCTGTTGCCCTTCGGGTCGGATCTGGGTTGGATATGGGTATGATGCAACGAGAGTTGGTCATGCTTTAGTTTCGTGTTTTCGACTAACAATCCGAGATAATCAGTTAGGTTTAATAGGAAGTAGCACAGTTGAATGACGCCCTAGGTGAAGTTATAATCCCATACCTCCTTTGTCTACTTAATTCGTTCATTAATTAGTTGTCTTTAATTTTCATAACTTAAATTCAATTCACAATTCCTTGATTTACTTGACACTGTTTAAAGAAACCAAAATAATTATAAAACTGCTGCATGATAGTGTAATAGCTATCCATAGTCCTCGTGGGAACGATACTTTACTTACTTTATATTACTTGTTGACCACGTGCACTTGCGTCTAAGTGTTGATTTGTCATGCGTACGGTTTGACACCCAACAACTATAACTTAAGCGCTGTTTGGGAGGCACCCCAAATGTTTAATTTAATTCATGTTATTATTTTTTATATTTAGTCATTTTTGCTTTAGTTTGATGTGCTAAATACTTTTTTATATAGTATATTAGTATAATTATAATTATAATTAAAATTTTAGCTTTATAGCTAATTGCAATTTCTATGTTTTTGAGTTAAATTTGTGATTAGTTATTTAGTTTTTGATAAATTTATGTTAAACTTTCAGGTACTATCAAGGTAATGCTTTAATGTGGAATCAGTTGAACAAGAAAAAAAATTCTGGCAGAAGCTTTGACCGCCGCAGCGGTGCCCTGCTACCGCCGCAGCGGTGGTCACCATGGGTTTAAATTTTTAAAGCAAAAACATTCATCGCCACAGCTCTCACATTCACCGCCGCAGCGGTCGTTCGACATTTCAGGAAAAAAAAATATATACCCCAGTCGGGGTTTATTTCAAGCCAGCATTCTGCGCGGCATTCCCTCTCAAAAGCCTTGCTTCCTTAAACTCTCCCAACCATCACTCCCATCATATTCTTGCACCAAATTACAATACCTTCCAATCGTAAGCCACATTGAGGATCAAAACCACAATTGTTACACTCTCTCTCCTCAATTGTGAAAAGTTATACCAACTTTTTCTATTGTGCATTTTCTATGGTTGTTTTGACTGTGGATTGGGGAAGTTGTTGTGGGCTTCGTGCTGTATTGATAAACCCTCAATTTGGGTGGCTAATTCATGTTTGGGAGATGTTATGTCCAATTTGTGGCAATAGAGCGCACACCAAGTGTTTGACAAAATTCCTCAAAGAGAAAAATTTGGGTTGCCTATAGATTTCTTTAATCATCACTTGGGATATCTTCTTGGGAGTACAGTGCATCGAATTGGGACCAAAAAGAGCAACTTAGGATCGCCGGCGTTTTGGCAACAAAGAGGCCAACAAAGCTTTAATCTCGGAGAGACTTATGCTTGCTCCCGACTATCCTCCAGACTCTCCTGATGATGAGGTCCATGCCTGAGTCATGTTCAGGGAAGTTCCTCTATTTTGTATTTCCATAACTTACATTGCAAACAATGTGGAGTTTAAGTTTGGGGGTAGTTGCATGCTTATTCTGTATTTATGTTTTTCTTGTTGTCTGGAATAGGATTGCATGATAGTAAATTTTCGTTGCATGATAGTTTAATTTGTTAATTAAGTATGCATGTTTGAAAAAAAAAAATTAAATTAAAAAATCAATATATATATATATATATATATATATATATATATATATATATATATATATATATATAAATGCTAAAAAGTTTTTTGTTAATTTTTGTATTTTGAATTTTGTGGGTATATTCTCTGCAAACCCTCACGAGACAAAACTCGTCCTCTTGGCCAACCTCGGGGTTTAACGGCTTGTTGCACGCGCTAAGTGCAACCGTGTTTCCTACGAAAATGGATTTATATGTGTTATTTTTGTTTTATTTTCGTCGGTTTATGTTGTTTTGTTTGTTTTATGTTCGTTTATTTTTGTTTTTGTTTTATTTTCTTGTGTTTTTGTTTTTGAGTCGTTGTAGTTTAGGTTTGAGTCTCTTGAGCGTTGAGTTAATCTGAATTGAACCATAATCGAGGATGAGGCAAATGATTATTTGAGTTATAACTCATAGAAAATTGATTAGTGTCGCTTCGTCTGTGTGCTTGACTTACTGTTGATTTTTACATTACTTGCGATCCCTTTTTCTTTGAGCACATATCCATTTCTAATGAATTGATTATTTGCTTAGAGGCGGTGTATTTGACTGCATGTTTATTGAGATAATCTTTTACTTTAAAACTCGTATATGCATCACTCGAAACGATTTCTCATGTTTGATTTGTCTATAGCGTGAGATGAAGCGTAAAACGCACTCACATATTTAAAAAAAAAGAAAAAAAAAAGAAAAAAAGAAAAAAAGAAAAAAAAAACAAACAAAAGAAAGATGTTAATAAATATAATAAATTACTTGACTAGTCAAGTTTTGTGGCCTTTATTGCTCGAGTTAATAGGCTCTTAGGGGTGTCTTTACACCTAATGCCCTAAAGCCAACTGGTTTGGGAGTCATTAGTCAAACACTCGTTAAATGGGTAACTCGGTAGAGCCTAATGGAATGAGACATTGCACATGTCAAGATTAATTTTGTTTTAACTTATCTGCTGGGACTAGTATAGAGTGATGTATTATGCATGTTGTTTTAAGTTTTAGATTTTTTTGTTAAGGTAATTTGTCTACAAGAACCCCTCTGAGTGATGATTAGTGTGTTGTAAATGGTTCACACACACACGGGGGTCATTAGTATAGTATGCCTAATATGTAAGTTAAAATTCTAGACTTTGCAATATTTTAAAATTTTCTTGTAATTATAACTTGAAATAATCCATAAGGCCAAATTTGGTTGTCTTATTAACTCTCTGCTAGAGTTTATTGTTTTTGTTTGTATAGTTGGTATTGTTTTGCTTGAGGGCAAACAAATGTTTAAGTTTGGGGGTATTTTGGTTATTTAATGTTATATGTATGCTTAGAGTACTCCTGACCTTCGTAATTTGTGATTCTTCAAGTAATTTCCTGTGATTTTTAACTAGTAGAATTTTATTTTTTTTTATCTATTTATTTAGTTATTTTGTTTTATTTAGTGAGTCTTTGTTTTGCTTGAGGACAAACAAATGTTTAAGTTTGGGGGTATTTTATTTTGGTTATTTAATGTTATATGTATGCTTAGAGTACTCCTAACCTTCGTAATTTGTGATTCTTCAAGTAATTTCCTGTGATTTTTAACTAGTAGAATTTTTTTTTTATTTTGATCTATTTATTTAGTTATTTTGCTTTTTTTAGTGAGTCTTTGTTTTGCTTGAGGACAAGCAAATGTTTAAGTTTGGGGGTATTTGATGAGTGAGTTTTATACCTATGAATTGAATACATTTAAGCTTGATAATTTGTGAATATTTAAGTGTTTTATGTGATTTTATATGTGTTTTTATGTTATTGTATAATATGGTGTATTATATCACGTTTAAGTATTTTATGCATTCTATGTCGTTTTGTGTAGTTTATTCGTAATTTATATGTTAAGGATTTCCTTAGTTGTATGTGTTTTTGTACCACATTGTATAGGATATGGTGTTGTATTGTTTTTATGTGTTTCTATTTCATGGCTTGGTGGATCAAGGCTTGAAATTGCCCGATTCGCATTTTCCGCGCTCCGTTTACGCAGCAGCCAATTAACGTCCAATTTTGGCCTTGATCCTTTCCGAATCTTCAATTTTGTAAAACATGAAAGTTGTAGTTCTACGAGTCTCCTTTCCAGAACATCTTGAATCACCTCAATCGGAGTTCGTATGAAGAAGATATTCCCAAAACACTGAAGGAGACTGCAACATTCCAAAAATCAAAATTAAGCCTAGCGCCGCAGCGGTCCTGGGGACTGCCAAATCAGTGTGTTTGAGCGCCGCAATGCTCCAGGGCAGCGCTCGGACCCGTCCAGTTCGCAATTTTCAGCCTTTTTAAAGTCATTTTCGAGTCCTAATCTAGATATCTTTTCATTCTCTCTTAAAGAGAGGGAGGGAGGCGGCTTGGAAGCTTGTTGGGACCTCAAGAACAAGTCCAAATCAAGGATTAAAGGGCTTGGGTTGGAGGATTAAGCTTGAAGATTGGATTCCAAATTGGTTTTCTCTCTCCTTTCTTTTCCTTTAATTTTGCTTTTTATGATTTGATGAATATCTTGTTGATGGGATTTAGTTTCCTTGTAATGAACTAGATTTCCATTCTAGGATTGTAATGGAACCCATTGTGTGGTTTTGATTGATTATATCTCTCTTGGATGATTGTTTGGCATTTGTGGTTGGTTTGTCATATTTAGTTATTCATGTATTAATTGCTAGACATAGTAATTGATTTGGTACCCTATATGAGATTGACAGATGGAGTATAGTGGGATGGCCAAAGATATGATGACATATGTTATGTATTTGCTCTTAGGATTGAATGCATAATTTGTATAAATGATAGACATATACCTTTGTGCCATGTGTAGCCAATGGGAGAATATGTGCTTGAAATCCTCACTATTGTTAATTCTCATAGACATATGGTGAATTGCTTTGCTTGGATGTTCCCGTCTGAATCGACAGATTTAGATAGGATTTGTTTACATGTTATCGGAAGAGACATGTAAACATTATAATGAATTCTCGGTTAACTATTCACTATGTCCATGTAATTCAAGAGATGTAATTCAAGAGATTTATATGATTAAGCATACTTAGGGGGAAATTGCAATCTTAGCTTGTGTCCTTTTGAATTTCAGTCGGTATTAGTTAGTTAATTGTTAATTACATTTCTTCATACCAAAAACCTCTTCGTCGAATTAGAACCAAGTTGATTTACTTTTAATACTTTGCTTATATTAATCATAACTCCTCGTGGGATCGATACTTTACTTTCGTTATATTACTTGTTGACCGCGTATACTTGCGCGTTGCATTCATTCAAACGAATTCGAAATCGCGTACTTTTTATAGGTGCCGATTTCGCTCAGCATATAGCCCTCATCGGGGGCAATCCCAGTGGAAGCTCTCCGAGCATTAAGTCAGCAAACTCTGGGAGTAACTTCTGCACATCGGCTTTCATTTATTTGTTTTCAATGTCCGAATAGCCCTCACAAGGTAGTAAGTTATACATAACACCTTCCTGATTAACTTTAGTCATAAACCTGGACAACGACAAGAAATTGCTAATCCCGACTACTCGGGTCGTACAGCTTTCCTCCAGTCGTGGGGCTAACATAATCTTCTTCCTTTTAATGCTTAGAGAATAAGTGTTCTTCCGACCATCATGCTTCTGTCGTATTGCCACGGTTGTCCTAATAATACATGACACACATCCATAGACACCACATCACACCAAGCGTTGTCAAAGTATTTCTTCCCAACGGAGAATGAAACTAAACTCTTCTTATCAACAGTTACTTTGTTACCTTTGTTTAACCATGACAACTTGTAAGGTTTAGGTTGTCGATCTGTTTTCAGCTGTAGTTTTTGAACAGTTTCTTCAGACACCACGTTTTCATAACTTCCACTATGACGCTCCCAGATCTGGGCCTACATAGCCCAATTTGAGACGCCATAAAATACACGGTAACTAAAACAAACACTACATAGAACAGAAATACAGAACTTAATAATACACAACTAAGTCTTCACTATTATTATCACATTATATACAACATGTGAAGACTACTACAGCTATCTCTCGGACCTTCACTCAATTCCCAGGCTAAACCCAGTTATTCTCTCATTTCCTGAAGAACAATGGAACAAAAAAGAAAGGGTGAACTCAAATAGCCCAATAAGAAATATCATGACTAAGATAACAATGAGTAAATTATCATTAGCCTTCAACAGTTGAGTTCTTGATAGAATACAATAAATAATAAGTTTTAGATCAATAGTAGCTGCGGAATGAGTAATCCATTAGAAGAATTATGTAGACTATAGTGTCCACTAGCTTTTCTTTTTAAGAAAAAAGATAAGCTAGTCATGATAATATAAATTCACAGTTGCTGATCATAATTATGTAAGTCAATAATTTATCTTTGCACTACAGGCCAAAGATATTCAAATATAACACCAATGGTCATGATCATACTAGTCTTCAGCCTTTGGTCATAATCATACCAAGCAACAATTCTTCTTTACCCCAGGCCAAAGAGAACATTCAACACGTCCTAAAAGACACACAATAATTATATCGCCTTTATCTTATCATCTCTGCCCCAGGCCGCAGATATTCACAACAACAGTGATATAAATGATGAACAAAAGAAACATGATGATCAATAAATATCGAAAGTTTATCATTTTACTTTATGTAGATTCAAATAATGTTCAAATTGTGAACATAATGTGGATTCAAATTCAAGAATGATATTCAAAATCCACAGTTCAGAATAACAGTTAAAGTTCAATAGAAAATTTTAAAAAAATAGGAAGGTTCAATTGAAATGATATTAGATTAAGCGCAAACTATTAAGGAACATATAATCATTTCAGAAAATTTTACCAAATAGTACTTACCATAATAAGTTAAGAGTATAAAAAGAATGATACCCCTTACCGTAGTAAGTATAAATGATAGATAGAAATTAATACATAGAAAGAAATGACACATTTTACGAGTAAGGAAGAAACGATATTATTTTCGAGAATCAAAGAATAATAATCCCTTACCGTAGTAAATTTAAATAGTGGAAGATAAAAAAAAATGGTATCCCTTACCTTAACACGTGACTGTATATGAAGTTGATCAACCTATATATTTATAATTTAATTAGTAACTACCACATATAATTTCATGGTGTATACCAATTCGTATGAAATTATCAAAAGTGATTTGATAGAATAAAGTAGAATAACTTCAATATAGTTTTTGAAAGAAAATAATATTTCAAAATAAATCTTCCAAATGAAGTTTTTCAAAATAAATTTTCTAAAGGAAGAGTCTTTCTAAAAGAAGATTTATAAATACCGTGTGATGTGTGTGGTTACTTATATAACTTTTATAAAAAAGACTTACTTGAACAGTACTCGTACGCTTACAGATCTTCACAAATACTTAAGATGACTTTAGCACACTCAAAAAGAACTTACACAAAATAATATTTAGAGAGTGAAAGAAGGAATAAGCAAGAAAGTTTTATGAAAAATCCTTAAGTTAAGACCTCTATTTATAGCCAAAAATCTTATCATAAGCTAAGATTTTCTAATTTAATCCAAACCGTATATTTCAAGATAATGTTTAATTCATACCACTCATTTCATCTTTTAAAATTTTCTTAATCTAAACCATTCATTTAAAGATCATCTTTAATCTACACCGTTCATTTCAAATTCTATAATTATTACATTATCTTTAATCTATACCATTCATTTCAAATTTCCTTTAATCTATACCATTCAATTAACTTTATATATATGAAACAACTAACTTTATAAATCAACTAATTTTATATATAAAACAATTAACTTTATATAAATCAACTAACTTTATATATAAAAATAATTAACTTTATATAAATCAACTAACTTTATATATAAAAACAACTAATTTTATATAATATATCATAATAAAATAATTTACTTCACATAATTTATATAAAGTAAATAACTTTATATAATTTATTATAATAAAAACAAGTAAATTTATATAATTTATTATAATAAAAATAAATAACTTTATCAATTCAATTATTCAACAATAATTCACAATTATTCATTATTATGACTAATTGTTATAAATGCATTGTAGTTGACTTTCTGAGTTAGATACTCACAATACAAGCAAAAAAATTAACTAATAATGTAATACAATAATTTAATTAACATCATAATAGAGATAACAATAATGTAGAAAATAAGTGAAAGAAAGAGTATGTTACTTTGTAATGATAATTATTGATTCAGTAATGTAATTTACTGTGTATATGCTACTGTGATAATTATCAGTTCAATAATATGAATTATTATGCATGTGACAATTATTGGTTCAATAAAGTCAATATAGTACAATAGTCACTTTATCAGTTTAATAATATGAAATACTATGCAATACCGTGTGCTACTGTACAATACCATATGCTACTGTACAATACTGTGTGCTACTGTGCTATACCGTGTGTTAGTGTAATACCGTATGTTACTATTCCTTTACCACCGGGTATTTTAACAGTTAAAAGTGATAGTATCGTTGACTATTTTTATTTAGAAAGGTTACATATGTCGTTTTCTATATCCGATAATATTTCTTTGTGGGGGGTCCACCAATATTATTTCAGCGTCGTCGTACGAATCGAATATTCTCCGACAGAACGAATATTTCCTGACAAAACGAATATTCTCCGATAAGATAAAATTTTTACAAATATTTCTTAATTTTCACTTTTATCAATTTATTTATTTACCGTTTTAGAAGAACATATATAAAGAAAAATTAAATTTATATTTCATAAAAGTCGGGGTTTTACAACCTCCCCTACTTATGAAATTTTGTCCCTAAAATTGACGTACCTGGTATTTCGTAGAGGTAAAGATACTTAGATTTTATTTTAGATTCTAGCTTCCAGGTCATTTACTCAGTATCTTGGTTCCTCCATAAAACCTTGACTTGAGATATAACCTTTGAGCGTAGGATCTGCTCTTTCTTATCTAAAATCTTGGTAGATACCTCATCGTACGTTAAATCTTCTACTATAACGTCTGGCTCTAACTCAATGATGTGATTTGAATCATTCATATATTTAAGTAGCATGGATATGTGAAAAACATTATAAATGCGAGACATATTTGATGGTAAGGCTAATTTGTAGGCCACAGATCCAACTCGGTCTACAATTTAAAATTGGGTCAGTCAATCGAGGGTTGAGCTTTCCTCTCCTTTTGAATCTCGTAACTCCTTTCCATGGAAAACACGTAAGAATACATGTTCTCCGACATTGAAACTTTCATCCATTCGATGCAGATCAGCATAACTCTTTTGTCGTTCTTGTACGGTTTGTATTCGTTGTCGAATTGTTTGGATCTTTTTTATTGTTAAGTGTACCAACTCAGGTCCTAATAATTTTGCTTCTCCTACCTCATTCCAACATACTGGAGAGCGACATTTTCGTCCATACAAGGCCTCAAATGGAGTCATGCCTATGCTTGCTTTGTAACTGTTGTTGTAGGAGAATTCAACCAATGACAAGTACTTGTCCCAACTTCCCTTGAAGTCTAGTACGCAAAGTCTCAAAAGATCTTCGAGAGTATGAATCATCCTTTAAGATTGTCCATCCGTTTGAGGATGGTATGCAGAACTAAATCGTAGCTCAGTGCCTATAGCTTTTTGTAGACTGATCTAAAAGCGTGAAGTGAATCTAGGATCTCGATCAGAAACTATTAATGACGAATCTGCAAATCTTGTCGGCCACAATACAAGTGGTATGAAAGATGTTAGTTCTTAGCTAATCTTCTTCAGACGTATCCTTAGGGGTCAATAAGCTCTTGTGAATGACTAGCATCTCCTGCCCATCACCGTACAACATATCTTCTTCTCCACAGTCATCGTATACAGGCTCGTCGAACTCCTCGGCTTCTTCCATCACATTTTCCTCGATTAGAAGATTTTTACCCTTTGATTGGCAGGCTTTCTACACTCATTAGCCCGATGGCCTGACACACCACATCGAAAACATTTAATACCAGGAACATAGTTACTTTGTGGTTGTGGTACCGAACGGGTTTGTTGAGAGGATACATGTAACGATATGTAATTTTGATAAATATTATAAATAAATAATGAAGTTAGATTTTTGAAATGTGTCAAATATTTTGGGACAAACAAATTATGAACTATTTTATTTTATAATGATAGTCAATCTTAATATAATTAATTTAGAGTAAATTGAATTTGAAATGGATTAAAAATGAAGGAAAAAGAATTTTTCAAGTATAAAAGTCTAAGATTTTTGAAAATTGTCCAAAGTACCCTTGACAACTTAAGAAATGACATTGGTGTCCTAGTTGTGTTTAATGTCCATTATATCCTTACTTGGGAATGAGAATTGACTTCATTATCCTTAACTATGCATGGTTTAAACTACCTAAATATGGTTAAGTGTTGAAAGTTATACAACAACTTATGTATGTATATATGTTGTAAGTATTAGCTAGGTTATTCATTTCATTTCATTTATTTATTTTTTGCCTAAGTGTTGAAAGTTCTTCATAGAGAGAGAATGAGAAGCTAGGGTTTGTCTTGAAAGCTTAAGAGATTGCAAGGAAGGTGTTCAGGAGAAATAAAATTAATTACAAAAGTGGATCATCCTGCTCTAAGAAGCTTTATAGCAAGAAAAAAAAAAGAACTCAAAGAAGGTTTAAAAGTGTTCTTACCTTAAAACTTTTTATCTATGTGTTTATATTTGAGAATATGTGTAGTCATGTATGTATTTATGGGTAAAAGTGTGAGTTATGTGAGTTTATATGCTATGTGAGTGATTCATGAGAAAACCCTAAGTACTAGGGTAATATTATAAAGGTGGTAGGTGTATACATGCATGTATTCATAGCTAGAAAGTATGGTTTAAAGAAGATTATGTTCTATGTGTTGGTATTTTTAGTGAAACCCTAGATTAAAGGGATGAATATGTTTAAAACACGTGTAATTACTTGTTAGATGGCATAATAGGTTCTTTAAATGATGAAAATCACGACTTGTATGTGAAAATATAACATGAAGTAATTTTGACCATGTAAACCAATTAAAAAGTGGTAATATATGTTAGAAGGTGTATATAAATGTTATATGAATATACAAAGTTAGTAAATAAGTTTGTGATAAAGTATATAGTATATGGAGTTCAATAACTCAAGTATAAGTTTTAAGGTAAATTTTGTTAAGTTGACAAAATCCTACAAAAGGATAATTTTTGGCCATTTTGAGTAATTAATGGTAAGACAAAATCGAATGACTAATTTTTATGTAAATACACGTGTTCGTGTTGATTTGGTAGTCATTTGGTGTTTATGGCGATAAAAGTGAATTTTAGGCATTTAAAAACGTTTGCCGGCACCTAAAATGGAAAAGTTGAAAAACTAATGTCATTTGGAAATGTAATTGATTTTTGAATGCTTGGACAAGTCATATATATGTTACGTATGCTAAATTATGCGTTGGAATAGAGAAATGCAATGTATGACCAAAAATAACATGAGAAACAATTGGGGGAAAAAATCTAAAAATCTAGTGTCTGCAGTCGGCGCCGGGGTGAGGTGTTTTGCTCTAAACACTGCGTCAGGGCATAGTTAATTGAGAGCTTCTGTCTGGGGGAGAGATGCTCCCCATCGGGACGCAGTGTCATGGTTTTAAAAAAAAAATTATTTTGAACCAAAAATGAAATGTTTTGATCTTATATGATAGGGACATGTATTGTAAACCTTAAATTGATAAAAAAAAAATGATCAATGTGGTAGGTATTAAGGTATGAATGAACAACGTGTTATATGTTAGGTTAAATGTTAAGGTAAAGCATGTAAATATATGTAACTAATGCATGGACCAACATCATGGTTATGTAGGTCATAAACGGGATAAGATATTAACGGTAAAAGTAAACGATGACAAAGGCAAGTGTTCTATTCGAACTCTCTTTTGTATCTCATTTGACAATTATGTATGTTGTGTATTCTTGTAAATCATTTTTTGAAGTTTATTCATTATTGAATTGTTTTGCGAGAGGTCGATGCCATTCATATCCGGCTAGACATATGTGATAATTCATTTGGAATTTAGATATCCATTGTTATGTTCTCCAATCCATATTATTGTGGTGTTGAATCTATGAAAATGTTGTAACAGAATAACCCTTATAAAAATGGGATAAAATATAAGGATATAAATCCTATGGCGCGGTTGTGTCGTTAGATGGTTATGTTATGCATAATATAAGGTACGATAGACTGACCACCAAAAGTAATATCTAAAATGAAATGCAGTCTTATAACTGAATTGGGCAGTATCAGTCTTTACGATTGGTATTATTTTTAATGAGTTCTTGGTATTATGACCGTACAACAGATAATGTTTCAAATTAAATGCAGAAGAATTTTATGCTATGGTTTTAAGTCTCTTCACAGTAGCGTTGAATCGTTGAAGCTAATTGAAAAAGTTTCTTCTATTATTTTTGAGATATCATGTCATTACTTGTTTATATACTTGCTGAGCTAGTTTATGCTCATTCTAGCTTTAACGTGATATTTTAGTTAAGTCCGAACAGGCAAAAGGTTCAGGAATTGATAAAGGAAAGGGGAAAGGGAGCAACCAGTTGATGTTTAGATATAGGACTTTTGTAAATGTAATATTTTTATAATATGTCAGGTAGTTAATGTTTTACAATGTATAAAGGTCTGTAAACCTGGGGTAGTTATATAATATTGTAAATTAAGTTATTGTATTCTTAAATGAATGGATGTGAATGAATAGTAGAATAGTATCGTGAGCACTGAACCCGAGATTCAAGGAACATGGATTTTGGGGCGCCATAATACTGACCTATTGATTGGGTTATTCGTCATCACTGGCCTTCTGTTCTGTTATTGTTCTACATCTCGGGCTCTCTGATAAGTTTCAAAAACAGTCCACATCAAATGAAGGCTGAAAACATCTTACAAGGATTGCCGTAATCCACGAACATATCTCACTACCAACTGCTTTTCTGTCTCGGATAGATCATTTTGGGCTATTAATTGGTAGAACTCTTCAGTGTACTCATCCACTGTCTTGGTTCCTTGTCTTAACAAGTGCAACCGCTTAAACAAGGATTGGGTATAGCCGGAAGGAAGGAAGTGGCTCTGCATTTTCTTTTTCATCTTCTTCCAATTTGTGATTTTAGATATACCTTGTCTCTCTCGTAAGTATTTTAAGTACTCCCACCAAGTAAACGATCTTCCCTTGAGCTTGATAGCAACCAATTTCACCTTAAGGTCCTCTGGAACCTTCTTGTACTCGAAGATCCTCTCAACTTCGTTCATCCAGTCGATGAACCCTTCTGCCTGAAGCGTACCAGAGAACAATTCCACCTTGAAACCCAAATCCCGACGATGATCGATTTGACCACGTCGTTCCCAAAACTGTTCCCTACGCTGGTAAGGATTATCGAAACGAGACTCAGAATTCAATTCCTCTTCTTCACGATCAAGGTATGGGACCTCCTCATTCAGAACTCGTCCACAACTAAGACCTTGCTTTGTTTTAATTCTGCAACTTGTTTCAGCAAATCCTCAATCATCACGACCTGAAAGTTACGATCACGATAAGGGAGTTTTTCAGCCGGAATCGGTCCACGATGGCCACGACCACCGATCATTGAAACCAGTGAGTTCTAACCTCCAAAAGAATGTTGAGCTCTGATACCAAACTGGCATCGGGTACAAGATAGCGATTATCCTGTAGGCAAGGCAAACAGAGAAATTCACAGAAAAATAATCGAAAGAAAGAAGAATACCCAAAATAAACTCAAATAGAATTCTTTAGTTCTTTCAATTTTAAAATTATCAAAAAATATGTATCCCCCTAATTAACCCACAAGCCGGGTTATATAGCTGAAATGTGATTGGGCACTAAGAAAAGAAAATATCCTAAAAGGAATATTCTGAAAAATACTGCGTAACAAACTTTGACAATTCCTTCAGATAGTGCCACGTAACTGGTCCCCAACTAATACCACATTTTCTACACACGCTCTCTAACCAGCTCACGCGAATACTAATATTTCTTAATATTTAGCAACATAATAACAGAAAAGGTTTACAATAATTGTTACTAAAAATGATAAAAGAAAGTAAACAAAAAGCATAGCTAATAATACTAATAATAATAATAATAATAGTGCCGAGGTTGAGCTGCCCAGATTCAAACTGCCAAGGTCAGGCTGCACGACTCCAAGGTGATGACTGACCCTCTATTACGTGTCCGAGGTCCCCGAGGCCATCAATGTCTGCCTTTCTTGCTCCGATCTCTCTTTCCCAGATATTCTAGTGCTACCAATGCACTGTCTGACAAGTCATCGTTATCGTTATTGTCATTGGATGATCCTGCATTAAAAGCTCCAATTTTTTTACCACTTTGTTCAAAGTTAAAGCATTATAGTCAAACAATGTAGTTCGCTAGCCAAGGAAGAACTAGAGAAAATGGACTTAAAAGGAGACGAGTGTCGATCAGTGTCATTTATTGTATTATTAATTAGTAGTATGGTTAAAATTTTATACATAATCAAATTTCTATATGATTTATTTGGTTATTAGAGTTTGTAATTTCGAACGCATCATAACATATTTAATACGTTGTATAATTGTCCTAAACGCTACATTTGGAAGTTAAATACATTGTATAAGTGCACAAGAATTAAGAAAATAATTATATAACATTAAATATAATATCAATCGTCTATAATACCCTTAAATCCTCATAATTACCATAGGAGTAGTAATAATCTCATCATGTCTCTCATCTGTACTCCCATAATTAAGGTAATATTTTTCCATAATTTTTTCCTAAAAAAACTCATTTGTCTCATTTACTCTCTCCCTCCCCATAAAAACAACTTATCCATTCTCTCTCTCTCACCATTTACGGTACTCTACTTAAAAACTTCAGTTTCATATTTTTCATTTTAGACAAGTTAAAAACTTGGTGCCATGCATCTAAGATTTTTTTGCTTAATTTTTATTTTTCTGACTTTCCCACCATTATTGTTTATAAAAAGCTATGTAGGACAGAATTTTTTTTTATAAAAAAAATACAACTAACTCCAACACGGCAACAAGTTGAATTATTCATATATGTGGAGGCAAAAAAATTTTGAAAAAATAAAATTTCTTAACTCCATAATTAATCTAAGGAAAGAAGTTGAAAAGAAAAAAATGGATGGAATTGCAATGAGAAAAAATAGGAAGTGAAATAGGGAGAGAAGAGAGAAAAAGTAAAGAGTGAAATACAGACAGAAAGTAGGGAGTGAAAATTATATATGATTGGAGTATATAATTAGTAGGTTGGATAAAGAAAGAATCTAAAAAATTAGTATATAATTAATAAGGTAGTTTAGGAAAAGTAATGACTAATTATCCTAAAATTTCTAAAACATCATGTATTTAAAGACATGATAGAAACTCTAAAACGTCATTTAAATAGAAATGGCGGGAGTACTTCTATACGAAAAGATTTTTCAAACATACATAGGTCACATATTCTAATGTGATATTTGAGTATTATAATCTTTTTCACTTAAATTTCTAACGTAATTATTAAATCCAATTTAATTACTCGGAGACTCACGTGTTGGATATTTTCAAAATTTAAAAAGTGTATAATAAATATATTATATGATGTTTTTAAAACTAGTAGTTTTGTTTGTTCAGTTGTTAAGGTCAGGGTTGAATTTCAAACAAACAACGTTAATGGTATGTTATTTTTTTTAAAAAAAACTGCAACTTTGCTTAATTGACAACCTGAATTCACAAAATTTTCTTCTCCGTAAAATAAAATAAAGCAAACATTCACTCATAATTATCAAATAATGTTATTTTTTTTCATTAATAAAATTAAATTACCGAAGGAACCCTCACTCTTTTCCTTCTTGAATACGTTTTGTGATTGGGACCGAATATAATGACTACCGACTCAAGCACTAATATGTGCAACTAATTTGGTATGCGGGAAAGACTTCTTTAGAGTTGTTGAGTTAACTACAAGTGCCAATTATTTTATTATGTGCAGTACAATAAATTCTCCTAATTAATTACACAATCACAAATATAATGTTAATAAATTTACATTAACAGTAAAAATTTACAATTACCAACATTGGCGGAGCCTGAATTTTTTTTTTCCGGATGTCATGGCAAAGGCAAAGGTATTGTTGAGAAAAGAAAGAAAGTGAAGTAAAACAGGGCAAGAAAAAGGAGAGAAGGAAAAACAGAATAACCTATTTTTATTTTTTGTGAGACTATCCAAAATGTGAAAAAAATACCTAAAAAATAAAATAAACTAATCAACCAACCTGTAAGCTATTATCTTCAAAATTCAGGGAATGTTATGGCACCTCCAACTTATAGTGTAACTCTGCCCCTAAAAACGGAAAAATAAAATAAAAATTAAAGCACAAACAATCATGCATCTAATTTAATTAACACCACAATTTCACAATTTACTTTTTCAGAAAATAAAATAAAACAAATATTTAGACATAATTATCAGACAATGGAAATTTGACTTTTACTATCACTTCTAAAAGTAAATTATAAAACGATGGATTTTATTTATTTGTAAAAAATATGTTTAGGATTGAAATATTTATCTTAATTTAATATTACTTTATACTATTTAATCATTTGATGATAGATTATTAATATTTTAATGTTGGACTATTAGTCTCGTAATAACTTAAAATGAGAGAGATTATTAATCATTATTTTTTAATAGGATTATATAATCTCTATAATTTGTTTTAAGAATGATAAAAAAAAAAAAATAGTCCATAAGACTATTAATCTCTCTTATCATGGGATGAAATTGTCTGAATATTGAGAACCTTTGACTCTGTGATATTCTAGGTCTATTACTAAATAAGAAGTTTTAAGTTCAAACTGTGCAGGTGTGTAAATAAGTTTGTGTGTCAAATTAACAAAAAAAAAAAAAAAAATTGAAATAATATTAAATTAATATAAATAATTTAATTTTAAGTATATTTTTTTAAAACAAATATAGCATTGGCCTTTTGTTTCAACATGTTTTGTGGTGGGACCGAACATGATGACTTTCGAGTGAAGCACTGGGAAAAATACCGACCACGATTACTACCACCGATCTACACGGTAATCTTATACTCGGGAGTCAAGCCGCGGACTTGGGAAGTACTTACTCTTTTTCTTCTGTACTTTGGACTTTGGAGTGCTATGTTTGACTTGAGAATCTGAATTTGGCTTAATATATAGATTGAATTTTATTTTAAAATTAAAGATATATTTATAAAATAATAATTTTTTAAAATAGTCTTAATATTAGTTAAGAATTTAATTATGGTGATGTGATATTAAAAATAATAACAAAAAAATAATGATAAATTATAAACATCATGTATGGGTAATATTAGAAAAAAAAGAGTATTCTATAAGAAAATTAATACTCCTTCCACTATTTAAAAAAAAAACTCTTGTTTGGTTTTTGTCATAATTAATTTGCAATATTCTAAAATTTGAATTAAGATGTAAATTAATTTTAATGTTCTAAATCCTAATTTTGTACTTTATAATATTTTTTAAATAATTTATAATATTCGCTATTGAGTTAGTCATTTCTAATTTTCTACTTAATTTATAATATTATTTAAATAATTTATAATATTAGCTACTGATTACTTTAAAAAATGTGGAAACAAAACATGTTATGAAGAGAGATTCTTCTCGCGTTGTTCAATGTCTTTAAGTCTCCTCAAAATAATAATTCAGAGTTAAATTTTATTATATGAGATTGTATCCAATTCAAAAGTCATTTTGACTCTATTAATTTTTCTTATGTGAGTCATCGTGGCAAATATGATTGCAAATGAATTAGCAAAAAGTTAACATTTAACAAATTTAAAGATAAACATCTAACAAAAACATATTCTTAAGAAAGTTAAACTTTATAAATGCTCTCTCTCTCTCTCTCTCCATTCCACACGAGATTCCTAATTAATTTTTTTTTAAACATTTTATATGAGTTTGATTCTATATCTAATTTGCAAAAAATTTAAATTCAAATTGCAATGTGAGCTTCTTCTTTTTTTCAAAAACAATTTTGTACATATTCAAGTATATAAAGTCACCTAATTTCAATGTTAACAATTACATTAAGACCTTATTGACTACTTTTCAAGTAGTTGTTATTATTAATATAATTATTACTATACTAACTAAAATCAAATAAATTCTCAACGATCTTGAATTTTGAGAATTTGCAAATTGATTGCGAGAAAAGAAAAAAAGAAAAGAAAAAGGAGACTAATTTTGCGGAGCGTGTATTTTTTAATCCTTCTAGAGTCAAGTTTGGCAAATTTAGTGTCATTTATTTTATGTAATATATATATATATATAAGGAATGATCCATCATCTATATTCTTTAAAATAAAAATAAATGGTTAGAATTATAAATTGAAAAATATATCTGTTACTATTAGTAGCGGACGTTTAAAAAAAAACGGTTAGTAATAATAGCGGATGTCGATTTAGAATTATTAGCGAACAATTTAATTTTTTTTTAAACATTCCCTACTAGTAATAGCGGACGTTTATTTTCAATTTCTAATCCTGATCGTTTATTTTTGTTTTGAAGAGTATTAATAGTGTATGTCCTATAAGGATCCATAGCAACTACTTGTTGTAGATCGACCTCCATATATATATATATATATATATAATGTCACTTCTTAAAATTAGAATTTTAACATATTTTTTTTCGTAAAAAGAAGCTATATTTTGGAAAAATATAGCAATTTTCTCACTTTTAATCCCAAAACTGCAGTTGTTTTTCAAGTTTAGTACTTAATCTATAGTTTTTTTTATATAATGTTTAGTCCCTTTTAATTGCTCTAGTTATGTAAAGTTAGACTAAAATTTCATTTGATTTGAGGTTATGCATCAATAACTTTCTAACAATTAAAGTTATTAAAATTTAAATTGTCAAAATATATAATTATATACAAATTATATATATACACTATTATAAATATATGCAAACAGTTAAATTTGAAATAGTTACGTACATATATATTAATGGTGTAAGACCCCGAATTTTATGAAATATAAAATTTAATTTTTCTTCATATATATTTTTCATGAAACAGTAAGTGGTTAAATTGACGAAATTGAAAGTTAAGGATGTTATGTGCAAATTTTTTTTTTTTGACGGACAATATTCGTTTTGTCGGGGAATATTCGTGCCGTACGACGGCGCCGAAATAACAAATTATTTGTGGACCCCACAACGGAATATTTGTCGGATATAGAAAACGACAGAAGTAACCTTTTTAAATAAAAATAGTCAACGGTGTTAACTGTTAAAATACCGGTGATAAAAGAATAGTAGCATACGGTAATTTATGGTATTTCACGGTATTCTACAGTTGCACACGGTATTGCACAGTGTCTCATATTATTGACACCGTAACTATTACGCATCATTTCATCAATAATTGTCACTGCATAATATTTTATGTTATCAATTCAATAATTGTTGTTACACAGTATTTTGCATTATTGATTTAATAATTGTCATTACACTGTATTTTATATCATTGAGTCAATAATTGTTGCTGCACTGTTTTTTTTAAAATTATTGAACCTAATAATTGTCACAGTTGCAAATATACTGTAATTTATATTATTAAATTAATAATAATCTGTAACGTATTTATTACATTATTGTTGTAGCATTATTTTATTTTATATGTTGGACCCACAGGAAAAATAAAAATTTTTATTTTTCAAAAGTTACTATTCACTCCCGGAATTTACTATTCATTCCCGGAAAAGTTACTATTCACTGACGGAAGTCACTGTTCATCTCGGGGGAAGTTACTGTTCATCTACCGACAAAAGTTACTGTTCATTACTGTTCACTTTTTGAAAATTTTAAAGTTACTGTGCAAGTATTGAAAATTTTTAAAAACGTTTGCGCAGCCTCTGCTGAATTTTTTTTTAGTTCACCTACCACGCATAGTAACCTATTTTCTCCTATAAATAGCTTGTTCAGCTGAATAGAAAAATCACACCTAAAACATAAAATTTTTCTATAAGAATTTTATGAGTTTTCTCTGAGAATAGTAAGGCTATTTTGAGTGTTTGAAAGCCAAAAGGAGTGCAGGAATTTTTCAAGTAAGTCTTTTATTAAAGAGTAGTAATTTTATAAATTCCTATTTTTCACGGTATTTACAAATCTTCCTTTAGAAGACTCTTCTTTGAGAAGATTCATTTTTAAAAGCTTTCTTTGGAAGATTTATTTTGGAATATTATTTTTAAAACTATTTTAAAGTTGGTATTTTATACTACAAAAATTATGTTAAATATATATAATTTTGATAGTTCATAATATATGAGTTATCATACACTTTGAAGTTTACATGTTGTAATTACTAATTTTATTATAAATATATAGGTTGATCAATCTCATTTAAATCAATATCCAGTCACGTGTTAAGGTAAGAAATGTCATTCTTTTCAAACTCTTAAATTTACTGTGGTAAGGAATATCGTCTTCTTTCATATTCTATTATTTAAACTTACTACGGTAAGAAATACCATTCATTTCAAACTCTTAAATTTACTACAGTAAGAAATGTCATTTTTTTTACACTCTTGAACTTACTACGGTAAGGGATGTCATTTTCCTTCATATTCTTAAACTTACTATAGTAAGAAATGTCAATTTTTTACACTCTTGAACTTGCTACGGTAAGGGATGTTATTTTCTTTCATACTCCTGAATCGAAACTTATTATGGAACTATTGCTTCTATAATTCCTGAAAATATTATATGATCCATAATAGTTGAACTTCATTATTTCAACTGAACCTTCCTATTTTCTGAATCTTTCTATTGAACTGTAACCGTTATTCTGAACTGAGAATCTTGAATAACATTTTTAAATTTCACTCCACATCATGTTGACAATTTGGACATTATTTGAATCTGCACAAAGTAAACTTCCGATACTTATTGTTTATCCTGTTTCTTCTGTTCATCAATTGTATCACTATTATTTGTACTAATCATCAAGAATCAAGCTGTTGTGAATATCTGTGGCCGGGGGCACAGATGTGATATATTTGTTGAACAGATGATAGGTTAAAGGCGATATATTAGGTTAAAGGCGATACATCTGTTCGGTGTCTTTTATGGCACGTGGTGAAAGTTCTCTTTGGCCCGTAGTGCATAGATGAACTGTTGTTTGGTATGATTATGACCAAAGGCTGAATCTGGTATAATCATGACCGTTGTTGTTATATTGAAAGTTCTCTTTGGCCCGTAGTGCATAGATGAACTGTTGTTTGGTATGATTATGACCAAAGGCTGAATCTGGTATAATCATGACCGCTGGTGCTATATTGAATATCTTTGGCCCGTAGTGCAAAGATGAACTGTTGATTTGCATGATTATGACCAGGAACTGTGAATTTTTATTATCATGACTAATGGTATTTCAGATGATAAAAGTCGATGATGTTTTTACTAAAAAGAAAAGCGAGTGGATATTATATCTGCATTATTCTTCTAATAGATTACTCATTCCGCCGCTATTATTGATCTGAACATTGTTCAAGAATTTAACTGCAGTTTTTGATATACACCTTGTATTCTGTTGTATTCTATCAAAAATTCACCTGTTGAAGGCTAATGATAATTTATTCGTCATTATCTTAGTCATGATATTTCTTACTGGGCTATTTGAGCTCACCCTTTTGTTCCATTATTTTTCAACAGGATATGAGAACGTAGCTGGGTCTAGCCGGGGAATGGAGTGGGAGTCCGAGGGATATCTATTATAGTCTTCACGTGTTGTAAAATAGTGTGGCAATAATAGTGAAGACTTAGTTGTGTATTATTATACACGGTATTGTTGTACGTTGTGCTTTGTTGTAATAATTTTGTTGTAGTCTTTTGACGACTCAAGTTTGGGCTGTGTGGGCCTAGATTTGGGGGCGTCACAAATGGGTTGGGATAAGTTAAGAGGGTATATCTCATATACGACCTTAACTCCACAAAATTTAGAAATATGAGTTTTTAGGGTTGAAATCCCATCAAAAACGAAAAGAATTGTTCAGTCTAACTATTTTTGTACAAATTTTTATATATACTTTGCGTCTATAACTCAGAAACAAAATTATCATATAAAGAGATAATTGTTCATTCCGTATTGATGATACATGTAACAAAAATAGTTCTCCTACCACCGGTCTACACGGTAAACTTATACTTTGGAGTCAAGCGGCGAACTTTGGAAAATTTTAAATATTTACTTTTCTCTTTTTCTTCTATTCTTTGGACTTTGGGGTGCAGTGTTGGACTTGAGAACGTTCTAATCCAGATTCAATGCTCAATTACTTTAGGAGAAAAGGGAAGGAATAAATAAATTCAAGAAAGACCAACTTAATACATAGAATATGAATTTGGCTTAATAGAGTTTGAATTGTTTTACTAGCATAGTCTCTCTTTCCGTTTTAAAATTAAAAATATATTTATAAAATAACGTTTTTTTAAAATATTTATATTTTCTCAAATATAATCTTAATATTAGTTAAAAATTCAATTATGATAGTGTGATATTAAAAAAAAATATAATAATAATGACAAATTAAGAATATCATGTCACTTTATAGTCTTAGAATAAAAATATATATCTAATTTTAGAACGAACTAAAAAAATATTTTTTTAATTTCAGAACAAAAAGAGTATTCTATAAGAAAATTAATACTCCTTCCACTCTTTAAGAGAAAAAAAAGAAGCTCTCGTTTGGTTTTCATCATAATTAATTTGAAATATTCTAAAATTTGAATTAAGATGTAAATTTATTTTAATGTGCTAAATCCTAATTTTGCACTTTATAATATTTTTTAAATAGTTTATAATATTAGCTGTTAACGCCAAATTTTGTACCACCCGTTTAAATCACAAAATAACGAATAAAATAGACGTCAAACACAAATAATTATAAAGAAATTACTGCAAGAACACGAGATTTACGTGGAAACTCAATTGGAAAAAAACCACGGGAAATAGACGGATTCACTAAAATAATAATAGTGTTTACAGATTTCTCTAATAATAATAGAGAGCTTGTATGCTGAAAATAATGGTTCTGTATGTGAATAGTAAAAAGTAGGTATATCTCTTTAAGGCGCCTATGCAGCAGCATATATACGAGCTGCATCCATCCAAAAGTGATTAGGATTATGAGTCCCTTTCCAAATAAACGTTCCCTTCTTTAGTTGTTGAATCCAACTTCAGTTAGACTTCCTTGTATCCTCCAAATAAAGAAATAGAATCCCCTTAAAATAAGAAATCTAATATTTCTATATTCCAAACTGGATAGAACCCATATACCAATTAAAAGGCCTCATCCAACAGAATAATATGGACTTAGCCCAAACCCGAGCCCAAATATTCTCATCCCAACATTGCCCCATCTCTCCTACTTTTAAAGACCTTAAATAGGAGAGTAATTCAAATAACCAATTTTCCCTCATAACCAGCTACATCCAAACAGCACTTAACCCCACACGTCTAATACACGACCATCATTACCCCATTACTTTCCCCAAAAATCGCTGCCTGTTAAACTTCGCGTGTCTCTTCTCATTAATAAAACCCCCAAAAATCTTATTTCCGACACACCATTCTATCTCGTCAAATCCCCAATTCCCTCACTTCCTCAGTTTCAAAACCTTTAAAATTACTTTATCCTCTGCAATCCATGGCAGACCAAGGTCAAGCTTCTTCCTCTCGAGCACCAGACGATCTTTCTCCTGCATTCGATATGGAGAAGGAAAGGGGGAACCGCCAAATCTACAAGGATGCTTTGGTAGCAAACACTCCCTCTTCTCTCACCCCTGCCCAACTCAACACCATTCGCCATGAATACCAGATCCCCCTTCAATACGAGCTTCGACTCCCCCAGCCTCACGAGAGAATGTACTGGCAACTTGAAAGAGGCTGGATAGGGGTACCCACCTGGACCCTGAAAACACGGCGTCCGATTTCCCCTTCATCCCTTTATAACTGAATTCCTAGGGTTCATGGGAATCAGATTCTCTCAATTAGTTCACAACTCTTACGTTCACCTAATCTGCTTCATCGCCCACTGTAAAGATCAGGATATCGAACCAGCCCTAGACTTATTCTTGAACTACTTCAAACTGATAAATTTAAAGGAAAAGGGTTTCAAGGTCTTAACCCGATACTCCAATCGGAAAGTATGGATGGCAACCCGGTCGAGCAACAAAGGATGGCATTCATCCTGGTTCTTTCTTCGAGGAACCGACACCAAGCTTCTTCATCCCTGGGGAGAGCCAAGCAAGAATTCCTTAAGCTTCGACCACATCGATGATGTCCGAGAAGCCGACCTCGAGAAACTACTGTCCACCATGTCGACCGCGCTTTGGTCTACTAACCTCCTCAGCAACCCCGACTGGCTATTTCTCCGTGGATGTAAGTACCCGAATCACCTTAATATGTTGTTTTCAATGAACAAATGTAATCTTCATCTAACTTTTATGCAGTAGTTCTTTTTCGTAGTTCGGAGGACCAAACCGATCGACCCCCGATTACCCAAAGACAACCTCAAGAAGGTATTGTCTTTATACCCTCTCCCACTTCTTCTGAAGAATCCGAACCACCAGCCGAACCTCTGTTCCGAAGAAAGAAAACTTCTTCCTCTTCGGCAACCTCGGAAGAAATTTCAATCCTCTCTTCTCAACCGATCTCCAAAAACCTAACCCCCACTCAAGAAACTACACAGACCCAACCACCGATAGGGTCTGCCCCCCATTCCCTGAATACCCCACACGTGTTCCCTTCAAACAATCCTCTAGACCCTTTAAAGGAAAAGGTCCTTTACCATCCTCAAGCCAACCTTCCTCAAATGCCCCAAAAGAAAAAGGTCCGGAAATATCTAAAAAACGGAGTGTTTTCGAGATATCTGATTCTGAACTCAAAAAACACATGAAAGCCAAAAAACCAAAAAGCATCCACTCACTGAAACCTCCATTAGATTCGTCTATACCCCCATTGCAAAAGCCCGACCCATCCAAAACATCAACTTTCGACTCTCCCAAACAACCAACCCCAGAACCGACCAAAGAATAAACGTCCCAGCAAACCCAACAACCAACCCCCGAACCGCACAAGGAACAAACTTCCAATCAGCCTCAACAATAATCAAAACAAATGAAGAAGTCAGCCGGCAAACGACCAATTTCAGGCCAAGGCGAAACCTTGCAACAACCCACATTCGAGAATGACCCCTTCCCCCTCGGGCATCCTCCTAGATAACCGTCAGAAAACCCTGGCGACTCTCGAACCCCTCCAACCTTCTTCCCCGATGGTGCCAACCTCCCAATTCCATTCTCCTCCTATAACAGCTTCAACTTCCTGGCTGACAGCAAAATGTTCAAAAATTACTCTGATCGGGAACTTGTTTTGGCCACAGCAATCCACCAAGGCCGAGTAAGACTCCTATCTTCTGAATTACTTGTAAATATGTAAATATTCTTTATTTTGACAATCATCCACTTCTTAGGCCCTGGCCACCTTCAGTCGACTCCTTGGACGGGAGTCCAAGCCAAATAATAGTTACGATAGACAGAAGAAAATGAAGGCCAAATACAAAACCCTAAAGAAAGAAAAGAAAAAACTTTCCAAAGACAATGTATGCCTTCAAACATCCAACAATAACCTCCAACAGCAGTTTGAGATCATCCTCGAAGTGAGCAATAAAAGAACCAAAGAGCTCGCTCGGCTTCAACTCGAAAACTTAGAAACTGTAAAAAGAGTCGAGCAACAACCTGAGGAGATCATCGAATTGAAGAAACAAAATGAACAGCTAGCCTCTGACATTCAATGCCAACAAACTGCCAACGAAATTCTTCAAGAACAGGCCTGCGTCGGGACCCCCGAACTACGCCATCAGATCTTTGAAGAATATCGGGTGTCCCCTGAACTACTGGAAGAGATAATAGATCGATTCAATAAGGGATTCCAAGCAGCAGTTGACAAGGCAACAAAAGCCAGCGTGGACCCTTCGATCTTTAATGATTCCAACTCTGATTCTCCCGAAGACAAGAATTAACTCCAAATTTGTATATATACCCATTTTTTTTATGAAATGTAAATCGCACTTAGTATCAATGAAATTGAGAATTTTATTAATACCTTGTGGAATCAGATAAACAATATTTTGAATTTTCCTAAGTACAAAAAGCCTACCGAGCATAAATAACTAAAATAAATATCCTGAATTACTGAAAATACTTTCTCAACCTACTTGCATGCCAAAAATTCTTTAAATCTGAACCTGACATATCCTGAAGGCGATATGTCCCTTGCTTCACAACTTCGACTACTTCATACGGTCCTTCCCAATTCGGCATCAATTTGCCCGTGTTCAAAGGCGTAGATGCTTCAGCATCCCGGAGGACCAAATCTCCGACCTCAAAACGCCTCTGTTTGACTCTTCGGTTATAATGTCTCGCAATTTTTTGTTGATACAAAGCTAACTTCATTAAAGCCACATCCTGCGCTTCATCCAACAAATCAAGGTTAAGTCGAAGTCCCTGATCATTGTATAATTCATTAAAATTTATGACCCGAAAAGATGGGGATCCAACCTTTACCGAAATTAAAGCTTCGGTTCCATACCCCAGCCGAAAAGGAGAATCCCATGTTGTTGACTTGGGAGTCGTCTGATAAGCCCACAAAACACTAGGAAGCTCCTCGGGCCATCTTCCTTTAGCATCATCCAGCCTCCGTTTAATTCCATTTAGTAGAGTCATGTTCGTTACTTCGACCTGTCCATTAGCATGGGGATGGGCTATTGAAACCCTCCGATACTGTATTCCCAGGTCCCCAAGAAACTTCTCAAACTCTAAACCAACAAATTGTAAACTGTTGTCGGACACGAGCATGATCGGAATCCCGAACCTAAAGACAATATTCTCTTTAAGAAACTGGATACAATCTTGCTCGGTGATCCGCCGAAGGGGTTTCGCTTCTACCCATTTTGTCATATAATCAATCACCACGATCATGTAAGCAAATTTCCCTTTAGCCTTTGGCATAGGCCCCACCAAATCAACTCCCCAAACGGCAAAAGGATTCGGGGACAGTACTGAGGACAATTCTTCGGGTGGCCGATGTGCTACATAACTATTCAACTGGAATTTCGGGCACTTCTGAACAAACTCCTTTGTCTCCTAAAACATTGTCGACCAATAATGACCTTGTCGAACCAACTTAAATGCTAGAGACTTCGCCCCTATATGGTCCCTACAAATATCCTCGTGGACCTCCCGAAGAGCGTACGATGCTTCTGATGGAATAAGACACTTCGCCATTAGCCCCGAATACATTCGTCGAAACAGATCTCCATCAATCAGACAAAAATAGGCACTTCTATATTTTATCTTCTTCGCCAAGATTTTATCGGTCGGCAACTTACAATCGGATAAATAATCCAAGTATGGAGTTAACCAACAGTTGGACCTCTCTATGCATTTAATCTCCTTCCTTGAAATTCTGGGTTCAATCAATTCCTCGACATATATCGATCCAGATAAGGACTCATTCGGGGTGGAAACAAGCCTTGACAAAGCATCAGCTACGGTGTTGTTACTCTGATCTACATTTTGGAAAGAGTAGGAATCAAAGCACTGCAGAAGGTTCTTTACTTCGGATAAGTATTTTGTCATTCTATCTCCCCGAGCTTCATACTCCCCCTGGATTTGTTTTATCACCAACTGCGAATCACTTAGAACCAACAAATTCTTTGCCTCCAAACTGCGGGTCAATCTTAGACCTGCCAAGATAGCTTCTGTAATGACCCCGAAATTCGACACACTTTATTACCTTAAATTTCATATTTATTATACCTTATTTTCCTTACGTCCAAATTTCGGTCCATTAATAAATCTTTAATCACCTTAATTGATCCATTAGCTGATTTCAAAATCATCAATTACCAAATTTTCAGTATAAATTTTTCTTTTTCTCAATTCAATCATTGTATTAAAACATTTAGACATTTAAAAATCCTTCACCTGGATCCTAGTCCCTAGATCGCAACCTTTACTTTTCTTTTCTTTCTTGTATCATAAAGTTCGGTATTCAATTTTAATATCATTCATATCCATACAAATATTCTTTATATCATGATTCATCATCAGACATATACTAATCTCTATCATAGCATCCATGTTGACAATTACAGTTCACAGTTTAAATTATACTCATCATATTTAGATCTAACTGTACATATAGCATAACAAAGTCACTTGGCAAATTTATTCACATTGATTTATAATATTAAAATTATAATAACAGTCACGTTTTCTACCTTCTAGGCAATTCATCTCTAACATAATCCGATATTCTTGAAATGTATTTCTTTCCTGCAAAAATATATATTAAGCAAGTAATGAGCACAACGGCTCAGCAAGTTCAACAGTTAACACATTTCATACTTCACGTAGCACATACCTTAACATGCTTGGTGCGTGTCATACATCATGTGTTGTGCTTCTACTATAGCAATATATTTTATATCTTTGCACAAAGTATACATAATTGTCATATTATCCACAGATCACATAACACATAATTTATATGCATTTGAACAAGTATTATCATATCATAACAGTCAACATTTAACATTTAAGGACTGAAGAACTCGCCTGTGTATCCAATTAATAGCTCAAAACCTTAACTCGATCAGCCTATGATCATAAAATAATCAAATAATAATTATTTATCCTCCTATGATATTAATTTAATAAATTAATATCATCTCTAATGTAATTAACCCTACCCGGTGATTTATTTTAGGGTACCGAGTCAATTAATAATTAATATGGTTAATTATATTAACCTCATCCTTCAATATATTGATTTAACTTAATATTAAACACCTTTAATACGGAAAACCCGGCTCATCGGATAAATTTTAACATATTTGGTTGTCCAAAAATTTTATTTAACCATTTTCTAAATTATAACCTTATTAGATTAATATTTAAACATTTAAATATTAATCCTCAATATTTAATATTTTTACAAAAATATTAAATTTAATGCCCAAACATCATTTCTCTACTTTTAGTATTTTTCTATAATTTTCTAAAAATTTTAAAATATTTTTTAACTATTTATTTAATTAAAAACTGATTCTGGGGGAATTTTGGTAATTTCCGCGCCTTTAGGAACACGCTAGTCATTTTCCAAAAAGTTCAGGGGCATTCCGGTCATTTTGCAAAGCCAGGGACACGTTTGGAATTTTTCGGAAAGCCAGGGGCAAAATTGTAATTTCGCTACGTGACCGACCGTCACGTATTTCGTGGCCTCCCCTCCCTTCACAGCCAAACGACGTCGTTTGGCACGGCCGCTGGCAAAACTCAGCCACGCATGGCGCGACCCTTTCTTCAGCGTCCCAAAACGGCGTCGTTTTGGCCGCGCCTTAGACAAATTTGGCCGCGCGCAGCACGCGGCGCCCTTTTTCTTTCTTTTTCCTTCTGCCAACCGTAACAGTAGACAGCTAAACCAAAATTAACCATTTTTACATCATTTTTGTTCTACTTTTCCACAATATAATTACACCAAACATGATAAAATTCATAAATACACTTTCATAAATTATCTAGAATAATTATTCCATTTATTTTCTAATTTTCCACAATAATAATTAATCACCAAGAATTTAAAATAAATCACATAAAATAATTATACCTTCTCCAAAGCTTCATATCTTCCTTTGATAGCTCCAAAAATCACTCCTCTCTTATGGTAGCCATGGTGGTGCACGGTTGGAGGTGATGACTATGGTGTCGGGTGATGGAGAGTGGAAGAAAGAAGGGCAAAAGTTGGCTTTTTTGTTCTTCTTCTTCTTCTTTTTGTTTTTTTTTTTCTCTTCTTTTTCCTTTCTTTTTGGTTGCTTTTCCTTTTATAATCAAACATTTAATTATTTTGAAAAGTAGCAAACAATTCCATCGCCTCACTTCATCTCTTTCACGCAGCAAGCTTAGAAGTTTCTAGAAATTCTCATGCAAAATTTAATATTTAAATACATTACGCAATTATTTCGGGTAATAAATATTTTATAAATATATATAAAATATTTATTTTAATTCACTAAAAATCATAACATGATTTATAAATATTATTTATACCATTTTTGGTTACTTTACTTGACAAATTTTGTGCACGCATAATACCATGCATGTAACTATATGAGGTAACTTATACCTCCAAAAATCATAAAATAATTCATAGGACATATAAAAATTATTTTTCATAATTTTTCACTTCGTTACTTGGACAACATGTTACATTAACATGTTCACATTTCTAAAATATTATCCTTCATAAAAGTCATAATAATTCCATTATACATAACCATAATTTTTTTATGAATTAAACATTCCTTTTTCCTCATTTAATTTCATTTCTTTACATTTCACATTAATTCCTTTATATATAAATTATATAATTTAATATTATATAATTTATATAATTACATTCTCCTTTTATTAAATAATTTCTTAATTTCCTCCATAATTATCCCTTAATTGCATAATCAATAATTATACATTTATTAATTTAATCATCTTATATAAATTATATAATTATTTTTATATAATTTATATAATTATAAGTTCCTTCATTCCTTCATTCATTACTTTAATTTCCTTATATAAATTATATAATTTATTATTATATAATTTATATAATTACATTTCTTCTTCCTCCAAAATTCTTAATTAAATCTAAATTTAATAATTTCAATTTTATTAACTTCTCTCATTATCTTTTCATTTAAACTTGGATTAATTTAATTATTAATCCCTTAATTGTCATAATTAATAACATTTATAATTATAAATTAAACATAACACACACATATATATAAAAAAATGTATATATATAAATATATACATATTTAATTCATGTCTTTCACATTATCACATAACCTCATTTAAAATCATAATTTCTGTACTTCCACAATAATTTTTAAATATTAACCATTTCATTAAAGTTTCTCTTATTTTTCATAAATTGTTTTTAAACAATCTATTTATTCTTCAATTATTTTTTTATTCAATCATAATTTGTCATCATCTCTGTACGGATTTAATTTACCAATTAAATCCTTTTACATACCTTAATTTACATAAAATAATAATTAATTTAAACAACCTTGATAATTTTATCAATTAAATTCTCATTTAATATTATTAAAGAAATCTTGAAAATTTGGGTCATCACATTCTTCCCTCCTTAACAGGATTCCGTCCTCGGAATCATAATTACCGTAATAATCATTCGTATTTTATTTATAGCACATTTTTATTCCTTTATCTTGATGAATAATAATTAAATTCATAATTATCATATTTTACCTCTTTGATATCCATAACTTACATGGATAATGCCATAATGGTCTTAACTGTTAAAATATTCAACTCTTAATTTAATTCATATTTTCTTTGGTTCCTTATTCTCTGAAATATTTTCTTTCTTTAATCGCACATCTCCTTACTCCATTTACTAATTTCATATCCTCTATTGCACATCCTTTATACTCTGCACATTCATCTTTCTCTTCTTAGTTCATATAATTCTTATTCACATTTCTATAAATCATTCCTCAATACCTTCATCATTCGACACTAGGTTCTAAACGTTAACCTTTACTTAATTTATCATAATCTTTATTTGAAATTATTCTACAATCCTGGGTGTCACATTCACCCCTACTTCATAAAATTTCGTCCTCGAAATTTCTATGTACTCGTAATTCACAATTTCTTTACATTTATTCCACATATCTTTATTTCCTTCCTTTCTCGTAATCATTGTACATGAGAATTTTCTAATCCATCACATTTCATACTTTTTTTACTTCACAATTATTGCTTTCATTATCACTCACAATTATATAATACTACCCCATCCTACCATCCAATCTTCATAAGAGTAGAGGAATTCAAAAATTTTGTTTTGGAAACTTTCATGCTTTGCTGAATGAACATTATCCCGGTTAACAGTATTTCACTCCCAGAGTACCTCATATTGCAACCTACTAAAATAATGAACTTTCATAATAGTCTGAACATAATCCCCGTTTACAGTACTTCGCTCCCCGAGTACTTCATACTGCAAACCCTGACAGTGGATCAATCTGTCATTAAAATGATGGATGTTTCACCATACATGTGTTTCTTATGCCAGGTGACCATTTTATCAACCTGCAACATTCTTAATCTTTGTGTTCATCTCAGCGTTAGAATTCATTCGAAAATAATTTGATTTGGTATAACTTTCAAAGAATACGAATTCAATAAATATAATTTAGAATTTGTCTAGCTGAATCAATAGCTCAGACTTATATTCCTTCAACGCTTGTTTAGCTAGATCAATTAGCATAGACTTACTTTTAACAATTTATAACTCACAATTTTTTTTAAAACATTCATCATGTCAAAACTTTTCAAAACGTCTAGCCGAGTCAAATGGCATTGACTTATAGTTTTGACATACTTTCATAAATCAAAATCATTTATGACTTCATGTTACGGCATCATTTTGACAGTACGTTGAGAATCCCATCGTTAATAATTCCTACACCATACTTTATGGTATTGAATCATCTTATGACGAAACACGTTGAGCATTCCGTTATTCATCACATTTACACCGAGCTAAAAGGTGCATGGATGATTCTTTTAAAATACATTTTGATGTTGAAATATTTTTGTCTAGCCGAAACAAGTAGCATAGACACTTTTTAGATTGCTTAAAATTTATTTGCATTTTTCAAAGCATATTCGTGTCAAATTAGCTTGAGGTCAACAATTTTGAAGTCTAGCAAAGCTAGAAGAGTGGGAATATCCTAAATTCTCTAACATTCACCTTCTGCTTCTTCACTTAAATATTTAATTTATTGCTAGGACTATTTTCATTTATCATATTGAAATTTCTATCTACTCCAACTTTTCTATACCCCCGTATAGTTCATCAAACTTGCCACACATTATGAGTCCAGGAGCTTACCACAATAATATGAGTTTAAAAGCTTGTCCTAGCAATATGTTGTCTGAGAACAAATCAAAGACTATCTATATGCTGAAGGGATCAAAACATACCATACAATTATGCGTCATGGACTTACCATATGCATAAGTTTTAAGAACTCGTGCCTAAACTTAATATTATCTATCTATCAAACCACTAGCGCGACTCTAACATTTCAATGATTATCACATAGTAACTAAGTAAACACAAATCCCCTGCCCATACAAAGGATCGTGCAACTCAATTACCACGTGAGTCCTCAATTGAAATTTCGTACCCAAACTTTCTGCCCCTTATTGTGACGCCCCCAAAACCGGGTCCCTTGAACCTCGGGTTCGGTGCTCACTATTCATCACTTGACAAACATTCATAAACTAAAACTTCAATAACTCGCGGAAAACATACATATTTCATTACAAAACGTATCTTCAATCCCAAGTTCCACTAACCTTAATACATCATCATTACCTTATACAAAACAAAAGGTTTACACATATAGTACGAACTAATTACGTCTATTCGTTCATCTTTCCTTTGCCGTGGTACTCCTTAGATCACTCGGCTTAACTGAAAATAGTTCATGATATAGCAAGGGTGAGCAACTACTTTGCCCAGCAAGTTTAAATAAATAAGAAATGATATATCATGAATGAAAAAGATTTATCTTTGAGAGTTTCAACAATAGATAACAATTGTGAAATAACAATAATGAATGTTCAATAAAAGAATGGATTGACTCTTTACTGCTGAGTGGTCTCAAAGGACCATGAACTGCTACTAAGGTAGAACGGACATACAATGTTTGACACTTTGTTAAAAATAACGGGACACTCGAGGGGATCAGTCCTCTCATGTCCTATGTATATGCATAACATTTAGATTTCTTGCGCGCATTCGGTTTCCCGACAAATAAAAATCCCCTTTAACTAGGGTTGTTCTTTCTCAGTCTTACTGTAAGAATCCGCACCAGCCAAGGGTTTGGATAAGCTTTCATAATATTCAATTAGATGAATTTAAACATGCATTTGTCTAGCCGAAACAATTAGCTTAGACATTCTTAAACAGTTCGTAAATTACTAAACTATAACATTTGCAAAGGCACTATGTGCGAATACAATAATCAATAATGAGGTGGAATAATTTTAGATAATTAATCCACTTTAAGTTCTGTCAAATAACTACGAGTGTAGAATTTGCTCAACAATAATTTGAATAGCTCAATGTACATAAAGTTAAAGGAAACTTGCAATAATAAATACAAGTTAGGGTTAAGAAGAACTTGCCTGTTCCGCTGACTACCACTATTCAACTTAAAAATGCTTCCTTTGGGTGACCTAATATTCAAATAACATTGATCCTCCAATTAGCATAACACATATAGGTCTATTTAACATTAATAACCTTAACATATATGTCTTAAATCATCTATCACTTAATCATAACCTTAAAACTCTTAATACCATTATCAATCCATTGATAATATTTTAACTCACATAACCCTCACTTCATTGCTTTATAATATTATCTCCTTTGATAATATATAATTACCACATATAATATTATTAATCGTATAATAATAGTTTAACCATTTATTATTTCAATAATAAATCACTTAGCTCCTCAATATTATTAACCATCTAATAATCCTCTTAATCTCTTTATTATCTCAAACACTTACTAACATTATTAATAATTAAATAATATTTTACACTATCCCCAATGATATTAATTATCAAATAATATCTTAATCATTTATAAATATTATTAACCATTTAATAATATTTTATCCTCTCAATAACATTATTAATCCTTTAATAATATCATTATCCTTAGTTAACATTATTAATCATTTAATAATATTCCAGTCATATGTTAACATTATTAATAATGTCTTACTCTTCAAATAATATTATTTATCAAATAATATCGTCAATAACTTATAAATATTATTATCTAATTAATAATATTTTACCCTCAAAATAATATCATTTAATACAATTTTCACCTCTCATTAATATTATTAACCATTTAATAATATTCTATTTCCTCATTCATATTATAATTATATAATAATATCTCAATCACATAGTAACATTATTAATAATGTAATAATGTCTTACACTCTTTTCAATAATATTATTTATCAAATAATATTTTAATCGTTTATAAATATTATTAACAATTTAATAATATTTTACTCTTTTAATAATATTATTAATCATTTAATAATATTCTTTATCATTTGTTAATACTATTAATTATTTAATAATATTCTATTCACTTACTAATATTATTAACCATTTAATAATATTTTAATTATTTATTAATATTATTAATCATTTAATAATATTTTACTCACTTATTAATATTATTAACAATTTAATAATATTTTAATCACTTATTAATATTATTAACCATTTAATAATATTTTAATCACTTATTAATATTATTAACCATTTAATAATATTTTAATCATTTACAATGTTATTCATTATTTAATAACTTTTAATCATATACTAATATTATTGATCATAATAATATTTTAATATTCTTCAAACATTACCATTAGTTAACTTTTTAATTGTGTTAAGTTTAGTCTTTATTTTATACATTTAGATACCTTTAAGTCACTAATAAACTCTATATATATTATTTTAGTATTCAAGCACACTCAATTAATATGTATTTCAACTTAAATTTTCATAAAAAACTCGACCCGGACAGACCCGACCCGACCCGGACCGAATCTACCCCCAGAAACAGCCGGTTCAAGCGCTTAGGCGCTTGGTAGGCGCTCAATAGGCACTCGGTCAACTCCTCCGAAAGTTAACCTTCGACGCCCCGACAGCCATAACTTCTTCATTTTAAAATATTTTGGGGTGATTCTTGAGTCCATTCTCGTCAGAATTTCCCCCTCTACAATTTCTCTTTAGATCACAAATCCAAATTCCAAACGGAAGTGCACTAAAAACTGCTCACAAGGATAAAGTGAAAACTAAAATTACAAATCCTTGATTTTAATGGTTCAACCTTGAATAAAATAAACTCTACACATCCAAATGACACCAACTTAGTGTTGTTATCTTTATAACTTCTTGTTTTACAATATCTCATGGTTGAATCACATTTTTGAAAACGTTTTGACAAAAATTTAAGATCGAATCATCTAGGTTTTACCGGTAAATCGCAATATAGAATTTTCTTCCATTTATTTGCGTAACACACATACCAATACATTTATTAAACACATAGAACTTTGAATATACATATATTACATAGTTAAATACTTCTAGATCGTCAAAATAAGTTTGAATCGGTTAAAAATATATTTTGACCATACAAAACATATTTAAACCACAAAAATGAACTAAGGAAGAGATAAAACACTTTTGAACCTTTAATGGAGCTCTTCTTCTTGCTAAGCTAGAACTCCTCTTCTTCATCTCTTTCCCAAAATGAGTAGCACACTAGCATCTCTCAAGTATTATCTCACAAAAGCTCTAACTTCTCTCTAGAGCTTCTCTCTCTATAACTTAGCAAATGAACAAACAACCTAAACAAGTTTTTGTTCCTTCTTAATTATAGAAGTCTAGGACTCTCCCAATTAAGTTCTTAATCAACCAACAATTGGTCAATTAAGGCTCTAATCTTACTTAATATGCTTGGAATGACCACTTGATAGACTTTTGGATTGACCATTTGATTGATTAGGGTGGTTGGGGGTTGTTTGAACCAATTTACACTCTAAAATCATCCAACGAGCTAGCTTTATATTCATGTGGGCCCCAAAATTCGGGATTGACCATTTATTTCTCCAATTTGACTTTATTTTTAAAACTTAAATAATTATATAAGTATCCATATATATATATATATACACCAATATATGTATACATATTCACCTATACAAGCTTATTGAGTTCCACCTTGGATCTTAGAATTAAATTCTATTGGGTTCATTCAATTAAATTGTTTGGGCTCAATTTATATCACACATTGGGCTAGCATTTACATAACTATGCTACTTTTAATTAAAATAAGCATTGGGCTTATTTATTAAATTACATGGACTAGTAATTAAATTAATTACATAAACTACTAGGTAAACTTAATTGACCTAGTTTAACAACTCATTTGGATTTAAAATATAATCCAATTAGATTTGCTATTTATAAGTCCATTGGACTCCTTAATTAAATTAGCTTACATAACACTATTACTTACAAATTCTTGGGTTTGTTTTAATAAAACCCTAACACATATTATTACAAGTACATTGGACTTGATTAAATTAATTCATTCACTAACCATTATCATCGAATTGGGTTTATAATATAGTTAACCATACACAAATAATTATTCCCACATTGGGATTATCTTTAATAATTTACTTGCTTCTTCTTTCTCATTATTTATACAAGTAATTAACTTGTTCATTATAAAACTTCTTAATTGCCATACAAGGCCAACATTCAAGCTTAGTGATTTCATCACATAAGCTTCTCTTGCAATCTTTTTCCTTCTTTAGTTAATTAATTTAATTAACTAATTTAATACCTCTCATCATACAACTTAACACATACACACATACTTCATACCTCATATTTTCTTATGGATATAATTAAATAAAAAAAATAAATTGGGTTCGTAATTTTCTCGGTCATTACACTTATCATAACATTTTTGTTATTCATGTCTCATCATTCTCTGAATTCTTCTTGTACTATTCTATAGTACCATATACCTTTTGGACCATTAACAGGTCTCTCTGTTATTTCACAGTCTCATTGGATCCCATCATGATCTTGCTTTATAATCTATTCCTTATTCGTTTTCCTTATCTTGTGATCGTATCGTAGTGCAATCCTCTTACCGTTCCTGATCATGTTATGATGATCTCTTCCTATGCTCTTTAGATTACCTTTCATCTTTATTGCTTAAATCAGGTGTCCCCTGATTTTCTTTGAGATTCATCTTTGAATCGTTTCAAATATTCTTTCAGATATAATCTTAATTGAATTTATGAATTTTCTTAATTCGTTACCTTTATTCATATCTTTCTTAACATCTTTATCTCTTCCTTATAATCTTATATCTTTCATATTTCCTTTACTTAAGTTAATGTCTGAGATCTGTATTTCTTAACTTACATCTTTCTATTTTAATCCCACCATGTTTATCAAACTTATCACGTATTTGGACTCAGGAACTTACCATAATCATATGGCTGAGGAGCTTGTCTTAGTCAGGCCATAATCGTCCATTCGCTAAAGGGGCTCCACCATATAATCATGAGTCACGAGTTTACCATACGCTTGAGTTTTCAGAACACTCAACTAACCGTACTCCTTCTTACTAAGGTTATAGCTTAAGGTATCATTTACCTAAGGTTTATAACCTCTAGCTCTGATACCAACTGTAACGACCCCGAAATTCGACCCACTTTATTACCTTAAATTTCATATTTATTATACCTTATTTTCCTTACGTCCAAATTTCGGTCCGTTAATAAATCTTTAATCACCTTAATTGATCCATTAGCTGATTTCAAAATCATCAATTACCAAATTTTCAGTATAAATTTTTCTTTTTCTCAATTCAATCATTGTATTAAAACATTTAGACATTTAAAAATCCTTCACCTGGATCCTAGTCCCTAGATCGCAACCTTTACTTTTCTTTTCTTTCTTGTATCATAAAGCTCGGTATTCAATTTTAATATCATTCATATCCTTACAAACATTCTTTATATCATGATTCATCATCAGACATATACTAATCTCTATCATAGCATCCATGTTGACAATTACAGTTCACAGTTTAAATTACACTCATCATATTTAGATCTAACTTAACTGTACATATAACATAACAAAGTCACTTGGCAAATTTATTCACATTGATTTATAATATTAAAACTATAATAACAGTCACGTTTTCTACCTTCTAGGCAATTCATCTCTAACATAATCCGATATTCTTGAAATTTATTTCTTTCCTGCAAAAATATATATTAAGCAAGTAATGAGCACAACGGCTCAGCAAGTTCAATAGTTAACACATTTCATACTTCACGTAGCACATGTTGGTTTGCAAAAATATGGCATACATATAATCAAATTATATAAGCGCAACGGAAGCAAGAAAATCAGATTTTAAAATTTTTATACAAACCAATAACCCGGATCTTTCTTATGCGACTATTATTAATTGAAGAAGGATAAAAGAATTTATACCTTTGTAGAACCAAGCTTCCACGGGTACAAGTTCATCTCCCTTTAATCCTTCACGTTCATCTTCATAATTCACCGATTAGATTCCACGGATCAATGTTAGCTCCCCAAGTGTTGAGCCTCTAGAGGTGATCCACCAAGAGATCTATGAATTAAAGAAGTGGATCTTGGTTTCTCTAAACCATGGGTGGTTAGCCCTTATTCTCTCTCTCTCTCACTCTCTAACTCTTAGATCTAGAGAATTATGGAGTACTCTCTCTAATCTAATGAAAGAGTGTGTAACCTTGATCTATGATAAGACTCCTCTTATTTATAAATCTAATCAACCCTCCTAAACTATTTAGGATTAGGGTTTTAATTTAATTCCCAATTTAATTAAGAACTAAATTAATTAATTACAATTCCTAAACCATTTAGGAACTTAATTATTTAATAATGAGAGTACTTCTTATTAATTAATTACTAAACCATTTAGTAACTTAATTAATTATTATTATAATTATAATTCCAAAACTATTTAGGAACTTAATTATTTAATAATAATATTACTACTTATTAATTAATTCCTAAACCATTTAGGAACTAAATAATAATACTAGTAGTAGTAATAATAATAGTAATAATAATAATAATAATAATAATAATAATAATAAGACTCCTCTTATTAATTTATAATTAGTATTTCTAAAATACTAAATTATAAATATTAAGCTATTTAATTTATTCTATCACCATAGTATAAATTAAATATACTTAATTTATTATTACGATTATGCCATCCACTTCTAAAATAAATATTACTCTTTTGCGGTGTGACCCTTTAGGTTCTCCATATTAAACCGGTTGTATAATAAATAAATTAGAACAATTCTAATTCATTTATTATGAATTAACTCTTTAATTCAGAATAAATAATTATTCCACAATAAGGGTAAGCCCCCTTAGCGATTAGTCGACTTTCCAGATAATATAGATTTCAACATTTAATCGTAAAAGAACCTTTCAGCAAATAGTTACCGTACAATTCAATCCTTCTACCATACAATGTCCCAATCAAATATAAGACACAGAATTTCTATCAAGACTTATTTATTTGATTATATGCATTTCAATTCACAAATACACAACTCTAGTTAATTTAAATTAGAAACTCCTTTCTAATTCCATTCAACCCTGGTCAGGGATTTCTGAGTTGTCACTTATTGAATCGCATAGGACATTCTCTCCCTTTACTGGAAGTGGTAGATCCTTTGTTGACCATTCATCTATCTCCATGTGTACCTTATTATACCCAAGCACATCCTTTGATATACCAATAGGTCTTAAGGAATATGTCAAAGTATAACTTAGTACACACAAGATACTAAGATGATCTCAAGTCTAAGGATCACTTGTGCGACTATCACATAAGGAACTCCTATTGACAGACGAGTAAAACTCCATTAAGTGTTCCTTGAGCGAGTCACGTTCAGTGAACTTATTCTCTAATAAGCACATACATACTTGCTTTAGTGTCTCTACACAAATGATTATGAGATCAATCATCCTCTTCATAAGAGCAAACATAGTATGTACCAATCTATCTGGATCTACTAATCCCCTTTTTAGTGATCCAACGATTTAGATCTCATTAGCATGATCCTCATCATGTTTCTAAAAGCATTGCTCGAAAACTATGTGTTTATCCATTTGATTAATTCAAGTAATTAATCATGAATAAAGAAATGCCTTGATACTTTTATTAATAAATGAACAAGATTACAAAGTATATGTTTATCACATCAAATGTGATTGGCTTGAGGGCATACTACTTTCAGCACATACCTTAACATGCTTGGTGCGTGTCATAGATCATGTGTTGTGCTTCTACTATAGCAATATATCTTATATCTTTGCACAAAGTATACATAATTGTCATATTATCCACAGATCACATAACACATAATTTATATGCATTTGAACAAGTATTATCATATCATAACAGTCAACATTTAACATTTAAGGACTGAAGAACTTGCCTGTATGTCCAATTAATAGCTCAAAACCTTAACTCGATCAGCCTATGATCATAAAATTATCAAATAATAATTATTTATCCTCTTATGATATTAATTTAATAAATTAATATCATCTCTAATGTAATTAACCCTACCCGGCGATTTATTTTAGGGTACCGAGTCAATTAATAATTAATATGGTTAATTATATTAACCTCATCCTTCAATATATTGATTTAACTTAATATTAAACACCTTCAATACGGGAAACCCGACTCATCGGATAAATTTTAACATATTTGGTTGTCCGAAAATTTTATTTAACCATTTTCTAAATTATAACCTTATTAGATTAATATTTAAACATTTAAATATTAATCCTCAATATTTAATATTTTTATAAAAATATTAAATTTAATGCCCAAACATCATTTCTCTACCTTTGGTATTTTTCTATAATTTTCTAACAATTTTAAACAATTTTTTAAATATTTATTTAATTAAAAACTGATTCTGGGGGCATTTTGGTAATTTTCGCGCCCTTGTGGACACGCTGGTCATTTTCCGGAAAGTTCAGGGGCATTCTGGTCATTATGCAAAGCTAGGGACACGTTCGGTATTTTTCGAAAAGCTAGGGGCAAAATTGTACTTTGCCGAGGGTCAGGGACACGCTCGGTATTTATGGAAATGGCCAGGGGCAAAATTGTAATTTCGCTACGTGACCGATCGTCGCGTATTGCGTGGCCTCGCTCCCTTCACAGCTAAACGACGTCGTTTGGCACGGTCGTTGGCAAAACTCAGCCACACATGGCGCGACCCTTTCTTCCGCGTCCCAAAACGGCGTCGTTTTGGCCGCGCCTTAGACAAATTTGGCCGCGCGCAATGCGCGGCGCCCTTTTTCTTTCTTTTTCCTTCTGTCAGCCGTAACAGTAGACAGCTAAACCAAAAGTAACCATTTTTACACCATTTTTGTTCTACTTTTCCACAATGTAATTACACCAAACATGATAAAATTCATAAATACACTTTCATAAATTATCTAGAATAATTATTCCATTTATTTTCTAATTTTCCACAATAATAATTAATCACCAAGAATTTAAAATAAATCACATAAAATAAAATAATTATACCTTCTCCAAAGCTTCATATCTTCTTTTGATAGCTCCAAAAATCACTTCTCTCTTATGGTAGCTATGGTGGTGCACAGTTGGAGGTGATGACTATGGTGTCAGGTGGTGGAGAGTGGAAGAAAGAAGAGCAAAAGTTGGCTTTTTTGTTCTTTTTTTTTTTTTTCCCCTCTTCTTTTTCCTTTCTTTTTGGTTGCTTTTCCTTTTATAATCAAACATTTAATTGTTTTGAAAAGTAGCAAACAATTCCACCGCCTCACTTCCTCTCTTTCACGCAGCAAACTTAGAAGTTTCCGGAAATTCTCATGCAAAATTTAATATTTAAATACATTACGCAATTATTTCGGGTAATAAATATTTTATAAATATATATAAAATATTTATTTTAATTCACTAAAAATCATAACATGATTTATAAATATTATTTATACCATTTTTGGTTACTTTACTTGACAAATTTTGTACACGCATAATACCATGCATGTAACTATATGAGGTAACTTATACCTCCAAAAATCATAAAATAATTCATAAGACATATAAAAATTATTTTTCATAATTTTTCACTTCGTTACTTGGATAACATGTTACATTAACATGTTCACGTTTCTAAAATATTATCCTTCATAAAAGTCATAATAATTCCATTATACATAATCATAATTCTTTTATGAATTAAACATTCCTTTTTCCTCATTTAATTTCATTTCTTTACATTTCACATTAATTCCTTTATATATAAATTATATAATTTAATATTATATAATTTATATAATTACATTCTCCTTTTATTAAATAATTTCTTAATTTCCTCCATAATTATCCCTTAATTTCATAATCAATAATAATATATTTATTAATTTAATCATCTTATATAAATTATATAATTATTTTTATATAATTTATATAATTATAAGTTCCTTCATTCCTTCATTCATTACTTTAATTTCCTTATATAAATTATATAATTTATTATTATATAATTTATATAATTACATTTCTTCTTTCTCCAAAATTCTTAATTAAATCTAAATTTAATAATTTCAATTTTATTAACTTCTCTCATTATCTTTTCATTTAAACTTGGATTAATTTAATTATTAATCCCTTAATTGTCATAATTAATAACATTTATAATTATAAATTAAACATAACACACACATATATATAAAAAATGTATATATATAAATATATACATATTTAATTCATGCCTTTCACATTATCACATAACCTCATTTAAAATCATAATTTCTGTACGTCCACAATACTTTTTAAATATTAACCATTTCATTAAAGCTTCTTTTATTTTTCATAAATTGTTTTTAAACAATCTATTTATTCTTCAATTATTTTTTTATTCAATCACAATTTGTCATCATCTCTGTACGGATTTAATTTACCAATTAAATCCTTTTACATACCTTAATTTACATAAAATAATAATTAATTTAAACAACCTTGATAATTTTATCAATTAAATTCTCATTTAATATTATTAAAGAAATCTTGAAAATTTGGGTCCTCACAGCTTAGTACTCTGCTTCATTATTGGTTGCTTTAAATCTGAACCGGATAGTCTGCTGGACTTTGAAGCCTTCAGGACTAGTTGAGATTACCCCGACCCCGATCGAATCTGATGTAGATGACCCATCCACGCATAAAGTCCAAGAATGAGACGAGGTATGCTGCCCCTCAGCAATTAGCGTAACTTCCAAGCCTGAACCATTAGTCGATTCCTCCTTGGAAGACATGCACTCCACTACAAAATCTGCCAAGGCTTGGCCCTTTATTGCCGTCCTTGGTCGATACTCCAAGGTAAACTGGCTCAACTCTACAGCCCATGCCACCATCTTTCCGGATGAATCAGGTTTATGCAAAATCCTCTTCAAAGGCTGATTAGTATATACGACTATCACCCGACCTTGAAAGTAGTGTCTCAGCTTTCGGCTTGCTACTATCAAGGAATAAACACATTTCTCTATATTAGGGTACATGGTCTCAGCATCCCTCGAGGCATGGCTCACATAGTAAACTGGGTTTTGTCGACCCCCTTCTTCTCAAATCAGAACTGCTTCTACTGCCAATGAGCTTACAACCAAGTATAAATAAAGTAGTTCCCTGGGTAACAGCTTCTGCAACAATGGGGCCGAAGACAAATATCGTTTGATGCCCTGGAATGCGTCTTCACAGTCTAAAGTCCAATGGAAGGTTTTCTCGTCTTTTGGCCCTTTTAACTTGTCAAAAAACGGTAGACACCTTTCTACTGATCGGGACATGAACTGTCGAAGAGTCGTTATCCGATCCGTTAGTCTCTGAACATCTTTAAAAGTTTTCGGAGACTTCATGTCAATTATTGCCTTGATTTTTTTTGGATTAGCCTATATTCCCATTTTACTAACCAGATATCTTAGAAACTTGCTTGCGCCGAGTCCGAAAGTACATTTTGTGGGATTGAGTCGCATATGGTAGTGGCGAACAGTCTGGAAACATTCTTCTAAATTGTCCAAGTGGTCATGCAACCTCATACTTCGAACAATCATATCGCCGACATAAACTTCCATATTCCGTCCGATCTGTTTACGGAGCACTTTATTCATCATTCTCTGATAAGTTGCTCCCACATTAATAAGTCCGAATGTCATTCGGTTATAGGCATAAATGGCCCGATGAGTGATAAACGACGTCTTTGGGATGTCTTCTTTCTCCATCAAAATTTGATTATATCCTGAAAACGCGTCCAAAAAACTCAATATAACATTCCCCGAAGTAGCATCGATCAGCTGATCTATATAAGGGAGGGGATAAAAATCCTTCGGGCAAGCTTTGTTCAGATCCGTGTAGTTGATGCAGACTCTCCACTTCCCATTCTGTTTACGGACCAACACAACATTGGCGAGCCATTTTGGGTACTCGATTTCTTCGATTATGCCTTCGTCCAACAACTTTCCCACTTCTTCATCAATGATCCTCTGTCGTTCGGGAGCAAAGAACCGTCTATTTTGGAAAACGGGCTTCTTTTCGGGATTAACGGACAGCCTATAAATGTCCACGTTTTTTGCCATCCCTGGTATATCTCGGGGGTGTCCAAGCAAAGATATCTGCATATGTCCTTAGCAGATCTATCAGGCCTTTCTTCATCGTATCTTGCAACCCGACACCTATTTTAACCAACTTCTCCTTATTGCCTGGAATGAGTTCTACATCTTCGGTTTCCTCGGCAGGGAAGGCCAAGGGTTCAGTAGCTCATTCGGTAAACGGCTCGACATCCACACTTAGTGTCTACTTTATCTTACTGACTCCGACTATTGGTACAATAAGTGTGTGTCGATAACATCTCCTTGCAATGTCCAGATCTCCCTTTACTTCTCCGACTCCATGGGAGGTGGGGAACTTCATTTTGAAATAAGGGATTGAAGTGACTATTTGGAGTGCCGATAACGTCGTTCGTCCGAGAATAACATTCTAGGCTGAGTCTACTTGAATTACAAAGAACTTCACGCTGATTTTCACCTGCTTTGGGGTCTCTCTAAATACCATCGGTAATTCCACAGTTCCGATTACTGGCACGACTTCATTTCTGAACCCGTACAATGGTGATTCTTGACCGACCTCCAACTTGATTCCTTCTAAATTCATGCGTTGATAGGCATGACTATATAACACATCAATAGAGGACCCATTATCGATCATTATCTTCTTCATGTCCACGGGCCCCACTTGTGCAGTTATCACCAGCGCTCCTTCATGTTGTTCTACCGTATCGGGGCGGGGGGGATAGTTGTTGTCAGAGAAGGAGATGACCATCCCCGAGTATAGTCGTTCGGGCTTGGTTGTCTGTCCTGCCAAGGCCATTACAATCTCTGAAGTGGATCTTCGGCGTTTCCCTGCCTACCATTTAGGTACACCTCCCGTGATGACATCAATAACTCGCCTCGGCTGATTAGTATGTTCCTCGTTCAGATCCTCCCTTTGTGACCGTCCCCTCTGTGGGACTCTTCGTGCACCGACAAAATGTAGTAATCGTCCGTTCTGAACGTTCTTCTCTATCAGCTCCTACAATTCATAACATCCCTCCGCGCAGTGTCCCGACGCCTGATGGTAATCACAGAACTGGTCATTGTGCCCCTGAAACCCCTTTCTTGATCGAGGGGCTCAAAAAGTGGGGTGCCTCTAATCTCTTCTAATATCTGCACCCGGTCAGTGTTCAGAGGAGTGTAGGTCTTCTGCTCAAATCTGGGCTGGACAGGGGGCCTATTTGCCTGATTGTTTTCCCGTGGGCCGAGTCTGCCCAACACATCTGACTTCCCCTCCTTAGGCTTGTATTGATCAGATCCCTTATGATTCTTTGACAAAGTCACCATCTCCTCTTCAATTGTAATGAAGTTCTCTGCTCGCTCATAAGCATTAGCCAGATCCTTCGAGGGTTTGAACATGATATCCTTCATCAACTTTTTCGATCTGCCGATGTCCAACCCCATAGTAAAAAATCCTAATGCCCGGGTCATATCCAGGTTTACCACTGCTCCCGCCGCCTCTCTGAATCTCTGTACGTACTGGTTTAAGGTTTCATCTCCTTTTTGTTTAATCTGCATTAACGATGCTGTCAATTTTCCCCTCTTCTTGTTACTTCCGAATCGGTCATGGAACTTATCACACAACTCTTTCCACGAATTAATGTTTCCCAAAGGTAAAGACACGATCCACTGCTTCGTTGCCTTCTTTAAAGTGGTTATGAAAATTTTACACATCCCCGCGTCAAAATGGTTGTAATATCCCATCACAATTTCATAGGAATTAGTGTGGTCGTAGGGATCTCTGGTACCATCAAAAGACTCCAATGGCGGCAACTTTATCTTCGGATCAGCTTTTTTCATATTGATTGCGGCTGAGAATGGGGACTTGGTATCTGTGGGCTTAGCTCCCGCCTTCACTTCAGCTAATTGCCGTTCCAGGTCTGCCACCCTTTTCATAATCGGATCATCATTAATTTTTTGGTAGTTAGTTCTATCATCTGGGCTTCTCCTCGGGCTCCGTCTTCCCCGAGGGTCATGTTTATCTCCCGAACTCCTCCTCGGGCTTCGTCCGCCCCGATTACCAAAATCATCTCCTCGGCTTCTCCACGGACTTCGTCTTCCCCGAGTATCGAAATTATTTTCTAGACTCCTTCTCAGACTTCGTCTTCCCCGAGTATCAAAATCGATTGCTAGACTTCTCTTCAGGCTTCATCTTCTCCGATCATTATGTGGGGACAGGGATTGCCTTCGACGGTTCGAATAGGTTGACTCTCTGTCGTGAAGAGGGGTTATTCCTCTACCCGCAGACTCCAAGTTTGGTTTTGGTGGGCCATAACTGCCTCGTCCCATCAACTGTGATGTGGGCGGGTCATTCACTCGTCCCCGACCCGCTCTGCTCTGAGGTATCTGTTCTCTGGATCCTCGGACTGTGTTTTGTGGCTCCTGATCCCTTTTCAGCTCTACCAATAGAACGATTCACTCCTCTTGTTGATGATGAAGAGATTGCAAGGCCCCTTCTACTGCCTGAATCCGTTGTCTCTTGATAAACTCCCTTTGATCATGGAGGTCTCTTCCTCTGACCGTATGCTCCCGAACAGAAGATTGTTGAATGGTCCCCCTATCATGTGCTAGACTGGGAGAATCAGAGGGGAACAACCATCGTCGGACTGAATTAGAATGTGTCGCCATCGATCCTCCCTTCTGAATGGAAGGACCCAATCTATCCTTGACTGAACCTCTCGCCGTAGGTGTTGATGAACCTGTCCGCTCCATACGATCACTCTTGCACTCCATGATCAGACCGCTCCTGCTCTTTACTCCTGTTGTGATTTTCAAACAGAACCAGCCCTCCTTCTAGCGCTAATGTTAATGCCAAATTTTATACCACCCGTTTAAATCACAAAATAACGAATAAAATAGACGTCAAACACAAATAATTATAAAGAAATTACTGCAAGAACACGAGATTTACGTGGAAACTCAATTGGAAAAAAACCACGGGAAATAGACGGATTTGGATGTATATGCATAATTAATGTTGTGATTTGGATGTGAAGGTATATATATTATTGTGAAATGATTGATAAGTAGGTTTTATACCTACTATTTCGATGTCAACTTGCTTTAACTTTCGTTTGTTCTCATTAGTTTTTATTACTATTCATGCTTTTATGTCTCTTTTGTAGGTTTCATGCTCCATAGCTCATTATTGGCCTTTTCCATCTTTTTGTGGACAAACCGGCGTATTTTGGACTAGAACTTGTGCAGGGAGGAAGAATTACAGTTTTCAGGACAAAATTGGTACGAGGAGGGTGTGATATGCGCAAAGATCGGATGCAGTAGAAAACGGTGCACAAATTCCAAGACTGGTGCACGGCACAGCTGCGCCCCAACCCTTCACAAAAGCTGCGCAATTCCTCTGCCTGCTGTCTGACTGGTGCACGGCGCAGCTGCGCCGAATTCCTTCGTAAAAACTGCGCAGCTGCTCAGTTCCTCTGCTTGCTGTCTGCTTGCCGTAAGGCGCAGCTGCGCCCCATCTCAGTACAAAAACGGCGTAGCTGCACTGGTCCTTCGCACCAAATTCCTGCATAACTTTTTTTAAACAGGCCAATCACAAACTCCTTGCTACAGTGATCGAAAATGAAGCGCCTGAGGCTCTATAAAGCAAAAGTTTCAGTCTAAGGCTTGGGATATAGAGAATAGCTAGGTCATAAGGAAGAAGGGAGAGCTCATTGTCATTTTTCATTCTTTATTTTCCTTGTTCTCTCTTGTTCCTTGTGATTTATCTAGAGCAGTTTAGCTTAGGGCTGGGCTTTGGAAGTTTGAAGCATTGTGTCAACCTTGGAACTCCGTATTTGAAGAAGAGAAACCGACCTTTGCATTTCTTAACCTTTGTTATCTCTTTCTTTTCATTTGTAGCTTCAATGTATGAACATTTGTGGATGATGGTTGTTATTTCTATTATGAATTAACTTCTCTTATGGGATTATAATGAAATCTAGGGTTTAGTTCAATTTGTTATGCTTCCTTGTTGTGGCTAAATGATTATGTATGAATTGTCTAATGTGGTTTATTTTCATTGTTTAATTGCTTGATCACGAATTACCATGTTAACTCACACGGAACCGAGATGGGGAGTGTGAGTTTAGAACCGATCATGTTAGCTTGTGTTCATGAATTCACATGACGTTGGATTGCATGATTAGTGCTAAGGATAGACATATACCGAAGCACCACACGTAGTCTTTTGAAAACTTGTGCTTTAACTCATTTTTCTCTAGGTCACATAGAGATATAGTGATTTAATTAACTTGGGTGTTCTTTCCCGTTCTGTTGCCCTTGGGTCGGATCTGGGTTGGATATGGGTATGATGCAACGAGAGTTGGTCATGCTTTAGTTTCGTGTTTTCGACTAACAATCCGAGATAATCAGTTAGGTTTAACAGGAAGTAGCACAGTTGAATGACACCCTAGGTGAAGTTATAATCTCATACCTCCTTTGTCTGCTTAAATTGTTTATTATTTAGTTGTCTTTAATTTTCATAACTTAGATTTAATTCACAATTCCTTGATTTACTTGACCACTGTTTAAAGAAGCCGAAATAGTTATAAAACTGCTGCTTGATAGTGTAATAACGATTCATAGTCCTCGTGGGAATGATACTTTACTTATTCTATATTACTTGTTGACCACGTGCACTTGCGTGTAAGTGTTGATTTGTCATGCGTACGGTTTGACACCCAACAATGATACAGTAATTAAAGGTTGAACACATGTATAGTGAAATTTAGTTATCTATGATATTTTTCTTCAGGGGTTTTGATTGTGTTGATCATATTTGATATTTTCCTTTTCTTAATTTGGTTGTAATTGGTTCATTTATGATGTTATTATACTTTCAGAAAATTATTTTTAATGTTTTTTTCTTCCATGTCATCCTCTTTAGGATACTGAATTCTTAATGGAATTATATTATATTGCAGGTATTTTTTGGGATCCAATGCACGAAAGGCTTGCCACTAGAAGCAAGAAGAAGGCTTACAGAAAGAAGCAGAAGTAAGCTTTTTTTTTTTCATAATCTACTTTAGAGGAGTTTTTGTTTAATTTCTTAGTCATGCTATTTTCGATGTCATTGTTAGGATGATTTGTTGTATCTTTTTGGGTTTGGCATGATCAAAATTAATTCACCTTTTTATGTTATGTATTATAACTTTAAGAATTTCCAATTTGTGAAATGATTTTAAGGAGTTTATTTTTCAAGTATTTTTCACTTAATTAGTGGCATAGTGCATCACAAGTGCTTGATGAAATGAGGTTGAGAATATTTTGTTTTTCAATAGGTTACCCATATTTTTTTTTGTCATTACAAGAGTTCAACTTCCTGTACATATCAATCATCAAAATTAAACATCAATATGATCAATAGTCGTGTTCATTGTTTATGTTGTATTTTTTAATTTAATGTTTTGCGCTCGAGGTTCTACTGGTTTTGATAGGCTACATGCCAAAAAGTGGAGCCAAAAGTAGACTCCATTCCAGGTTTGTATGGATCATGTGTCATGCTTATATGTTTTTGAGGAGAAATGTTTTGTCAATCTAGGATTTAAGTTTGCTGGTTTTGGTTTTTGTTTCTTTAATCATGAACTCCTTTAGATCATCCATTTTTGAAATGGTTTTCGTTACCTGAGAAAAAGACTTTGGAGTTGATTCTTTACACTTCAGAAGTAGCTACCTAGTATTATTATTTTTAATTGGTTTGTGTATTGGTTTTTTTGATAAAGCTCCCAATTGTTGTTCAATTTCTTTGGTTTGTGGTATGAAATTCCGGCAAATTATTAAATCTATTATTCAAACTACTCCGTGCATTGCACGGGTTATCAACTAGTACAAATAAAAGTATTACACTTAAGTTTTAATAAAATTAATTTAATTATGTTAATTAGATAGTAATGAATATAATTAATTGTGTGAGTTGATAAAATTTTAAGTTTTAATGAATTTAATTTAGTTAGGCAGTAACTTAGTAAAGAAATTCATGATTAATATTAATATTATTAAATCATGTAATCTGTTAAGATGTTTTTTTGATATCTTAATAAAGTTGTAATAGTAAAATTATCCTACATAAATTTTTTAAAGATATATTATCTTAGATAAAATTGTGATAAAGAAACTTGTAATAAAATTGGTGAAACCAAAAATAAAAATTACTTTAGAAGTTCGAACACTCCTTTTTTCTTGCAGGTTAGGGTTCCTTTAGAATAATTTATAGATTTAGATAATATTTAATTGTTACAAATTCGATTGTATTTATACTAATTAGGATAGGAAAGAAAAAAGTTAAACTATTACTTCTCCTAATTTGGATATGAAAGAAAAAACCTGATCAAAAAATATGTGAAATTAAGTTTGTTTAATGATATGAAATTCTGCAGTTTTTGTTATATGATCGTTATTGATTAATAAGGAAGATTTATGTGATCTAATCAACGTGTTACGTAATGATTAATACGTGTTAATGAATTGTGAAAGAAAAATATTTTTTTCGAAAAAATAACGCAAAAAACACTATTCACGCATAAAGCGTTTTTTGTTTTTTTGAAAATCCACATTCACGGATAGCGTTTATTCTATATTCAAGAAAGTATTTACTATTCAAAAATATGATAATTGAAAATTGATTAAATCCTAACTAAGTTGGTTAGGATGAAACTAGAAGACGAAAACCCTAATTTATTCTGTTGGATTAAGGAACTAATTAGGATAACTAGAAACCCTAACCATGAAGACAAAAACCCTAACTACAGTATCCAAACCCTAACTAAGTTCGTGAGTTGGGTAGTAGAGGTTAATTAAAGTCCAATCATCTATATAACTAATGTTAGGGCCAAACTGGTGGAAATTAAATAGCAAGCCAACTTAAATTAATGTTATAGTGAATTAGTGGCCCAATCAATTATGAAATTGAGGCCCAATAGTAAGGTAGAGAAGCCCAATGATTAAATTAAATAAGAGCCCAAACTCTAGGCGAATGTGATAGGTGTTGGTGTATATAGAATTAGTGACTCGATATGAAGTTGGTCAATCTATATTTTTATAATTTAATTAGTAACAACCATATATAATTCCATGGTGTATATCAATTCATATGAAATCATCAAAAGTGATTTAATAGAATAAAGTAGAATAACTTCAATATAGTTTTTGAAGAAGATAATATTTCAAAATAAATCTTCCAAAGAAAACTTTACAAAATGAATCTTATGTAATACAAAATTTATTTTTTTCTTCATATATATTTTTCCTGAAACAGTAAGTGGTTAAATTGATAAAGTTAAAAGTTAAGGATGTTATGTGTAAATTATATTATGTCGGACAATATTCGTTTGGTCGGGGAATATTCGTTCTGTCGGAGAATATTCGTACAACGGCGCCGTACGAACCAATCATTGGTGGACCCTACAACGAATAATTGTCGGATATAGAAAATGACATAAATAATTTTTAAATGGTCAATGATACTATCACTTTTAATTGTTAAAATATCTGGTGGTAAAAGAATAGTAATATACGGTATTACAAGTAACATACGGTATTGCACAGTAGCACACGGTATTGCACAGTAACACACGGCATTGCACAGCGTTTCGTATTATTAAACTGATAAAGTGGTTATCGTACAATATTTGACTTTACTGTCACATGCACAATAATTTATATTATTAAACTGATAATTGTCACAGTAGCATATGCACAGTAATTCACATTATTGAATCAATAATTGTCATTACACAGTAACGTATTCTCTCTTTTATATATTTTTTGCATTATTGTTATCTCTATTATGATGTTAATTAAACTGTTATATTTCATTATTAATTAATTTGATATCTAACTCAGAGAGTCAACTACACTGTCTTTATAATAATTAGTCATAATAATGAGTAAGTGTAAATTATTGTTGAATAATTGAATTGATAAAGTTATTTGTTTATTATATAACAAATAATATAAAATTAGGTGATATGAAATTAATGGTATATATTAAAGATAATGTAATAATTATAGAATTTTAAATGAACGGTGTAGATTGAAGATGATATTTAAATGAATGGTTTAGATTAAGGAAATCTTAAAAGATGAAATGAATGGTATAGATTAAAGATAATATAGAATTTGAAATGGATGATGTAGATTAAAGATTATCTTTAAATGAATGGTTTAAATTAAAGAAATATTAAAAGATGAAATGAGTGACAATGATTAAACATTATCTTGAAATAAACGGTTTAGATTAAATTAGAAAATCTTGGTTATGATAAGATTTTTTGCTATAAATAGAGGCATTAACTTAAGAATTTATCATAAACTTTCTTACTTGTTCTTTATTTCACTCTTTAAATACTTCTTTGTGTAAGTTCTCTCTAAGTGTGCTTAAGTCATCTTGAGTATTTGTGAAGATCTATAAGTGTACGAGTACTGTTCAAGTTAATCAACCTAATTTAAATCAATATATAGTCACGTGTTAAGGTAAGAGATTCCATCTTTTTCATCTTCCACTACTCAAACTTACTACGGTAAGTGATTATCATTCTTTGATTCTCGAAAATAATATCGTTTCTCTCTTACTCATAAGATGTGTTATTTATTTCCATGTATTAAATTGTGGGAATAACCTTACGGCACGGATTACCGCATGTCGGTGAATAATCTTTCATATTCATTCCTTATTAATCTCTGAGAATAACCTTACTGCGCGGATTACCGCCTGTTTGGTGAATAACTCTTCGTATTCAACTTTTATTAAATTGTGGGAATAACCTTACGACTTGGATTATCGCATGTTGGTGAATAACCTTTCGTATTCATTCTTTATTAATCTCTGAGAATAACCTGACTACGCGGATTACCGCATGTTTGGTGAATTACTCTTTGTATTCATTTCCTATTTTTCTAAACATTTCTATTGAACTGTAACCGTTATTCTGAACTGTGGATCTTGAATATTATTTTTGAATTTTACTCCACATCATGTTGACAATTTGGACATTATTTAAATCTGCACAAAGTAAACTTCCGATACTTATTGTTTATCATGTTTTCTTCTGTTCATCATTTGTATCACTGTTATTTGTACTAATCATCAAAAATCAAGTTGTTGTGAATATTCGTGGTCGGGGGCACATATGCGATATAATTGTTGAACAGATGATAGGTTAAATGCGATATAATAGGTTAAAGGCGATACATCTGTTCGTTGTCTTTTATGACATGTGGTGAAAGTTCTCTTTGGGCCGTAGTGCAAAGATGAATTGTTGTTTGGTATGATTATGACCAAAGGCTGAATACTGATATAATCATGACCGTTGGTATTATATTGAATATCTTTGACCCGTAGTGCAAAGATGAACTGTTGATTTGCATGATTATGACCAGGAACTGTGAGTTTGTATTCTCATGGTCAGTAGTGTTTCAGATGATAAAAGTTGATGATATTTTTTCCTAAAAAGAGAAGGGAGTGGACACTATAGTCTGCATTATTCTTCTAATAGATTGCTCATTTCGCTGCTATTATTGATATGAACGTTGTTCAAGAATTTAACTGCAGTTTTTGATATAAATCTTGTAGTCTATTGTATTCTATCAAAAACTCAACTGTTGAAGGCTAATGATAATTTATTCGTCATTATCTTAGTCATGATATTCTTTACTAGGCTATTTGAGCTCACCCTTTCTTTTTGTTCTATTGTTTTTCAACAGGAGATGATGACGTAGTTGGGTCTAGCCGGGGGATAGAGTGAGAGTCCAAGGGATAGCTATCGTAGTCTTTACGTGTTGTAAAATAATGTGACAATAATAGTGAAGACTTAGTTGTATATTATTATACAGTGTATTGTTAAACGTTGTAATAATTTTGTTGTAATCTTTTGACAATTCAAGTTTGGGTTGTGTGGGCCCAGATTTGGAGGTGTTACAAATAGTACCGTTTACTATATTTATTTAGAAATGTTACGTATGTCGCTTTCTATATTCGACAATAATTTGTTGTGGGGATCCACCAATATTTGGTTATTTCGGCGCCGTCGTACGAATCGAATATTTCCCGACAGAACGAATATTCCTCAATAAAACGAATATTCTCCGACAAAATAAAATTTGTACAAATATTTCTTAAAAGTCGGAATCTTACATATAATATTAGCTATTGAGTTAGTCATTCTTAATTTTCTACTTAATTTATAATATTAGCTATTGATTACTTTAAAAAATGTGGAAACAAAACATGTTATGAAGGGAGATTCTTCTCGCGTTGTTCAATTTCTTAAGTCTCCTCAAAATAATAATTCAGAGTTAAATTTTATTATTTGAGATTGTATCCAATTCAAATGTCATTTTGACTCTGTTAATTTTTCTTATGTGAGTCGTCGTGGCAAATATTGATTGCAAATGAATTAGCGAAATTGGCAAATATGATTGCAAATGAATTAGCGAAAAGTTAACATTTAACAAATTTAAAGATAAACATCTAACAAAAACATATTCTTAAAAAAGTCAAACTTTATAAATGAGATTATTTCGGTGGAGCAAAATAATTATTGTACTCTCTCTCCATTCCACACGAGATTCCTAATTTATTTTTTTTAAAACATCTTATATGAGTTTGATCCTATATCTAATTTGCGAAAATTTTAAATTCAAATTTTAATGTGAGTTTTTTTTTTTTTTTCAAAAACAATTTTGTACATATTCAAGTATATAAAGTCACCTAATTTCAATGTTAACAATTACGTTAAGACCTCATTGACTGCTTTTTAATTAGTTGATATTGTTAATATAATTATTACTATACTAACTAAAATTAAATAAATTCTCAACGATCTTGAATTTTGAGAATTTGCAAATTGATTGCGGGGAAAGAAAAAAAAAAAGGAGACTAATTTTGCGGAGCGTGTATTTTTTAATCCTTCTAGAGTCAAGTTTGGCAAATTTAGTGTCATTTATTTTATGTAACACACACACACACACACACACACATATATATATATATATGAGGAATGATCCCATATACGATCCTAACTCTACAAAATCTAGAAATATGGGTTTTTAGGGTTGAAATTGAGCAGGTCCCATCAAAAACGAAAAGAATTGTTCGGTCTAAGTATTTGTATACAAACTTTTATATATAATTTGTGTCTATAACTCAGAAACAAAATTATCATATAAAGAGATAATTGTTCATTCCGTATTTGATGATACATGTAACAAACACACGGTAAACTTATACTTTGGAGTCAAGCGGCGAACTTTGGAAAATTTTAAATATTTACTTTACACTTTTTCTTCTATTCTTTGGACTTTGGAGTGCTATGTTGGACTTGAGAAAGTTCTAATCCAGAATCAATGCTCAACTACTTTAGGAGAAAAGGGAAGGAAGGAAAGAAGGAAGGAAGGAAGGAAGGAAATAAATTCAAGAAACACCAACTTAATACATAGAATCTGAATTTAGCTTAATAGAGTTTGAATTGTTTTACTAGCATACCCTCTCTCCGTTTCAAAATTAAAGATATATTTACAAAACGATAGTTTTTTAAAATATTTATATATTCTCAAATATAATCTTAGTATTAGTTAAAAATTCAGTTGTGGTGGTGTGATATTAAAAAATATATAATAATAATGACAAATTAGGAATTTCATGTCACTTTATATCTCTAATTTTAGAACGAACTAAAAAAATGTATTTTTAATTTTAGAACAAAAAGATTATTCTATAAGAAAATTAATACTCCTTCCACTCTTTAAAAGAAAAAAAAAACTCTCGTTTGGTTTTCATCATAATTAATTTGAAATATTCTAAAATTTGAATTAAGATGTAAATTTATTTTAATCTGTTAAATCCTAATTTTGTACTTTATAATATTTTTTAAATAGTTTATAATATTAGCTATTGAGTTAGTCAATCCTAATTTTGTATTTAATTTATTAGTTTATAATATTAGTTATTGATTATTTGATATTTTGTAACTTTTAAAAATCACTGTTCCATTTCCTTTAATCAATTGTTTATAAATTCAGTCAAATTACTATATGCACATTTGCCTCAACTAGGTGCGTCCAAACATCTAAATCCACATGCATAACCTTAAGCTGCAGAGAAATGTTGAGCTTTGAAAATTATTATCTTTCTGACTTCTAATAACGAAGCTAGGTTTTCTTATTCAGTAGGATCAAATATTGTTAGGCCATAAATATTTTTTTTAATAATGTTGCATTTTTCACAGGATTGGGATAGCATCCTCTAGTTAATTATTTTTTTTTTAATAACGTTGCATTTTTCAATAAAATATGTATTAATTTGATTACAATTTTAAGTTACTAACATAATAAATAGTACCAATATATATATATATGCGCGCACACATTTTATTGATATTATAACAAAATTATCATTACGATGGCTATATTATTGAGTTATATTTTCATGAGCGCAAGATAAAAATATCATACTATCATGTGATGACGGGATAACTATGCCATATTGATACAAGAAAAAAAAATCATGGTAAGTTTTGGATTCATTTGATAATTGTTTTTGTTTTAAAATTTTTAATTTTACTTGTACTCTTTGAAATCAATAGCAAAAAGTGTTGTTTGTTAACAATTTTTACTTTGAAAATGTGGAAGAAAAACTCATTATGAAGACCGATTCTTCACACATTGTTTAGTGTCGCATGTCTCTTCAAGATGATAATTCGCAATTGGGTCTAATTATTGGAGATTGCATCCAACTTAGAAGTCGTTTTGATCTTTTTATCTTAAATTTTCACAAGATGATAATTTGAAGTTGGATCTTATTATTGATTGTTCTCTAAAAAAAGGATATTTATTTTGTACTTCATATTTACGATGTTGATCTATTCAATGTTAATTAAGTTAGCTAATATTTTAATTAATGTTGATTAGGTTACCCAATGTTTTGTATCTTTAATTAAATGTTATTTAAGTTATTGATGTGTTGGCATTGGTAATAGCAATTTTGTTTTGAGTGAGGAGAGAAGTTTTTCGACTAGTATTCTTGAAATTATTTGATCAAGACATTTTAGTCTTTTTAACAAATATTTCAGTAAAAAAAATAAATTATTTAATTAAACAAATGTTGGACTGAAGTATCTAGTCAAATACAGGGCAATAGTATCAAGGACTAATAATTTCTTGTAACCCAGTCCTGCAAATAGTCTTTTGTAATCCAGTCCTTCAAATAAATATATTCTAAGTTTATCCAATGCCTCTTGAAAAATAAATATCTAATTTTGAAATAAATTGGTCATTTATTTCAAAGTCTAATTTAAATCAGATTGAACTTCAATCATGATCTTGCCATGTGATTGCAATTAAAAATGATGACTTTTTTTAGTCATGCAATTAATTGACATAAGCAGACTTCCATTATTTAGTCTACCGTAAGAATTAAACTGGACTTGAAAGGAGATGAATGCCGGTCAATGTCATTTATTGTATTATTAGTAGTGTGATTAAAGTTTTATACACGCCTTAATCAAATTTCAATAGAGTTTATTTGATTATTAGCGTTTGAAATTTTAAACACATTATAACATATTTAATGCGTTATATAAGTGTTCTAAACGTTATATTTATGAATTAAATAAATTATATTTAAAATAAATTACTTCTATATGAATAGAAATTTTAACCATACACATAGTTTACATGTTTCAATGTGATGTTAGAGTATTATAATCTCTTTCACTTAAATTATTAATTTAATTATTAAGTCCAATCTAATTACTTAGAGCCTTGCATTTTGGATATTTTCAAAATCTGAAAAATAATATAATAAATATATTATATGTTGTTTTTAAATATAGTAGTTTTGTTTGTTCAGTCGGTAAGGTTGAAGAGTTGCAACCATGAGGTCAGGGATCAATTTCCAAGCAAACAGCGTTAATGGCTGAATTAACCTGAATTCATAAATCTTGGCTGAATAGTTCCGAACCAAAACAAGGGCTCAAAAAATTTACTTCTTCGAAAAATAAAATAAAACAAACATTTACACATAATTATCAAATAATGTTATTTATTTATTTTAATTTTTTTTTTATTAGTAAAATTAAATCGCCAAAGGAACCCTCACTTTTCCTTCTTGAATAAGTTTTGTGATTTGGACCGAATATAATGACTTTCGAGTCAAGTACTAAGGAAAATTTCAATTTAAATTAAATGCTCAAATAATTTAGGATACAGGGAAGACTTTTTTTTAGAGTAGTCGAGTTGACCGACTAACTAATAGTTTGAATTATTTTATTACAAATTTTATAAGAAAAATACTAGTATTTTAATAATATTTTCTATGTCCTAACAAAAAATATTATTTTATTAATATTTTTGTTCCAAAAAAAGTATGAATGTACATAATCGCACAATGTGACAATGCCTTTAAATTTATCATTATCATTCTATTATTATTATATTATAATCTGTGTAAGATACGAGTTAATTTCAATAATATAATTTAAAATTATGATGTGTGTCATTAAGTGTTATAATTTAAATATTTTAATATATAATATGAATGGTAATAAAATATTAAACATGAAATTGAATAATAGTATCAGGGACTAATAGTTTTCTGTAACTCAGTCCTGCAAGTATATATCCTCTAATAATCTCTCTTGTAATCTAGTCCTAAAAACAAATATACTCAAAGGTTATCCAATGCATCTTGAAAAATGAATATCTAATTTTAAAACAAATTGAGTCACTTATTTTAAAGTCTAGTTTAAATCATATTCAATTTCAATCTTGCCATGTGATTGCAATTAAATATGGTGACTTTTTTTAGTCATGCAATTAATTGGCATGAGGAGATTTCCATTAGTTAGTCAACCACAAGAACTGAACGGGACTTGAGGAAAGCCCCAACTTTTTTACCCCTTTATTCAAAGTTGAAGCATTATAGTCGAACAATGGAGTAGTTCGCTGGCCAAGGAAGAGCTAGAGATAACTTAAAAGGAGACGAGTGCCGGTCAATGTCATTTATTGTATTATTAGTAATATGGTTAAAGTTTTATGCACACTGTAATCAAATTTTTATAGAGTTTATTATGTTATTGATGTTTGTAATTTCAAACGCATCGTAATATAGTTAATGCATTATATATGTATCTCAAACGTTATGTTTTGAATTAAATAAGTCGCATTTAAAATAAATTACTTCTATATAAATAGAATTTTCAAGAATACACATAACTTATATGTTCCAATGTGATATTAGAGTATTAGTGGCTCTCACTTAAATTTCTTACTCGGAGCCTCGCATGTTCAATATTTTCAAAATCTGGAAAGTATATATATAATAAATATATTATATGCTATTTTTAAAACTACCTGTTTTGTTTGTTCTGCTGGTAATGTTGAGGAGTTGCAACCACGAGGTCAGGGTTCAATTAGCAAACAGCGTTAATGGTATTTTATTTTATTTTATTTAAAATTTCAACTTTGAATTGCAACTCAAATACGCACTTCAAATAAGCCAGAATATTGAGTGAATTTAACAAATGATACAATATAAAACTCAGACAAATTTTAAGATATTAATAGTTTTGAAATTTTGATTATTGACTTTATACTCGTATCATATGACAATAAATTTATATTGATATTAAATAATAATATATGAGAATACATGAGATAAAAAAAATAAAAAAATAAAACACACATTACTATCCAAATTCATCATGATCGTCACATAAATTATTTCCCATTATAAATCTATTTTAGAATACGTCTATTTTGAAATTTCAGTCTCCTTGCTTACCTAAAATGAAAAACATTGTTAAATATATGTTGTGTTTTTGTTGATGTCTAACAATCTAAAATTGCTTACAATTGCACATAGCAATTGGGGGCTATAGCCTACAAGTCTATCATTTTACAGCCAATCTGCAAGGAATTCATACTCTTTTAAAGTTTACTTCTTCGTAAAATAAAATAAAACAAACATTGAAAAACATTGTTAAAATATATGTTGTGTTATTTATTTTTTGTTTTCACTAATAAAATTAAATTACCAAATGAACCCTCACTCTTTTCCTTCTTGAACATGTTATAATGACTTCTTTAGAGCAGTTGAGTTGACCGACCAACTAATAGTTTAAATTATTTTACTACATATTCTATAAGAAAAATACTAGTATTTCAATAATACTTCCGATGTCCTACCAAAAAAAATTATTTTATCCAATATTTTTGTTCCAAAAAAAGTATGAATGTACATAATGACCCAATGTGACAATGCCTTTAAATTTAAATCCCAATACCACCAGAAAGTGCTTACTATGTGGACTACTCTTCCAATCATTTCAGCTCTTCAATCCCTGTGGATTATTTCAGTGGATTTTCTCATATATTTTTCTTTTCTGTTTCAAGCAATAACCTCACTGGAAGCATCCCTAAAGCAATATGCAATGCCACATACGAAGTTCTTGATTTTTCCCAAAATAATTTGAGTGGCACGATACCGTCATGTTGGTTGAAACGACTAATAAAAATATTGCGGTACTAAATCTAGCAGAGAACAAACTCGTGGGAAATATTTCTGGAACATTTCCAAGTAATTGTACTTTACAAACTCTCGATCTACATGGCAATCTCTTAGGAGGAATGATTCCGCAATCTCTCTCCAAATGCCAAGTGTTGGAAGTGTTAAATCTTGGAAATAACATGATAGATAATATGTTCCCCTGTTGGCTGAAGAACTTGGCCAACTTGCGTGTCCTCGTATTACGCTCTAATTTGTTTCAAGGAAATTTGCATTGTCTAGAGGCCAACCAAAGCTGGAAAAATCTTCAAATCATTGATCTAGCTTCCAACAATTTCAGCGGGATTTTGCCAACTAAAGGCTTTTTAAATTTCAAGTCAATGGTGGTTGACGAGAAAGTAGAATTGAATCCGCTTCATTATCAATGCCTTTCGCTATTTAAAGTTTGTTATCAAAACAAAGTGAAATTAATAGGCAAAGGTCTAGAAATGGAGTTGGTGAAGATCTTAACTATCTACACATTCATTGATTTATCAAGTAACATGTTCCAAGGTAATGTCCCTGAAGAGATGGGGCATCTCACATCTCTTTATGCTCTCAACCTATCAAACAACGCCCTCACGGGACAAATCCCATCTTCTTTTGGAAGCTTAAAAGTTCTTGAATCATTAGATCTGTCGAAAAACAAGTTGTACGGTGTTATTCCCTCGCAACTTGGAGGCCTAACATTCCTTTCAATCCTGAACCTCTCATTCAATCAACTAGAGGGGATGATCCCAAAAGGCAGTCAACTCCAGACATTTACAAAAGCTTCCTTCCAAGGAAACAAAGGATTGTGTGGCACCCCACTAAATGCTAAATGTCAAGATTCTGGAGTTCCAGGTTCGTCGCCACCAGCATATGAAAACATGCATTTTGGTGCCGCGATTGATTGGGACTTGATAGCTGCTGAAATTGGATTTGCTTTCGGCTTAGGCATTTTCGTAGTACTTCTTGTGTTTTGCAAGAAATGGAGGAAATACTACTACGAACATGTTGATCAATTTCTTTCAAGGATTTTCAATATTCGTGAAAGAAGAAGAGGGAGAAAAATTCAGCGCCGAAGCATTTAGTATTTGGAGTGTCTAGCTGTGGAAAATCTTTTACTCTGTCTGGTGATTGATAATAATAAAAGAAGGTGTTTATATTTTCCTTGATCGGGTGAGGTGTTAAACTCTTCATTATAGCAAGTATATTTCGTTTTTAATAGTATTCATTTTATAATAGTACTTCTTCAGTTTCAAAACTAGAGATACTTTATAAAATAAAAACTTTATCAATGTTTTGAAACCCAGACGGGACCGACTGGTCGGACTGATTAAACCGGGACCCGGTTCATTTTTCGGTCCGATTCAATTAATTTGGTCAAAAATCGATTAACCCGGTTTGATCAGTGGTTCAATCGGTAAAACCGATCAGTTAACTCGGTTGAACCGATTTTGAAGTTTTTTTTTTTTTTACAAAAATATTTTTAGTAATATTATAACATAATTTCATTATATTTTAGCTTACAAAAAATTAGATATTTTAAAATTTTATTAATTATTAATAATATATATTTTTATATATTTATGATGTCACTGATTCAATAACAGTTCGGTATATCTTCTAAAATATGCAAAGAGGTATACAATGCCCAGCAACAGTTAAAAATAAAGCATAATTATGAGATGAAATTAAGACATTATCATTGAAAAACAAAGGTTGCACTTCCATCCAATTAAAACAGGTGTTGCAAAAATATGCTTACAAAAGCTACAAGTGATGAGAAAAAAAAAAAACTTGATTGTGACTGGTCTTGCAGCTCCAGAACAAGTGTCTTCCTTTAATCGCATACTATTGTAGTGCTCTGCATCATGATAAGACCTGAAAAACTAAGTAGCACGTTATATTCAGAATATGAAGCTTCCCAAGCAGCAGAAAGTCAGAGACTAATATAATAATTACGTGACACAAGAAAAATAGTTATAAACAAAACCAAATCCAACAATGATAAAACTAGAAGCTTGATTCCGGCTGAAAAGACAAATATAAGTGGTGAACATATCTTGAATAAACAAGTACGGTTTATGAATGCTACACAAGCCACGTCTGCGCCCATGAAAACAGTGCCAAATAAACTGAGGCACACCATAATTTACTTTGCATATTCTATCCCTCATTTCTGTTAATCTCACATAATAATGCATTAAGGCACTATAATATACCTTGTTTCTTGAAAATTTATTTCTCAAAAGTTTCACATCAATGCCATAATAAATTATTGATCAAGATGAAAATCTTAGTGTACTTACAATTGGATCATCTAAGCTTCACGGTCATCAAAACTCTTTATGTACCAACGAGGTGACATTTTTTGTTAGACTCATGAATCGGTTCCCCCTTTCACGGACTTGTACATTGCCAAGCATAGTAATGAAATTTACGGACTTATCATGTCAAGCAGAGTAGCAGACAATGCAAAGCTCTGTTCAGTCCAATGTGGAGGATCCATTACTATGCAAGGATCTTGCTTCTAAAAATCAGCAACCTACAACAAAATCCCCATTATCAACCCACATAAGAAAAGGACGTTGAAATAAAGAAATTGACTAGATGAAGTTTTCACCATTTGATTACAGGAAGGACAATAGTGATATTTATGCCACAGGCAGTCCATTGAGGGACAAAGAAAGTAAACTCCAAGCATCATACAACCAACAACAGATGCCAAACTTGGTTTTGATCTAATTCATTTTTTAAGAAAGATGCATGATATATTAGTGCTGATAAATGTAACACCCCCTTCCCGTAGTGGAAAGAGAGGTTACGCACAGAACACAACAGAACTAATAAACTGACATCCAAAGCTATAATATGAAACCGAATAGTTTAAATAGATAATTGTCAACTGGCTAAAACACGGTCTGAGTATTACTACAATACTTAGAAACCAAAATATCAAATCCTACATAAAATATCTACACTATTTACATGAAGGAAGCTCTCTTCACACTTGCCCTTGCTCCCCCTGATTACCTGCCGGAAGAAAAACACAGCATGAGCCAAATGCCCAGTACGGATATAGAGTGCAAGAAAATAAGAACTAAAATGAATAACAAAACTAACTGGACTGAACTAATCTGAATAACATAATAGGCTGAATCAAATGGCTGGGGTTATTTCATACCGAGCTCAAAATAGAACAAAAATATACCTTGTCACAAAGACAAGTCAAAATACTGCCACACAGGCAGACACACATTGGACTGCAGATCCAGATGTATGCAAAATCGGAAGGTGTGTTCGACACAAACAACACCAAACCGCAGAACAAAACAGAACAGAAACTAGGGTCGACCCATACGCCTCCCACAACAAAACACCAAAGTTGGCCATCGCCCACCAAAATACAAAATGGAGACGCCGTGGACTGATCACACCGCCACGGAAGGTGTCATGCCTCGGTGTCAAGAGGACATGTCTGTGGTACCCCCACAGGTGGTTATAGCTCAGGTATACCCTAAGGTACTTTCTAACAAAATATCATGTCACAACGAATGCGACACAATATCACAAAAGGGGTTCTAATACGCACATGCTAAACCGAAACGAATCAACACAAAGTCCTCAAAATATATTAGCATGTACGTTGCTACATAATCAGAATAAATACTAGACATGCTCTCTAAGTCTAAAGAGTACAAGTTATGAATTTTCGAATATCTAACCAAACAATTCTATCATAAACATTGGAATATGAATAATATATCGAAATAATATTTGAATTCTAATTGAGAGACAAAACGAATAAACTTAAAAGTAAAGAAATATCGCTGAAGGAGTACGGAATCTGTACCTGGAATAAGCGATGTAATACCCACAATTAAAATTGCAATTTGTTAGACTTGCCCAATTCAATCTATTCACAAAAATAACATATTTTTATTAAGTACTATAATTAATTAAGTTTTACATCTCTTTGACGAATCTGAAATCATTTCATTTTACCAAAAATATTCTGAGCATGGTAATACATAGTATAAAATATATTAATAATTAACATATTTCTTGTTCCCTCCAAAATACATATAAGTGTATTTACAAAAATATTCATTCTATTTTTAATTCTACTATAAACAAATATATTACGTCAAAACTCTAACGTTACAAAAATATAATTTATTATCCCAAAATGCTAATTACTAACAAAGATATACCAAAAATATATATACTAATAAACTAAATAATATACAAAAATTAAAGTTATAAATAACAAATAATAATAATAAAGCAAAACTAACAAACTAAATAATTAAAGCTACAAAATAATACTACTAATGCAAAACTAAACAATTAAGGCTACTAACAAATTAACTAAATAATTAAAGCTACAACATAAAAATAATAATAATGCAGAAAATAAATACACAAGAAAAGAAAAAGAAACATACCCGAAATTACGAAGAGATCCACCGTCTCCAAGAAAAGAAATTTGGGCTTATATCAATACCCAAAATTCAAAGAAGGAAATAAAATATTTAACTATGGAGGTTCTTAATTAAAAGCCCCTCACACAACAAGGTCCTTTCTCACAATGGGAGGTCCTTATTGTTTATGTATTAAAAAGAGAGTGGTGAAGGCATATATATAGGCTAATGCATTGAATGATTCACTTCAAGGGGGCGATGTGGGATAACTGTAACCGAGTATTACAATAAAGCTGCAACTAATTACATAACACCACCCAACGCCGGTGATGATGCTCCATTAAAAAAAGTACTATACTATATTATATCATGCAACAATTTTGACGACCATAAGAACTAAAAATGCTTACCTTGCAGTTTTCAAATTCGACAGTCATTTTTTCACTATCAGTAACAAAGTAAGGTGAGATGTAACCACAATCAAATTGCATTCCTTCAACAACATACAAACTATTTTCAGCACGTTTACCCTCTTCAAGGGTCACCACACCTTTTCATCCCACTTTCCTCATGGCTTCTGTCTGTAATCATATTTCCTATTTCATAATTATTCCCAGCACTAACTGCAGCTACATCTGCTAGTTATTGTATCATGTAAATGTGAGCAAATGTATTGTATCATTCTTTAATTAATGTCAAATTGTCAATGCATGTTGATTAATAACTTTATTTATGTGATTTATGACATGTGTTATAATTTATTAAATTATTAGTTATGTAAATTGTAATAATTCAACAATCATTGTTTAAAAATTTATGAAAATATTAAAATTATTTTAATTAAATTAGAGGTGAAGAAGTACACATTATTATTTATAATTTATTTAATAAAAATGTTTACTTATAATCAATTATTAAAAAAATAAAAAAGATGTTTAAGTAATAAAAAAAATTACTACAAATTTAACAATTATTGATAAGACAAATTTTAGAATTTAATATGAATTATTAAATAACCAATTATTTGTATTTAGAATTTTAAAAATAATTTAAACATGTAAGAAATCGAACTACTCGAATCGATCTCGAACTTATCGAACTGAACTCAAACTGTTCGCGAACACAGCCGAACAGAATCACATGGTTTGTGAACATGTTTGATCGAACAATTGAACAGAATGTCATGTGCGAGCTCGATTCGATAAGGCATCTAACTCGAACTCAAATCGAACTGAACCGGTTAGCAAATGGTTCGGTTCGTTTGCAGGCCTACTCAAATCGTATGACGATAAATTCATATTATATTAAATAGCGATGTATGTGGATACATGAGATAGAAAATAATAAAAAAAAAGAACAAACACATTATTATTTTATCTTTTCGCCTCATACATATTAGTCACTATCCAAATTCATCATGAATTAATTGTATATAAATAATTTCTCTTTATAAATCTATTTTAGAATACGTCTATTTTGAAATTTTAGTCTCCTTGCTTACCTAAAATGAAAAAACATTGTTAAAATATATGTTGTGTTTTTGTTGATGTCTAACAACCTAAAATTGCTTACAATTGCACATAGCAATTGGAGGCTATAGCCTATAAGTCTGCCATTTTACAGCCAATCTGCAAGGAATTAATACTTTTTTAAAATTTACTTCTTCCTAAAATAAAATAAAACAAACATTTACACATAATTATCAAATAATGCTATTATTTATTTATTTACTAGGTATAACACGTGCCTGAAGGCACAGTGCAACTAATATAACAGTTAAGTACTGTATCCAATATTTTTAAATTGAAAAATCTAAAACTGTTGTGGACTCTCAGCTCCATAATAGAATTGAGAGTCCAATCATTAATACAAAAATATTGATACTCAATCCAGTCATAGTTTCTTTTTGAGGTAAACATTAGTGTGCTACTCATTCTCAACTTAAAATTAGTTCTTGGTAGGTTTTAGCAATTAATTGATTGACGATAGCGACCTCAAATTTGTGTAATATAGTATTTTCAGGCAGTGTTTTCAAACCCGGACTGGTCGTCGAACCGAAAAAGCTACCGGGCGGACGGGTCACTGCTCCAACCAGTGGTCGGACCGTTATTGAATCGGTGACGTCATTAATATGTAATAAATAATAAATAATTAAATATATTAATTATTATTATATATTATATATAATATTTAGTAAATATGTAAAATTAATCAATTTATCTACAAAAAAAAAAATTAAACATATTTGTACAATATTTACTTCATACAATCCAAAAAAATACTAAATTTATATACAAAAATATATATTAAATTATTATCATAACTTAAAATTCAAGACTCAAGAGTGATAAAATCAAATACAAATGAACATAAACATAAACATCTCTGAGATACATTCAATCAAATTCGATAAAATAAATAAGTCTATTTGTACAATATTTACTTAATACAATTCAAATAAATACTAAATCTATATGAAAAGAAATATATTAAATTATGATCATAACTCAAAACTTAATCAATGATGTATTTAATCAAGTTCAAATGCTTAAATTAAAAAAAAAAAAAAAAAACATAGGTAGGGAACCGGTAAAATCGGTGACTCGGTCACTAGGTCAACCGGTCCAACCGTCAGGTCACCGATATTTACCAATTTTTTACCAAATTTGATTTTTTGGCTTAAACCGAACCGGAGGGCCAACCGGTTTCAATTTTTTTCGGTCGGACCGGCAGTCCGGTCCGATTTTCATAACCATGTTTTCAGGTATCTCACACACCTTTCCTTTATTTACAAAACGGAATGAGAAGTTTGACAGTATTTATTTGCCTCCAGTATCTCTAACTATCGATCAATATAATTCATAAATAGTATTTTCAGTGAAAAAATGGTGGGATCCAATGAGGAAAAAAAAAGATATAAAAATGCAAAAGAAAGACTTTTGCATATATACCCAAAAGTATAATATGAGCCATCTAAATCCAAACAAAAAAGTATTGTCATAACATCAACTAAATTGCATCACCATAACATTTTTTTTTCTCTATATTTTTTCTTGAAATTGAATAAAAAATTCTCATACCATGAGTCAGAGCCTACTACAATAGTTGTTCTCGATATAGCCATCAAAACACCAAAGATATGACACGTAATTGTCCGTGCCTCCGTGCCTAAAGGCACGACGTATATTAAAATTTTAAAAATATTTTATTACCTAAAGACTCTTTGCAACCTAAAATAACTTACAAATCAATTAGAATGAATCTGAATCATCCCTGTGATTTTTCGCCCAAATCAATTTACATGTGAAAATATAATGACCGTAATACTCAAAAAATAGAAAAATGATGTCAATGTTAAAAGGGTGACCCATGTTGTTTACGTACAATTATTATTAATTATTATTATTATTATTATTATTTTACCCTTTTATTCAAAGTTGAAGCACTAGAGATAATGTAGTTAAAACTAAAAAGTATACGAGTCAAGAAGCACTAGGGATGAACATGTTTTGTGATTGGGACCGAATATGATGACTTTCGAGTCAAGACGCAGCAGGGAAAATTTTAATTTAAACTAAGTGCTCAACCAATTTGGGATGGGAGAAGACTTCAGAGTGATGGAGTTGACTGACCAACAAATAGTTTGAATTATTTCAATAATACTTCTTATGTCCTACCACAAAATCTTATTTTAACAATATTTTTATTCCAAAAAAAGTATGAATGTACATAATGACACAATCTGACAATATCTTTAAATTTATCATTATAATTATATTATTATTAGATTGATAATTTGCATAAGACACGAGTTAATTTTAATAATATAATTTCAAATTGTGATGTGTGTGATTAGATGTTATAATATGAGTATTAATAGTATATATAATATGAATGGTAATAAAACATTGAACATGAAATTCAAGAGACGTGTATATGAAAATTATTGTCTATATATTTCTAATTATACGCATCTACACTCTTGGAATAATACAATAGAAGGTATAATTACGAACATGATATGCATTATATTAAATATATAATAAACTCGATACTAATTCATGACCAACCAAATGAATCGATCAATTTATTAATAGATTGAAGATGAGATCACCATTCGTCTTTTTATATATAGTAATAGATGTTGATACAATCTATCAATAAATTTAGAGAGTAAATATGTAACAAAAACATCCTCAAATTTTATAAATTTTGTAATTAGAACCATTTTGTGGAATTGATGATATAACATACTCCTTTTGTTCCACAGAGAAAGTTTTATTTGAATTTGATATTCTATTTATTTGATAAAATCCTAAAACTCAAACTATGATGTAAATTTATTTTAATTTTCAAAATAACAATTCTGATGTTAAGTTATACTCCCTCTGTTTTCAAAATAATGACTAAAAGTAATGTTTTGAAATTCGGCCTGAATCGGTTGAATAAGAAATCGGTTTACTTTTCGGTCAAATTTGGATTGATTCAATTAATTTGGTCAAAATCTGGTTGACCACTAGTTCAACCTGTAAAATTGGTTAGTTGATCCAATTGAATCGGTTTTGAAGTTGTTTTTTTTTTTTTTACAAAAATATTTTTAGTAATATTATAACATAATTTTATTATATTTTAGTTTATAAAAAAATTGATATTTTAATTTTTTTTAATTATTAATAATATATATTTTTATATATTTATGATGTTATTAGTTTAATAATAATTTGAATACTAATTGAATTAATAATTTATTTATTCAATATTATTTTCGATTCGATTATAAAAACATCGACTAAAAGTACAAATATTTTTTGTCCAAAAAGATGAAATTTAACATAAAGTGAAGGGACTAAGTCACTTAATGGGATCCATTAATATAACAATATCCTATAGAAAGTTGACAGATGACTACACAGAAGTCATGAGAAAGTTGACATATGTACAATGGCAATTATTTTATTATGTGCAGTAGTTTTGAATCTACCACAAAATCTTTGAGCTGTTCCATATTTGTCAGGGAAGGCTTCAAGAAATAACTTGCATTACCTACAAATCTACAAACAAACGTTGGATGAATTAATTGCCTATTTTGTTGTCATTTTAATTTGCCAGAAAAGATTTATATCATTACCAGCATATTTTAACAAGATGCGTGTAACAATTTTTAGTTTCGTTTGTAATGTCTATTTTGAATTTTAAAATTTTATTTTCTTTCTTTTTTTGAATATTTATATCATTACCAGCATATTTTAACAAGATGCGTATAACAATTTTTAGTTTCGTTTGTAATGTTTATTTTGAATTTTAAAATTTTATTTTCTTTCCTTTTTTGAATATTTTAATTTATTACAATAATTTATCATAACTTAAAAGAAATGAGTTTAGGTAGGGAAAGGAATAATTTACAGTCTTCATCGCGTGGCTGATGTATTGTGGACTTTTGAACCTATCTTCATCATAACCTATTGTTAACAATATTTGAATCTTCAACTTCTATATTAATTGAAGTGAGTCATATTAGTGAATTAAGTGACTATCGGTAAACTTTTCTTTCTTTAAATTTGTAATGTATTTTTGTAAATAACTTTTAATTTTTATTGTGATACATTTTTATGTCATACATCGTGTGACATTCTTTGTAAATAACTTCTTAATTTTATTATGATATACTTTTTTTGTCACACGCATCGCGTGCACCACTGGAGTCGATAATATTAACTATTGACTTAAATTAAATAAATTCACATCAATTATGGATTATAAAATTTTACAAAATGATTAAGAAAAAAAATTATATGAAACACGTTTTTGTAGTAAAGAGGAAGTATAAATTATGAATTCATTTTGACTCTATTAATTTTTCTTACGTGAGTCATCGCGGCAAATAGATTGCAAATGACTTGGTAAAATTGGCTCAATCTCTTCTGTTTTTGTTCTCTTTTATTAGATGGATGAAGTCTCTCGTTGTATTCTTCTATTCATTGTTACAAATGCTCAGGTTTTATAAATTTTAATAAAACACCACAAATTCACAATTTACTTTTTCATAAAATAAAATAAAATAAATATTTAGACATAATTATCAGACTATGGTAATTTGACTTTTATTTTCACTACTAAAAGTAAATTACAAATCGATAGGTTGTGTTTGTTTATAAAAAAATATGTTTATGATTAAATTATTTATTTTAATTTAATATTATTTTATACTATTTAATTATTTAATAAGAGATTATTAATCTCTTAATATTAGACGATTACTCTCATAATAGTTTAAAATGAGAATGACTATTAATTTTAAATTTTTTATGATATTATATAATCTTATACCATGAAGTCAAGCCGCGGAGAGATTATTAGATGCATTTAGAATAAATAAATGATTTATTTTAATTTTTTATAATATTATAGGATTTATATAGGATTCATCCCTTGTGAATCTCATAATATTATGAAAAGTTAGAATAAATTACTCTTTTATTTCAAATACACCCAATAATTTTTTCAAGCTGCGGTCTTTGGGAATATTTACTTTACTCTTTTTCTTCAGTACTTTGGACTTTGGAGTGCTATGTTTGACTGGATAAAGTTCTAATTCTAATCTAGATTCAATGCTCATTTACTTTAGGAAAAGGGAGGGAGGAAGGAAAGAAAGACCGACTTAATACAGAGAAATTGAATTTGGCTTAATATAGTTTGAATTTTGTTCGTAAAAAATATGTTTGGGATTTAATTATTTATTTTAATTTAATATTATTTAATTATTTAATAAGAGATTATTAATTTTTTAATATTAGATTATTAGTCTTATAATAACTTAAAATAAAGAAGACTATGAATTTTAAATTTTTCATAGAATTATATAATCTTACATAAATAATTTTTAAAAAAAATATAGTTCATAAGACTATTAATCTCTTTTTTATTATGTGATGAAATAGTACTAAGAGCCGTGAAAAATTATTCAGTAGTCTCGGACTACAGTCACGTGGTGTTTCACACCAATCACGTCTCTCCATTTTAGTAAGGTTTTTTTTATTTTAGTAGGTCCAAAACTATTTGTGGTGGGACACAATTAAAATAAAAAGACGTGATTAATGTGAAACACTACGTGATTGTAGTCCGGGACCGAACATGATGACTTTCGAGTGAAGCACTGGGAAAAATACCGAACTTGATTACTACCACTGGTCTACAGGATTTATTACAGAGAAACTGAATTTGGCTTAGTTTGAATTCTGTTTTAAATTAGAGACATATTTATAAAATAATAATTTTTTAGAATAATTATATATTTTTAAATAGAGTTTTAGTATTAGTTAAGAATTTAATTGTGATGATGTGATATTAAAAATAATAGAAAAAAATAATGACAAATTATAAATATCATGTCATTTTATAGTTTTAGAATAGAAATATATCACTAATTTTGGAACAAATTAAAAAAAATGTAATTTTAATTTTGGAACAAAAAGAGTATCCTATAAGAAAATTAATACTTCTTCCACTATTTAAAAAAAAAAAAAACTCTCGTTTGGTTTTTATCATAATTAATTTGCAATATTCTAAATTTTGAATTAAGATGTAAATTTATTTTAATGTTCTAAATCCTAATTTTGTATTTTATAATATTTTTTAAATAGTTTATAATATTAACTTTTGAGTTAGTCATTCCTAATTTTCTACTTAATTTATAATATTTTTTAAATAATTTATAATATTAGCTATTGATTATTTAATATTTTGTAACTTTTCAAAATCGCTGTTCCATTTCCTTTTCAAAATCACTGTTCTCTTTTTTTTCTCTATCTGTATTAGTTGGATGAATTAATTAGTCTTCGGTTGGAATTTTCTTCTAATTGTTCAATTTTGTCGTCATTTTCATGTCCGAGGAAAGATTTATATTATGACCTGCGTATTTTAACAAGAAGCGTGTGTAACAATTTTTAGTTTCGTTTGTAATGTTTATTTTGAATTTTAAGTTTTTCTTTCATTTTTTGAATGTTTTAATTTATTAGAATAATTTATCTTAACCTAAGAGAAAAGGGTTTGAGTGAATGAATGAATAACTTATTGTCTTCATCGCTTGGATGCCGCCTTCTGGACTTATCTTCATCATAATCTATTGTTAACAAGATTTAAACTTTTAACTTTTATATTAATAGAAGTGAATCATATCAGTGAACTAAGTGACCATTGATAAATTTTTCTTTTTACAAATTTAAATCGTTTGTAATGTATTTTTGTAACTTATGACTTTTGTTGTGATACATTTTTATGTCATACATCGCGTGACATTCTTTGTAAATAACTTCAAATTTTATTATGATATACTTATTTTTGTTACATGCATCGTGTACGTGTACCACGGGAGCAGATAACAATAACTATTAAAATGAAATAAATTCACATTGATTTTGAATGATAAAATTTTACAAAATGATTAAGAAAAAAATATATGGAACAATTTTTTTGTAGGAAGGAGGAAGTATATCAATAATAATCCATCTGTTCCACAAGAACAACCCAATTTGTCAATATTTTTGTTCTAACTCCTAATTTTTTTAGAGAGAAAAACTAATTAAAGATAAAGCCATCACAGTACAATGGTAATTGTTCATAAATTCTAAATGTAAAACAATTGCAGAAATTATCTATAATAGAAGTAAGAACCTTTCAAAAGTTTATTTTATTTAATTTTTTAATTGACAATTTGGAGAATATAATTAACTACACAATCACAAATATAGTGTTAATAAACTTACATTAACGGTGAAAAATTATAATTAGCAATCGATCCTTATATATAAAAAGAAACAAACCTCATATAAAAGATGACTGTATAAAAATTACATTCAGTTCAGAAATCGTTTGACTCTATTAATTTTTCTTATGTGAGCCATCGTGGCAAATATGATTGCATACCCACACAAAGGAGTGGTGATACAATCCGGCTTTCGAGTGAAGCACTAGGGAACAACCATTACAACTCTAATTAATAATATAAAATAAAATAAAATGAAACAAACATTTACCCATAATTATCAGACTTTCGAGTGAAGCACTAGGGAAAATACCGAAAATGATTACTTTCCAGTCAAGCACTAGGGAAAATTCAAATTTTAATTAAATAATCCACTAATTTGGGAGGTTAAAAAATGAAAACTTATTATATAATGTAATAGTTTAAATTATTTTACTGCCCTTTGATTTATCAAAAAGGTCCCGTTTTAATAATATTTTTGTTTCACGTAATAGTTTCATTTTTTATTAATGATGGTATTAAATGACAGAGATGCTCTTAAATTTATTATTCATACTCTAGCTATTATCACGTTAAACTTAACATTTAACAAATTTAAAGATAAACATATAACAAAAATATATACTTAAAAAATTTAACCTTTATAAATAAGATTGTTCCGGTGGAACAAAAGAATTATAGAATTCAAATAGAAATGAGAGTTTTTTTTTTTTCAAAAACAATTTTGTACTTTTTTTTGAATTCTCGTTTTATGCAATATAATCTCATAATCAAATGTATAAACTCTCACAATTTCAATGTTAAGACCTGATTGACTACTTTTTAAGGAGTTGATATTATTAATATAATTATTATTATATTAACTAAAATTAAATAAATTCTCAACAATCTTGAATTTTAAGAATTTACAAATTGGTTACAGAAAAAAAAATAAACAAACAAACGAGACCAATTTTGCGGAGCTTGTATTTTTTGATCCTTCTAGAATCAAGTTGGGTAAATTTAGTGTCATTTATTTTATGTATCTGCAGTGTGTCTGCTTTTTCCATAAATATTTGACATTTTCCAAACCTTGGAAGTCAAAGGGAGAGTTAATGGAGTTATATAAGAATAACCAAGAGTTCGTACAACATCATTCAAACAAATATTTCCAATGGGAACTTTGTGCTTTCCATTGCTTTTGTTGATCAGCATTTTGTCATTTATATTTGTCAGTGATGTTGTCCACGGAAAATGTTTGGAAGATCAAAGGTTTGCACTGCTTGAATTTAAGCAAAATATCACCTTCACTGATAATAAATATTATCAATCCAAGCCATCATTTTGGAATTCGAGCACCGATTGTTGTTCATGGGCGGGTGTAACCTGCGAAGATGGCCTTGTAGTTGGTCTCGACTTGGGCTTTGAAGGTATATCTGGTAACCTTGACGACTCGAGTAGCCTTTTCGAGCTTCGACATCTCCGAAGCCTGAATTTGTCTTATGCCAATTTCTCTACATCTATACCTTCAGCCATTGGAAAACTGGAAAATTTAATGAATCTTGATCTATCTTGGTCGGGCTTCTTTGGGCACATTCCAATGGTGATATCCCGCTTGACAAAGCTGCGCACTCTTAACCTTTCGACCCTTTCGAGATTTGACAACCACCTAAAACTTGAGGACCCTAACCTGAGTATACTGGTTCAAAACCTATCAAAGCTTCAAGAACTTAATCTTGACGGTGTAGACATATCAGCTTGGGAAAGGGAGTGGGCTCATGTGTTGGCTTTTTCACTACCAAATCTACGAGTGTTGAGTTTGTCCGATTGTCATTTCTCAGGACTAATCCCAAATTCATTAGCAAACCTGAGTCAACTTGTTCATTTGGACCTATCATATAACACTTTTACTGGTCCAATCGATGCTTCCCTTATAAATCTTCGTTCTCTTTCGGTGATTCAATTGTATGGGAACAATTTCTCATCTCCAGTCCCAAAATTCTTTGCAAATTTCTCGAATTTGATATCCTTGGGTCTCGGTGCATGTCATTTGGTTGGAAAATTTCCAGAGGAAATATTCCGGATACCAAGCCTACAGACTTTGGATCTCTCAGTGAATGATTTACTGGGGGGATCTCTGCCAGATTTTTCTCAAGGTGGATCACTTCGATCCTTGAATCTCATGCAAACAAACTTTTCAGGGCCATTACCAAAATCTATTGGTAACCTTAGTATGTTATCTAATTTGCAGCTATTCAATTGCAATTTTAGTGGTCCAATCCCAAATTCATTTGCAAACCTGAGTCAACTTGTTCATTTGGACTTGTCATTTAACACTTTTACTGGTCCAATCCCTACTCCGTACTTTGAAGGCCTTAAAAAACTCGTGTGGGTTGAGTTGTCATCCAATTCATTCGGTGGAAGTATTCCGTCATCTCTGTTCAATCTCTCCTCACTTCAAAAGATTTTGCTTTCCCACAACCATTTTGATGGTCTACTCCCTAAATTTTCCAATGCATCCTCCTCTCAGTTGGATACACTTGAATTAGGAAGTAACTTTTTGCAAGGACCCATTCCCATGTCTTTCTTTGACCTTAGGAAACTCAACAAGTTCTCATTGTCATCCAATAACTTGAGTGGCACCATAGAACTTATAGCTTTTCAAAAATTTGCTATTCTTACCACTCTTGATCTTTCACACAACAGCTTGTCAATCGAAACAAGTAGTAACAATTCTAGCTTTTCTAAGACATTTCGGTGGTTAAGCTCATTAAATTTGGCATCTTGCAAGCTGAAAACTTTTCCCGACTTTAGAAACCAATCAAATTTGTTTGATATAGACTTTTCAGACAACCAAATTGGTGGGGATATACCAAGCTGGATATGGGAAGTAAATAATGGCCATCTTGTGCATTTGAATCTTTCTCATAATCTTCTCGTAAATCTGCAAAAACCTTTTTGTATTCCCACTAGTCTCAGTGTCCTTGATCTAAACTCTAACAATCTCCACGGCGAAATCCCAATACCACCAAAAAGTTCTTACTATGTGGACTACTATCCAATCACTGAGGATTTTTCCAGTGGCTTTCCTTATGTATATTTCTTTTCTGTTTCAAGCAATAACCTCACTGGAAGCATCCCTGAAGCAATATGCAATGCCACATACGAAGTTCTTGATTTGTCCCAAAATAATTTGAGTGGCACCATACCGTCATGTTTGGTTGAACGGACTAATAACATTGCGGTACTAAATCTAGCAGAGAACAAACTCGTGGGAAATATTTCTGGAACATTTCCAAATAAATGTCATTTACAAACTCTAGATCTACATGGTAATCTCTTAGGAGGAATGATTCCGAAATCTCTCTCCAAATGCCAACGGTTGGAAGTGTTAAATCTTGGAAATAACATGATAGATGATATGTTCCCTTGTTGGTTGAAGAACTTGGCCAACTTGCGTGTCCTCGTATTACGCTCTAATTGGTTTCAAGGAAATTTACATTGTCTAGAGGCCAACCAAAGCTGGAAAAATCTTCAAATCATTGATCTAGCATCCAACAATTTCAGCGGGATTTTGCCAACTAAAGGTTTTTTAAATTTCAAGGCAATGATGGTTGACGAGAAAGTAGAATTGAAAGCAGAGTTGAATCCACTTCGTTATGGATGCTTGGGGCAAAGTAGAGTTTGTTATCAAGACAAAGTGAGAGTAGTAGGCAAAGGTCTAGAAATGGAGTTGGTGAAGATCTTAACTATCTACACATTCATTGATTTATCAACCAACATGTTCCAAGGTAATGTCCCTGAAGAGATGGGACATCTCACATCTCTTTATGCTCTCAACCTATCAAACAACGTCCTCACTGGACAAATCCCGTCATCTTTTGGAAGCTTAAAAGTTCTTGAATCATTAGATATGTCGAAAAACAAGTTGTACAGTTTTATTCCCTCGCAACTTGGAGGCCTAACATTCCTTGCATTCCTGAACCTCTCATTCAATCAACTAGAGGGGATGATCCCAAAAGGCCGTCAACTTCAGACATTTACAGAAGCTTCCTTCCAGGGAAACAAAGGATTGTGTGGCACCCCACTAAATGCTAAATGTCAAAATTCTGGAGTTGTAGGTTCGTCGCCACCAACATATGGAAACCTGCATTTTGGTGTCGAGATTGACTGGGACTTGATAGCTGCAGAAATTGGATTTGCTTTCGGCTTAGGCATTTTCGTAGTACTTCTTGTGTTTTGCAGGAAATGGAGGAAATACTACTACGAACATGTTGATCAATTTCTTTCAAGGATTTTCAATATGCAACGCCAAGAAAGTGGTCGTCCCAAAAGAAAAGGGAGAAAAATTCAGCGCCAAAGCATTTAGTATTTGGAGTGTCTAGTTGTGAAAAAATCTTCTACTTTGTCTGGTGATTGATAATAACAAAGGAAGGTGTTTGTATTTTCCTTGATCAGGTGAGATGTTAAACTCTACATTGTAGTGAGTACATTTTGTACTTCATATTATTCATTTTATAATAGTACTTCTTCAGTCTCAAAACTAGAGATATATTTATAAAATAAAGACTTCATAAAAAAAATCCCAATTTATCCCTCATATCGGCTAGAAATGTTACAAATGTAAGTAGTGGTGGAACCCGAATCCCCCATTCAAGTGGCCTAGCGGTGCATATTTCAGTATTCGTTCAGTATTCGATGTTGTTGCTTGGGGATATGTGGAGGTGCATTGGATTAAAGTCTCACATCACTTAAATTTGACCTTGAAACTCCCTAGATATACTGGAGGGGTCTCCCAACTTACTACTAGTCAATTTTAAATTGGAAGTTTAAATGCACCAGGTATAATCTTAAACCGTCTACATATCCATATGCAATTTGTTTGACCCAACAAAATATTTCTTCCATTTCAAAATTAAAAATATATTTTTAAAACAATGACAACTTTTAAAGGACATCTTTGTGTTTTCAAAGTAACTCCAGTTTTAACTAAGAATTTAGTTATCAAAAAATGATGGTAAAAATGCAATAGCAAATTAGAAATATCACTTAATTTGTTAATCTTTAACACAGAAATATATACATAGTATATAGAATGTGCTAAAAATGAATATATATATATACTTTTGGAGAGTATAGAGTATGTTTTAACAGAACAACCATCATTCCAATTATTTTTCACTTGTTGAATGTCGGGAGTTTAGAGTAATCTTCCCAAAAATTAAAGACAATGTGATCACGATGAAAATGTAATTTATGGACTTGTTTGGAGTGGGGAGGAGAAGTTTTTCATACTTGAAATTATTTGATAAGGACATTTTAGTCTTTTTAACAAATAGTCCAATAAAAAAATTAGAGTATTTAACTAAACAAATGTTGGACTAGACTATCTCGTCAAGTACATAGCAATTGTACCAGAGACTAATAGTTTCTTGTAATATTGCAAACAAACATCCTCTAATAGTCTCTTGTAATCCAATCCTGCAAATAAATATACTCTTTAAGTTTATCCAATGCCTCTTAAAAAACGAATATATAACTTTGAAACAAATTGAGTAATTTATTTCTCAGTCCAGTTTTTTATTTCAGACCCTAGCACCAATCAGGTAAGGAACGGTAACCATACACCTAAGAGAACACTTAAAACCAACTCCTCAAACTTACATACGACACTCTGTTCAGAAATACTTTTTCTGGATGCCTTTTTTTTTCCTTCATACACAAGGGAAATTCACCAATATCATATCCTTAAGTCATACTCCATTGCTTTTCAACAAATGCGCAATAGACTACTAACAACACAACACAACTGCCAATCTGCTCAAAATCACTTTGCAAGTACAGCTCTGCACTATTATATCTAATCCCCAAAGCGAAGATTCAAACAAATTTGAAAGGGCAACATCTAAGCCTCCAATAAATGCACCATGGATATGATATTTCATATTGAATACAGTACTTGACCAGCATAAAAAAACAGTTTTATTGATTAACGATGATTTAGGTTACCGAGCAGAGAAGTAGACACATTAGGATTATTGCTCATAACATTGTTACATTGGCGCATAACTTGTGACAAACTAAAATACCAAGGAAAATGCTTAGTATGTCGGCTGTTACAAGCCAAATAACACCAGTGAAGAAAAGCTCATAATGATAGAGATCATTACATGGTATCACTGTGGGTATTCAGTCTAATCCTACTCAATGCAGTAGTGCTAGATATTAAATCTTGGTAGAAAAATTTGCAGATCCTTTCAGGGTATAAATGTACTGGACATTCTAAGTGCACTCTCTTTTAACTCTAGTGTCTATGACCTTAGACAACAGACTTTTTTCTGCCCTCCAAAAATTAACTAAAAAGATAACATGCAGTTAACACCAAGAAGCTAGCTAAAGCAAAAACTTTTGCTATTAATTTTTTAGTTCTTTAAAAACTGTACTGGGAAAAAATGGCCATAAAAATCATTTTCAACAAAGATCCTCATTCAAATGAAAACAATACTAGTAATCAGTTCCAAAACTGCACAACTAAACATAACTTAAGGACTCTATATTTTTGAAATGCTAATACACTTTATTTAAGCTGAAGGAACTTATAGCCTATCAATTAGACAGAGATTAGGTATCACTTTAGTCATCTAAAATGCAACCAAGACCTTAACCTACCCATAATCTAAGTAATTTAAGCGAAATGAATGCTTCGTGTGAAAAGGCAAAAGCAAAAGCAATGAAAGTAAAATAAGATAAAACATAAAACATAGTTCCACTGCTACCTTCTAATATATCCAAAAATTAACAATGGACAAGGCTTGAGATAAAGCAAACAGGGATTACAAAAAGTTGACTGTTTTACCCTACATTCATGACTTGTGCATTTAGCTCTAGTATGGCTTCATCATAGGTTTATCCATCCTGCTACTTCAATTTACACAAAAACTGATGCACTTAAATTTAATGGGGAAGATTTAATTTTCTTAATCAACCTCCATGCTACTTCAATTTACACAAAAACTGATGCACCCAAATTGGATGGGGAAGATTTAATTTTCTTAATCAACCTCCCTTCCATTTAAAATCCACTACACTGTAGCACTACCGCTTGCAGCCCTATCTTCACCTCCTTGGTTTTTAAAGATCATTGAGATCATTGGGTAGAGAAGTAGGATCAAGTTCAAAAGATCCTTCTGGGAAACCTGTTCTTTGAAAGCCAGAGTTACCCTGGTTGGTTACTGGGGTTGCACCTGGGGAACCTAAATCATGTGCAATGAAGCAATTTAGACATTGATTAACCTTATTTACAAGCCCTCCAAGATACTGGCACTTACAAGGACAACATTTCCACAATGCAGCTACATGGTGAAACAAATCTAGAATTTTTGTGGGTTAAAAGGAGAGAGCTTCTTGTCGGAGCCTTTTGTTTTGATAATATTAAATTTGAGCACTAGAGAATTTCTGTGTTTCTTTTGGGTCAATCTCTTGTTCTTTTTCCTGTGAATTTATCTGTTTACCTAGCCCCCAGGATAATTGCTATCTCGCTACGGCGTCACAATGTTATCGAGCAAAGACCTCAAACTGACAACCATGATTATAAGATACAGAGTGAGTACATACCAAAAATCTTATGTGCCAAACTTAGGAGCCAAAATAACTCGGGAGCCGTTCTACGCTGTGAAAGAGGCCAAGACGTTCATCTGCATCAATGCAAGAGCCCAGTTTATATATTGTCAAAAGGTGAATAAATCCATAAACCTCAAAAGGTTTCAATCTCGACTGTGGAAGTTGAGCTCTCCAGTCAAGTGCAAATTTGATAATTTCTTCTTTGACATGAGGTTTAATTTCTGGTGACATTTTCAATAGTTTCTCTAGTAAAGTACAAAAACTCCTGATCACAATAAAGTTTGGATTATTTCTTCCTTTCGGGTTTGAGCAATAACAACCTCATAATGCATCCAAAACAAACTTAGCTGGATCCGATGCAGAACGAATAAAACCAACTTCACCACAAATTAAATTTAGTATCTTTTCCATTCCATTCATATTATCCCCTAAAGATTTGACACAATGATCTTTAAAATGCTCGGTTAAAAACAACTGCAAACTATTTTTGTCCATGTGTGCAAGGATAACAGCCATAACATTGACAGGGTCCATACAGAGCCAATAGCTTCAAAATCCAGACAAATGGTGCAGGCCTCTGTAAGGATAGATACAGTTGTTGTTGTTGTTGTTGTTTTTTTTTTTTTTTTTTTTTTTTCTAATTTGACTCACACACCCAAACACTCGCACACACACCCATCTTGGCTTTTCCAAGAATTGAACCCCAACCTCATGAATACTATGGGTTAGGTAATACTATTCAGGCCAATGGCCTTCGGTAATATAGTTATTTTTTATTTATCATTTTCTCACTTTTTTGTTGCTTCTGAGCATTGCTTGTAGAATCTGATGTTATAAACTTTTGATCTTCCTTCTGCTTTATAAGTTGTTCGATAAATAATTCAATCTTGTGATTAGCAATGCATCCAAGTGCATCATTTAGGGAAGCCATAATGTTGTCCAGGGTCTCATTCTGCACACGGAGTTTGAATCAGGTATCAACAAGATGGCTTTAGAATCTTTAAAAGTAAAAAGTTGCAACAAGATAATTAAATAACAGAATAGGAAAACATACCTTTATATTATTTCCATTCTCACACAGTTTTTGACTTCTCTTCAGCATGCTTGAAAAAATCTTTCAGGTACGATGCAGGTTGAAACTTGTCATTAAGCTCAAATGCACAAACATATTTAACTGCCATAACATGCTGCTTCGTGTTTACTAAATTTGGGACAAGATCTGTGTTACATGTTAGAAGTTGATTAAATGGGATAATTTTTTTTAAAGAATTAAAAGACAAAATTTGCAGGAGGAGGGGGGCAACTCATGGGATATATGGATCAGGGCAACAATTTGGGTAATCTATCCATTTCATTAGAAATTCTTTGAATCGAAAATCTGATGACAAACAGTACCGGCAAGATTGGGTAAGAACATCCCTTCCTGAAATATCATACTCTATAATCTATAATTCATAACTGGATCAGGTAATGATTCGTTCTCTCCTCTGTACATTTAGTCTAATACATATTTTTATTTCTAGATTATTGGGTGATCAGATGATTTTATCGAATATACTAAATTCATATCCAAATAATAACTAGATGAATGAAACAAAAAAAACTCCACAAGCACAAGCAATATGCACATTATCTAACGCATATTTAAAGGAGATTTCATAATTTGGGGTTATCAAATATATTAGAGACAGCAATTATATATAGCAAGTAACCATGAATAAAAAAAGAAGGATAGAGAAAATTGCCACTATTTATCTGTATAACCGAGGAGCTTTGCATAATTCAGGAATTTGTCCCTGCTGACCAAAAACCTCAAAGAGACTTAAAAGTTCTGGTTCGAAATCAGAACCTAGTGCACAACAACAAACTAAAAGCTGCAACCAACTAGTAAGCTCAAGAGAACTCTCCCCCCTTGATAGACTCCACGGCACGCTTACGTGAGGTGGTTGACATCCGGATCGTTCTAGCACAGGTTATGGGTGGAATATCAATGACACCTTGACCCATCACTTATATTAAAGCGGCAACCTCCATACAATCAACAGTTGTTGTGTGGTAGAATGACGTCACAATTAATTATGAGCTATTGATTGATAAGTCGTGTTGAACACTATGGATTACTCCAATAAGTTTGTTAGTTCTCAAAGAAGCAAAAGAGAAAAATCTCAATAATTTTTATAAACTCAAAACTTCCATCACAATGTTTAGCAATGTAGCCTATTTATACTATTACATAGAAAATTGTAGAAACCTTATTTACTTTAAAATTCCTAAATCAAATAGGAAAACTAATTACATGAATAATAAAAATAACTAAGGAAATAAAATCTTTACTAACTTGTTTCCTAATTACAATTAAAAATTATCCTTGCTGCCCTCTTTATTTCCAGCCGTCTAAATAAAACTTTTAGAATAAGCTGATTTGCCGAACTTGGAATAGGATATCTAATCTTGGCCTTTCCTTCCGCAAATTGGATTGACTGCCATGTTGAGGGACTAAGCTGCCGAGGGTGTAATTAGACTTGGATTTGTAGGCTGATGTTTATTACTAATCCTTTCATGAATTGGATTTAGTTAATGCGCGTTGCATATTGTAACTTCATTTGGGCCAGCCCACTTTCGGGATTTTAAACCGCTGAAAGTCTCCTTGCTATCTGCTGAAAAACTAATCCGTTTGGCCTGAAAATTGGCTTTTGGAAGTCGTTTGGCGTTTATGGCGACAATCGAGGATTTTAAACGTTTTAAAACGTTCGTCGACGCCTAAAAAGAGTTATTTGGAAAAATGAAGTCATTTGAAAAGTTTGAAATGTTATGAAGACCCGTACAAGTTAAATATGTGTTATATTTGGTAAATTGGGTGTTGGAATTAAGTTTTTCAAAAATGGGCCAAGAATAGCATAAGTGTTGAAAATGAAAAGTTTGGTAAAGTTAAGGAAAAATCCGATTTAAATATGATTTTTGGCAATTTTGATGAATTAAAGGTAAAATGATGTCAAATGACTCATTTACATGTTATTACACGTGTTTAGATTGATTTGTAAATCAACAAATAAAAATTTGAGCAAAAAGGCGATTCGAACGATCGAAATCGATCGTTTCGATTCGAAAGATCGAAATCGATCGTTTCGATTCGAAAGATCGAAATCGATCGTTTCGATTCGAAATGGATTTTAACGGACAATTCTCGCCTCGTGCGAAATTTTATGGTTTTAAAAGTTTGGACATGTCATCTATGACCTAAGTGAACTATATCAAGTGTTGGAATGAAGTTTTAAAGCTTATGACCAAAAATCAAAAAGTTGGTAAAAAGTTGGTTTTGAAGTTGAAAAAAATTCTAAGTCTGAAAATGTTTTGAACAGCCCTCCTAAGGGCTAGTGTATCTCTGTTTTTAAGAAGCCAAATGAGGCAAGTAGTATTTTTGTAAAATACTAGGTAGTGAGGTCTAGATGTGGTCCAAATTTCAGCTCAATTGGATTTAAGATGAAGGAATTAAAAATCGATAAATGTAGTGCAAAATCAGAATTTTAGATTTTGAACACTGCGCCTAGGCGCAGTGTTTTGTACTAAACATTTCCCGGGGGCTAAGTTACTGTTCATGGCCGAGAGTTTTCGCGGACAGCGAGTTCAGAGCGCGCCGGGGCGAAGTTACTGTTCACTTGAAAAAAATTTAAGCTTCTAAAAAGCTATATTTTGATGTGGAATGATAGAAATGAGTTATATAAACCCTATAATTGATAATAATGGTCAAATGAAAGGGTGTTAAAGCATAATGCAACGATGAATGACATAAAATAACATGCCTAGAGCTAAGCCAAACCATGTTAGGGGCTATATAAAAGGTCGAGAACGAGTTAAGATGTATTATTAACCTATGTAAGGTGTAATACATCAAAAGTGAAATGAATAGAGATTGATGGTTATGTAATTGTGGATTAAGTTTGATAAGTTTTGTAAAGTTTATGATCCTATCATGATGCATATAGTGCAATGTTTACAGATAGCGCTCGAAGTAGCAAGCCGACAAGACGGTTATAAAAGGACGATGGAGAAAGTAAAGGTTAAGTAAAATAAAAGCGTTACAGACAAGTGTTCAGACTTAAATGTAATAAATGTTCTATGTGAACTACGTGATAGTTAATGAGTTGTAACGTGCCTTATGTGCAACTATATGATTTACTTGCTAAATGAATTATGTGACATTATGCATAGCATAGTAAAGTAAAAGATGCATGACGCATTGATATAAACTGCGAGCATAAAATGTGTTATCTGAATTACTTGCTGAGCTATATGCTCATTCTTGCTATGAACTAACATTTCAGGTAAAGTACAAGAAGATCGAAGGTTCCGGTGACGCTAAAGGTAAAGAGAGATGAATGCATTGACAAATGTGAAGAGAATTGTTACATGTAATAATTATGTAATAGTCGATTTTAAATGTTGAACCATGTTTGTAATAAGTAATGAATGTTTTATAAATTCATTGAGATATATGTACATGTATGTACAATCCAGTGAGAGGATTTAAAGGAAATAGTTTGATGTATTATATGTTAATCGAGTTTGACATGTAATAAACTCGTATGTATGTTACAGCTGTATAAAACAGGATATATATTATGTAAATATATGAAATTGGATATATGTGCACATGATCAGGTATAAAACAAGCATATTTAGACAGGGCCACATATGAATAGTTCATGGCGAATTTTATTTACAGGTTAAGTTAAATCATAAATTCTATATGATTATGAAATAAAATAAGTTCGGTCGCACTTAATACGTGTCGACCTAAATGCTATTGAATAGTAAAGCGAACGTTGTAATCCTGAGACAGATAAGGAATGTAAGATAAAAAAAAATATGGACCGTATTATGGTCAAATAAAGGTTTTAAGAATTAAAAGTTAAGTTTTGACACACAAGATCGTCGTAAAAGTGTTTTATTATTATATAATTGATTTTAAAATTAATGTTTATGTATCCAGAAACGAATGGATTGAATTAAAGAAAGGTTGGGATCTCGGTGCGTTACAAACACTCTTGGAATAATATAATATTCCATCATTTCCATTATATAGGTCGTTTTAGAAGTTTTTTTTCTTTCCAAAATATAAGTCGTTTTACATATATCTAGGAGAACAAATTTAATCATTTCCTATTCTATCCTTAAAAATGAAATAATTAAGAGAGAGAGAAGGAAGAGTAATTAATGAGTGTATAGGTAGTAATGGAATTTCAAACCAACATTAATTGCCTAACATTAGTATTAATGACATTTCTTAATATGTGTAATCATGTCTTAAACGACTTATATAATGGAAATGAAAGAGTATAAGATATTAAAAAAATTGTATAATTATGAACATAACATGTGTTGTATTAATATAGGTGATGAACTCGAAACTAACTCGTGACCAACCAAACGACTCGATCAATTTACTATTTGACTGAAGATGAGATATTCATTCGTTTTTTTATCTATAGTAATAAATGTTAATACAATTAAACTAAATGTTCAATAAATTTAGTGAGTAAATGTGTAACAACACAATTTCACAATTTATTTTTTCATAAAATAAAATAAAACAAACATTTACGCATAATTATGAAACAATGTTATTTTGATTTTTACTTTCACTGCTAAAAGTAAATTACAAAACGAGTCATTGGTCTTTGGTTTCTACTTGTTTTGCGGTGGGACCGAAATGATGACTTTTTAGTGAAGCACCAGGGAAAATACCAAACATGATTACTTTTCGGTCAAGCACCAGGGAAAATTCAAATTCAATTAAATAAGCCACTAATTTAGGAGGTTAAAAAATGAAGACTTCTTACATAGTAGACGGTTGACAGACTAACTAATAGTTTATATTATTTTATTACCCTTTGATTTATCAAAAATATCCCGTTTTAATAATATTTTTGTTTCACATAATAGTTTTATTTTTATTAACAATGGTATTAAATGACATAGATGTTCTTAAATTTATTATTCGCCTAATACTATTAAATTTAACATTTAACAAATTTAAAGATAAACATGTAATAGAAACATATACTTAAAAATTTTAAACTCTCTCACCATTCCACACGAGATTCCTAATTTTTTATTTTTTTTTGAATATATTTTATACGAGTCTGATCCTATTTAATTTGCAAAAAAATTAAATTTAAATTATGATGTGAGTTTTTTTTATTTCAAAAATAATTTTGTACTTTTTTTTTTGAAGTCATATTTTATACAATATAATCTCATAATCAAATATATAAAGTGCAGAATTTCAATGTTAACAATTACGTTAAGACTTCATTGATTACTTTTTAAGTAGTTAATATTATTAATATAATTATTCATGTATTAACTAAAATCAAATAAATTCTCAACAATCTTGAATTTTTAGAAATTGCAAATTGATTACGAAACAAAAAAACAAAAAACAAAAACAAAACGAGACTAATTTTGTGGAGCTTGTATTTTTTGGATCCTTCTAGAACCAAGTTGGGCAAATTGAATTTAGTGTCATTTATTTGGAAAATTCTTCAGTAGTCCTAGACTACGGACACATGGTGTTCCACAGCAATAATATCTCTCCATTTTAGTAGGTCCCTCCTCATTTTAATTTTTCAAAGCTATATATAGTGGGACCCAACTAAAATGGAGATATGTTATTGGTGTGGAACACCATGTGTCCGTAGTCCGACACTACTAAAGAATTACTCTATTTATTTTATGTATCTACATAGTCTCCTTTTGCCATAAATATTTCTATCATTTTCAAAATCTTGGAAGTCAAAGGGGGAGTTAATGGAGTCATAAGAATAAACAAGAGTTCGTACATCATTCAAACAAATATTTCCAATGGGAATTTTGTGCTTTCCATTGCTTTTGTTCATCAGCATATTGTCATTCATCTTTGTTAATGATGTTGTCCACGGCAAATGTTTGGAAGATCAAAGATTAGCACTTCTTGAATTTAAGCAAAATATCACGTTCATTGCTGAGGAATATTATCAATCCAAGCCATCGTTTTGGAATTCGAGCACAGATTGTTGTTCATGGGCGGGTGTAACCTGCGAAGATGGTCTTGTAGTTGGTATCGACTTGGGCGGTGAAGGTATATATGGTGACCTTGACGACTCGAGTAGCCTTTTCGAGCTTCGACATCTTCGAAGCCTAAATTTGTCTGATGCCACTTTCTTTACATCGATACCTTCTGCCATTGGAAAACTGAAAAATTTAGTGAGCCTTGATCTATCTGAGGCGGGCTTCTTTGGGCAAATTCCAATGGAGATATCCCGCTTGACAAAGCTGCGCGCCCTTCACCTTTCTTCGAGATTTAACACTGGGCCCCTAGAACTTAAGGACCCTAACCTCAGGATACTGGTTCAAAACCTCTCAAAGCTTCAAGAACTTAATCTTGATGGTGTAGACATATCAGCTTGGGAAAGGGAGTGGGCTCATATGTTGGCTTTTTCACTACCAAATCTACGAGTGTTGAGTTTGTCCGATTGTTATCTCTCGGGACTAATCCCAAATTCATTGGCAAACCTAAGTCAACTTGTTCATTTGGACTTGTCATTTAACTCTTTTACTGGTCAAATCAATGATTCCCTTACAAATCTCCGTTCTCTTTTGGTAATTGAATTGTCTATGAACAATTTCCAGTCTTCAGTCCCAAAGTTCTCTGCAAATTTCTCAAATTTGATATCCTTGGGTCTCCATGCATCTAATTTGCTCGGAAATTTTCCAGAGGAAATATTCCAGATACCAAGTCTGCAGACTTTGGATCTCTCAGCGAATGATTTATTTGGGCCATTGCAAAATTCATTTGCAAACCTGAGTCAACTTGTTAATTTGGACTTGTCATCTAACAATTTTACTGGTCCAATCCCAAATTCATTTGCAAACCTGAATCAACTTGTTCATTTGGACTTGTCATCTAACACTCTTAATGGTCCAATCCCAAATTTATTTGCAAACCAGAGTCATGAACTTGTTGATTTGGACTTGTCATCTAACACTTTTACTGGTCAAATTCCTACTTCTTACTTTAAAAGCCTTGAAAAACTCGTGTCGGTTGATTTGTCATCCAATTTGTTCAGTGGAAGTATTCCATCATCTCTGTTCAATCTCTCCTCACTTCGAGATATTTTTCTTTCCCACAACCATTTTGATGGTCTATTCCCTAAATTTTCCAATGCAACCTCCTCTCAGTTGTCAAATATAGACTTTTCAGACAACCAAATTGGTGGGGATATACCAAGCTGGATATGGGAAGTAAATCTTGAGTGTTTGAATCTTTCTCATAATCTTCTTGTAAATCTACAAAAACCATTTGGTATTCCTACTAGTCTCGGTGTCCTTGATCTAAACTCTAACAATCTCCACGGTGAAATCCCAATACCACCAGAAAGAGTTCGCTAATGTTGACTACACTTCCAATTATTTCAGCTCTTCAATCCCTGTGGATTATTTCAGTGACTTTCCTGATCTAGATTTCTTTTCTGTTTCAAGCAATAACATGACTGGAAGCATCCCTGAATCAATATGCAATGTCAAATACCTTAAAGTTCTTGATTTGTCCCAAAATAATTTGAGTGGCATGATACCGTCATGTTTGGCTGAACGAACTAATCAGATTGCGGTACTAAATCTAGCAGAGAACAAACTCGTTGGAAATATTTCTGGAACATTTCCAATTTATTGTACTTTACAAACTCTAGATCTACATGGTAATCTCTTAGGAGGAATGATTCCGGAATCACTCTCCAAATGCAAGGAGTTGAAAGTGTTAAATCTTGGAAATAACATGATAGATGATAAGTTCCCTTGTTGGCTGAAGAACTTGGCCGACTTGCGTGTCCTCGTATTACGCTCTAATTGGTTTCAAGGAAATTTGCAATGTCTAGAGGCCAACCAAAGCTGGAAAACTCTCCAAATCATTGATCTAGCTTCCAACAATTTCAGCGGGATTTTGCCAACTAAAGGCTTTTTAAATTTCAAGGCAATGATGGGTGACGAGGAAAAATTTGAAGTCCCGAAACCGCTTGGTTATGAACGCTGGACAGTGTCAAGTACATTTTTTTATCAAGACAAGGTGAAAGTAACAAGCAAAGGTCTACAAATGGAGTTGGTGAAGATCTTTACTATCTTCACATTGATTGATTTATCAAGCAACATGTTCCAAGGTAACGTCCCTGAAGAGATAGGACATCTCAAATCTCTTCATTTTCTCAACCTATCAAATAACGCCCTCACGGGACAAATCCCATCATCATTTAGAAGCTTAAAAGATCTTGAATCATTAGATCTGTCGAAAAATAAGTTGTACGGTGTTATTCCCTTGCAACTTGGAGGCCTAACATTCCTTGCATTCCTAAACCTCTCATTCAATCAACTAGAAGGGATGATCCCAAAAGGCCGTCAACTTCAGACATTTACAGAAGCTTCCTTCCAAGGAAACAAAGGATTATGTGGCACCCCACTAAATGTTAAATGTCAAGATTCTGGAGTTCCAGGTTTGTCGCCACCAGCATATGAAAACATGCATTTTGGTGCCGAGATTGACTGGGACTTGATAGCTGCAGAAATTGGATTTGCTTTCGGCTTAGGCATTTTCATAGTACTTCTTGTGTTTTGTGGGAAATGGAGGAAATACTACTACGAACATGTTGATCAATTTCTTTCAAAGATTTTCAATATGCGACGCCAAGAAAGTGGTCGTCGTGAAAGAAGAAGAGGGAGAACAATTCAGCGTCGAAGTATTTAGTATTTGGAGTGTCTAGCTGTGAAAAAATCTTTAATTCTGTTTCGTGATTAATAATAATATAGGAAGGTGTTTGTATTTTTCTTGGTCGGGTGAGGTGTTAAACTCTGCATTGTAATAAGTACATTTTGTATTTCATATTATGCATTTTGTAATAATACTTCTTCAGTTTCAAAGCTATATATACATTTATAAAAGAAAGACTATAGAAGAAAAAAAATCTCAACTTATCCCTCACATTGGCTAGAAATGTTACAAATGTAAGCAGTGGTGGAACCCGAATCCCCCATTCACGTGGCCTAGTGGTGCATATTTCAGTATTCGACGTTGTTGCTTGGGGATATGTGGAGGTGTATTGGATTAAAGCCTCACATCACTTAAATTTGACCTTTAAACTCACTATATATACTTGAGGGGTCTCTCTACAACTTACTACTAGTCAGTTTTAAGTTGGAAGTTTAAATACATCCGGTACTAATCTTATCCTCAGTTATTGTTTTATTTTGGTAGAGAAAGAGTTTTGCAAAACAAGTACAAATCGAAGGACTAGTTTTGCATTTCTGACGCTAGCACCAATCAGGTAAGGAACGGTAACCATACACCCAAGAGAACACTTGAAACCAACTCCTCAGACTTGCGTATGTGTTCACACAAATTAGAAGATTCACACATATTGTACCGTATGATATCACTATTGTATTTAATCCCGAACGCGAAGATTCACACAAATTAGATGGGGCAACATCTAAGCCTCCTATAAATGCACCATAGATATGATATTTCATATTGAATATAGGAAAACACCTCAGGAATACTTGACCAGCATAAAAATGCAGTTTTATTGATTAGTGATGATTCAGGTTACTGAGCAAAGAAGCAGAGACATTAGGATTATTTCTCATAACCTTGCTACATTGGCTCATAACTAGTGACAAACTAAAATATTAAGGAAAATGCTTAGTATGTCGGCTTTTACAAGCAGAATAACACCAGTGAAGAAAAGCTCATAATGATAGAGATAATTACATGGTATCACTGTGAGTATTCAGGCTAATCCTACTTAATGCAGTAGTGCTAGATATTAAATCTTTGTAGAAAAATTTGCAGATCCTTTCAGGGTATGAATGTACTGGACATTCTGAGTGCACTGTCTTTTAACTCTAGTGTTTATGACTTAGACAATAGACTTTTTTCTGCCCTCCAAAATTGACTAAAAAGATAACATGCAGTTAACACCAAGAAGCTAGCTAAAGCAAAAACTTTTGCTATTAATTTTGTAGTTCTTTAAAAACTGTACTGGAAAAAATGGTCCTAAAATTCATTTTCAACAGAGATCCTCATTCAAATGAAAACAATACTAGTAATCAGTTCCAAAACTGCACAACTAAACATAACTTAAGGACTCTATATTTTTGAAATGCTAATACACTTTATTTAAGCTGAAGGAACTTATAGCCTATCAATTTGACTGAGATTAGGTATCACTTTAGTCATCTAAAATGCAACCAAGACCTTAACATACCCATAATCTAAGTAATTTAAGCGAAATGAATGCTTCGTGTGGAAAGGCAAAAGCAAAAGGGATGAAAGTAAAATAAGATAAAACAGAAAACTTAGTTCCACTGCTACCATCTAATATATCCAAAAAATAACAATGGACAAGGCTTGAGATAAAACAAACAGGGATCACAGTTTTTGACTTCTCTTCAGCATGCTTGAAAAAATCTTTCAGGTACGATGCAGGTTGAAACTTGTCATTAAGCTCAAATGCTCAAACATATCTAACTGTCATAACATGCTGCTTCGTGTTTACTAAATTTGGGACAAGATCTGTGTTACATGTTAGAAGTTGATTAAATGGGATAATTTTTTTAAAGAATTAAAAGACAAAATTTGCGGGAGGAGGGGGCAACTCATGGGATATATGGATCAGGGCAACAATTTGGGTAATCTATCCATTTCATTAGAAATTCTTTGAATCAAAAATCTGATGACAAACAGTACCGACAAGATTGAGTAAGTGCATCCCTTCCTGAAATATCAGACTCTATAATCTATAATTCATAACTGGATCAGGTAATGATTCGTTAGTCTAATACATATTTTTATTTCTGGATTATTGGGTGATCAGACGATTTTATCGAATATACTAAATTCATATCCAAATAATAACTAGATGAATGAAACAAAACATGTACTCCACAAGCACAAGTAATATGCAAATTATCTAACACATATTTAAAGGAGATTTCATAATTTGGGGTTATCAAATATATTAGAGACAACAATTATATATAGCAAGTAACCATGAATAAAAAAAGAAGGATAGAGAAAATTGCCACTATTTATCTGTATAACCGAGGAGCTTTGCATAATTCAGGAATTTGTCCCTGCTGACCAAAAACCTCGAAGAGACTTAAAAGTTCTGGTTCGAAATCAGAACCTAATGCACAACAAGCTAAAAGCTGCAACCAACTAGTAAGCTCAAGATAACTCTCCCCCCTTGATAGACTCCACGGCACGCTTACGTGAGGTGGTTCCGGATCGTTCTAGCACAAGTTATGGGTGGAATATCAATGACACCTTGACCCATCACTTATATTAAAGCGGCAACCTCGGTACAATCAACAGTTGTTGTGTGGTAGAATGACGCCACAATCAATTATGAGCTATTGATTGATAAGTCGTGTTGAACACTATGGATTACTCCAATAAGTTTGTTAGTTCTCAAAGAAGCAAAAGAGAAAAACCTCAATAATTTTTATAAACTCAAAACTTCCATCACAATGTTTAGCAATGTAGCCTATTTATACTATTACATAGAAAATTCTAGAAACCTTATTTACTTTAAAATTCCTTAATCAAATAGGAAAACTAATTACATGAATAATAAAAATAACTAAGGAAATAAAATCTTTACTAACTTGTTTCCTAATTACAATTAAAAATTATCCTTGCTGCCCTCTTTATTTCCAGCCGTCTAAATAAAACTTTTAGAATAAGCTGATTTGCCGAACTTGGAATAGGATATCTAATCTTGGCCTTTCCTTATGCAAATTGGATTGACTGCCATGTTGAGGAACTAAGCTGCCGAGGGTGTAATTAGACTTGGATTTGTAGGCTGATGTTTATTACTAATCCTTTCATGAATTGGATTTAGTTAATGCGCGTTGCATATTGTAACTTCATTTGGGCCAGCCCACTTTCGGGATTTTAAGACGCTGAAAGTCTCCTTGCTATCTGCTGAAAAACTAATCCGTTTGGCCTGAAAATTGGCTTCTGGAATTGTTTGTTTTGGCTTCTAAATTGGGCTCTAATTGCTGCCTTAATCTGCTGATTTTTGGGCCTCCATACTGCTTACTAAACTGCTAGTTATTGCTGGATTTCTGGGCTTGTTTATGCTGCCCATTTGAATCAGTTTTATCCCAATTGATTTGAAAGTCATAGCCTCATTCTTGTTTGACGTAAACATGATCACGATTGTGTCATTCCTCTCCTCTTAAAAAGGAGTTGTCCTCAAATCAACACCTACATCAAAATGAGTTAACTCGTAAGCAATAAAAATGACGCGCGCAGTAAAAATTAACCTATGGAGAACACTTCATGTAGTATACGAATCCATGTTACACCTCCTGGGTCAAACACAACATATAACAAAACAACTTGTAAATATGATGCAATCGCTATAAAATCAAGATATACAAGTTTAAATATAATGTCTCCTGGATCAAAAATCAAAATACTCCCCTTTATGCATTATATACATTGTTCAAGTTGGATTGCATCATGCTCCATTTGACCCTCAATATTGGATCTTTTGCTTTCTTGTATCTGCATGACAAATTCAACCTTTCCTTTTCCATTTAAGTTAGCAATTTCAGAATTATGTAATGGAATGAAAAGGTCACAAGTAGAATAAAGGGATGACAACTCATTTCCAGAATGAATAGTATAAAAAAGATAATACTGTAAAGGCAAACAAGAATGAACAATTTGATCATAAACAAATCCAACATATATCAAATATCCTCACCATTTTATGATAAAAATGATTCTATCATCAAAATAGTTAACAAAAAATCTACCAATGGAAGCTTGCAAAACATGGTTTAATAAACTCATAAAAATACTAGATGCATTAGTTAATTTAACTTACATCACTAATCAATTACATAAATCACATGTCAAAACAATTTTCCGTTCATCTTCTACTTTCATTCCAATTTGATGATAATCATTTTTCAAATTAGTTTTAGGAAACACACAAGACCCATGCAAGTCATATAACGGATTATCTAAGCAAAGAATAGGGAAATGATATGTTACGGTGCTATCAATGAACACATGATGAGTGGTTTTATGACTATAAATTAATTATCCTTTAACTTGATAATTTGTGAGTTTTTAAGTATTTTCTGTTAATTATTATGTGTTTTTATTGTTTAATTTTATTTTGTAGGAATCATGGTTTGGGGGCAAAAATGTCATTTGTATAGCCCATCTGCAGCATCCTAGGCGAATTGGGGCAATTCAGAGCCCGCGTGCGGAAGGAAAGATTTGGCAGCAATAACATTAGAGTAATAAGCCATGGGCAACATGTGAATAAATGAGTAGCAAGCAGAAAATGTTGGGCTGGGATGCCTAGGGCACTGCGGTGCCGTTACTTAGTAAAATTTGGGCACTGCGGCGCCGACAGTCAGAAAGCAGGATTCAAGTAGGGCGTTGCAGCGCTTCTTGCAAGGTAATTGATGGGCACTGTAGCACTATAGCGTCTTAGCTGATGCTGCTTGTGGGGCCAAGGCGTGGCTGCTTCCCATTTTATTCGAGACAACTGTTTTCTTGAGTTGAGACTAGTTAGAATAATAGTAATTAGGAATAATTAGGAGTAGAATTACATTAGAAGGAAGGAATCTATTATATAAAACAGAGCGGATCAATCTAATGGTCTCAAATTACTAAAAGCTTCAATAAAGAACGGCTGCGATTAAATCCACTTTGTTTGAAATTTTGCACAGGTCAAATACTCCTTCCCCCTTGCCCGTTCCATCGTCTTCTCTCTCTCCTGTTCAGTCGGTACGAACATCGGGAACATAGATTCAGAGTTTTTATCCATAGATGATAGATCCATCATCCACGGCACGAAGCCACAGCTCAAATACTCCTTCCCCCTTGCCCGTTCCATCGTCTTCTCTCTCTCCTGTCCAGTCGGTACGAATATCGGGACGAAGCCACAGCTCAAATACTCCTTCCCCCTTGCCCGTTCCATCGTCTTCTCTCTCTCCTGTTCAGTCGGTACGAACATCGGGAACATAGATTCAGAGTTTTTATCCATTTATGATAGATCCATCATCCACGGCACGAAGCCACGAACATCAGAGCGTTGGGATTCAGAATTTTTATCCGCTATCGGAGCTTCGAGCTGTCATCTCTGCTCTCTCCTTCATCTCTTTCCTCTTGCTCTGCTGCTTTCTTACGTTCTTCCGGTGACTTTTCCCTTTTCCCTTTTCCAGAGATGAGGTATAGTACTATTATTGTTAATATTATGCATAGTTCGAAACTTACATATTAGATGGGTTGTTGGGTATTTCCTCTTGTTAATATTTCTATTTGGCCCTAAATTTGAGCTCCCTGGCATGTAGTTTGCATCAGTTTGTTGATTTGTTTTTGGTGGGCAGCTAAAATTTTTCCAGTGGTGAAGAATCAGCACCCATTGCTTTGCACACTCTTAATAGGCAACTCTTTAGCAATCGTTCGCCGGAAGGCCAGCTCGAAAAAGCGCAAGAAGAAGCAGAAGATGCAGAGGCTGAAGAGGAAGAGGAGGCCGAAGAAAACAGTAATGGCAAGGCTTCCGCTAAGAGAAGAAGGTTAGTTAATTTAGTAACGGATGGACATTGTTACATTGACTTTTTTGGTATGCTAAGCAATTTGGTGGTGAATTTGAGTTGCAGGAAGTGTGAGTCTTGGTGTTTTTTTTTATTCAATGTCTTCGCTATTTTAATTATGCGAGACAATTCCACACAAGGCCTCAATGTAAATAGGGGCCATCCGATCTTTCAAGAACGTAGCAGATGTAATCAAAATCCCTCAGTTATTTCTCTCTGATTTGTTTATATATCAATGTTATTGGTGTAAATATGATTAATTTTGTAGATATTTGATGGGATATTCGGGTGTTACGCTGTTGTAATTGCGATATTAGTGATTGTTGCTGAGACAGAGTGGGGATTCATAATCAAGTTCTGGAAGGTATTTTTTGTTTTGGTTTTATGGTCTAAGCTTTGCTTTAGTTTCATGTGGTTTGATTCTAGCGGTATTTCTTTGGTTCGGACTCGAATTTTGCATTCTTGATGTTCTGCTATGTAATTGCACTCACAAGTCAGAAGCAACATTGGGTTCTATTATTAGCTACCTTCAATTTTCCAAATATGGTTGGGTTTCAATTATTAATTCGCGGTAATTAGTTCCGTTTGGTTTAGTTCCATTTGGTTTAATTTTTACTTTCATTCATGATAATTAAGTAGTTTTTGGAGTGGCATAATTGTAGCTGTCATTCTTTCTACTTCTATGCATTACATTTAATAGCAAACATTTGATTTTCAATCGGAGTATTATCAATCTTCAAATATATACACATATATTTAAATGACTTCTGCCGGACCATTATTTCAAGAAAGTTGAAGAATACTTGAAAGTGAAAAGAAGAAATTTAAGTATGCATTTTCAATACCTTTCTGTTGGTTGAGGATGTTGAAGGCTTGATGCTACTATTACTTCTCTAATTATCATCTGCCCATTAGATTGGTAAAATAAATAGAGATATTTATATATCTATCTTCATCCACCCAATTGTATAAGCTTAAAAAATATGTATTTGATTCTTCTTGCATTCCATTTATCACCAGACCAATAGGTGACTCTTAAAGGAATAAGACACAGTGGAAACTGAGACCACTTGGCAAATAATTATGAAAAAGAAATCAGTTAATATTCTTCATGATGGATTATAACCATGTAATATTTTGAAGTTGATGTCCTTTGCACATCAGAAGTAATTTGCATTGTGATGCAATCACAGTGCTACACTTTCTTACTATCCATTGAAAAGTGCAAAATTATCCCTCTATCTTTCTAACTATCTACATATATATCTCCATTTTACATTCTTAAGTTTACTCCCAACTTTTTGCAGAATATACAACATGAAATTGGTAAAGCAGTCTCAAAGTATGATCTAGGCGAACGTTTAAGGAAGGTATTGTTGACTAACTTTTGTCAAATAATTTCAGTAGGAATTAATACATATTGTCCTTTATTTTAAGGAAGGTATTGTTGACTACCTTTATTGTACCTTAATGTAATTGTGACTTTTTATTTTATTTTTTTGGGTTCTCTGATTGTGGCAGGGGGAGGGAATTTATGCTTCAAAAGTTTTGAGTATTTTGCTAAGAGGGAATTTTTCATGTGTACCTGAAAAAGGATTTGCATGATGTGGTTTAAACTATGAAGTCTTCTTTGCAGTGGTTTCTTACATACATAATTATGTATGTGTAATATTGTACAAATGGTAAGTTGAAATATAAACATGAAGTATGTAAGGGGATTGATGTGCAAAATTCTGGATTTTAATGGCAAGTCTATTTTTCTTTTTATATTCAGATTTCAAAATTTGATAAATTCGAAAACCCAAAGTAATATTATCAAAGAAAATTGAATATTGTTAGGCGCTATATTTCAGCCTTCATTCTGCAATGTCAACTGAATGCATAATAACAGAAGTATCTCACTTGAGGTAAGTTGTGTAATCAGTTAAATTGTTTTCACTTAGTGATCTAAGTTGTATTTTATAGTGCAGAACAAAATGTCAAAAAGAATATATAGAAAGCCTATGTAGTAAGATAATAGTTCCTCTATGTATAACCACAGGAATGAAAACTATTTTTGCAAAATAGTACTCACTTACATCGAAAGATCCATTATCAAATATCATGCTGAATACAAAGCTGTAATTGAAGATTTCGGGGCTGGGAGATCACAGCTGCTTCTGCAAAACTGGCAGCTCGATGTCATATGCTGCTCTGTACACTGGCTAGACCACAAGGTGATAATTCTTTGTTTTGTGATGTAAAAATTTTATTGGGTCAATCAGGGGATAAATCTTTGTTTTGTGATATAAAAATTTTATTTTTTGTATATCTAATTTTATCATTTGTCAGTTAAGAATAGTTTAATACACTTTGCAGTGTCTGGTATTGATTGATTATATAAATATACCATATTCAGTTGTTAGTAAATAAATTTACTATTTTAAACACTTGACCATGCCTTGCACGGGTATCATGCTTGTAATAATAATAATAATAATAATAATAATAATAATAATAATAATAATAATAATAATAATAATAATAATACTAATAATAGTAGTAGTAGTAGTAGTAATAATAATAATTATAATAATACTAATAATAATAATAATTATAATAATACTAATAATTATTATTATTATAATTACTGGATAATAATAATAATAATATTAAATACAGTACTCAACTGTTATATTAGTTGCACCGTGCCTTCAGGCACGGGTTATCCCTAGTAATTTCATATTTGAAGGAGATTTAAGTGAAGGATTAAAGAATTGATGGCTGGGATTAGAGATCGCGCTAAATATAAATTTTTATCTCTTCCCTTTCCTTTTATTTTTGTAACCTTACGATGTGAATTTATTATTATTTTATGATATTATTTTCTTCTTTAAATATGAGCTAAATTTTTAATTAATATTGCAGTTGAACCCAATGTGTAGTTTAAAGTGAATTTTTTTTTTATTGACACCATATAAATTAGTTCATTATATTTTGTGCTTAATATCTAATTAGCTGTAGATAATTAGCGTGGTAATCTATATGAACTCAACAAATGGATTATAGATTTAGACACGACGACTATAAATCAAGCGATTATTGGGAGGCAACCTAAGTTTTTAGTTTTATAGGTATTTTTCATAGTAGTTAATTTTAACTTAGGATTCTTATTTATTTAGTTATTTTTATTATTTTTTATTTAATAGGTTTTTAATTCTTACTTCAATTGTGTTTTTAGATTATTCAAGCTCAAGGAAGTCCAATGCATACCATGTTCCTAGCTTATTCTTCAGATTTAGTAGACAAGGGGGATGATGATGCCTATACTTTCAGGGAAGTCCTCTACTTTTTAAGTCTTTATTTCATACATTAAGGACAATGTCTGTTTTAAGTTTGACGGTATTTTAAGTTTGGGGGGTGTGTGTCAATTTTTTTTTTGTTTTTACTTTCTCATTAGTTAGCCATGTTGGTATCATGCTTTTAGATTCAATGTGTTTTTAGGATTTTGTTAGATCATGCATGTTTTACATGGTATTTTGTTTTATTTTAGGATGGTTTGAGCAATGGAGAAAGAATTTGGATTTAATTTTGGCTAATGATAAAATTTTGATTAACTATTTAATAACTTTTGAAAATGGATAGATTTTGCTTAATCTGAATTTTAATTGTTTATTAGTTAATACATTGCTTAAGATCTTTTACACTATTATGCACATATCCATTTGGTTGAGTCAGTTTTAACTTTAAGGGAAGTTTATATTGTTAAATGCTTATAAAAGATATTTTTGAATTTTATATCTTATTTGATCATAATTTGAAGCGAAATATGAGGTAAAATATAATAAAGGGAATTGACTTAGGTAAATTTTTCTAGGATTATTAAAATTGAGCTTTTTTAGAGTTAAAGAAAGTAAAAGAAAAAAAATAAAGGGGTCATGTGGTGAGTTGAGATGGAGCGTAAAACGCATTCACTCATAAATATATGCATTAAGCGAGAAAGAGCGTAAAATGCACTCACTGGGTAGTGAATGTGAGATGGAACATAAAATGAACCCACTAAGAGGAAAAAAGTGATATAAATAGTTGGAAAGGAATGTGAAAAAAAAAAATCCTAGTGTACTTAATGTTTTAAAAACCTTTTGATCCTTTAAGTTATTATTTGTCTGTATTAACAGAGAGTGATATGAAAATAAGTATATAGAGTTTCTCTTTTATTTTTGATATCTTTTATGGAGCATTTGATTATATAAGCTTAACTGATTTTTTTTCCCGCTAGTTTGATACATTTGGATTCACACACACACGAAAGGGTCAAGAGTAAAGTAAGACTAATAAATATGTTGAAATTTTGGGCGTTGCATTGTTTTGAGTTTCTCCTTGAGTTATCATGTGATAATCTTTGAGGCAAAATTTTGGTTTGGATTGATTCATTGCTCAAGTTGGTTGTTTGTTTGAGTCTTAGTTTATAGTTTTGTTTTTGTTTTGCTCGAGGACAAACAAAGGTTTAAGTTTGGGGTATTTGATGAGTGATTTCATGACTATAAATTAATTATTCTTTAGCCTGATAATTTGTGAGTTTTTAAGTATTTTCTGTTAATTATTATGTGTTTTTATTGTTTTATGGTTTGGGGGCAAAAATGTCATTTTTATAGCCCATGTGCAGCAGCCTAGGCGAATTGGGGCAATTTAGAGCCTGCGTGCGGAAGGAAAGATTTGGAAGCAATAGCTTTAGAGTAATAAGCCATGGACAACATGTGAATAAATGAGCAGAAAGCAACAAATGCTGGGTTGGGACGCTTAGGGCATTGCGGCACCGTTACTTAGTACAATTACGGAGTTGTGGCGTTGACAGTCCGAAGGCAGGAATCAAGTAGGGCGCTGCGGTGCTTCTTTCAAGGCTATTAATGGGCATTGCAACGTTATAACGTGTTGACTGATGCTGCTTGTGGGGCCAAGGCACGACTGCTTCCCAATTGATTCAAGACACTTGTTTTCTTGTTGATTTTAAATTGGATTCTAATTCTACTAGGTTTTAGGGATTAGTTTGCATATAAATACATGACTTGACACATGATTTAAGGCTAGTTAGAATAGAAGTAATTAGGAATAATTAGGAGTAGAATTACATTAGAAGTTAGGAATAATTTCAGATATGAAGGAGAATTCAAGCGAAGGATTCAAGAATTGAAGGTTGGGATTAGAGATCACGCTAAATACAGATTTTTATCTCTTCTCTTTCCTTTTATTTTTGTAACCTTACGGTGTGGATTTATTATTATTTTATGATATTGTTTTCTTCTTTAGATATGAGCTAAATTTTTAATTAAGATTGCAATTGAACCCAATGTATAGTTTAAAGTGAATTTTTTTCTTTTTGATTGCCACCATATGAATTGGTTCATTATATTTTGTGCTTAATATCTAATTAGCTGTAGATAATTAGAGTGGTAATCTATATGAACTCGACGAATGGATTATAGATTTAGACCTGAATATAATGACATGTGTTTGTATTATTTTGCATGGTATGGAATACATAATTCGTATATCAGATAGACATATACATATATGCTATGCTATATGTAATGTTTTGGAGAATCTGATCTTAAAAATCTTATTTAATTTAAATTTCATAGAAATATAGTGATTTATTTATCTAGGATGTTCCTTTCCGATTCTATTCCCATAGTGGTGGATTTAGAAAGGATTTGTTTATATGACCATTGACAAAGGCTTATAAATACTAACGAATTCTCGGTTAATAATGCATCGTGACCTTATAATTAGACAGAAAGTTATAAAATTTAAATGAAATATTGGGAGAAATTATAATCTTAATTCTTTATAATATGAGTTTAATCCTTGTTAGTAGATTAATTTGGTTATTAATTTAATTAGTTTTAGTTTATAAATTTAATTCATTAGTTTAGATAAGATTAATTGGATATAATTTTAGTAATTGGTAATAATTATTAATTAATTCTCTGTGGGAACGATACCTTGTTTGCTGCTATATTGCTATTTGATCGCATATATTTGCGTGAATTTGCTAAGTAAGAAAATAAGCAAACGACACACTCCATGTCCTATTCTTCTTAGGCACTATGATAATTGAATCAACACATGGACTTATGCTTTTCCTCATGATCCCATTCTCCATCAACTTTCCAACCTGCTTATGTATCTCATTTGTCTCCTCGGGATTACTATAGGCTAGTTGGTTTGAAATGATAGCATCGGGCATGAGATCAATCTACATATGAGAAACAGAACTAGACAAAGAAGAGTTAAACGGGTTTAACTCACTTTCTTGTATGAACGTACAATCATCGGCTGTTTTATAAACAAAACTCTTTCCAACTCACTTTCTTTTGCATAGTCACTCATTTCTCTCTCTTATTTCCTCTCATTTCTCTCTCTCTCTCTCTCTCTCTCATTTTCTCCCTTAATTTTCTTAGCCTCTCTATTGTTTTCAATCTCATTCTCTTTCTCTTTTTCACTTTCAATCTCTTGAACACTTTCTTTCTCTTTTTCACTCTCAATCTTTTGAACACTCTCTTTCTCTTTTTCACTCTATTTTTGTAAGTGTTCTACATCTTCTTGAACCTACTAAGATGCCATAGGACATAATGTGACTTTCCTTTGATTATGCACCAATGAGTACCGATTTATAGAGTCGTCGTGCTTCACACACCTGTCTCGTTGCCATGATCTTCCAAGTAGAAAATGACAAATGTTCGTTGGAACTATATCGCGTAGAACTTCATCATCATATTTCCCCATTAATGAAGAAAACTAACACCTGTTGAGTCTCCTCGACCTCTTCAATACCATTGACTCCTTGTAACTTATAAGGTTGAGGAATTATAACGGTTGATAGACCTAGTTTCTCCTCCATTGTAATACTAGCAATGTTAGCACAACTATGAAAATCAATTTTTACAATGCATATCTTCTCTTGTACTAGAAACCTAGTATAAAAGATGTGCATTGGCTGTTCTTTGTCCTCCTATTGAACTTAAACACTTGGATCTTTCATTATCACCTATGACTCCTCTTGGACAACATGATCTTGTGTAACTCTAATCTCCTTTAGTTGAGCTATTTCCCTCTGCTTCATACGTGCTTTGACCTTATCTAGTTGCGTACGAACCTCCTCCATATCATCATATTTTTCCTCCCTGGGTTGCACACGCTCCCTCCTACGCCCATTGTAAAATCTATTACGATGCTGCTCATACTCCTCCCATGTTCTTTTCCGATCATCCATGAAAGAATCCATGCGAACTATTGATTTCGTTTTTAATGACTCCTCGTAACTAAACATGTTTGCTGCAAAACAAGGGTTAAAAAATAAAATTCCTATTTCCTTACATGCTTCGCTCAAACAATGTATCACTTAATACGCTCGTGTTTACATTCAATTTTGGCTTTTTCCCTCTAATAAGCTCACCACTCTTGCCTTTTTTCGCTCTAACTATTTCTCTTATAGGCTCTTTTGAACTAATCAAACAATAGTCAAAGTATCTATCACAATTTAACAAGAACTTATCAAAGAATAATCTCGAGTAAACAAGCTGATGCACAAAAATCTTTAACACAATTTGGATGTCACGGACTTGAGCAATTTGGTCATGAATTGACGACCACCTTAGGATTAAATGTCACGAATTTGTAGAATATGACTCTTGGTTTTGAAGGCTTCTTAATGTCTCGAGTTGAATAGCTTTGAGTTTTGAATGGATTGTAAAATTTGGAGAATTGGAACTGCTGCTGCTTGGAATTGACGATTTGGAACGTTACTGCTTTTGGTTGTTACAAGCTGCGGAATTGATGTTCTACTATGTTAGATCAAATTTTAATTCAGGATTATCGAGTTAGGACAACTTAATTGGCTTCGATTTTGAACAACAACCTGTGCGATTTTCTGCAGAAGTATGGCTTTGTAGAGGTTGTGGAAATTTGTGGTCGTAGCTGCGGAAATCATAATTGTATGTGGGAAGCAAACTACAGCACATACAATTGTTGATTTTGTTGGGCTTGATCTACGTTGATTTCAAATTGGCTTGCGTCTTGTATGCCTTTAAATTTTTGGGATAGTTTGTTAGGCTTTTGGAATCTTATGGCTTCGCTTGTTCGTAATTAATGATGATGTATTCAGATGTGAGGATGGTTGATGGTTGCGGATTTGAAGTAATGATAGACGTTGCGAATTTGGGTTAGAACAAAACAATAATCTGCAGATTCTTTTTTATAATACACAACAAGAAAAATAAAAGGATAAGTAACCCAATAGAAACTTAGCTCTTGATACGAAATGATAGATTTGGTGAACTAGTTTTAATGCCAAATGATAGACTCCACGTCACACTTGCGTGAGGTGGTCGTTGTCCGAATCGTTCTAGCACAGGTTATGGGAACATCAATGACACATTGACCCATCACTTATATTGAAACGGTAACTTTGGTACAATCAACGATTGACGTATGGTAGAATGACGTCACAATCAATTATGAGTTATTGATTGATACGTCGTGTTGAACGCCACAGATTACTTCCATAAGTTCGTTAGTTCTCAAAGAACCAAAAGAGAAAAACCTCAATAATTTTTTTAAACTCAAAACTTTCATCACAATGTTTAGCAATGTACCCTATTTATACTATAGAAAATTCTAAAAATCCTAATTACTTTAAAATTCCTAAATCCAATAGGAAAACTAAATACATGAATAATAAAAATAACTAAGGAAATAAAATCTTTAATAACTAGTTTCCTAATTACAATTAAAAATTATTCTTGTTGCCCTCTTTATTTCCAGCCGTGTAAATAAAACTTTTAGAACAAGCTGATTTGCCAAACTTGGAATAGGATATTCCTTCCGCAAATTGGATTGGCTGCCATGTTGAGGAACTAAGCTGCCGAGGGTGTAATTAGACTTGGACTTGTAGGCTGCTGTATATTACTAATCCTTTCATGAATTGGATTTAGTTGATGTGCGCTCCATATTGTAACTTCATTTGGGCCAGCTCACTTTCGGGATTTTAAGCTGCTGAAAGTCTCCTTGCTATCAGCTGAAAAACTAATCTGTTTGGCCCGAAAATTGGCTGCTGGAATTGTTTGTTTTGGCTTCTAAATTGGGCTCTAATTGCTGCCTTAAGCTGCTGATTTTTGGGCCTCCAAACTGCTGACTAAGCTGCTAGTTATTGATGGATTTCTGGGCTTGTTTAAGCTGCCAATTTGAATCAGTTTTAGCCAATTGATTTGAAAGTCATAGCCTCATCCTTGTTTGTCGTAGATATGATCAGGATCGTGTCACCCCTGCTATCATTTTCTCCTTCCACTCGCCTGCACGTTTCAATGCTGCTTCTTTCACATGAGGTTGAATCTTTGCGGAAATTTGCCTCAACTGCTCCAACAAAGAATGCAACTCTTCTTAACAACAAACCCTTTAAACTCTTTATCTCCCCCTTCTTCAAATTCTTTCAACTGAGTATCAAATTGTTTCTCCCTAAGTTCAAGTTCCCTACATCTTTCTCCAATAGAAATTTTCATTGAATCAATTTCCTTTTCCTTCAAATCAATGCTCTTAACCCTGTCTTTAAAGTACTTCTCTCTCAATTCAAATTCTTTCAACTGCTTATCTAGTTGTTTCTCCCTAAATTAATTAATTTAGCCGATCTTCACTCTACTTCCATGATGACAGATCTCAAAGCAGGTCCTAAATGCTGTTTTAGCAATTGAACGGGAGGGCCATACTCATGCTTTCTCTTGCACAGAGGCGGGCTCATTATTGGTTGCTAAATACGTAGCTAGCTCAATCAAGAATCAAATACCAAGGTATATCCATTAGGTAAAACTCGCTGGTTTGATGGTCAAATTAATGTGAGGTGAATAAAAAGATGATTTTTTTTTTTTGCTGAAGTAAAAATAGTTCATGTCAAGGCATAACAATTCTAATTATAACAATTCAACATAAAACTATTATTTAGTGTTTAAGTTATTAACGATACATTCATATTCCCATTTCTATTGAAAATTGATTTAAAGTTGGGCCATAAAAAAATAGTACATTAATTTAAAAAGGCTTTTTTTTTGGTCAAGTCTAGGTGAGAGTATAGTTCAGACGATCATTTCTTGATTCATCGTGTCCTACAATAAAATTATCAGGCCTGAAAAAACCCTCATAAATTATAAAAATTTATTTCAGGCATGGTGGAATAATAAGCCTCCCTAAATCGAGAAATTCAGTCCAATCATTAATCAAGATCCTGTTCAAATTATGATTCTTAACTTTATAATAGACAAGTTCATCAACTTGTGCGAAGGGTCGACATGATTTACCCGAGGGTTAGGCCTCCACTCCAATCTCTACTAATTATTATAAAGCCTGACGTCTACAACATCATTTCCCAAATGGGACTATTAGCTTAATGAGCGACATAAATAATATTTTATTATATAAGTTATTAAGATAATTAATTAAATATATAATAAATATTTAATTAAAATGTTGAGAAGTTAATTGTAGTTATTAAATTATTATTTAAATAATAAATTATTAAATTACATATTTTAGGTTTCTTGGATCAATTACTAAACTAAATATTTAAATGGAGTGTAAATTTATTTAGTTGTGATTGTGAGAAAATGATTATTATAATTTTATTCAAGTTTGTAATGAAACTCTATATTATTGTTTATATCAACAAAACGTATTTGAAATTCTAAGTTATTACTATATATAAAAAATCAAAACACAATTAAACTAACTAACCGAGTTAACTCGATTTAATTTTAAAATCATAAAAAGCCTAAACGCAATTAAACTAACCAACTGAATTAATTCGGTTTAATTTCAAAATCCGCCAAGTTAACTCGGGTGCAAGGAAGGAGATAAAATTGAACGGTTATAACCGAGTTTTCATTCGCTCAGTGAGTTTTAATTTATATATTGTCAGTCAAGGTCTTTGGCCTTCTCTTCGACTATTCCACTCCTGTATATCTGTTTTCGTTCTCTACCTCTTTCAATTCCCCACACATGTGTTAAACCCTTCGACTTCTCCTTATCTCAACAGACTCTACCTCTTTTAATTCCCCAAACAAGTGTTAAACCCTTCCACTTCTCCTTATCTCAACAGACTCAACTCCATTCCTCTCCTATATTTAATACAGACCTTCATCATGCCAAAATAAGAGGAAACGAAAAAAGAAAGTCAGACAATTTTCAAGCCAAATAGCCGCTGACACTGCTCTCAATAAACTCCGACCACTATTTCATCTTCCAATTAAGAAACCAACTAAAGAATTTGAAGAAGAAAGACTACATCGAAATGGGTATGTTTGGATTCTGCCCAAATTTTGTCTTACTTTTGATAGTTATATGCATCATTCTGTCCCAATTTCTTTGAATTTTGATATTATGCATTAGTTGTTTGACAAAATGTCACAATTATAGAAAACCTAATGTTTTCTATTGCTATAATACATATTGATGTTTGTTCCACGTTTCTTTTTGCTTTAATTTATTTTATTTTGAGAATTCAATGCGAGTGTAAATTTCAGTTTATATTATAGGAAATGTTTTTAGTTTTGTTTCAAAATTTCTAGAAATGGTTAGGGGGAGTGGGGCTGAATTTTAAGGTTGGGTTCAATTACTCTCATTGAACTAAACTTACCGTGTTCTCTAGCCGCGACCGCCTTTAGTAATATGCTAACAATAGATTTTACTTCAACATCTTAATTACAATATATGCTTCATTAATAATATGGACTCTTGACCTTAATTTTTCAAGATCCATTATGTGGTATTTTTCTGTTGATATGTTGGTTTTATAAGGTGATTATTTTTAGACTTGAGCTAATGCCATTTTAGATGGATTCTTTGGCATAAAAACATAATGATGCAGGTTGTGGTCTATATTTAATTGACGACAAAGAGGAAAAGGATAATGAGGTAAATACTTGATTTTGCTATCTGAAGTTAGTTAACTATACCCAAATCGTTTTTTTCTTGGTCCAATCTGACTTTGCGTTAGCGATTTAGAAAAGTGCAAATTACATGTTTGATGAAGTGCCAAAAAAGAATATACATGGGTATTTTATAATGCCTAAAATGTATACTGATATAAGTGAAATGAAGTTCCTAACATGCAAATGCAATACTAGATTCTTTATATCTTTTGCAATTTTAGAAATCTGCATTGTCCTTTGATTTCTCCGCATATCGTTTTTGTTTTTTTTAGATTGAAATTCTTCCTTCTTTTCTTCATATATTTTGTGGAATTAAAAGTTTTACCTAAGGCTATTTGTTTTTCATATAATCCCCCGTCATAATATTCCTAATTTTAAGTCGAATAAAAGATGTTTGATTGAATTCATTCATGGATTCAATTTACCAAATGAACTGTGCTTATCTGTTGTGAATGTGAGTTATAAATGCGTGTATGTATAATTTTTGAGGAGTAAATATGGATTACTGCTTGGAATTTAAGGTACATATGTATAATTATTGTTGTTAAGGTATATATGCATAATTAATGTTGTGATTTGGATGTGAAGGTATATATATTATTGTGAAATGATTGATAAGTAGGTTTTATACCTACTATTTCGATGTCAACTTGCTTTAACTTTCGTTTGTTCTCATTAGTTTTTATTACTATTCATGCTTTTATGTCTCTTTTGTAGGTTTCATGCTTCATAGCTCATTATTGGCCTTTTCCATCTTTTTGTGGACAAACCGGCGTATTTTGGACTAGAACTTGTGCAGGGAGGAAGAATTGCAGTTTTCAGGACAAAATTGGTACGAGGAGGGTGTGATATGCGCAAAGATCGGATGCAGTAGAAAACGGTGCACAAATTCCAAGACTGGTGCACGGCACAGCTGCGCCCCAACCCTTCACAAAAGCTGCGCAATTCCTCTGCCTGCTGTCTGACTGGTGCACGGCGCAGCTGCGCCGAATTCCTTCGTAAAAACTGCGCAGCTGCTCAGTTCCTCTGCTTGCTGTCTGCTTGCCGTAAGGCGCAGCTGCGCCCCATCTCAGTACAAAAACGGCGTAGCTGCGCTGGTCCTTCGCACCAAATTCCTGCATAACTTTTTTTAAACAGGCCAATCACAAACTCCTTGCTACAGTGATCGAAAATGAAGCGCCTGAGGCTCTATAAAGCAAAAGTTTCAGTCTAAGGCTTGGGATATAGAGAATAGCTAGGTCATAAGGAAGAAGGGAGAGCTCATTGTCATTTTTCATTCTTTATTTTCCTTGTTCTCTCTTGTTCCTTGTGATTTATCTAGAGCAGTTTAGCTTAGGGCTGGGCTTTGGAAGTTTGAAGCATTGTGTCAACCTTGGAACTCCGTATTTGAAGAAGAGAAACCGACCTTTGCATTTCTTAACCTTTGTTATCTCTTTCTTTTCATTTGTAGCTTCAATGTATGAACATTTGTGGATGATGGTTGTTATTTCTATTATGAATTAACTTCTCTTATGGGATTATAATGAAATCTAGGGTTTAGTTCAATTTGTTATGCTTCCTTGTTGTGGCTAAATGATTATGTATGGATTGTCTAATGTGGTTTATTTTCATTGTTTAATTGCTTGATCACGAATTACCATGTTAACTCACACGGAACCGAGATGGGGAGTGTGAGTTTAGAACCGATCATGTTAGCTTGTGTTCATGAATTCACATGACGTTGGATTGCATGATTAGTGCTAAGGATAGACATATACCGAAGCACCACACGTAGTCTTTTGAAAACTTGTGCTTTAACTCATTTTTCTCTAGGTCACATAGAGATATAGTGATTTAATTAACTTGGGTGTTCTTTCCCGTTCTGTTGCCCTTGGGTCGGATCTGGGTTGGATATGGGTATGATGCAACGAGAGTTGGTCATGCTTTAGTTTCGTGTTTTCGACTAACAATCCGAGATAATCAGTTAGGTTTAACAGGAAGTAGCACAGTTGAATGACACCCTAGGTGAAGTTATAATCTCATACCTCCTTTGTCTGCTTAAATTGTTTATTATTTAGTTGTCTTTAATTTTCATAACTTAGATTTAATTCACAATTCCTTGATTTACTTGACCACTGTTTAAAGAAGCCGAAATAGTTATAAAACTGCTGCTTGATAGTGTAATAACGATTCATAGTCCTCGTGGGAATGATACTTTACTTATTCTATATTACTTGTTGACCACGTGCACTTGCGTGTAAGTGTTGATTTGTCATGCGTACGGTTTGACACCCAACAATGATACAGTAATTAAAGGTTGAACACATGTATAGTGAAATTTAGTTATCTATGATATTTTTCTTCAGGGGTTTTGATTGTGTTGATCATATTTGATATTTTCCTTTTCTTAATTTGGTTGTAATTGGTTCATTTATGATGTTATTATACTTTCAGAAAATTATTTTTAATGTTTTTTTCTTCCATGTCATCCTCTTTAGGATACTGAATTCTTAATGGAATTATATTATATTGCAGGTATTTTTTGGGATCCAATGCACGAAAGGCTTGCCACTAGAAGCAAGAAGAAGGCTTACAGAAAGAAGCAGAAGTAAGCTTTTTTTTTCTTTTCATAATCTACTTTAGAGGAGTTTTTGTTTAATTTCTTAGTCATGCTATTTTCGATGTCATTGTTAGGATGATTTGTTGTATCTTTTTGGGTTTGGCATGATCAAAATGAATTCACCTTTTTATGTTATGTATTATAACTTTAAGAATTTCCAATTTGTGAAATGATTTTAAGGAGTTTATTTTTCAAGTATTTTTCACTTAATTAGTGGCATAGTGCATCACAAGTGCTTGATGAAATGAGGTTGAGAATATTTTGTTTTTCAATAGGTTACCCATATTTTTTTTGTCATTACAAGAGTTCAACTTCCTGTACATATCAATCATCAAAATTAAACATCAATATGATCAATAGTCGTGTTCATTGTTTCTGTTGTATTTTTTAATTTAATGTTTTGCGCTCGAGGTTCTACTGGTTTTGATAGGCTACATGCCAAAAAGTGGAGCCAAAAGTAGACTCCATTCCAGGTTTGTATGGATCATGTGTCATGCTTATATGTTTTTGAGGATAAATGTTTTGTCAATCTAGGATTTAAGTTTGCTGGTTTTGGTTTTTGTTTCTTTAATCATGAACTCCTTTAGATCATCCATTTTTGAAATGGTTTTCGTTACCTGAGAAAAAGACTTTGGAGTTGATTCTTTACACTTCAGAAGTAGCTACCTAGTATTATTATTTTTAATTGGTTTGTGTATTGGTTTTTTTGATAAAGCTCCCAATTGTTGTTCAATTTCTTTGGTTTGTGGTATGAAATTCCGGCAAATTATTAAATCTATTATTCAAACTACTCCGTGCATTGCACGGGTTATCAACTAGTACAAATAAAAGTATTACACTTAAGTTTTAATAAAATTAATTTAATTATGTTAATTAGATAGTAATGAATATAATTAATTGTGTGAGTTGATAAAATTTTAAGTTTTAATGAATTTAATTTAGTTAGGCAGTAACTTAGTAAAGAAATTCATGATTAATATTAATATTATTAAATCATGTAATCTGTTAAGATGTTTTTTTGATATCTTAATAAAGTTGTAATAGTAAAATTATCCTACATAAATTTTTTAAAGATATATTATCTTAGATAAAATTGTGATAAAGAAACTTGTAATAAAATTGGTGAAACCAAAAATAAAAATTACTTTAGAAGTTCGAACACTCCTTTTTTCTTGCAGGTTAGGGTTCCTTTAGAATAATTTATAGATTTAGATACTATTTAATTGTTACAAATTCGATTGTATTTATACTAATTAGGATAGGAAAGAAAAAAGTTAAACTATTACTTCTCCTAATTTGGATATGAAAGAAAAAACCTGATCAAAAAATATGTGAAATTAAGTTTGTTTAATGATATGAAATTCTGCAGTTTTTGTTATATGATCGTTATTGATTAATAAGGAAGATTTATGTGATCTAATCTGTAATATTCTGAATTCTTCTAAGTCTGTAATTAAATATTATGTGATTAATTTTGTGCAATTAAATTAAGCAAATGAATGTAAGTATATGTGTCAAACAATATTTCTTTATATGGTGAAATATATAATATGATGGATTATACAAAAATTATATGAATACAATACGAGTATTACACAAGGTGTAATATGAGAAATGATACAATGTATGTTTATGTATGTATGATACATAATATAGTATGGTATATATATAATTGTGTACTAATAAAAACATGACCAATATATGTATACAGTTATGCATGTATTCACCTGCCTAGTTTCTTATTAAAACCACCTATCAACCTGGTTAATGCATATATATAATAGGTAAAGAATCAAAACTTGCAAGTATAGTATATTATTTATTTGGACATGAGAATTGGGACAAAGGAATGGAAAGGCCGAGAGTCTTGCACAAAAAAATAAGAAGGGGGACCCACGGGTTGCATGCATGCATAATCATATGCTCATTTGTTTGTTTAACCAATATGTATATATTCCATGCATATATGGGACTTGTTTTATTTATCCACTTATATTAGTAAGTTATCTTACATGAATATAGATTACATAAGTCACCAAGTGGAATGATGCCCGCTGGACAAAAACATGTACTCATATGCATTTATAAATATATATATATATATATATATATGCTTGTTTTAATTTTAAGGTGTGTTGGCGCCAATGAAAGGAGGAGTTGTGGCCCTACCATGGCATAGCCTTATTATTGCTAAATTACTTATAGCCATGACTTGTAGCAATGACTCAACCCATGTAATTAATGCATTGGAATGATTCACTCTAGGAAGTATCCAGACATAGCAGGGGAGAAGAATTTCCTATATGTGTATATATTCCATATATATTTGGTTTGTCTTAAATAATAAATAACACCAATGAGTCACTAAAATCAATTAATACACCTAATGACTAAATCAATTGCAAGGAAATGTTATACCCGGTAGTTTAATTGCTACATGGCATGTTGGCATTATTTTAATGGAACATGTATCACTCTAGTTGTTTCTAGCCTTACAGCTAAAATTTTCTAGACTCATGACTTAAGATATGTATCATCAAGTTCATTTTATAAAAAAACCATAATTCACATATAAATTTAATTGAAATACTAACTCACAAATACAAGCATACTTGTTGCATAAAATCTTCCACGGGCAAATTATAATATTAAATATGTTAGTAGACTTGTGCTTTAGAATATTAGATAATGACTCATGCTAATGAGTCACCATTTTAATTAAAGCTCCAAGTTGATTACAATTGCAAGTGTATTCCTGTTGGTTGCATGGAATATTCTACCGTTAATTATATCCCTAGAAATGCTAAATAGCCTTGTGAATTAAAGTGATAGAATGGTGATTTGTTGCATGACTCACCAAAATCATCATGAACATGGCCAAAATTTACCCAACCTGTACTAACACTATAAATAGCCGCATGGATCGTTCTCATTTTCATCAAACACACAAGTTACTTATAAAGTATTAAGAGAGTGACAGTAGAGTGAAAATAAGAAGTTGGAAAATACTGCGTTTAGAAAAGCAAGCACTCCGAAGGTATACAATTTTATGCGTTCAAATATTATATTTACTCATAAAATTACTAAAAGTTAATATTTATTAATATGTTAGTTTGTATGTTGTAGTTAAATTTTATTGTGTATGCTAGACTAATAAATTAATATAGTAATTTTGAAGATATGCTATAGAAGAATAATGTCCCTGTTAGTAAAAGTTTTATAGACATTATAGCGAAACAAAAATAGATAAATTAATGGATATATTTAAATTATAATTAATTAATCACTATGACCGAATGTAGGTCATACAAGGATTAAATTATAAACTGTGAAAGACATCAGGCAAGTTTTCTTTTAAATTATTGCGAATTCTTTTTATATACTTAATTACTTGAAATTCGAGTATTCGTTGATAATTATGAAATATTTTATTGGAAATGAATTAATGCTAATTGTTCCGGCTTAATTCAAGAAATGATCTATTGTTCATGAAATATTGATTTGTTATAATTATTTATCAAACCAAATTGTTTTGGGGCGATATCTGTATATTAGTAACTGAGATGAACAACCCTTATTCATTGGGGAATAAATGATGTGTCAGGTAACTGACACGCACTGTTGATACGTTTTGTAGTCAGTGTAGCAGATATTATGCATAATATGGGATATTACTAGGTTGATCCCCTATAAATATCCAGGCATGGTTCTGAGGTCTTAACGACCAATGAACACTACTAGTTCATGGTTTGACAAACCACTCAGTTTACTATTATTGATATGTATCATTTCTTTAAAATCATAAATCTTTCATATGTTACCTGTTAAACTTGCTGAGCAATTTTATGCTCACCCTTGCATATAATATCCATTTTTCAGCTAAAGAGGAAATTCCTGAAGGTTCTGAGGAAAAAGGAAAAGCAAAGAAGCATGTATAGAATAAAAATCATAACTGTTTTACTATGTGTAATGGTTGTTATGTATTAAGAACAAGATACTGGGGTTTTGTAATTCAAATTAATATATCAATGATATTGTATAAATTATTATCACATACTGTTTCATGTCTTTAAATTAAATAGATGTTTTGACCTTAATTTCATTATGAGTAAATCTGTATATCTGGGTGAGGGTATTTGGCAAATTGAAAGTTCTGTCTAAGAAAAGAGGTTAGGTCATCTAATTGCGCGCCGGTAAAGTTCATCTTTATCGGAAAGCCCCCTCTGATCTGGGAACTATCTCTTTTGCTGATACTGTGAATTTCAGATGTAGAGAAGTTACAAAATAATGGAATATTTATCCTTAGAATGATGATACGTGAGTACCAAATCCAATGTAATATATACACGGATTTGGGGACGTCACAAGTTGGTATCAGAGCTATAGGTTATAGCTCTACGGTAGAAAATACCTTAGGATATAACCTTGAGAAAAGTAAAAGTTTTAAATAAAATAAAAGATAAAACACAGAAAATTATATGTAAGATAAATATGGGGTATACACGTTATTTTATAAGACATTAGTTATACTAAGCAAAGTTAAAATTTTCTTTTGTAGGATGTCTGGAGTACCCGGTTGGAGGGACATTCCGGTAGTAGAGTCTGAAGAAGAACCAGTAGAAGACCCTGAAGAAGAACCTAATACGGAAATGAATCAGGTGGATGAAATACAAGATTTTCCAGAAGAAGAAGATATGATTCAGGATATAATGGAACATTCACTGGCTGCTGTTCAGGTTGCAAATGAACGAATAGCGATTCTGCAAGGATTATGGATGAATGAAGCAGAAAAAAATTATAATCTAAAGGCAATGCTAGAAATAAAAGAAGAGGAATTGAAAAAGGAGAAACACGATCGTTGTATATCTTATGTGGAATTGGACAACAGAGTAGAAAATTTCCCTGTAGAGCCAGGAAAATCAGGATATGAGATCAATAGGTCCGTTGTCTCTAGCATGCTGTACGATGAGTTTCAGAAAGCCAACCGCTAAGTTAACCAAGGATAGGGGGTTTGTATGCTATAGTATGTTTTAATAATTCCAAATTTTGTTAATGTAAATAGGGAATTATTAATACGGATAAGGGACTGTTATTATAAGTTGTGTGTGTAGAAAATCCCAAATTTTGTATGTACATATGGGATTTTTATGAAAAGTGGTTTATATAATCACTTTATATGTAAAAAGAATAATAAATAAATAAAATTATGTTTATGATGTAAATATTTGTACTTTTATATTTATTAGATGTTTTCTTTCATATATCTAGAAAATGCCGCCAAGAAGACAACATGCTAGTGATGAGGTGTCACAAGATACGGGGGAACAAAATGAGGGAAATCCCATGCAGCAGTTCGTAAACTTGTTAATAGGAGCAGTACTCCAAAATCGTCCTGAAAATACTACAGACACACATATAACAACTTTTAAAGATTTTAGAAATGTAGGACCTCCTGAGTTTAAAGGAACAACTGAGCCTATAGAAGCCCAAGGATGGATCAAAGAAATAGAAAAAGCCTTTACAATAGCAAGGGTCGGCGAGGATCAAAAAACAGACTTCGCTACTTACTTAATGAAAGGCGAAGCAAATTACTGGTGGGAAGCAAACCGAGCTAGAGCCGGGGATGGAGTAATTCCGTGGACAAGGTTCAAAGAAATTTTCTTCGAAAACTATTTTCCAAAAAGTATGCAGAATCGAATGGAGGTCCGATTTTTAGAATTAAAGCAAGGAGATATGTCGGTACCCCAATATGCAGCTAAATTCAATGAATTAGCCCGTTTTGCTCCACATCAAGTTGATACGGAAGCAAGGAAGACACATAGGTTTGAAGAAGGTTTAAAACCTTGGATTAGAAATAAAATAGCTGTGTTGCAATTGGAAAACTACTCCCAAATTTTGGAGAAAGCAATAATTGCTGAGGGAGGCAGTGAGGCATTCAATAAGTTTAAGAAAAATGAGGGAAATTGCAGTAAGGGAGAAGGGAATAGTGGAAACATTAATAAGAGAAAGTGGAATGGAAATAAAAATAAAGAAGGAGAAAACAAAAAGAGAGGAGAGACATGCAAGATATGTGGCAAGGGCCACATTGGACCCTGTTTAAAAGGAAAGTGTCTCCTTGGAAAGGAAAGATTCGTTTTGGGAAGAAGGGGAAATTGAGTCCAAGATTTATAGGACCATTTGAAATTTTGAGAAAAATAGGTGAGGTAGCTTATGAAGTAGCATTACCCCCAGAATTGGAGCATATACATAATGTGTTTCATGTTTCAGTGTTACGACCTTATAAATCGGATTACAAACACGTTATTAACTACGAACCAATCCAGATTGAGAAAGACTTAAGTTATGAAGAAATTCCGATCCAAATTGTTGATAGGAAAGAACGAGTGTTAAGAAATAAAATAATACCTTCCGTAAAAGTAATATGGAGGAATCAATTTGCAGAAGAAGCTACGTGGGAACTTGAAGACCAAATGAAAGAAAATTATCCACACTTATTTTCTTGATTTTGTACTATAATTTCGAGGACGAAATTCTTATAAGGAGGAGTGAATGTAATATTCTGAATTCTTCTAAGTCTGTAATTAAATATTATGTGATTAATTTTGTGCAATTAAATTAAGCAAATGAATGTAAGTATATGTGTCAAACAATATTTCTTTATATGGTGAAATATATAATATGATGGATTATACAAAAATTATATGAATACAATACGAGTATTACACAAGGTGTAATATGAGAAATGATACAATGTATGTTTATGTATGTATGATACATAATATAGTATGGTATATATATAATTGTGTACTAATAAAAACATGACCAATATATGTATACAGTTATGCATGTATTCACCTGCCTAGTTTCTTATTAAAACCACCTATCAACCTGGTTAATGCATATATATAATAGGTAAAGAATCAAAACTTGCAAGTATAGTATATTATTTATTTGGACATGAGAATTGGGACAAAGGAATGGAAAGGCCGAGAGTCTTGCACAAAAAAATAAGAAGGGGGACCCACGGGTTGCATGCATGCATAATCATATGCTCATTTGTTTGTTTAACCAATATGTATATATTCCATGCATATATGGGACTTGTTTTATTTATCCACTTATATTAGTAAGTTATCTTACATGAATATAGATTACATAAGTCACCAAGTGGAATGATGCCCGCTGGACAAAAACATGTACTCATATGCATTTATAAATATATATATATATATATATATATGCTTGTTTTAATTTTAAGGTGTGTTGGCGCCAATGAAAGGAGGAGTTGTGGCCCTACCATGGCATAGCCTTATTATTGCTAAATTACTTATAGCCATGACTTGTAGCAATGACTCAACCCATGTAATTAATGCATTGGAATGATTCACTCTAGGAAGTATCCAGACATAGCAGGGGAGAAGAATTTCCTATATGTGTATATATTCCATATATATTTGGTTTGTCTTAAATAATAAATAACCCCAATGAGTCACTAAAATCAATTAATACACCTAATGACTAAATCAATTGCAAGGAAATGTTATACCCGGTAGTTTAATTGCTACATGGCATGTTGGCATTATTTTAATGGAACATGTATCACTCTAGTTGTTTCTAGCCTTACAGCTAAAATTTTCTAGACTCATGACTTAAGATATGTATCATCAAGTTCATTTTATAAAAAAACCATAATTCACATATAAATTTAATTGAAATACTAACTCACAAATACAAGCATACTTGTTGCATAAAATCTTCCACGGGCAAATTATAATATTAAATATGTTAGTAGACTTGTGCTTTAGAATATTAGATAATGACTCATGCTAATGAGTCACCATTTTAATTAAAGCTCCAAGTTGATTACAATTGCAAGTGTATTCCTGTTGGTTGCATGGAATATTCTACCGTTAATTATATCCCTAGAAATGCTAAATAGCCTTGTGAATTAAAGTGATAGAATGGTGATTTGTTGCATGACTCACCAAAATCATCATGAACATGGCCAAAATTTACCCAACCTGTACTAACACTATAAATAGCCGCATGGATCGTTCTCATTTTCATCAAACACACAAGTTACTTATAAAGTATTAAGAGAGTGACAGTAGAGTGAAAATAAGAAGTTGGAAAATACTGCGTTTAGAAAAGCAAGCACTCCGAAGGTATACAATTTTATGCGTTCAAATATTATATTTACTCATAAAATTACTAAAAGTTAATATTTATTAATATGTTAGTTTGTATGTTGTAGTTAAATTTTATTGTGTATGCTAGACTAATAAATTAATATAGTAATTTTGAAGATATGCTATAGAAGAATAATGTCCCTGTTAGTAAAAGTTTTATAGACATTATAGCGAAACAAAAATAGATAAATTAATGGATATATTTAAATTATAATTAATTAATCACTATGACCGAATGTAGGTCATACAAGGATTAAATTATAAACTGTGAAAGACATCAGGCAAGTTTTCTTTTAAATTATTGCGAATTCTTTTTATATACTTAATTACTTGAAATTCGAGTATTCGTTGATAATTATGAAATATTTTATTGGAAATGAATTAATGCTAATTGTTCCGGCTTAATTCAAGAAATGATCTATTGTTCATGAAATATTGATTTGTTATAATTATTTATCAAACCAAATTGTTTTGGGGCGATATCTGTATATTAGTAACTGAGATGAACAACCCTTATTCATTGGGGAATAAATGATGTGTCAGGTAACTGACACGCACTGTTGATACGTTTTGTAGTCAGTGTAGCAGATATTATGCATAATATGGGATATTACTAGGTTGATCCCCTATAAATATCCAGGCATGGTTCTGAGGTCTTAACGACCAATGAACACTACTAGTTCATGGTTTGACAAACCACTCAGTTTACTATTATTGATATGTATCATTTCTTTAAAATCATAAATCTTTCATATGTTACCTGTTAAACTTGCTGAGCAATTTTATGCTCACCCTTGCATATAATATCCATTTTTCAGCTAAAGAGGAAATTCCTGAAGGTTCTGAGGAAAAAGGAAAAGCAAAGAAGCATGTATAGAATAAAAATCATAACTGTTTTACTATGTGTAATGGTTGTTATGTATTAAGAACAAGATACTGGGGTTTTGTAATTCAAATTAATATATCAATGATATTGTATAAATTATTATCACATACTGTTTCATGTCTTTAAATTAAATAGATGTTTTGACCTTAATTTCATTATGAGTAAATCTGTATATCTGGGTGAGGGTATTTGGCAAATTGAAAGTTCTGTCTAAGAAAAGAGGTTAGGTCATCTAATTGCGCGCCGGTAAAGTTCATCTTTATCGGAAAGCCCCCTCTGATCTGGGAACTATCTCTTTTGCTGATACTGTGAATTTCAGATGTAGAGAAGTTACAAAATAATGGAATATTTATCCTTAGAATGATGATACGTGAGTACCAAATCCAATGTAATATATACACGGATTTGGGGACGTCACATAATCAACGTGTTACGTAATGATTAATACGTGTTAATGAATTGTGAAAGAAAAATATTTTTTTCGAAAAAATAACGCAAAAAACACTATTCACGCATAAAGCGTTTTTTGTTTTTTTGAAAATCCACATTCACGGATAGCGTTTATTCTATATTCAAGAAAGTATTTACTATTCAAAAATATGATAATTGAAAATTGATTAAATCTTAACTAAGTTGGTTAGGATGAAACTAGAAGACGAAAACCCTAATTTATTCTGTTGGATTAAGGAACTAATTAGGATAACTAGAAACCCTAACCATGAAGACAAAAACCCTAACTACAGTATCCAACCCTAACTAAGTTCGTGAGTTGGGTAGTAGAGGTTAATTAAAGTCCAATCATCTATATAACTAATGTTAGGGCCAAACTGGTGGAAATTAAATAGCAAGCCAACTTAAATTAATGTTATAGTGAATTAGTGGCCCAATCAATTATGAAATTGAGGCCCAATAGTAAGGTAGAGAAGCCCAATGATTAAATTAAATAAGAGCCCAAACTCTAGGCGAATGTGATAGGTGTTGGTGTATATAGAATTAGTGACTCGATATGAAGTTGGTCAATCTATATTTTTATAATTTAATTAGTAACAACCATATATAATTCCATGGTGTATATCAATTCATATGAAATCATCAAAAGTGATTTAATAGAATAAAGTAGAATAACTTCAATATAGTTTTTGAAGAAGATAATATTTCAAAATAAATCTTCCAAAGAAAACTTTACAAAATGAATCTTATGTAATACAAAATTTATTTTTTTCTTCATATATATTTTTCCTGAAACAGTAAGTGGTTAAATTGATAAAGTTAAAAGTTAAGGATGTTATGTGTAAATTATATTATGTCGGACAATATTCGTTTGGTCGGGGAATATTCGTTCTGTGACGCCCCCAAATCTGGGCCCACACAGCCCAAACTTGAGTCGTCAAAATACTACAACAAAATTATTACAACAAAGCACAACGTACAACAATACAGTGTATAATAATACACAACTAAGTCTTCACTATTATTGCCACACTATTTTACAAAACGTGAAGACTATGATAACTATTCCTCGGACCCTCACTCCATTCCCCGGCTAGACCCTGTTATGTTTTCATCTCCTGTTGAAAAACAATGGAACAAAAGAAAGGGTGAGCTCAAATAGCCCAGTAAAGAATATCATGACTAAGATAATGACGAATAAATTATCATTAGTCTTCAACAGTTGAGTTCTTGATAGAATACAATAGACTACAAGGTTTATATCAAAAACTGCAGTTAAATTCTTAAACAACGTTCAGATCAATAATAGCAGCGGAATGAGTAATCTATTAGAAGAATAATGCAGACTATAATGTCCACTCGGTTCTCTTTTTAGGAAAAACATCATCAACTTTTATCATCTGAAATATCATTAGTCAAGATAATACAAATTCACAGTTCCTGATCATAATCATGCACATCAACAGTTCATCTTTGCACTACGGGCCAAAGACATTCAATATAACACCAACGGTCATGATTATACCAGATTCAGCCTTTGGTCATAATCATACCAAACAACAGTTCATCTTTGCACTACGGGCCAAAGAGAACATTCACCACGTGCCATAAAAGACACCGAACAGATGTATCGCCTTTAACCTATTATATCGCCTTTAACCTATCATCTGTTCAACAAATATATCACATCTGTGCCCCCGGCCACAGATATTCACAACAGCTTGATTTTTGGATGATTAGAATGATATAAATGATGAACAGAAGAAATAGGATAACAATAAGTATCGGAAGTTTACTTTGTACAGATTCAAATAATGTCCAAATTGTCAACATGATGTGGAGTGAAATTTAAAAATGATATTCAAGATCCACAGTTCAGAATAACGGTTACAATTCAATAGAAAGGTTCACGTAAATAGGAAGGTTCAGTTGAAATAATGAAGTTCAACTATTATGGAACATATAATATTTTCAGGAATTATAGAAGCAATAGTTCCATAATAAATTTCGATTTAGGAGTATGAAAGAAAATAATATCCCTTACCGTAGCAGGTTTGATTAACAAAAGGTGAAGGAAATTAATACAAAGGGTTATTCACCAACAGGCGGCAATCCGCTCCGTAAGGTTATTCCCACAATTTAATACATGGAAATAAAAGGCACGTCTTATGAGTAAGGAAGAAACAATATTATTATCGAGAATCAAATAATGATAATCCCTTACCATAGTATGTTTGAATAATGGAAGATGAAAAAGATGGTATCCCTTACGAGTAGTAAATTTAAGAGTATGAAAGAAAATGACATCCCTTACCATAATAAGATTAAGAGTATGAAAGAAAATGATATTTCTTACAAGTAAGAAAAGAAAATGACATTCCTTACCGTAATAAATTTAAGAGTGTGAAAAGAATGATATTCCTTACCGTAGTAAATTTAAGAGTGTGAAAAGAATGATATTCCTTACCTTGATATTGTGAAACAAGTTTATAGCCGAACAAATCCTTCCTTGTTTGTAGCAGTAAGGAATCTGACTTTTGAGTCTTCTAGAGTTTTTAAAATCTCTTTATGCTTTTAAAATAATGTTACTCTCGGAAAGATAGACGGCATAGACTCAAGAATCACTCAATTCGGAGTTAATATGAATGAGCTATGAATTTTCAAAACTAAGACTGAAAATAGTGACGAAAATCAGAATAGGTTACGGTTTTTAGTATTTTAAGACATGAAGATGATTTCAGATGACTTTTCTTCCTTCTTCAAAGTTGTAGAGGACGAAAAACTGAAGAGGCAGGCTTTTAATTCATTAAATTCTGACAAATAATGAATTTACTACGATTTTTCGAAAGAGTTGTTGTACATAAGAAAATTCTACTCGGGAATTCAAAGAAGAATGCAAAAGATTTCAAAACTAGGAATGACTTAAGAACACTTAGAGAGAACTTACACAAAAAGTATTTAGAGAGAGAAAGAAAGAACAAGTAAGGAAGTTTATGAAAAATCCTTAAGTTAAGGCTTCTATTTATAGCCAAAAATCTTATCATTCATTTAATCTAAACCGTTCATTTAAAGATCATCTTTTAATCTACACCATCCATTTCAAATATTATATTATCTTTAATCTACACCATTCATTTCATATCACCTAATAATCACCTAACTTTATATTATAAACAAATCAATTCAATTATTCAACAATAATTCACACTTTAATCTACACCATTCATTTCATATCACCTAATAATCACCTAACTTTATATTATAAACAAATCAATTTAATTATTCCACAATAATTCACACTTTAATCTACACCATTCATTTCATATCACCTAATAATCACCTAACTTTATATTATAAACAAATAACTTTATCAATTCAATTATTATGACTAATTGTTATAAATACAGTATAGTTAGCTCTTAGATATCAAGTCAATAAATTAATGAAATACAACTGTTTAAATAACATCATAATAGAGATAACAATAATGTAAAATAAAGCATACGTTACTGTGTAATGACAATTATTGATTCAATAATGTGAATTACTGTGCATATGTTACTGTGACAATTATTAGGTTCAATAATTTTAAAAACAGTGCAACAACAATTATTGACTCAATGATATAAAATACAGTGTAATGACAATTATTAAATCAATAATGCAAAATACTGTGTAACAACAATTATTGAATTGATAATATAAAATATTATGCAGTGACAATTATCGATGAAATGATGCGTAACAGTTACGGTGTCAATTATCAGACCAATAATATGAGACACTATGCAATACCGTGTGTTACTGTAGAGTACCGAGTGCTACAGAAAATACCAATAACTACCGTATGCTACTATTCTTTTATCACCGGTATTTTAACAGTTCCGTTGACTATTTTTATTTAAAAAGGTTATTTCTGTCGTTTTCTATATCCGACAAATATTCCGTTGTGGGGTCCACCAATAATTTGTTATTTCGGCGCCGTCGGACCAAACGAATATTCCCCGACCAAACGAATATTCCCCGACAAAGCGAATATTGTCCGACAAAATAAAATTTGCACATAACATCCTTAACTTTTAACTTTATCGATTTAACCACTTACTGTTTCAAAAAATATATATATGAAGAAAAATTAAATTTTGTATTTCATAAAATTCGGGGTCTTACAACCTCCCCTCCTTATGAAATTTCGTCCCCGAAATTGACGTACCGGGCATTTCATAGTTATCCTCCTGATTTTCAGATGCCATACTAAACTGTGGTCACAAAATAATTGTTAGTTCAAACAAACTGACTCATCACTTCCTGTTCCTACATTCAAATCGATTCGTTAGATAACAAAATCTAATTTAGGTAGGACACACTAGTGACTGATTCTATTCGTCTCTCCCCTCCTAGTTCTAACCCCAGATCTCCATTAAAGACCATATCCCTAAGCTCTGATGCCAACTGTGACGCCCCCAAATCTGGGCCCACACAGCCCAAACTTGAGTCGTCAAAATACTACAACAAAATTATTACAACAAAGCACAACGTACAACAATACAGTGTATAATAATACACAACTAAGTCTTCACTATTATTGCCACACTATTTTACAAAACGTGAAGACTATGATAACTATTCCTCGGACCCTCACTCCATTCCCCGGCTAGACCCTGTTATGTTTTCATCTCCTGTTGAAAAACAATGGAACAAAAGAAAGGGTGAGCTCAAATAGCCCAGTAAAGAATATCATGACTAAGATAATGACGAATAAATTATCATTAGTCTTCAACAGTTGAGTTCTTGATAGAATACAATAGACTACAAGGTTTATATCAAAAACTGCAGTTAAATTCTTAAACAACGTTCAGATCAATAATAGCAGCGGAATGAGTAATCTATTAGAAGAATAATGCAGACTATAATGTCCACTCGGTTCTCTTTTTAGGAAAAACATCATCAACTTTTATCATCTGAAATATCATTAGTCAAGATAATACAAATTCACAGTTCCTGATCATAATCATGCACATCAACAGTTCATCTTTGCACTACGGGCCAAAGACATTCAATATAACACCAACGGTCATGATTATACCAGATTCAGCCTTTGGTCATAATCATACCAAACAACAGTTCATCTTTGCACTACGGGCCAAAGAGAACATTCACCACGTGCCATAAAAGACACCGAACAGATGTATCGCCTTTAACCTATTATATCGCCTTTAACCTATCATCTGTTCAACAAATATATCACATCTGTGCCCCCGGCCACAGATATTCACAACAGCTTGATTTTTGGATGATTAGAATGATATAAATGATGAACAGAAGAAATAGGATAACAATAAGTATCGGAAGTTTACTTTGTACAGATTCAAATAATGTCCAAATTGTCAACATGATGTGGAGTGAAATTTAAAAATGATATTCAAGATCCACAGTTCAGAATAACGGTTACAATTCAATAGAAAGGTTCACGTAAATAGGAAGGTTCAGTTGAAATAATGAAGTTCAACTATTATGGAACATATAATATTTTCAGGAATTATAGAAGCAATAGTTCCATAATAAATTTCGATTTAGGAGTATGAAAGAAAATAATATCCCTTACCGTAGCAGGTTTGATTAACAAAAGGTGAAGGAAATTAATACAAAGGGTTATTCACCAACAGGCGACAATCCGCTCCGTAAGGTTATTCCCACAATTTAATACATGGAAATAAAAGGCACGTCTTATGAGTAAGGAAGAAACAATATTATTATCGAGAATCAAATAATGATAATCCCTTACCATAGTATGTTTGAATAATGGAAGATGAAAAAGATGGTATCCCTTACGAGTAGTAAATTTAAGAGTATGAAAGAAAATGACATCCCTTACCATAATAAGATTAAGAGTATGAAAGAAAATGATATTTCTTACAAGTAAGAAAAGAAAATGACATTCCTTACCGTAATAAATTTAAGAGTGTGAAAAGAATGATATTCCTTACCGTAGTAAATTTAAGAGTGTGAAAAGAATGATATTCCTTACCTTGATATTGTGAAACAAGTTTATAGCCGAACAAATCCTTCCTTGTTTGTAGCAGTAAGGAATCTGACTTTTGAGTCTTCTAGAGTTTTTAAAATCTCTTTATGCTTTTAAAATAATGTTACTCTCGGAAAGATAGACGGCATAGACTCAAGAATCACTCAATTCGGAGTTAATATGAATGAGTTATGAATTTTCAAAACTAAGACTGAAAATAGTGACGAAAATCAGAATAGGTTACGGTTTTTAGTATTTTAAGACATGAAGATGATTTCAGATGACTTTTCTTCCTTCTTCAAAGTTGTAGAGGACGAAAAACTGAAGAGACAGGCTTTTAATTCATTAAATTCTGACAAATAATGAATTTACTACGATTTTTCGAAAGAGTTGCTGTACATAAGAAAATTCTACTCGGGAATTCAAAGAAGAATGCAAAAGATTTCAAAACTAGGAATGACTTAAGAACACTTAGAGAGAACTTACACAAAAAGTATTTAGAGAGAGAAAGAAAGAACAAGTAAGGAAGTTTATGAAAAATCCTTAAGTTAAGGCTTCTATTTATAGCCAAAAATCTTATCATTCATTTAATCTAAACCGTTCATTTAAAGATCATCTTTTAATCTACACCATCCATTTCAAATATTATATTATCTTTAATCTACACCATTCATTTCATATCACCTAATAATCACCTAACTTTATATTATAAACAAATCAATTCAATTATTCAACAATAATTCACACTTTAATCTACACCATTCATTTCATATCACCTAATAATCACCTAACTTTATATTATAAACAAATCAATTTAATTATTCCACAATAATTCACACTTTAATCTACACCATTCATTTCATATCACCTAATAATCACCTAACTTTATATTATAAACAAATAACTTTATCAATTCAATTATTATGACTAATTGTTATAAATACAGTATAGTTAGCTCTTAGATATCAAGTCAATAAATTAATGAAATACAACTGTTTAAATAACATCATAATAGAGATAACAATAATGTAAAATAAAGCATACGTTACTGTGTAATGACAATTATTGATTCAATAATGTGAATTACTGTGCATATGTTACTGTGACAATTATTAGGTTCAATAATTTTAAAAACAGTGCAACAACAATTATTGACTCAATGATATAAAATACAGTGTAATGACAATTATTAAATCAATAATGCAAAATACTGTGTAACAACAATTATTGAATTGATAATATAAAATATTATGCAGTGACAATTATCGATGAAATGATGCGTAACAGTTACGGTGTCAATTATCAGACCAATAATATGAGACACTATGCAATACCGTGTGTTACTGTAGAGTACCGAGTGCTACAGAAAATACCAATAACTACCGTATGCTACTATTCTTTTATCACCGGTATTTTAACAGTTCCGTTGACTATTTTTATTTAAAAAGGTTATTTCTGTCGTTTTCTATATCCGACAAATATTCCGTTGTGGGGTCCACCAATAATTTGTTATTTCGGCGCCGTCGGACCAAACGAATATTCCCCGACCAAACGAATATTCCCCGACAAAGCGAATATTGTCCGACAAAATAAAATTTGCACATAACATCCTTAACTTTTAACTTTATCGATTTAACCACTTACTGTTTCAAAAAATATATATATGAAGAAAAATTAAATTTTGTATTTCATAAAATTCGAGGTCTTACACGTTCTGTCGGAGAATATTCGTACAACGGCGCCGTACGAACCAATCATTGGTGGACCCTACAACGAATAATTGTCGGATATAGAAAATGACATAAATAATTTTTAAATGGTCAATGATACTATCACTTTTAATTGTTAAAATATCTGGTGGTAAAAGAATAGTAATATACGGTATTACAAGTAACATACGGTATTGCACAGTAGCACACGGTATTGCACAGTAACACACGGCATTGCACAGTAACACACGGCATTGCACAGCGTTTCGTATTATTAAACTGATAAAGTGGTTATCGTACAATATTTGACTTTACTGTCACATGCACAATAATTTATATTATTAAACTGATAATTGTCACAGTAGCATATGCACAGTAATTCACATTATTGAATCAATAATTGTCATTACACAGTAACGTATTCTCTCTTTTATATATTTTCTGCATTATTGTTATCTCTATTATGATGTTAATTAAACTGTTATATTTCATTATTAATTAATTTAATATCTAACTCAGAGAGTCAACTACACTGTCTTTATAATAATTAGTCATAATAATGAGTAAGTGTAAATTATTGTTAAATAATTGAATTGATAAAGTTATTTGTTTATTATAACAAATAATATAAAATTAGGTGATATGAAATTAATGGTATATATTAAAGATAATGTAATAATTATAGAATTTTAAATGAACGGTGTAGATTGAAGATGATATTTAAATGAATGGTTTAGATTAAGGAAATCTTAAAAGATGAAATGAATGGTATAGATTAAAGATAATATAGAATTTGAAATGTATGATGTAGATTAAAGATTATCTTTAAATGAATGGTTTAAATTAAAGAAATATTAAAAGATGAAATGAGTGGCAACGATTAAACATTATCTTGAAATAAACGGTTTAGATTAAATTAGAAAATCTTGGTTATGATAAGATTTTTTGCTATAAATAGAGGCATTAACTTAAGAATTTATCATAAACTTTCTTACTTGTTCTTTATTTCACTCTTTAAATAACTTAAGAAGTCATCTTGAGTATTTGTGAAGATCTATAAGTGTACGAGTACTGTTCAAGTTAATCAACCTAATTTAAATCAATATATAGTCACGTGTTAAGGTAAGGGATTCCATCTTTTTCATCTTCCACTACTCAAACTTACTACGGTAAGTGATTATCATTCTTTGATTCTCGAAAATAATATCGTTTCTCTCTTACTCATAAGATGTGTTATTTATTTCCATGTATTAAATTGTGGGAATAACCTTACGGCACGGATTACCGCATGTCGGTGAATAATCTTTCATATTCATTCCTTATTAATCTCTGAGAATAACCTTACTGCGCGGATTACCGCCTGTTTGGTGAATAACTCTTCGTATTCAACTTTTATTAAATTGTGGGAATAACCTTACGACTTGGATTATCGCCTGTTGGTGAATAACCTTTCGTATTCATTCTTTATTAATCTCTGAGAATAACCTGACTACGCGGATTACCGCATGTTTGGTGAATTACTCTTTGTATTCATTTCCTATTTTTCTAAACATTTCTATTGAACTGTAACCGTTATTCTGAACTGTGGATCTTGAATATTATTTTTGAATTTTACTCCACATCATGTTGACAATTTGGACATTATTTAAATCTGCACAAAGTAAACTTCCGATACTTATTGTTTATCATGTTTTCTTCTGTTCATCATTTGTATCACTGTTATTTGTACTAATCATCAAAAATCAAGTTGTTGTGAATATTCGTGGTCGGGGGCACATATGCGATATAATTGTTGAACAGATGATAGGTTAAATGCGATATAATAGGTTAAAGGCGATACATCTGTTCGTTGTCTTTTATGACATGTGGTGAAAGTTCTCTTTGGGCCGTAGTGCAAAGATGAATTGTTGTTTGGTATGATTATGACCAAAGGCTGAATACTGGTATAATCATGACCGTTGGTATTATATTGAATATCTTTGGCCCGTAGTGCAAAGATGAACTGTTGATTTGCATGATTATGACCAGGAACTGTGAGTTTGTATTCTCATGGTCAGTAGTGTTTCAGATGATAAAAGTTGATGATATTTTTTCCTAAAAAGAGAAGGGAGTGGACACTATAGTCTGCATTATTCTTCTAATAGATTGCTCATTCCGCTGCTATTATTGATATGAACGTTGTTCAAGAATTTAACTGCAGTTTTTGATATAAATCTTGTAGTCTATTGTATTCTATCAAAAACTCAACTGTTGAAGGCTAATGATAATTTATTCGTCATTATCTTAGTCATGATATTCTTTACTAGGCTATTTGAGCTCACCCTTTCTTTTTGTTCTATTGTTTTTCAACAGGAGATGATGACGTAGTTGGGTCTAGCCGGGGGATAGAGTGAGAGTCCAAGGGATAGCTATCGTAGTCTTTACGTGTTGTAAAATAGTGTGACAATAATAGTGAAAACTTAGTTGTATATTATTATACAGTATATTGTTAAACGTTGTAATAATTTTGTTGTAATCTTTTGACAATTCAAGTTTGGGTTGTGTGGGCCCAGATTTGGAGGTGTTACAAATAGTACCGTTTACTATATTTATTTAGAAATGTTACGTATGTCGCTTTCTATATTCGACAATAATTTGTTGTGGGGATCCACCAATATTTGGTTATTTCGGCGCCGTCGTACGAATCGAATATTTCCCGACAGAACAAATATTCCTCAATAAAACGAATATTCTCCGACAAAATAAAATTTGTACAAATATTTCTTAAAAGTCGGAATCTTACATATAATATTAGCTATTGAGTTAGTCATTCTTAATTTTCTACTTAATTTATAATATTAGCTATTGATTACTTTAAAAAATGTGGAAACAAAACATGTTATGAAGGGAGATTCTTCTCGCGTTGTTCAATTTCTTAAGTCTCCTCAAAATAATAATTCAGAGTTAAATTTTATTATTTGAGATTGTATCCAATTCAAATGTCATTTTGACTCTGTTAATTTTTCTTATGTGAGTCGTCGTGGCAAATATTGATTGCAAATGAATTAGCGAAATTGGCAAATATGATTGCAAATGAATTAGCGAAAAGTTAACATTTAACAAATTTAAAGATAAACATCTAACAAAAACATATTCTTAAAAAAGTCAAACTTTATAAATGAGATTATTTCGGTGGAGCAAAATAATTATTGTACTCTCTCTCCATTCCACACGAGATTCCTAATTTATTTTTTTTAAAACATCTTATATGAGTTTGATCCTATATCTAATTTGCGAAAATTTTAAATTCAAATTTTAATGTGAGTTTTATTTTTATTTTTCAAAAACAATTTTGTACATATTCAAGTATATAAAGTCACCTAATTTCAATGTTAACAATTACGTTAAGACCTCATTGACTGCTTTTTAATTAGTTGATATTGTTAATATAATTATTACTATACTAACTAAAATTAAATAAATTCTCAACGATCTTGAATTTTGAGAATTTGCAAATTGATTGCGGGGAAAGAAAAAAAAAAGGAGACTAATTTTGCGGAGCGTGTATTTTTTAATCCTTCTAGAGTCAAGTTTGGCAAATTTAGTGTCATTTATTTTATGTAACACACACACACACACACACACACACACACACATATATATATATATGAGGAATGATCCATCATCTATACTCTTTAAAATAAAAATAAACGGTCAAGATTAGAACTGAAAATCGACGTTCGTTACTATTAGTAGCGGATGTTTAAAAAAAATCGATTAGTAATAATAGCGGATGTCGATTTGGAAATTAAATCCTAAATCAAACCCTAAAAGCGCCTCCGTTATTATTATTAACGAACGATTTAATTTTTTTTTTTAAACATCCCCTACTAATAATAGCGGAGTCCGCTCCTAATAGTAGCAGACGTCCATTTTTAATTTCTAATCACGACCATTTACTTTTGGAGGGTATAGATGGTGTATGTCATATAAGGATCCATAGCAACTATTTATTGTAGATCGACCCCCCATATATATATATATATATAATGTCACTTCTTAAAATTAGAATTTTAACATAATTTTTTCGTAAAAAGATGCTATATTTTGGCAAAATATAGCAATTTTCTCACTTTTAATCCCAAAACTGCAGTTGTTTTTCAAGTTTAGCCCTTAATCTATAGTTTTTTTTTTTATAATGTTTAGTCTCTTTTAATTGCTCTAGTTCTGTAAAGTTGGACTAAAATTTCATTTGATTTGAGGTTATGCATCAATAACTTTCTAACAATTAAAGTTACTAAAATTTAAATTGCCAAAATATATAATTATATACAAATTATATATATACACTATTATAAATATATGCAAACAGTTAAATTTGAAATAGTTACATACATATATATTAATGGGTTGGGATAGGCTAGGAGGGTATATCCCATATACGATCCTAACTCTACAAAATCTAGAAATATGGGTTTTTAGGGTTGAAATTGAGCAGGTCCCATCAAAAACGAAAAGAATTGTTCAGTCTAAGTATTTGTATACAAACTTTTATATATAATTTGTGTCTATAACTCAGAAACAAAATTATCATATAAAGAGATAATTGTTCATTCCGTATTTGATGATACATGTAACAAACACACGGTAAACTTATACTTTGGAGTCAAGCGGCGAACTTTGGAAAATTTTAAATATTTACTTTACACTTTTTCTTCTATTCTTTGGACTTTGGAGTGCTATGTTGGACTTGAGAAAGTTCTAATCCAGAATCAATGCTCAACTACTTTAGGAGAAAAGGGAAGGAAGGAAAGAAGGAAGGAAGGAAGGAAGGAAATAAATTCAAGAAAGACCAACTTAATACATAGAATCTGAATTTAGCTTAATAGAGTTTGAATTGTTTTACTAGCATACCCTCTCTCCGTTTCAAAATTAAAGATATATTTACAAAACGATAGTTTTTTAAAATATTTATATATTCTCAAATATAATCTTAGTATTAGTTAAAAATTCAGTTGTGGTGGTGTGATATTAAAAAATATATAATAATAATGACAAATTAGGAATTTCATGTCACTTTATATCTCTAATTTTAGAACGAACTAAAAAAATGTATTTTTAATTTTAGAACAAAAAGATTATTCTATAAGAAAATTAATACTCCTTCCACTCTTTAAAAGAAAAAAAAAACTCTCGTTTGGTTTTCATCATAATTAATTTGAAATATTCTAAAATTTGAATTAAGATGTAAATTTATTTTAATCTGTTAAATCCTAATTTTGTACTTTATAATATTTTTTAAATAGTTTATAATATTAGCTATTGAGTTAGTCAATCCTAATTTTGTATTTAATTTATTAGTTTATAATATTAGTTATTGATTATTTGATATTTTGTAACTTTTAAAAATCACTGTTCCATTTCCTTTAATCAATTGTTTATAAATTCAGTCAAATTACTATATGCACATTTGCCTCAACTAGGTGCGTCCAAACATCTAAATCCACATGCATAACCTTAAGCTGCAGAGAAATGTTGAGCTTTGAAAATTATTATCTTTCTGACTTCTAATAACGAAGCTAGGTTTTCTTATTCAGTAGGATCAAATATTGTTAGGCCATAAATATTTTTTTTAATAATGTTGCATTTTTCACAGGATTGGGATAGCATCCTCTAGTTAATTATTTTTTTTTTAATAACGTTGCATTTTTCAATAAAATATGTATTAATTTGATTACAATTTTAAGTTACTAACATAATAAATAGTACCAATATATATATATATATATATATATATATATATATATATATATATATATATATATATATATATATGCGCGCACACATTTTATTGATATTATAACAAAATTATCATTACGATGGCTATATTATTGAGTTATATTTTCATGAGCGCAAGATAAAAATATCATACTATCATGTGATGACGGGATAACTATGCCATATTGATACAAGAAAAAAAAATCATGGTAAGTTTTGGATTCATTTGATAATTGTTTTTGTTTTAAAATTTTTAATTTTACTTGTACTCTTTGAAATCAATAGCAAAAAGTGTTGTTTGTTAACAATTTTTACTTTGAAAATGTGGAAGAAAAACTCATTATGAAGACCGATTCTTCACACATTGTTTAGTGTCGCATGTCTCTTCAAGATGATAATTCGCAATTGGGTCTAATTATTGGAGATTGCATCCAACTTAGAAGTCGTTTTGATCTTTTTATCTTAAATTTTCACAAGATGATAATTTGAAGTTGGATCTTATTATTGATTGTTCTCTAAAAAAAGGATATTTATTTTGTACTTCATATTTACGATGTTGATCTATTCAATGTTAATTAAGTTAGCTAATATTTTAATTAATGTTGATTAGGTTACCCAATGTTTTGTATCTTTAATTAAATGTTATTTAAGTTATTGATGTGTTGGCATTGGTAATAGCAATTTTGTTTTGAGTGAGGAGAGAAGTTTTTCGACTAGTATTCTTGAAATTATTTGATCAAGACATTTTAGTCTTTTTAACAAATATTTCAGTAAAAAAAATAAATTATTTAATTAAACAAATGTTGGACTGAAGTATCTAGTCAAATACAGGGCAATAGTATCAAGGACTAATAATTTCTTGTAACCCAGTCATGCAAATAGTCTTTTGTAATCCAGTCCTTCAAATAAATATATTCTAAGTTTATCCAATGCCTCTTGAAAAATAAATATCTAATTTTGAAATAAATTGGTCATTTATTTCAAAGTCTAATTTAAATCAGATTGAACTTCAATCATGATCTTGCCATGTGATTGCAATTAAAAATGATGACTTTTTTTAGTCATGCAATTAATTGACATAAGCAGACTTCCATTATTTAGTCTACCATAAGAATTAAACTGGACTTGAAAGGAGATGAATGCCGGTCAATGTCATTTATTGTATTATTAGTAGTGTGATTAAAGTTTTATACACGCTTTAATCAAATTTCAATAGAGTTTATTTGATTATTAGCGTTTGAAATTTTAAACACATTATAACATATTTAATGCGTTATATAAGTGTTCTAAACGTTATATTTATGAATTAAATAAATTATATTTAAAATAAATTACTTCTATATGAATAGAAATTTTAACCATACACATAGTTTACATGTTTCAATGTGATGTTAGAGTATTATAATCTCTTTCACTTAAATTATTAATTTAATTATTAAGTCCAATCTAATTACTTAGAGCCTTGCATTTTGGATATTTTCAAAATCTGAAAAATAATATAATAAATATATTATATGTTGTTTTTAAATATAGTAGTTTTGTTTGTTCAGTCGGTAAGGTTGAAGAGTTGCAACCATGAGGTCAGGGATCAATTTCCAAGCAAACAGCGTTAATGGCTGAATTAACCTGAATTCATAAATCTTGGCTGAATAGTTCCGAACCAAAACAAGGGCTCAAAAAATTTACTTCTTCGAAAAATAAAATAAAACAAACATTTACACATAATTATCAAATAATGTTATTTATTTATTTTAATTTTTTTTTTTATTAGTAAAATTAAATCGCCAAAGGAACCCTCACTTTTCCTTCTTGAATAAGTTTTGTGATTTGGACCGAATATAATGACTTTCGAGTCAAGTACTAAGGAAAATTTCAATTTAAATTAAATGCTCAAATAATTTAGGATACAGGGAAGACTTTTTTTTAGAGTAGTCGAGTTGACCGACTAACTAATAGTTTGAATTATTTTATTACAAATTTTATAAGAAAAATACTAGTATTTTAATAATATTTTCTATGTCCTAACAAAAAATATTATTTTATTAATATTTTTGTTCCAAAAAAAGTATGAATGTACATAATCGCACAATGTGACAATGCCTTTAAATTTATCATTATCATTCTATTATTATTATATTATAATCTGTGTAAGATACGAGTTAATTTCAATAATATAATTTAAAATTATGATGTGTGTCATTAAGTGTTATAATTTAAATATTTTAATATATAATATGAATGGTAATAAAATATTAAACATGAAATTGAATAATAGTATCAGGGACTAATAGTTTTCTGTAACTCAGTCCTGCAAGTATATATCCTCTAATAATCTCTCTTGTAATCTAGTCCTAAAAACAAATATACTCAAAGGTTATCCAATGCATCTTGAAAAATGAATATCTAATTTTAAAACAAATTGAGTCACTTATTTTAAAGTCTAGTTTAAATCATATTCAATTTCAATCTTGCCATGTGATTGCAATTAAATATGGTGACTTTTTTTAGTCATGCAATTAATTGGCATGAGGAGATTTCCATTAGTTAGTCAACCACAAGAACTGAACGGGACTTGAGGAAAGCCCCAACTTTTTTACCCCTTTATTCAAAGTTGAAGCATTATAGTCGAACAATGGAGTAGTTCGCTGGCCAAGGAAGAGCTAGAGATAACTTAAAAGGAGACGAGTGCCGGTCAATGTCATTTATTGTATTATTAGTAATATGGTTAAAGTTTTATGCACACTGTAATCAAATTTTTATAGAGTTTATTATGTTATTGATGTTTGTAATTTCAAACGCATCGTAATATAGTTAATGCATTATATATGTATCTCAAACGTTATGTTTTGAATTAAATAAGTCGCATTTAAAATAAATTACTTCTATATAAATAGAATTTTCAAGAATACACATAACTTATATGTTCCAATGTGATATTAGAGTATTAGTGGCTCTCACTTAAATTTCTTACTCGGAGCCTCGCATGTTCAATATTTTCAAAATCTGGAAAGTATATATATAATAAATATATTATATGCTATTTTTAAAACTACCTGTTTTGTTTGTTCTGCTGGTAATGTTGAGGAGTTGCAACCACGAGGTCAGGGTTCAATTAGCAAACAGCGTTAATGGTATTTTATTTTATTTTATTTAAAATTTCAACTTTGAATTGCAACTCAAATACGCACTTCAAATAAGCCAGAATATTGAGTGAATTTAACAAATGATACAATATAAAACTCAGACAAATTTTAAGATATTAATAGTTTTGAAATTTTGATTATTGACTTTATACTCGTATCATATGACAATAAATTTATATTGATATTAAATAATAATATATGAGAATACATGAGATAAAAAAAATAAAAAAATAAAACACACATTACTATCCAAATTCATCATGATCGTCACATAAATTATTTCCCATTATAAATCTATTTTAGAATACGTCTATTTTGAAATTTCAGTCTCCTTGCTTACCTAAAATGAAAAACATTGTTAAATATATGTTGTGTTTTTGTTGATGTCTAACAATCTAAAATTGCTTACAATTGCACATAGCAATTGGGGGCTATAGCCTACAAGTCTATCATTTTACAGCCAATCTGCAAGGAATTCATACTCTTTTAAAGTTTACTTCTTCGTAAAATAAAATAAAACAAACATTGAAAAACATTGTTAAAATATATGTTGTGTTATTTATTTTTTGTTTTCACTAATAAAATTAAATTACCAAATGAACCCTCACTCTTTTCCTTCTTGAACATGTTATAATGACTTCTTTAGAGCAGTTGAGTTGACCGACCAACTAATAGTTTAAATTATTTTACTACATATTCTATAAGAAAAATACTAGTATTTCAATAATACTTCCGATGTCCTACCAAAAAAAATTATTTTATCCAATATTTTTGTTCCAAAAAAAGTATGAATGTACATAATGACCCAATGTGACAATGCCTTTAAATTTATTATTATAATGCTATTATTATAAAATTGGTAATTTGTGCAAAGCACATATTAATTTTAATAACATAATTTAAAATTGTGATGTGTTTCATTAGGTGTTATAATCTAAAGTGTTCAAATTGCGATGTGAGTTTTTTTTTTAAAAAAAAACAATTTTGTGCTTTTGTTTTTGAAGCCTCATTTTATGTAATATAATCTCTTCATCAAATATATAAAGGCACATAATTTCAATGTTAATAATTATTACTATATTAACTAAAATCAAATAAATTATCAACAATCCTGAATTTTGAGAATTTGCAAATTGATTACGAAAAAAAAAATGAGACTACTTCATACTATAATTTAAAATTGAGAACTGCAGTTGGGCAAATTTAGTGTCATTTATTTTATGTATTTGCAGTGTGTCTGCTTTTGCCATAAATATTTCTGACATTTTCCAAACCTTGGAAGTCAAAGGGAGAGTTAATGGAGTTATATAAGAATAATCAAGAGCTCGTACATCCTCATTAAAACAAATATTTCCAATGGGAATTTTGTGCTTTCCATTGCTTTTGTTGATCAGCATTTTGTCATTGATCTTTGTCGATGATGTTGTCCTCGGCAAATGTTTGGACGATCAAAGGTTAGCACTTCTTGAATTTAAGCAAAATATCACTTTCACATATTATACACCCAGGCTATTGTTGTGGAATTCGAGCACAGATTGTTGTTCATGGGCGGGTGTAACCTGCGAATATGGCCTTGTAGTTGGTCTCGACTTGAGCTTTGAAGATATATCTGGTGACCTTGACGACTCGAGTAGCCTTTTCGAGCTTCGACATCTCCGAAGCCTGACCTTGTCTCATGTCAGTTTCTCTACATCGATACCTTCTGCCATTGGAAAACTGGAAAATTTAATGAATCTTGATCTATCTGAGTCGGGCTTCTTTGGGCAAATTCCAATGGAGATATCCCGCTTGACAAAGCTTTCTGTGATTGAATTGTCTGGGAACAATTTCTCATCTCCAGTCCCAAAATTCTTTACAAATTTCTTGAATTTGATATACTTGGGTCTCCATGCATGTCATTTGGTTGGAAAGCTTCCAGGGGAAATATTCCGGATACCAAGCCTACAGGCTTTGGATCTCTCAACGAATCATTTACTTGGGGGATCTCTGCCAGATTTTTCTCAAGGTGGATCACTTCGATCCTTGAATCTCATTGAAACAAATTTTTCAGGGCCATTACCAAATTCATTGGCAAATCTGAGTCAACTTGTTTATTTATAGTCGTCATCTAACACTTTTACTGGCCCAATCCCAAATTCATTTGCAAACCTGAGTCAACTTGTTGATTTGGACTTGTCTTCTAACACTTTTACTGGCCCAATCCCAAATTCATTTGCAAACCTGAGTCAACTTGTTAAGTTGGACTTGTCATCTAACAATTTTACTGGTCCAATCCCTACCCCTTGCTTTGAAGGCCTTGAAAAACTCGTGCGGGTTCGTTTGTCAAATAATTCATTTAGTGGAAGTATTCCAACATCTCTGTTCAATCTCTCCTCACTTCAAGAGATTTTGCTTTCCCACAATCATTTTGATGGTCTACTCCCTAAATTTTCCAATGCATCCTCCTCTCAGTTGGATACACTTGAATTAGGATGTAACTTTTTGCAAGGACCTATTCCCATGTCTTTCTTTGACCTTAGGAAAGTCGAGGTGTTCTCATTGTCATTTAATAACTTAAGTGGCACTATAGAACTTATAACTTTTCAAAAATTTCCTAATCTTACCACTCTTGATCTTTCACACAACAGCTTGTCAATCGAAACAAGTAGCAACAAATCTAGCTTTTCTAAGGCATTTAGCTGGTTAAGGTCATTAAACTTGGCATCTTGCAAGCTGAAAACTTTTCCCGATTTTAGAAACCAATCAAGCTTGTCATTGATAGACTTTTCAGACAACCAAATTGGTGGGGATATACCAAGCTGGATATGGGATTTGAATCCTCGGGATTTGAATCTTTCTCATAATCTTTTCGTAAATCTGCAAAATCCTTTTGGTTTTCCCAGTGATCTCAAGGTCCTTGATTTAAACTCTAATGATCTCCACGGTGAAATCCCAATACCACCAGAAAGTGCTTACTATGTGGACTACTCTTCCAATCATTTCAGCTCTTCAATCCCTGTGGATTATTTCGGTGAATTTTCTTATGGATATTTCTTTTCTGTTTCAAGCAATAACCTCACTGGAAGCATCCCTGAAGCAATATGCAATGCCACATACCAAGTTCTTGATTTGTCCCAAAATAATTTGAGTGGCACGATACCGTCATGTTTGGTTGAAAGGACTAATAACAATATTGCGGTACTAAATCTAGCAGAGAACAAACTCGTGGGAAATATTTCTGGAACATTTCCAAGTAATTGTACTTTACAAACTCTCGATCTACATGGCAATCTCTTAGTAGGAATGATTCCGGAATCTCTCTCCAAATGCCCAGAATAGGAAGTGTTAAATCTTGGAAATAACATGATAGATAATATGTTCCCCTGTTGGCTGAAGAACTTGGCCAACTTGCGTGTCCTCGTATTACGCTCTAATTTGTTTCAAGGAAATTTTGCATTGTCTAGAGGCCAACCAAAGCTGGAAAAATCTTCAAATCATTAATCTAGCTTCCAACAATTTCAGCGCGATTTTGCCAACTAAAGGCTTTTTAAATTTCAAGGCAATGGTGGTTGACGAGAAAGTAGAATTGAATCCGCTTCATTATCAATGCCTTTCGCTATTTAAAGTTTGTTATCAAAACAAAGTGAAATTAATAGGCAAAGGTCTAGAAATGGAGTTGGTGAAGATCTTAACTATCTACACATTCATTGATTTATCAAGTAACATGTTCCAAGGTAACGTCCCCGAAGAGATGGGGCATCTCACATCTCTTTATGCGCTAAACCTATCAAATAACGCCCTCACGGGACAAATCCCATCTTCTTTTGGAAGCTTAAAAGTTCTTGAATCATTAGATCTGTCGAAAAACAAGTTGCACGGTGTTATTCCCTCGCAACTTGGAGGCCTAACATTCCTTTCAGTCCTGAACCTCTCATTCAATCAACTAGAGGGGATGATCCCAAAAGGCAGTCAACTCCAAACATTTACAGAAGCTTCATTCCAAGGAAACAAAGGATTGTGTGGTACCCCCACTAAATGCTAAATGTCAAGATTCTGGAGTTCCAGGTTCGTCGCCACCAACATATGAAAACATGCATTTTGGTGCCGCGATTGATTGGGACTTGATAGCTACTGAAATTGGATTTTCTTTCGGCTTAGGCATTTTCGTAGTATTTCTTGTGTTTTGCAAGAAATGGAGGAAATACTACTACGAACATGTTGATCAATTTCTTTCAAGGATTTTCAATATTCAACGCCAAGAAAATGGTCGTCGTGAAAGAAGAAGAGGGAGAAAAATTCAGCGCCGAAGCATTTAGTATTTGGAGTGTCTAGTTGTGAAAAATCTTCTACTATGTCTGGTGATTGATAATAATAAAAGAAGGTGCTTGTATTTTCCTTGATCGGGTGAGGTGTTAAACTCAGCATTATAGCAAGTATATTTCGTTTTGAATATTATTCATTTTATAATAGTTCTTGTTCAGTTTCAAAACTAGAGATACATTATAAAATAAAACCTTTATCAATGTTTTGAAATTCGGACCGGACCAGCTGGTCGGACCAGTTGAGCCGAGACCCGTTTCATTTTCTGGTCTGGTTTGGACCGGTTCAATTAATTTGGTCAAAAATCGATTGACCCGATCAGTTGACTCAGTTGAACTGGTTTTAAAGTATATATATATATATTTTACAAAAATATTTTTATTAATACTATAACATAATTTCACTATATTTTAACTTACAAAAAAGTAGGTGTTTTAAAATTTTATTAATAATATATATTTTTATATATTTATGATGTCACTGGTTTAATAACAGTTCGACCACTGGTTGAACCAGTGATCCATCCACCCGGTATCATTTTCGGTTCGATGTCCAGTCTGATTCTAAAAACATTGAACTTTATAGAGAAAAAAAATCCCAATTTATCCCTCATATTGGCTAGAAATGATACAAATGTAAACAGTGGTGGGAACCCGAATCCCCCATTCATGTGGCCTAAGAAATATACTTCCTCGTTTTCAAATTATAAAATTACTATTGACTTTTGAAAGTCAATTTGAAATATTTTTAAACTTAAAATTGAGATGATTTATTAATAATTATGAAGCTAAAAATCTTACAATGGGCAGTGTTTTTTAGATATTGTATAACAGTGATCATTTTATTATTGATTAATATTAATGAAATCTATGTCAATTTAGAATTTAAAAATGTCTTTAAGTTAATTTTAAAAAGTCAATAATGAGTTTATATTTTGAAACGTATGGAATTATATGAAAATAGAAATACAAAACAACCTTACTACATCACACAACAGTCAAATCCAGAATCCAGCACAGAATCTATGACCTTAGACAATAGGAAAGCTGGAAAAACTACACAGTTTAACAATAGAAGTCCCTAAATAGACTTTTTTCTGCCCTTCAAAAATTGACAAAAAAAGATAACATGCAATTAACACCAAGAAGCTAGCTAAAACAAAAACTTTTGCTATTAGTTTTTGTAGTTCTTTAAAACCTGTACTGGGAAAAAATGGTTATAAAAATCATTTTCAACAAGGATCCTCATTTAAATTAAAACAATACCAGTAATAAGTTCCAAAACTGCACAACTAAACATAACTTAAGGGCTCTATATTTTTGAAATGCTAATACGCTTTATCTAAGCTAAAGAAACTTATAGCCTATCAATTTGAGAAAGATTAGGTATCACTTTAGTCATCTAAAATGCAACCAAGACCTTAATATATCCATTATCTAAGTAATCTAAGCGAAATGAATGCTTCATGTGGAAATGCAAAAGCAAAAGCAAAAGGGATGAAAGTAAAATAGGATAAAACAGAAAACATAGTTCCACTACTTCCTCCTAATATATCCAAAAATTAACAATGGACAAAGCTTGAGATAAAGCAAACAGAGATTACAAAAAAGTGGACTATTTTACCCTACATTCATGACTTGTCTCATATTGAGCATTCAACTCTTGTTCAGCTTCATCATATAGGGTTATCCATCCTGCTACTTCAATTTACACAAAAATTGATGTAGCCAAATTGAATGGGGAAGATTCAATTTTCTTAATCCACCTCCCTTTCATTTAAAATCCACCACACTGTAGCACTACTGCTTGCAGCCTTGTCTTCACCTCTTTGGTTTTTAAAGATCATTGGGTAGAGAGCATTAAATTTGGAATGAAATGAATATTATCTCTTATCTTTTATTATAAAAGAAGAGTAATGAAAATAACCGTTTATTTTAAACTTCTATCTATCTATCTTACTTATTAAAGGGGAAAAAGAAAAGTTATTGGTTAATTTTGGTGTAAATAAAAAAGTGAATTTTTTTTTCTTCCTATTTTACTCTTTAAACTTTCTTTACATTGGTATCTTATTTATTTTTTCACTCTCCTCTCCCATCTATGAATACCAAAATATAACAAATTAATACTAAAATATAACAAATTAAACACCAAATTATTTTAGTTGGCCCTGAGTTAACTCAATAATAACTTTAATGACTCGGTAGCCCAAAAGTTCTTTTTTTTTTTTAAAAAAATTGTTGAAACAAGCTTAAAGCCAACCATCTTAGAGTAGGGAACTCGATGGAAAAATCTAAGCAGTTCATTGGATGGTATCCGAAGTGAGATAAGTACCCCACCTGGGTGGATTGTTGAAACTGTAATATCCCAAATATTTTAAAAATGATCTGTCAAGATATGATAAAGGTTGTTAATTTAGAAGCCTAAAAACGATTGCTCAACAATACATTGAACTATATTAAAGATTAAAAACGACTCGAAACTACGATTCGTTTACGATTAGAGGTTAAACTTTTAACCTAAACTATGTGTTATGTGATTAGTAAAGCTTGAATTGAGCTTTTAAATGTGCTATGTGAATTACTTATGTGTAGGAATTCGTGTTTCGGTTCAAGTAATTAACCTTAACACTTATTAAAATCGAAAAGTTATTTAAAGGTTAAAACCTAAAAACCTAATTATAGGGTTTGAAAAACCTAAACTAGGGTTTGGTTAAACTTAGAAAAGGTTAAAACCTAAACCCTAAACCTAGAAACCCTAAGGGTTATAACCTAACCCTAATCACTATTCACATATACGCGTATAATACGAAAATTATACGGGTAGAATACGAAAATTATACGAGAATAATACGAAAATTATACGGTATAAATACGAAAAAGTCAACTGTGAATAGTAAAAGTCAACTATGCTACATGTATACTTGATTAAGATTAAGGTTAACTAAAATTAAGATTAACCTAATAAAATTTAATTGGTGAATTAAGAAACTAATCAACCAATTAAGTTGCTAACTTTAGTAGAGAATTAACCAATGTTGAGTTAGTTGTTAACTCTAGTTAGTAGTTAAAGTTAAAGCCTAAGCCAAGCCAAAGTTAAGCCAAACTTGGAGCCAAAGTCAAGCCAAACTTGGAGCCAAAGTCGGAGCCAAACTTGGAGCCAAAGTCGGAGCCAAACTTGGAGCCAAAGTTAAAGCCAAGCCAAACTTGGAGCCAAAGCTTGGTTGTCTTAATGACCTTTATGCCCTAGACTTTGCTTGCCTATAAATACTAAGACATGTCTTCATTAATTCTCACCATAGTTCAAGAGCAAAAATCAGATTTTATAGAGAGAGTTCTTGTGAGACAAGAAGGAAGTGCAAAGAAATTGTTAAAGCTTGCACTTCGAGAGGTAAATTGTTAGTTGTTATTATGTTTATTTAATTTTTAGTTTCAAAAAGCTCAAGAACGCGAGTCGTAACCATGTACGATTGTCGTTCTCCGTGTTCTTCACGTGTTCTTGAGCCTTTCTATATTTTGTAGTAGTTATAATGTCGAATTTCAATTCGTAGTTTAAAGCTCAATGAACATATGTCGTAGCCATGTACGGTTTATTCGTTCTCCGTGTTCTTCGTATGTTCTTGAGCATTTTTATAAATTGTTATAATTCAATTTACAAGTCGTTATAATGACCAAATTTTGTCACTCATAAAGTGTTTGAATCACTTATGTAAGCAGTTATAGTGCTCAAATTATTTCAAGTACGAAAACCAAAAGCTCAAGAACATAAGTCGTTACCATGTACGGTTTTATCCGTTCTTCGTGTTCTTCGTGTGTTCTTGAGCAAAAGCCATGAATCTTACATAAGTAGGTTTATGATTTTGTTATTTTTATGTTATGAAGTGATACGAAGTGTTAGAAAATGTTATCTTAGCAAATTAATGCTTGAGGTATCATGTTTTAGCAATCGGATCAAAGAAAGTTAAGTTTAATATCGTCGCAGAATATTTTTGCAAATTTCCGAAAATTTAAAGTCTTAATCTGCCTTAGAAACCTAAATGAAAGTTGTAGATCATGAAATTCTAAGCAATTTAGACTCAAGAATCACTCAAAAATGTTTTCATATGACAAAGTTATGGCCGTTACTATAAAAGAGGTCAGAAATATGAATCAGTTTTAGAGTAGTCACCTTTAGGCCGAAATCTGTACAAATCTGTCAGGAATCTCGAACTTTTTTCTGAATGAAAGTTGTAGATACGGAAGTTACGAACGCGTGGAATTTTGAACGACTAAAAAATGTTTTAAAACGAAGAAGTTATGGCCATTTAACTGAGCCGGGGTCTGGCAGTCCAACAATCTGCCCAAATCCGAAATTTTGGCTTAAAAATGGGTTTTTGAGTTAGCCAATTTTCCAAATAATTCCACCTATTGAAAGAGTTTAAATAAGTTAATATAAGACTTATGAAGTTATATAATACGATGAATCTAACCGCTTATGCACTAAATGACTGTGTAGGGTTTAACGCTCCGCCGGAAAACCCTAGTTTCAATTTGAGGCAAGTTCTAAACTTTTATGTGTTATTAGTATGTTCTAAGATTGTTCATGTTATTATGTGATAGTTTATATGTGAAAGTACATGAATGAAGGTCTTATGTGATTAAATGATTAAGTGTTAGTTATTGATTAACTGTTAAATGTTAATTGATATTTGATGATGCATATGAGTATGTAAAAAAAAAATATGTTTATTGTTAAGCATAAATTAATATGATTATTAACTGAGATGTATGTTCAGTCAAAGCATGTTAAAGTTTATATGAAAGCATAAACTGTGTATGTGATAATATGTTAGACTTGATGAGCCGTCATGCTCATTCTTGCGAATAAAACCTTATTTGCAGATTAAAGATGAACGTTAAGAAGATCTTGAACGTAAAGATGAAGCGTAGATTAGGTTTTCATGTTTATTACTTGTATTTGTATAAGTCATAATGACTGTTGTAATACGAACAAACAAACATGTAACCGAATATTGAATGAATGATATAAATTATTATCATCAGGATGTTGTTATTTCTTTAAATTTGATATAATATAGAATTGTTAAAAATTAAAACAATGTTGATAATGATCTATTTATCTGGATGAGGATCGGTAAATAACTTGTGAGTGTTGTACATCTGAGACAGAACTAAGCGATGTTGACTGGTCAAATCCATCGTTAAGGTTCCTCGGACCCAGGTATAACTCCTTATTACTATTCTGAATACCATATAAGTAGGAATATTGATATGAAGAGATATCTTTGTATATTGATACTTGTAGTACGAATGAGACCGTTACAAGTGGACGTATATAGAATATTTAAATCCTAAGGTTAAAATTAAACCGTTATATATGGTTTTATCCATTTATATGGATGAAATACAAGTTGATACTTGTATACTTATGAGACTGAGATCAAGTTAAGATCCAGGGACAAAGTTAAGAGAAAATTTTAATGTATAGTCTAAAATAAGACTAATTCAACCAATATGATTATGAGATCATTGGTTAAGTCGATAGAGGTACGAAGTTAACGCACAAGGTCCGCCGCGTGGAAAGCGCGGGGATTTTGGGGGCGTTACAGAAACAAGCTTACAAACCCTTTAATTTTTTATAAGAGCCCAACTTTTATGCCAGTAAGGCCAAAATTAGAGAGAATCTAAACAATTTTAAATTTATACTTTTTATGGATTTTTGGGTTAGAGCTCTATCCAATATCCCAATCCTTGAAGACGGTCCAAGTCATCCCCCTTTCTATGATATATCTTGTAAGAATCTATGATGCCAACTTTTTCAAAATGAATGAGATGAGAGAACATAAGACGATCTAAAGTTTCCTTTTGGTGATTCTCAGTATAAATTTGTCACATCCCACTGGTAAATCCTCATTTACCTAATCAATCTCACCTTGCTTCTCAAGATTAACCTTTAGTCAAGTAATACGCAATTTAAAACTAGGTGAATAAACCTTCCAAACTAGGGAAAATAATCTAGGCATGCCATCAATTGAATCATAGCACGCCAAGATTGAATCTACAGAAAAATAATTTTTGCCTTTATAGCTGTCAAAATTATTGAATTCTGGATCAGGACACTCACAGAACACTAGATAGGAAGTACAACCTGAGGTTGAATTAGATCCAAAATTATCCAAGCTACTGGATTTCTTAGCACCAGAGTCTAGTGTGACAGGTTCCTCTACATTAACCTGATGTTTTCCACCTCACCATTTCCATATGTCAAGCTTTCTTCAGCAGGAATATATCCTTTAAATTTCTCTTTGATGAAAGATTCTTTTTGTTCATATTTACCATCCTTAAATATTTTCTCTCGGCAGGCCTTTTGTGAGGGCTCATAAAATCATCATCATTAAAATTTTCTTTGTAAGAAATATTCCGTTTTTGCCTAGATGATTTCCAACAAGAATAAACACCATACTTTCTTCAAAGACTACCTCTTCACTGTCAGAATTACTTATCGTACCGCAACTCTCATTGGATTTCCTCCCCCTTCTCCTGTTTTTGTCTAGGGAAGTTCCTGATTCCCTGACCTTTGCTGGATAGACCTTGGACATTACAACCCCTCTATTTACATCTTGTTTGACTTTACTATTCAAATTCCTACCAATATTATTAGCAACTCCAGTTCGTTTCATCTGTTCAGAACCAACTGTTCTGCCAGAATTCACCTTAAATCCCCAAAATGGGAAGAAGTAAATTGTCCATTACATATCATCAGTTAAATGATTATACAAGTACACACATGTATATACTTGCATATTTATAAATTTGATCAGCCAAACAGTAAGGAAAAAACTTGTAACCTAACATCCCCCCCCCCCCCCCCCAAAAAAAAAAAATTAGCACACAACCAGTTGTTAAATGTACACTCTCCATCAATGAGTTTTGATCAATTTTAGGTTTAATTTTAACCCATTAGTTGATTGAATTTTAGATGAAATTAAAGGTATTTTTGATAGTCTATCACAAAGAGATTAAGAGAGAATATTATATAAGTTAATTAGAATTATATATTAGGTAATACCCAAAGTGGGTTATATGAAAATGTAATAACCCGAATATTTAACAATATTTCTTTTAATGAAAATATTGAGGAGAATAATAAAGGTTGTAAAATTTAAAAACCTAGTTCTGTGAGAAGGGTGAAAATAGATGGATAATTTTTTTTTCCCCTATGTGTTAGTAAGAACATGAGAGATTCAAGTGTTGTAGAACCCTGAAAATTTTCTCTTGGAGCAGAGATGCCTTAGAGGGGCGAGTAAATCAGTCATTAACTCAGGATGCGATTAGTGACTCGATAGATAAGGGAATTATAATAAAAATAATTCACTAGGGTAAAATAAGGTAGTATGATACCTTTAAAATTCGATTAATTATTTGATGGATAAGATAAGCTAGGTATTGTTGCGGTAATTCGATTTAAGCCAGCCTAGTTGAAATGAACCCAAAAATTTAATAATGTTATAAATAAAATTTAGAATTTAAATTTCTAAATTAGTGAATTAATGAAGGGTGATCATTACAAACCCTAGGAAAAGGGTATTATGAATATTTAAATATTTGATGATTTATTTTAAAGTTGTTCGATCAAAGGGGTTATTAAACTAACGAACAAACCTAGGAAATTAATACCGAGCGAGTGGTATGTTGAGAAACCCTAATTAGGATTCAATGAGGCTTAATTAGGGCAAATCTAATTGGGTTATGTAAATTAATTAATATAATTATTAATTAATAATAACTATGTGAAATATTAATAATATTAATTAATAGTCCAACTAGTAGTTAAATACTAGTAGGCTAGCTCATATATTTTTTTTAAACAAGTCCACTTAATTAATTAAGTATGAATTTGTATGTTGGTTGTATTAATTTAATTAGGTAAGCCCAATGTTTTATTTAAATTGGGAGACTAATAAATTAATGTTTGAGCCCAATGTTGGTAAATTAATTTGGTGTTATAGTAGCCCAACCAAGATGAATAGTAAGCCCAAACAATTAAATTGAAAGCCCAATTTTTTATCCAAATTAAAAGCTTCTAGAAGGATTTTTATTTTGCAAGTTAACTAATAAAAATAAATCAAAAATTGGGGCAATATTGAGAAAAAGTGTGAAATACTCAACCTCTTTTGGCTAGAATTTGTAGAATGCTTGAAGTCCAATTTATATGCTTACAAGGTGTGTATGTATAGGTTGGCTCCACTATAAATAAATCACTTGGTTAATTGGCTAAGAGTTTACAAAGTTGCAAGAGAGATCTTTTATATTGGTGCTAGTGAGTTGGAGTGAGTTCCAAGTGAGTTGAGTGAAATAGTGAATAAACTAATGAGTTAACTCAACCGAGTCGAGCTGAGTCAAGCCAACTCAACCCATTCTTAACCAAGAGAAGAGCTTGGAGGTTCATCTACTATTTTGGAAGGAAGAGAAAGCAAGCACACAAAACAAAAATGTTAGAAAACCCTAAAAATCCTAGTTATACTTGTTATGTGATTAAAATAAAAAATAAATGATAAAAATACCATCTTTATGTTCTTTAAGTATAGATCCATGCTAGATATGTTAAATAAGTGTTTCATAGATTTTTGGTATGGATCCATAAGCATATATATGGAAAAAGTTAGCCAAAATATGTAAAATCATGTTTTTCGGAAAGTTAGAAACTGAATAGTACATTGCCGGAATTACTGTTCACGACTGGAAAATTGGATTCTCGATCCGTCAATTTTGTTGGGTAGATCTTGAAGTTATGTAAATTCTGAAACTTGAACGACTAAAATCCGAGTTAAAATGAATTAGTTATTATTTTTCTAGCAAAACACTCCACTATCAAAAGTTTCACGTGAGCAGTCCGGCTCCAGGCTATTTTCGGAGGTCAAATTGTGTTCGAAAAATTAATCCAATAATGGAAAATTGTAGTTCGGAAAGCCAAGATTCCAACAATATAAAGTAGAGCACCATTGGAGTTATAGAAATCAAGTTATTAAGATTTTTTCCCAAGACCCCAAAGCTTGACAAAAATATGGAAAGAGGGCAATGTTTCTGCTGGTTTTTTTTTGAACCAGCCGGAACATTCCGACGACTGGTTCACCACTGTTCCGGCCGGTTCCAACGAAGGCCCGAACTGAAAAGTTGCTTGGAATTTCGTCTACTATTTTATAAAATTTAGTTTGTATTTTTAGTATGTAATTTGGTAATTTCTATAATTATAAAATAATTAAAGCTAACTAATTACATGAAAAATTATTAAAAGTATTTTTAAATGCTGAAAAAATGTTAATCAGTCTACTTACTTATTATTCAAGTTGTATTAAATAGTAAGTAAGGTTAAATGAAGAAAAAAGTATTTTTTAATACTTTTTGAGGTGATAATGTACACTAGTTGGATGTTAATTGACTAATAATTGAAGAAAATTATTATTAAATAATAAATGTGATATTTAAACTATATCATATTATTTAATGAAGGAAAATAATTATTTATTATTTAATTGATAATTAAATAGTAAATAAAGGAAGTAACTAAGTAATTATTATTTAATTAATATTAAATAGTAATTAAATTATGAGAAAGTGTTTAAACTAATTATTTATTATTTAGTTAAGAGTAAATAATGAATAAAGATAATTAATTAATTATTATTTAATTAACATTAAATAATAATTAAAGAGGGTTAATTGCTTACTATTTAATGTATTAAATAGTAATAAAAGGATGTTAGAGTTAATAGTATAATTGTTTATTATTTAATTAAGATTAAATAATGAGTACGAATAATTAATTATTTAATTATTATTTAATTCGTATTATATAATAATTAAATTATAATTAAGTGGAATAAATTATTACTTAATCGGAAGAAGATTATTAAGTAATTAAAATATATTGATAATATTAATGATTAACTATTAAATGATAATAGTTAAGAATTAAATCATTATTCAATAATTAATAATGATATGTAATTAATTTAAAATATTATTAAAGGATTAATAATATTGTTTAGCATTTAATTAACTATTAAATAATAATAGTTAAGAGTTAAACCATTATTAAATAAATAATAATGATAAATAAAGATTTAAAATATTATTAAAGAATTAATAATATTGTTTAACAAGTAATTAACTATTGAATAATAATAGTTAAGGGTTGAATCATTATTAAATAATTACTAATGATGTGTAAGGATTTCAAATATTATTAAATGGTTAATAATATTGATGAACAATTAAATTATTATTAAAATCATTAATAATAATGAGAAGTCAATTAAAATATTATTAAAAGTTAATAATACTAGCAAGCAATTAAATTATTATTAAAATATTAATAATAATGATTAAGGTAAACTATTATTAAAAAGGAAATAATAATAGTAATGATTATTTATAGTGTTATTTAACAATTAAATAACATTATATGTTATTACTAATTAACAGTAAGAGTTTAAAATATTATCCAAGACAGGTAATATTATGATAAATCATCGAGTTAAATGATGTGATTAAGTTAAACCAAGTGTATGGTCTATTAGTGACTAATTAGTTGTTCGACCTAAACAGAAATAAGGTCCAGGCATTAATGCAGTGACATTAATAAATGTCAGAACTGCATAGTTTGTACAAAAGATTTACGGTGTTGAATATGAAACACTGAGTCAAGTCAACGAGAGACTAAAATATAAAATTAACTCTATTGATTTAAAAAGGGGACGATAAGAAAAAATAAATATCTTTAAAGATTTAGTATTGAGTCAAACTGTGACTGATGTTGTGCACCGTTGATCTCACATAATGTAAAGGTGATGCAAGGAACGTGAAAGATTAGCGTAAACTGGTTATACAAGTCCAGGCAAGTTTTTCAGAAGTGTTGCATTATGTGCCTGATTTATAATATTATAAAATTATTATGTGTGCATATGTTATTATGTGCAATAATGTGGTAATGTGCTTTTGTGATACAAGTTGAAATAAACTGTTGATATGCAGTAGATGATTAAGTTGATTGCTCTATATATATTGAACTGTATGAAATTGTAAATGACATGCATGAATAGTATGAATCATAGAGTAAATGCAAAGCATAATATGCATGAGATATGTAGTCATTGCAAAGCATGAGATGCATGCGATATGATGAAATATGTTTATATGTTATGTGAAACTGTTAGACTTGCTGAGCCGTCATGCTCACCCTTGCTTAAAACAAAACATTACAGAAAAGCTTGAAGAAAACTGATTACTCTGGTAGAAACGAAGATGAAGATTGACTAACAAGTCATCAAGATCGAAGCGTATGTGCTGTTATAGTAAAACCCTACGATAAAATAAATTATCTATGTGGGTATTACTTGTGAATATTTTTATATCTTAAATGTGCTATAGATTAGCAAACCAAAATGTTAAAAGAACATATATAGATTATTTTAAATCATTTTCAGATGTTGTCCTTTATGTATAAGGGTGACATGTTGGTATGCTAAATCATTATTCATATGATTAGGAAGTGTAATAAAAATGTTTAAAGATTTCGATTCTGGAATAGAATGATATTGAAAATTTTACCCATTTAAGGTTTAATACTTGGTGTATAGTAATAATTGTATTTGATTTTGGTTTATAAGTTAAATATAATTAGTTTAAACTCAGGATTGAGGTTACGTTTAACGGACCAAATCCGGGATTATTGGAGCCGAATTTTGGGGTTGTTACAGAAAATGTGCATTGTTATTTGGAAAACTAATTGTTCTTTCTCTGCTGAGCTACTCTACGATTCTAAGTGCTGCTCTACGAATTTTGAATTATTGATCAACGATTCTGAACTACTCTATGAATCTGTGGTAGTGTTGCTTTACGATTTTGAGCTGCACTATGAATCTGTAGTAGTGTTAATCTACGATTCTCAGAGCTGCACTATGAATCAGTTTAGTCACACATTGGTTAGAAGTAAAACTTTTAATGCTTTATAAGCGTAAGTGTAATAGTTTAATTTACTTGTGGTACTAAAGGGAAGACTTGGAAATGATTACCATGAAGTTATTCTTTTGCACCACTCGCAACCTAAAGACAGAAGACAAAAGGCTTGGACGTTGATGATAGAAGGTTGTAGTATTCAAACTCCTAAAGTCTACTGATTTCGGACGAAGTAGTCTTTAAATTCCTGAAGTCTTACTCTCTTCGGATTCCTGAAGTCTACTGTCTTCAGATGAAGTAGTCTTCGGACTCCAAAAACCTACTGTCTTTAGATGTAGTAGTCTTCAGACTATCGAAACCCATTATCTTCGGACATAGTAGTTTTCAGACTACTGAAGCCCACTGTCTTCAGGAGAAGTAGTCTTCAGACTACCGAATCCCACTGTCTTCAGACTCCCAAATCCTCTATATTCGGTCTATTCAGTCCTTGGACTCAAACCAGTTTGGTGAACTTGCCTCCAAATTAATTACAAACAAAGTTAAATCATTAAAGGATTTAATATGCACATCAGTTACAAAGAAATTAATATGCACATCAGTTACAAATGAGTTAATTGACGAATTAATTTTGTAACTGATATTTTCTGCATAAATAATGAAGTTAAGTTCTTGAATCAAGAACTGAACTTTTTTTTATTCTTTCTGAATAATCTCTACACTCTATTCTTTCAGCCTTTACAAAGTAGCATTCATAGATTTCATTTATAAATTGCTATCACAGTGAAGAAAAACATAGGCTTGATATATATCTTGGAGGTATATTGTCAGTAGCCTTTTAGCAAATAATTTTTGATAAAGGGACTATAAACACCTTAATGACGGAGACTACCTGTTATATCCCAGATATTTACAAGAATTGTAAATAGGATTATAAATAATTAATTAAAGGTTATGGTTTAAAACCTAAAGTTGTCAAAGTGAAATGTGTAGAAAATGGGTAAACATTTTTTTTAACATAATTTATTTGTTAGAAATTAAATGTGAGAATATTTTAATGATGCATGTAGAGATTTTATTAAGGAAATAAATTCATTTGAGAAGTGAAGGAGGATACACACACACACACACACACACACACACACACACACACACACACACACACACACACCTAAAGCGTGCTTGTTAGCCAAATAAGAGGATGAGTAAGTTAATACTCAATTAAACTAATAAATTAATTAGTTTAAATATGAAGTCATGAAATATAATTAATTAGGTTAATTATATTAATATTTGTTAAAGTTATGAAAAATTTAGGATGATTGTCTTGGATGACAATAATGTGAAGTAATTAATTTAATTATTAAATTGATGTATATAATTCATTAATGAATTTAAAACAAAGCCAATATTTAATTGATGTAAGTCTTGTTGGTAATTATATAAAGGTCCAAATAAATTTAAGGATCTAGCCTCATGAAGAGTCCAAGTAATTTAATTACTAGTAGTGGACTAGCCAAAAAGGATTATAGATGTTAGCCCAATATGGGAATACTTGCATGAATGTGTGTAATTAAATAAGGGAGCCCAATGAAAAGTAAACTATAAAGCCCAAATATTTAAAAGTCAAATGATGGTCAATGTGTTGGGAAATTTCAATGATTGATGAGTTAGAGAATTAACTAATGTAAGGTTAATTGAATAATCCTAGTTCGTAGGCAAGAGAGGGCATTAACCAAACATTGGTTAATTGATAAGTGAATGTAATGATGAGAATTAACCATGGATGAGTTAATTAAGTAACCCAATGCAGGAATAACTGTATGGGTACAGGTAATTATATTATAAACCTAAGTTAATGATAAAAGGTAGTTAATGAATTAAATTTAATCAAGTCGAAGTACTTGTATTAATGTGTATGAAAATTTGCACTACCGCCGCAACGGTAGGTTTCACCACTGCAGCGGTGGTACAGACTGTTTGAAAATAATAGTTTATTGAATCAAATTGAAGTACTAGTATGTATGAGCATTAGGATTTTAATAAAATAAACCCAAGATATGTTAAGTGTTAGTGATTTAATCGACTAACTCAATTAAGTAGTCGAATGGACTTATAAATAGTAAGTCTAATTGGATTATGTAATTAAGCTAATGCGTTTATTTAATAAACCCAATGAAGTAGCCTTATAGGATTTAATTAGTTAACCGTATATGAAAAATATGGTAAGTCTAAATAAACCTTGATCCATGTAATAATTAAACTAATCCAATGCTTAATTTAATTAAATGTAGCATATGTTAGTTAATGTTAGCCCAATGTAATAAATAAATTGAGCCCAATCAAATTAAATGAATGAGCCCAATATATTTAATTGTTAAGTCCAAAGTGGAGCCCAAATGAAGTCACAGTTTGGTCAATATATATATATATATATATATATATATATATATATATATATATATGAATATGTATATATGAAGACTCTACGAATAATATTATTCATGCTGTTCAAACTGATCAAGAAGGTAACCCTATATTTAATGAAGACATAGGTTTTGCCCCTTCTGATGGAGTCAACACATTAATTTACACCATAATTAAACATTTTATTGGAACACCTAGTAACATAACTGATAGAATTCATGACCAGTTAAGTAATTTATCTTGGCCAACCTTAAGTGATTTTAGATGGTACAAAGACGTGTTTACCTCTAGAGTTATGATGCGTGATGATAGTAACAAACCTTTTTGGAAAGAAAAATTTGTTAATGGATTACCTAATTTATTTGCCCATAAAATTCGTGAAGAATTAAGTAAAAATTTAGGCTTCATAGATTATGATAATTTAACCTATGGTGATATAATTAGTCAAATACAAAAAATAGGACTTAAAATGTGTATTGATTTTAAAATTAGTAAACAAGCCAATAAAGATAAAACCAAAGCTAAATATGAGTTAGGCTCTTTCTGTGAACAATATGGTTTGCCCCCTATTGCTCCTTCTAGAAAGAAAAGTCACCATAAAAAAGATAAATTTAGAAAACATAGATACAATAACAAAGAAAATTATTATAAAAAATCTCCCAAAAATACAAGTTATAAAAAACCCTATAAAAAGAAAACTTATAAAAAATTTGATAAAAGTAAAGTCATTTGTCATAATTGTGGTAAAACAGGTCATTATAAAAATGAATGCAAAGTAAAAGAAAAACTAAAACAATTAAAAATATCTGAAGAAGATAGTAATCAGATAATTGAGTTAATGAGAATAGAAAATAGTTCTAGTAATGATGAACAAGAAGAATATTATTCTCAGTCTTCCAGTGAAACTAATAATTCAACTTCTGGTAATGAAAGTCCTAAAATAACTTTAGGATGTACTGATACTTGTTGTAATAAATCCTTAAATGTTTTAAGTAAACAAGAGGAAGAACAAGGCTTATTAATTGATCTAATTAGTAAAATTTCTGATCCCCAGTTAAAAATTCAATATACTAAACAATTAAAAGATCTTTTTAACAAAGAAACTCCGACTAATAAAATGAATAAGCTAAAAGAAAAACCTGTTTTCAGCCTTAATAAGACTTTAGAAAGATTTAAAAGTCCAGTAAAAGAAATAACTTTACCTGAATTAAACCAAGAAGTTAATAATTTAAAACGAGAAATTTCTAAATTAAAGTCAGAAATCCCTGAGTTAAGAAATGAAATTAATAAACTTAAAGAAAATGATACATTGTTAGTTAATAACTCCTCTGATAGTGAAGATAATGAAGAAGCTGAAACTGCTAAAGTTAATGACCCAGATAGTGATAATGAAACTCTTAATCAACAAGGATTATCTTTAAGTATATTAAAATCTCTTACCATCCAAAAATGGTACATTAAATTCACTATAATTATTAACAAAACATTCACTTTAGAAATCCCAGCCTTAGTTGATACTGGTGCTGACTTGAATTGCATTCAAGAAGGTCTTATCCCAACTAGGTATTATGTAAAAACTGCTGAAAGAATGACATCTGCTAATGGAAGTAAAATGGATATAAATTACAAATTACCTAAAGCTCATATCTGTCAAAATAATGTTTGTTTTGAAACATCTTTTGTGTTAATACGAAACATGACGGATAAGATTATTTTAGGATTACCATTTATATATTTATTGTACCCTTTTACTACCAATACAGATGGTTTGACTACTAAGCATTTAGGTCAAGAAGTAACGTTTTCATTTATTAATAAACCTAAAAACAAAGATTTAAGGATAATTCAAGATGAGTCAATTTCTAAAAGTTTGAATATCTTAAATAATAAGACAAATCATTTAAAGTACCTAAAAGATGAAATTAAGTATAAGAAAGTTGAAGAACGTTTAAAAAATAATAAGTTACAAGAACAAATAAAATGTTTTACAAAAGTTTTAACTGATTCTGTTTGTTCTGATCTTCCCCATGCTTTCTGGCACAGGAAGAAACATATTGTCAGGCTACCTTATGCTAAGGAATTTAAAGAACATTTAATTCCTACTAAGGCTAGACCTATTCAAATGAACCATGAACAAATGGAACATTGTAAAAAAGAAATTAATGATTTATTAAAAAAAGGATTAATTAGAAAGAGTAAATCTCCTTGGTCATGTCCTGCTTTCTATGTTAATAAGAATTCTGAAATAGAAAGAGGAGTCCCCAGGTTAGTCATAAATTATAAACCTCTTAATAAAGTTCTTGAATGGATTCGGTATCCATTACCTAATAAAAAGGATTTGATTAAAAGACTAAGTCAGGCTGTCGTTTTTAGTAAATTTGACCTTAAGAGCGGATTCTGGCAAATCCAAATTAATGAGAAAGATCGGTACAAAACCGCTTTCAATACTCCTTTTGGTCATTATGAATGGAATGTCATGCCTTTCGGTCTGAAGAATGCCCCTAGTGAATTCCAGAATATTATGAATGATATTCTAAACCCTTTCAGCCATTTTGCTATTGTCTACATTGATGATGTTCTTATCTTTTCCAACTCTATTGAAGAACATTGGAAACATTTAAATTCATTTTTTCATACAGTCAAAACTAATGGCCTCGTCATATCTTCTACCAAATTCAGCCTGTTCCAAACAAAGATTAAATTCCTTGGTTATCATATTCAATATGGAACTATTCAGCCTGTTATTCGTGCTATTCAATTTGCTAATAAATTTCCTGATAAAATCCTTGATAAAACCCAGTTACAAAGATTTTTAGGGTCTCTCAATTATATTGGTGAATTCTATAAAGATCTACGCAAGCAATGTAAACCCCTATTCGAAAGATTGCAGTCAAATCCTTCCCCTTGGACTAATATTCATACTTTCATAGTTCGAGATATTAAAAAATATGTCAAAACTTTACCCTGTCTTGGCATAGCTAATCACACTGCATTTAAAATTGTTGAAACCGATGCCTCAGATATTGGTTTCGGCGGTATTCTGAAACAAAAGCTAACCCCTACTTCTCCTGAGCAGATTGTTTGCTTTTATTCTCATGCTTGGGATCTTACTTAGAGTAATTATTCTACCATTAAAAAGGAGATTTTATCTCTAGTCTCATGCATTAATAAATTTCAGAGTGATTTATTAAATCAAAAGTTTTTAGTAAGATTAGATTGTAAATCGGCTAAATATGTTTTAGAAAAGGATGTTGAAAATATTGCCTCTAAACAGATTTTTGCAAGGTGGCAATCTATTTTAAGTATCTTTGAATTTGATATTGAATACATTAAAGGTAGTGAGAATTCAATTCCAGATTTTCTTACTAGAGAATTTCTGCAGTCAGGAATCTCAAAACAAAATCAATGAGTGTGAGAGGTGGATCGTCTTCCAGCCGAGCCGGCAGAGGCAAGGCACAGGTAACTTCTTCTACTCCGACTACTCCAGTTACTGGAACTCTTGTTCCTCACCCCAGTTATCCCCCCAGGTCACCTTCTACTAATTTTCAGGTTTTAGGTCAAATACCTAAACCATACAGTTCAGCCCTAGCCTTTCGATCCCTTTGAAAGTAAAACCCAGTCATCAGATCCAGCTCTGCCTAGATCTGAATATACTCCTAGTCATGAAAGTAACCAGTTCTATGTTGAACATACAATGACCTCAAAAAATGACCCCATTAAACTTGCTGTCCAGTTTTATCCCCCTGGTTGGCACTTCGTGCCCAATGCTCCATACAAGTCATTAACTTTTTACAAAGATCTTCTTATTCAAACAGAGTCCATAACCATTAAACCCATTTACGACAGGAATGATAGTACCAAAATCACCTTTCATTCCTTATATATTAAACAGATTATTTCAAATTGGGGAAACCTCTGATTTGAGACCTCTTACTGATTCTAGTAACCCTTTACTTTGTAAAGATGATGCATATTTTAGTTACTATGACTATATGGAAGCTTGGCACAAAATCTTCTTGTACCAGAACCAATCCTTCAGTCACTCGTGGTTCATCCAGTTTGACCACAAATTTAAAAGTCAAATTCCCCTCTGGTTCACCATTTGGTGGTCTAGATATGGTCCTTTGAGTTCTATTCTTCCTGAACTCCTCCTCACCCAAGTAAACCACTTCAGTAATAAAGTTCCATTTAACTCTAAATTTGAATGTATCCCAATACTGCTCCGATTCGTGAGTAAATATAAGATCCCTTGGATTCTTAAATGGCAGTATAACTTTCCTTCTTCTAGTCAGATCCCTGTAGTAACCAGAATTTTCTTTGTTAAATGGTGGGACAAGTTTGATGTCAACAGGATTGTCAAACAAGTTCAAACTGAATTTCCATTAACTCCAGTTAAACCAGTTCTGGCCTCTACTTCTGGAACTACAAAAATTAAACAGGAAAAGTCAAGCCCAACAGGCTCTATTGATCTCTCAATTATCAATAGTTGTTCTGTTGCAGATATCAAGTTATTATCTGATGCTATTAACCAAAGAGTTTCTTCACTCCGCAAAGAAGTTGATGAAGTAGACTCTTCTGCTTCCGTCTCCTCTCATGAGTCAGCAGCATCCAGTAAAGATCCTTATGGAAGCATCTCCCTCCAAGATGCTCAGGACCCATTTGCCTGATCTGTCTCCGACATGTCTGCTCCTTTAGTCAAAGTTCAGCGTCTACTTTGCCAAAAGCATTTACCTTTTGGCATCTCGAGGCTATCATCAGTAATAAATAGTAAAAGGTGTCTGAAAAGTAAAACGTGTCTGTAATAGTGAAAAGTGTCTGTAATAGTAATTCGTTTGAATTTCATTTGAATTTCGTTGTAATTTCATTTGAATTTCATTGTATGTTTTCTCTATTTAAGAGAATCAGAGCCTCAGTGTTCAAGCACTGGCTTTTCTGTAAGTTCTAATTCTCTCTCCATCTTTTGTACTCTCTATTGTAATTCGATTAAAGTTTTATAAATCAAGTAAATTTTAGTAATCTGTTCTTTATTTAAATTTTAGTAATCTGTCCCTTATTTATCACTGTTAGTACCACCTACATGGTTGGTTTACCACCTGCATGGTTGGTTTAAGTTTTATTTTCAGCATTGATATATTATTTATCACTGTTAGTACCACCTACATGGTTGGTTTAAGTTTTATTTTCAGCATTGATATACAACTATGAGGTCCCCTTCCCAGTAATCCCCTTGCATCATTCATATCAGTATTAAGTTGTTAAAAATCCTTACGCCTTTTTGCTATGAACTGTGAGTAGTTCACCCCCTGTTCTCTGGGCTTGTGGCCTTTCTGCAGTAGATCACCCAGTAGATCACCCTTATGGTATATATATATATATATATATATATATATATATATATATATATATATATATATATATATATATATATATATATATATATTGGTGAATATGTATATATGAATATATAAAACATAAAAATAAAGCCAAATTGATATAATTATAGAGGAATCTCGAATTATGGGGCCCACATAGATGTGAAGCTTGCTTGTTGATGAATTTTGAGTGCAAAATTACTCAACAACTCCCCACCAACCTTAGTCATTGAAAATGTCACTCAAATGGCCATTCAAAGTAATAGTAAGTAAGATTAGCCTATAAGTGACCAATGCTAGTGGATTAGTGGAAGTTGATGGAGATTAATGTGGTTCTATAAATAGAATGCATCACCAATGAGTTAGGTTGTTAGTCATTTTGCTAGAGGAACAAAAAAGAAAAGAGAGAGCTCCCAAGAGAGAAAAAAGAGAAAACTCTTGTGAGATTGGGAATCAACCAAGAAAAAGTGATAGGGAATAGTCAAGGAAGAGTCCTTAGCAAGATCATATCAAGAAAAAGAAGAGCATCCATGTCCAAGAGATTCAAAAGTGATCTGTCTCTTCCTTAGTTCATTTTTATAGTTTAGATATGATTTGAACGGTTAACATGTATTTTTAACAGATCAAAAATTATTTTAATGCTCTAGAAGTCTAAATTTATGATATATAGGTAGATTCATGATTTAATATATTTAATACAAGTATTGGTATGTGTGGTAAGCAAATAAATGGAAGAAAATTCCATATTGTGTTACAGGTAAAACCCTAAATGGTTTGATCTTAAAATTTCTTGTCAAAACATTTTCAAAAATGTAATTGAACCATGAAATATTGTAAAACAAGAAGTTACGAAGACAACAACACTAAGTTGGTGTCATTTGGATGTGTAGACTTTATTTTATTCAAGTATGAACCATTAAAATTAAGGATTTGTGAAGTTAGTTTTTACTTTGTCCTTGTGAGCTGTTTTTAGTCTAGTTTCCTTCGTAATTTGGATTTGTGATATGAAGAGAAATTGTAGAGGGGAAAATTCTGATGAGAATGGACTCAAGAATCACCCCAAAATGTTTTAAAATAAAAAAAGTTATGGCTGTCGGAGCGTCGGAGGGTCGAGCAGTCAAAAAGTTAACTTTCAGACCGATTGGCCAAGCGCCCCTGCGCTTGGTGTTGGCGCAACTGCGTCCAAACAATCTGCCAAACAGATTATGAGTGTTCCGAGCCGGGTCGAGTCGGGTCGGTCCGGTCGAGTTTTTAATGAAATTTTAAGTTAAAATAAGTGTAAAATGAATGTGTTTGGATACTAAACCTATAAATGTATAATTTATTAGTGAATTAATGGTAGCTAAATATTTAAAATAAAGACTAAAGTTAACACAATTAAAAAGTTAACTATTGATATTGTTTGAAAATTATTAAAATATTATTAAATGATCAATAATATTAGTATATGATTAAAAAGTTATTAAATGATTAATAACAATAGTACATGATAAAAATGTGATTAAATAATTAATAACATTAATAAGTGATTAAAATATTATTAAATGGTTAATAATATTAATGAGTGATTACAATATTATTAAATGGTTAATAATATTAATAAGAGATTAAAATATTATCAAATGTTGAATAATATTTGTAAATGATTAAAATATTATCAAATGGTGAATAATATTTGTAAATGATTAAAATATTATTAAATGATGAATAATATTAGTAAGAGATTAAAATATTATTAAATAGTTAATAATAGTAATAAGTGATTAAAATATTATTAAATGGTTAATAATATTAATAAGTGATTAAAATATTATTAAATGGTTAATAATATTAATAAGAGATTAAAATATTATCAAATGGTGAATAATATTTATAAATGATTAAAATATTATCAAATGGTGAATAATATTTGTAAATGATTAAAATATTATTAAATGATGAATAATATTAGTAAGAGATTAAAATATTATTAAATGGTTAATAATATTAATATGTGATTAAAATATTATTAAATGGTTAATAATATTAATAAGTGATTAAAATATTATTAAATGGTAAATAATATTAATACGTGAGTAAAATATTATTAAATAATTAATAATATTTAAACATAGTTGTATATTATCAAAGATAGATAATATTTTGAAGTATTTGGTACATTATTAAATGCCCGAATCATTAAGTTATGTAAGAGAAGAAAGTTTAATCGAATTAAACCAAAGTAGATAGTCCATTTGTGACTAAATTTTAGACAACTTATTAAAAGTAAGTCGTACGAAGAACGTGTAGTGAATGCGTAAGTTGGTTAAGTGTACCCGACATGTCCAACTAGATTTGGGCTAGGGTTTTTGTCCGGAACGTAAAGTTTTATTTGTCAGACAACTAAAGAGTTAATAATTTGAAGTTAAGGTCTTAAGTTATGACTAATTAATAGTCATTGTAACTAATGATTATGTCAATTATATATATAAATTGTAGGTTGAACGAAAGACACAAAATAAGCGTAATGGTAAAAGCGAACCAGACAAGTTTTTTAGAACTTGAAATGTGTATTAATATGCTATAATGTGATTTAAATTGATAATATGAAGTTATATTGATGATGTTTGTGGTAGATGAACAACATGTGGTATGACTACATGAAAACTATGTACAAGATTGAAGCATGATTTGCTAAGTGCTAATTAATTATTGTATGTGATGCATAAGAGGTATGAAGTATGTTTAATACGGAAAACATGATGTAAGAATGAGATGCAAAGCATGTATATGGTGTGAAGCATGTAACGTGTTATGTGTAACTGTTAAACTTGCTGAGCTGTTGTGCTTACTCTTGCTTAAAACAAACATTTTCAGATAGTGCAAGTTATTCGAAGTTTTCAATAAAGATCAAGGAACAAGAAAGCATATCACTTTCACTGAAGATCTAAATGTCTGTTGTAGATATCAGTTCGAATTGGACAGGTAAATGAATGTGTAATATAAGACTTAGTTGGTATCTAATATGAGTGTTAAATACTCAAAATGATTGTAATAGAATGTCGTATCATGTATGATATTGAGACATACTAGGAATGTATAAAGATTGCGATTCTGGAATAGAAAGAGATGTTGTAAAATTATAAATAAATAATTATTTAACAATTATAATATTGTTGTAAGTTATGAACAATAAGGAAAAGGTAGTACTCGTGTTGAACCAGATCCGAGGTTCGAGGAACCCGGATTCGGGGTCGTCACAAGTTGGTATCAGAGCTGATAGGTTATAAACCTTAGGTAAGAGTACCTTAGGCTATAACCGTAATAGAAGATAAGTAAAATGGTAAATGAATAAACTCAGGTAGAGTTTAAGTAGTAAAAGATGGATTTGAAAAATTCATATATAGACAACTATCCAAATGTGGATTTAAGGAGATGTTAGAGAAATGAAAAAGGGTCATGTTGTACCTAATTTGAAGAAATGATAGAAGATATCTTATAATAAGATTTTGAGAAGCAGAAAGGAAATGCTAATAAAGTCATGAAATGATCAAGAGAGATGAACTCGTAATGAGACATATATATTAAAATATGAATTAAGAAAATTCGTATTAAGTTAAGAAAAGTTTGAAGTTTGTGGGTTTTTAATTGAGGACTCATATTAGTAGCTGAGTTGTACAATTCCTTGTATGGTCAGAGAATTTGTGCTTGGTTTTAGAACCACATTAATATAGTAGTTGAGTTGAACAGTTCTTTGTATGGGTAGGGGATTTGTTCTTGGTTTAACAACCGCTTAACTTTCTATATTGATTAGTGGCTGAGTTGACCAATTTCTTGTCTGTGTAGGAGATTGTGTTTGGTTTGACAACCACTTAGCTTCCTATAGTGATAATCGATTTAAACCTGATGTTGCGTTATTCGTTATATGTATGTTGAGAAGGTGATTACTTTCTCATGTGTATAACGGATAGGTAGAGGATATTAAGGTAGGTGCGTGTTCTTAAAACTCATACTTATGGTAAGTTTGTGACTCATAATTGTATGGTGGAACCCCTCAGCGATTGGACGATTTTGGTCTGACTAGGATAAGTTCTTTAACCTATATGATTGTGGCAAGTTCCTGAACAGTGAGTATAGGTAGAGTTAAGTAGCAAGATTAAAGTTATACTAGATATAGTTATTAAGCTGTAAAAGAATGTGGAGGAGAAATTTGAGGTATTTTGAGGTTTTAGGCTATTCCAAATCTTCTAGCTATGCTAGACTTTGAAATTCTTAAAATCATGCTAAATTCGCACTTTTGTGCTTTTAAAAATATCAAAATGTGTTTATTAATCATTAATGCATTTAGTGCAGAGATGATAAATGATAAAGTCATCAATGCAGAGTAACCTAGTGTTGGATGTATTTTTAAGCCCACTATGATATGATGTAGTATGACAAAGTCATAAAATAATTTTTAGTATTTTGAAACGCTTAAAGAAGAGTCTATGCTAATTATTTCGGCTAGACAAATTGATTTAAAAATATCAAAATGTATTTATAAAATCATCACGCGCCATTAAAGCCATGGTGTGGAGATGAAAAGGACGGAATTCTCAACGTACTGTCAAGATGTGCGGTATCAGGAAGTCATAAATTAATGACGGAATCATTAACGTACTGTCAAGATGATGCGGTATCATGAAGTCCTATAAATGAATTTTAGTTATTTTTAACTAATCTAAAATAATTTTAGTTCGTAATATACGAATAGTTTAATGACGTGAGTCTCTGTCATTTATTTTGACTAGACACTTTTGGTCAGAAATGGTTCAAGTTGTATTTTCAAACCAAATTATTCTGGTGCGGAATTTTGTAGTAAGTCTGAGGTGAACAAGTGCAAAAATAAATATATTTTGTCGGCTAAAGCAGCTATATTTTCGTCGGCATATAGCTCCGACTAGCACCTCATAACTAAGACGTTTTGCATGACGTATGGTACAATAGGCTGATCACCTAGCGTACACCCATGAAATGTTTTCAGTCTTTGTGATTGATAAACATTCTGTTTATAAGTATTTACAGGGATAAATATTGTTTATTTGAAATTCAGTTGGATGACTGATAATTCCTTTCGGATGTTCACGGTCTTTATGACCCCTCAACATAGTATGAAAGTTTTAATGAATATTTTGATTTTCAATTTATTCTTTTGTAAGATATTGATTTTTAATTTATTCTTTTGCAAGATATTCTATTGTTCTGGAATTGTAAGTTAGAGGTATGAACTTCCTAGAAAAGGGTGGTCATAGAATTTGATGAGTAAAGAGATATTCTCAGAGATGAAAATTGGTAGAAATGAGTATGACAAAATTTTGAAGACGAAATTCTTATAAGAAGGGGTGAATATAATATCCCAGATATTTACAAGAATTGTAAATAAGATTTGAAATAATTAATTAAAGATTATGTTTTAAAACTTAGAGTTGTCGAAGTGAGATGTGTAGAAAATGGGTAATTTTTTTTTTAACATAATTTATTTGTTAGAAATTAAATGTGAGAATATTTTAATGATGTATGTAGAGAATTTATTAAGGAAATAAATTCATTTGAGAAGTGAATGTGAATATATATATATATATATATATATATATATATACAGAACCGATCCTGAACATACCCCCTTTAATTGACATACCTATATAAGCCTTCCTAATAATATTTCTCTCTCCTCATTTAAACAAAAAACAGAACCCGACATATTTCTCTCTCCTCAGTTAAACAAAAAAAAGGAACTCTGTGATTACAGATCAAAAACTTCCCACGCTCATTCGCATCCTTTACAGCCTCCTTCATCCGAAGAAACTTCACAGCCTCCCTCATCCTTGCATTTTCAACGACCCACCAAGGCAGATCAGTAAGCCCTTCTCCCTCATCCTTCCTACCCGATCTGAAGCATTTCTAGTGACCCACTAAGGCAGAGATGTTGCCCTTCCTACACGAAGCCAGAGACGTCACCCCATTCGGATATAGACCCAGATTGGTAAGCCCTAATTTTTTTTTTACAGAATTTGGGGGTTCAGTGGTATATAGACGATGGTTATTTCTGTTTTTGCTTTTAAATAGAAAAATAGTTTTATCCACTGTAGATTTAATTTTCATGCAAGATTGGGTTGATATGTGTTCGACACCTGGCGTTTGGGTCTAAGAAGGTCATTTTAGGTCTCAATAGATTGATAACAATAACTGGGTCTAAAAAGGTCATTGTAGGGCAAAATAGACTCTTAATTTTTGTAAAGTAGAGCCACAAGTTATTTATTGATTGGGTTCTTAATTTACTGATTTTTGAGATAAAAATTGTTAATTTCCCCACTGTATAGTTGTTGTAATTTAACAACCCCATTATAAAGTTGTTGTAATTTAACATTGTCCTATACTAGATGTCTGCCAATGATAATTTGTGTCATGTGGGAATGTATTTTGAAATTTCACCGTCTTGCCAACATTGTTAGAGTTAGGCTAGTATTGGAAAGTAACTATTGAACATGTTGTTATTGAAGTTTCAGTTTTGGAGGATGATTAACAGGTATTATGTTATTTAATTTAAAGGGGCTGTTAAAATATTACCTTAAATCCTTGTTTTTTGGCTTAGAAAATCTCTACTTTAGGACCAGCTATATTTGCTAAACAATCCAGTTATATATACATACTACGTTTGTGCTTCTTGGGTATCTTGATTGATTGCTGCTACGTTTTGTGCTTCTTGTGTGGTCAACCCAGGGTTTGTCATATTTGTTTGATTTTGTTTTTACAACTGCAGACTGTAATATGCTTTTCCCAAGTCATGAGCACAAATTCATCAAGGAGCTCATCCCACAGTTGCAAATGTGGAATTCCTTCACCTATGAAGGTTTCATGGACCACAACAAATCCCAGGAGACGATTTGTTGGTTGGACAAATTATAAAACAATACCATGTGACCGCGCTCAAGAATTGCTCAGTCTTATCATGAAAACAATGAATTGAAGTCTGAGATAGAAGTTTTGAAAAAAAGGGTTGACGAGCTCACTGTTGTGGTGTAAACTATGAAAGAGTGAAGAAAAATGTGGTGTATTGGGTGTTTGTTTTTTCTTTCATGAAGTTGTAGTTGATTTGTAATGAAATTGTTGAATGTAATGGAGGTGGTTTTCTTGTTTGTAATGAAGTTGTAGTTTATTTGTAATGAAGTTGTACTTGATTTGTAGTATATTTTTTTCATTTTGTGTCCTGAAGTGATAAGATAAATATTGTTGTCTTAGTAGTATAGTTGTTGTATGGTTTTTGATTCTTTGGTGCCATCAACCTTCTCATGACATTTGCATGGCATCTGTACATTCAATCTTGTAGCAAGAATTCATTGTAATCTAGGATAAAACTCTTCATGACTTTTGCATAAAATAAAAAAAATTAAAAACTATCCATGCTCATCTGGCTTATAGTGGACTTGATACATAACTGAATTTCTGAAATTCTCAGTCAAATACCATATTGCAAGTCTCCATTACACAATGAAAAAATAGCATAAAATACAAGCCACTCCCATGATTATTGCAATTATGAAATTCTGAAGCATCCCAATTCACTGCAATGATTAGTGCAATTCTGAAGCCAATTCTGCAACAAAAAACTTGTAACAACTCAGTCATTTCAAGTTTTAGGGGGGTAAGTCTCTCCTATTTGTTAGCCAACTAGGGTATGTCTTGTAATTCTTGTTTGTTTTTACTTTTGCATCAAGTAACATATTGGTGCCTGTACATAAATATTCAGGGCTCCTGTTGATGATGTAAAATTTCTAGATTGGTGCCTGTACATAAACAGATTGGTGCCTACACGTTTCTTTTCTTAAATTTCTTGAAAGGGCAATTGTTGCATGCTTTATAGTACCTATATTCGTACTTGTAACAACTATTTCATAGCTTTATTTACATACTTGCCAAAATATGAAACCACAATACATATTTACCAAAATACAAAGAAGCCAAAATATCCTTCATTGAAAAATTAAATCCAAACTTGGATAAATACATACTTGCCAAAATATTCTACAAATTTGTTTGCAATACAACGAAAATCACAACCCAAGAAACTACTATTACAATCCATAATTTCTTCTCCATTAATCTTTGCTTGGCAATCTGTTTCTTTAATGTTTGGACTTGTGTTTGCAATAACAAAACATCTTCATGATTGGTTGGTTCCCAGCTTCCATTTTTTTTTTAATTTCATCCATCAATCTCTTAATTTTTTCATTGTCTCTTCCAAGTTTTTGCTTCAATTCCAATAGCACTTCCCGTGCTCTTTCTGTAAATGGTGGATCACACCATTTAAAAAATCTACAGCATACAGCTTTATCCTGCACAAATTAAGAACACATCTTTAAACCCCAAGTAGTTGAATTATCACACACTATTCTGCATTTTGGTCATTAATTCAAGGATTTGTCAGATTTTATGTGTACAACATTTGTAACTCAAGTGGGTAAAGGAAATATTCTTCTTGTGTTTGAATTTCGTTTTCAATTGGGTGTGAATCTACTATTGGGTCGATTGTATAGATAAACCCACAAAAGGGTGGCAAAATCCAAGTTTGGGGGAGCATCATTGGTTCATAGTTTTAAAGGCGCACACCAACTGTTTGCTAAAAGTCCTGAAAGACGAAAGGGTGCTTATTTGGCTCCATTTTTCTGGAATTGGTGTGGGCATTCACTTTGCATTCTAGTAGTAACTCATGGCTCCAAAACGACAACGCAGTGAGAGTTCCCGAGCCTCGTATGACACAACAAAATTTGTCAGTGAGGCTGCTTCTGATCGGTTCAATGGGGTGCTGGCCACAAAAACTATAATTCCGGAGCGAGGGATTAGTCCAGGTGTAACACAGGGAGAGCTTTTTAACATGATCAATGAGCGAGATTGGACCGCTTTCACGGCGCAACCCAAACCGGCAGTGGAATCTATAGTACGGGAATTTTACGCTAACGTGATTGAGGCTACGAATAATGTGGTGCGAGTACGCGGTAAAGAGGTATCCTTCAGTGCCACAGAAATAAACGAGTATTATAGGCTACCCACTGTGCAACAAATGGACGAGTACACCCTTTATAAACAGAACAAGCTAAACCTGGATAAGGTGATCCAACGGTTGTGTCGTCCAGGGGCAACCAGGAAGCTTAATGGGGATGAACTGGTGCTATTTTCATCGAGTCATTTAAGTCGGTTCGGGAAGGCATGGCACTTCTTTCTGTGCGCGAAGCTTATGCCCACAACTCATGTGAGTGAAATCATCAAGGATCGAGCCATTTTGTTATACTGTTTGGTGAAAGGAAAGGTTATCAATGTGGGCCAAGTAATCCATGATTCTATCGCTCATGCTATTGAAGGAGGGTCATCTGGTGGGCTGCCACATCCATCACTCATCTGCGGATTATGTAAAAGGGCTGATGTCACTTAGGATCCGAATGAACCGGTTCAGCAACCTAAGGTTCTTATTGATGTGCGCATCATTAGACAGTTAAAGCAATGGGATGGTGCCCCTGCACATCCACGAGGAGCTGGTTTCATTATAAATCATCCGACTAGGGATGAGCTGCAGTCACCAGATACCGATGAGTTGTTCGCCGCATCTCCTTCCCACGAAGCAGGGTCATCCTCAGCTGCACCATCCGCTCAGGACGAATTAACCGAAAATGAGTTCAGCATTAAGCTGCGGAGATTACAATCGCATGTGGATTTGCAGTTCCGAGACATAGCTCGACAAAATATGGCACTAGCCCAGCGCCAAGATGTCATGCACGACTTCAATGTGAATGTCGCTCAGGCATTGGCTCAGGCACTCTCTAACATGCAGCTTCCTGATATTCCTCAGCTTCCATCATTCCCACGGCCAGACGCCGATGATGAGGAGCGCCATGATGATAACTGAGCAACTACAGGGAAGTCCTCTGTATTTCATTTCATTTTTATTGCAAATTGAGGACATTTTGTTGTTTAAGTTTGGGGGCGATAAGTGCCATGTCATGCATAGTGGCGTGTCTTGCATAAATGCATATAGTTATTTGCATGTAGTTTAAATGTAGTCATCATGTAGTTATTTGCATGTAGTTTAAATGTAGTTATTTGCATGTAGTCATTTCCTTTTTATTTAAAAAAAAAATAATTTAAAACTTAAAAATTTAAATTTAAATTGCATTTTAGGTCAGTTGCATTTAATTTTTGAATTTTGTGGGTACATTCACTGCAAACCCTCACGAGACACAACTCGTCCATTTGGGGTAACCTTGTGGTTCAAAGGCTTGTTACACGTGCTAAGTGTAATCGTGGTCCCTACGAAAGTGGGTTAGTCTAGGTATTAGCATATTTAGACACGTTAGAGTAGTGAATCAAGCAATGAAGTGGTATAATCTTATGTTTGCCGATGATGATAATTTGATGAATTAGTCAGCGACTTGGGTGAATTAGATAATGAGTGTTAATCTAATTTCTAACCATTACTAGTGACTGTATTGTTTCAGACTCTTGACATTTATATGCACATATTTGGTGTGTTCAAATAGCTGAAATTTATGATAGGTTGATTGAATTAAGTGTCTGTTTCGATAAGAACAACCTCCATATGCTTACTTGTTAAAAAAAAAAAAATAAATAAATGTATATGGATAACTTGGTTAGTTTACTTTTGTGACCTTAATTACTCGAACAAGTAAGCCCGTAGGAGTGTCTCTACACTTAATGCCCTAATACCAACTAGTTTAGGAGTCATTGGTGGAAAGTTCGTTACATGGGTAGTTTTGAAAAGCCTAATAAAAGTAAACATTGCTTATGCCAAGATTAGATGCGAGATGGAGCGTAAAACGCACTCGTGATAAATAAATAAATAAAAATTTATGTGCAAGTAAGCATATGGAGGACTGATGTATATCCTTCTATTATTTTATCGTCTATGGGCATTGAAGTTAATTAACTTATCTGAATTTTGGTGAGTTTGACGCATTGAATTCACACACACACGGTATGGGTTGAAAATAATGCGATACTAGTAATGTGCTGGGAATGGACGAAATATGATTTTGAAATTTTGTCTAAATGGTAACTAAGGAATCTCTGAGGCATATGTTTATATACCCGTTAGTTCATTGTTTGGTTTGTAGGTTGTTAGTTAGTTCAAGTTTCATTTCGTTTTGTTTTTGATTTGCTTGAGGACAAGCAAAGAGCTAAGTTTGGGGGTATTTGATGAGTAGGTTTATACTTGCAAATTGAATGCTTAAGGCTTAGTGATTTGTGTTGTTTTCATTCATTTTTATGCTCTATGATTTTATTTTACTTACTTTTGGTAATTTCCCTTTGATGTGTAGGAAAAAGAGTTCAAAATGGCAAAATGGTAATTATCTCTGTCAGACGAGAGCCTAGGCGCTTGGTAGGCGCTTGACTAAAACATCCAACCAGATCAAGTGAGCGCCTAGGCGCTTGGTAGGCGCTTGGTGGGCGCTCGTCGGGAAATGTCACGAGCAAGGTATTCTTCTGTGGGACCCAAGCACGAAATTAAATGACAGACATCCTCAAGTACATGGCTAGCGGTTAAATTGAGTGGGAGGTTGAGGTAAAGGGCTAGAGAAGAAGGAGATATAGAAGGAAGAGTAACCAAAAGCAAAGGAGAGACATCTGGAACATCACAGAGAGCAGAGAATAGAGCAGAGGATTCAAGTATTCAGCAGAGGAGGAATCAACGTTGGAGTTTGAAGGACAATTCAGAGTGACGACTGAGTTCTACCTTCTCTTACCCCTCTTACTTTGATTTATCTGAATGTTGTTAAACTTGTATCATGGTTATTGAGTTAGTGATGAACTAAACTTCAGAATTAAGGTTGTAATGGAACCTATCATGTAAATTGATGATAATTCATTTCCTCTTTATGTTAATTGATTGTGTTGGAGTTAATTGACATATCTTATGCTTAATTTATAATTACTTGGCCAGTAATTAGCTTGGCAGTTTATATGAAATTGACAAATGGAATATAAACCTAGGTCTGGGTATGTTGACATATGTTCTTGCCATTCTACATGTGATAGACTGCATGATATGTATATAGGATAGACATATACCTATATACCATATGTAACCTATAATGAAATCTGATTTTAATGACTCATGTTTAATGTTAAATCTCATGGACACATAGTGATTTATTTAAATAGGTGATACTCACTTGACCATCGACAGAGGCTAGTGACTACACATGATTTTCGGGTTATTAAATCCACATGTTTGATGACATAAAGAGGGAATGAAAAGGTTCAATTGAAGTGTTAGGGAAAGTTATAACCTTAATGTTTTCCAACTTGACAACAAATCTTGGTAATTTAGGTTTCGTTAATTCAATTAATTTAACTCATTTACTTAATCAATATTCATCAACTTTGCGTAATCGTTTAACTAGGATTGAAGCACTTTATGATTAGTATTTTGGTGAATTAATAGTAGATAGTCCTTGTGGGATAAGATACCTTACTTGCTATTTTACTACAGTTAGACCACGTATACTTGTGTGTTTTACTAGGTTAGATTTAGGCAAACAATAAGCTTATTAAAACATATATTTACTACTCTAGCATGATTATGATCACCTAGAGCTCTTAATCTAGCTTCCTACCATATAAAGCACAAAGCATGACCATGGAAGCATAAAACTGAAACTTTGATACGTGTACTACCTTTGTGATCTAATGGTTGGCCTTCTCTTCCTCCCGAAGTATGTGACAAAGGCTGAGGACATCCAATAACCTTCCTTGAAACTCCTAGATCAAACTCTCAAGAACTCCCTTTGATATTTTTCTCTTTCTCACTATTTTGCTCGGTTTCTTGCTTCTCTGTTTTCTCTCTCTTAGCCTAAATGAACGGGAAGGGGAAATGAGGGAATGACTGAGGCTATACAATACTCTCTCAGCCTTAGACAAACTCTGAGGAGTTGGACCCTATAGCCTCCCTTATGCCTGACTTGTCTCTCATTTCTTTTGCAAAAATCTTATTTCTTGAGCCTTGCACTGAGCGTGCTCTGTTTCTTGGAGGTTGTCCCTAAATGAGTGGCACTCTTGCTTTTCCACCGGGTTATGTTATTACTCTTGGGCTGGGCTGCTACTTGTTTTGTTAATTAAACACTTGGTGGCCCAATTGTTACTTATATTGCAACTAAGCTTTGGTTTGCCCAAATTAAATTCCTTGTATAACTCGCTTACGCTAATCTTTCACGTTCCTTGCATCACCTATACAGTATGTGAGATCAACGGTGCACAATATCAGTCACAGTTTGACTCAATACTAAATCTTTAAAGATATTTATTTCTTCTTATCGTTCCCTTTTAAATCAATAGGGTTAATTTCATATTTTAGTCTCTCGTTGACTTGACTCAGTATTTCATATTCAACACCGTAAATCTTTTGTACAAACTATGCAGTTCTGACATTTATTAATGTCACTGCATTAATGTCTGGACCTTATTTCTGTTTAGGTCGAACATCTAATTAGTCACTAATGGACCATACCCTTGGTTTAACTTAATCACATCATTTAACTCGATGATTTATCTTAATATTACTTGCCTTGGATAATATTTTAAACTCTTATTATTAATTAGTAATAACTTATAATGTTATTTAATTGTTAAATAACACTTTAAATAATCATTACTATCATTAATTTCTTTTTAATAATAGTTTACCTTAATCATTATTATTAATCTTTTAATAATAATTTAATTGCTTGCTAGTATTATTACCCTTTAATAATATTTTAATTGACTTTTCATTATTATTAATGATTTTAATAATAATTTAATTGTTCATCAATATTATTAACCATTTAATAATATTTAAAATCCTCACCTATCATTAGTAATTACTTAATAATGATTCAACCCTTAACTATTATTATTCAATAGTTAATTACTTGTTAAACAAAATTATTAATTCTTTAAAAATATTTTAAATTAATTACATATCATTATTAATTATTGAATAATGATTTAATTCTTAACTATTATCATTTAATAGTTAATCATTAATATTATCAATATATTTTAACTACTTAATAATCTTCTTTCGATTAAGTAATAATTTATTCCATTTAATTACCATTTAATTATTATTTAATATGAATTAAATAATAATTAATTAATTAATTATCCGTACTCATTATTTAATATTAATTAAATAATAAACAATTATATTATTAACTCTAACATCCTTTGATTACTATTTAATATATTAAATAGTAAGCAATTAACCCTCTTTAATTATTATTTAATGTTAATTAAATAATGATTAATTAATTAATTATCTTTATTTATTATTTACTCTTAACTAACTAATAAATAATTAGTTTAAACACTTTTTCATAATTTAATTATTATTTAATATTAATTAAATAATAATTACTTAGTTACTTCCTTTATTTACTATTTAATACCTGATTAAATAATAAATAATTTATTTATTTTCTCCAAACATGTTGATATTATTATTAAATACTTAAAGAACATGTATAGATTATTTAAGATCGTTTGCAGAGGTTGTCCTTTATGTATGAGGATAATAGATGGGGTAATTGAGTCACTATACATATGATCTCAAAGTTGTAATAGAATGTTTAAAAATTACGATTCGGAAATAGAATAGAGTTGAAGGTTGTATTCAAACGTACCATTTGTATTCCTTTAAGGTTTAATACCTAGATTATAGTAATAATTGTATTAACTTATTGTTTATGAGTTTAATTTAATTAGTTTAAACTCAGGATTGAGGTTACTTTTAACGGACCAGATCCAGGGTTAAAGGAGTCTGAATTTGGGGTCGTTACACCAAGTTTCTCAAAGACTTAGTCACTCAAAAGAGGAGGACAAATATTCCAAAAAAGGCATTCTTAGCTGAACAAGCAAGCTCCATTATTCCATGCAAGATCTCTGTCAAATATAAGGACCTTAGATATCCAACAATCTCATGTAAGATAGGAGATCATCATATTGAGTGAGCTTTCGTAGATTTGGGGGCTAGTGTGAACTTATTGCCATATTATGTGTATGTATAGTTGCATTTAGGAAAGTTGAAGCCCACACCAATGATAATTCAACTTGCTAATAGGTCGGTGAAAATTCCTAGGGGTGTCATTAAAGATGTTCTAATCAAGGTAGATACTTTATACTTCTGTGGACTTTGTTGTCCTTGATACTAAGCCTGTTCAAAACACAAGAGGCCAAATTCTTGTGATTTTAGGGCGACCATTCCCTGCTACATCCAATGCCCTCATTAATTGTAGAAATAAAGTGATGAAAATTTCTTTTGGGAACCTCACAGCTGAGCTAAATGTTTTTGACATTAGCAAGACCTCAATCGACACTGATGATGATGATTTTAGACAAGTCCATTTGATGGATAGTCTAGTAGAGGAATCTTTCTTGCAAACTAATAAAGAGGATGCATTATAGGCTTCTTTATCCCATTTTGGTTGTGATTTTGATATTGACGAATCTATAGAGCAAGTAAATGCGCTCTTAGATTCAGTGTCTGTCATGGGTACACATGTTTTCCAACCAAAACCAATGCCTCTCAATCTCTCATTAACTTCTCGATCTCTTTCCATTGAAGAACCGCCGAAGTTAGACTTGAAGCCTTTGCCTGATAATCGGAAGTATGAATTTCTAGGTCCAACAGAGTCATTGCCAGTTATCATAGCTTATAATCTTGATGATGCTAAAAAGAAGCAATTACTTGAAGTCCTTCATGAGCATAAGGAAGGCACTGAGTGGTCTATTGTAGATTTGAAATGAATCAGCCCGTCAGTTGTCATGTATAAAATTCACTTAGAGGAGAATGCAAAACCTTCTCGTGAACCACAAAGGAGGCTGAATCCAGTGATGCATGAAGTAGTTAGGGCCGAGGTACTAAAGCTTCTTGATGCGGGCATTATTTACCCGATATCCTATAGTGAGTGGGTGAGCCTTGTACAAGTAGTTCCTAAGAAGTCAGGAATTACAATGGTAGCCAATGAGCATAATGAGTTAGTTCCATCTCGTGTTTAGACGGGCTGACATGTTTGTATTAACTACAAGAAGTTGAATTCAATGACCAGGAAGGATCATTTCCCCCTTCCTTACATTGACCAAATGCTAGAAAGATTAACCGATCATGCTTATTACTGCTTTTTGGATGGTTATTGTGACACCCCCAAATCCAAGTCACCTCATCCTCGGATATGGTGCTCACAATACTACTCATGCATCAATTCTAACTACCCATTAATAATGCGGAATAACAAAATAATATTATAATAAAACAGTTTTACATTGTTCCCAGGTTGTCTAACCTTAAATACAACACATATCGTTCAAAAAGGTTTACACTATTAAGTAAACCAAAATATCACAAATACATAATCAATACTACTCGCTCAATTTTCCCTTGCCCTTGTCCTTTGCAGTTTTCTCGGTCTGCTCTGGCGTAACTTAAATAATATATTTTATGCAAGAGTGAGCAATTTGAGTTGCTTAGCAAGTATAAGCCAATTTATGGCAGAAGAACAGAATAACGATTTAGAATAACTTTCAACAATTGTATAAAATTATGAAGGAGCTCGAAGATAATGCAACATCAGGCATAAGCTCGAATGTAAATGATTGAATATCAATAATAAGATCAAATATAAGTGATTCAATTCAAAGAATATATGGGAAGGTAATTGTTTCAGTACAAGAATTATGCTCAAATACAAATGTTTCATTATCCGAAATTTAAGTTTTGGATTTTCACAACGAGTTGTCTTGAAGGACCGTGAACACATAGAGGAATTATTAATAAACTACTGATTACCTCAAGAGTATAAGTAAACCTAAAGATTTAATTACACTATTCTGCAAGTACTTAGATGATCAATCTATTGTACCCTATGTTATGCATAACATTCAGATTTAGCGCGCAAGGTTGGTTTCCCGACATAAAAGTTACCCCTACTGAGAGGATTTGTTCAACTCAGTCTCGTTATAGAGTCCGCACCAACAAGTTGGTTTGAATTGGTTTTCAACACTATACCACCATATTTGGTCTAGCTGAATCTAAATAGCATAAACCTATAACAATAATGTAGTTCATACAAGAATGGAACTATAAGCTCAACTATTTCAATGAAAGAATGACTTTGTTTTTGAAATGCACATTAGTGCGAACTTGGTTTACATATACAATGAATAGTTTGAATAACAAACTACTCAACAGAATAAGTTTATGGTTAAAAAACTTGCTCAATATAAATTTGAGTAAGATTAAGGAACTTGCCTCATTCGTCGATTACGTTTACCTTTGATACCTCGTCGCGTAATTAGCCTACATATATAATAATATCAGCCCACAAATTAGTGATCATTATAATCTGTCACACTTTCACTATCAAACGTATCACGTCCTAATTTAAGGTACTAGTTGTTATTTAATGCGACACACATGTTGACACATACCACATTACCTTATTAATGTATTTCTCGAATTAGTTTATACAAACTAAATCTATTAACTAGAGTTTAAACTAACTTTACACAAATTCCATTTGTTTATCATTATAAACTTTTGCCCATTTTCTTTTCAATTCTAACACGTTACTAATTGTCACACTAGCATAAATACACCATTAGTATAGCATAACCACATCACACCTAACACATACCACTTTGATTACTCTCTTCATAACTATGTTCATATTATGCACATAGTATGATACATTAATGTTTTAATGTTGTTCTTAAATTAGTTTAGTATACTAATTTATTTTACACTATCTCCATGTTGAGTAATCAAAGTATTTCTTTGAAAACATGACAAATATTAGCATAATACACAACCAACTTCACTTTATGAAAACACACTTATTATTGTATTTAACATTACCCCATTTATCCTTAAATAATCATTTTTGGATATTATATATATTATCTTCAGAAATATTTTCAAAATAATGATTTGTTTCATATTAAGTCCTCACATAGCATCACAAAGTCATACATATGGACTGCACAACAGCATGAATCAGAACCAAAAACAGAATCTGGAAGCACTGTTCTAGAAAAAGAAAACAGGTTCTGCAAAATTTTGATTTTCAGTGCTACTTTTACCATTTTTAATATTTATTCCCCAACTTTATTTACTACACTACTTGTATATAATTCTAGACTATATACCAAAGTATTTATTCATGCCAAGATTTGAGTAAAAACATAACATTGGGACATTCAAACAGCAAGCTAAAGATGGCTGTTCATAACAGAATTCTGCAGATTTTTTGATTTTCGAAGCAACTTTGGTGATTTTTATCATTTATTTTACAACTTGGATTACTACCATTTTCGGATACCAACTAGACCTTACTTCCTAGTATTTTATTCCAGAAATAACTTGTTAAAAACATTACATTAAGGCATGCAAACAGTGGCATGAAATGGCCAGTTCATAACAGATTTCACACAAGACTGTTTTCAACATTATGTTTCCTAGTTCCAGAAATTTCTCCTTTTTACTTTTATTTTAGTCCATATACATTTATAAAACGATTCACACTACATGGTTTCACAAATACATAGCATGCTTCCTTAGTTTTATTTAAAACATAATGTGGTCTTCATTTTATTTAAAACATAGCAGCCCCTCATTTGGAATACATATAACAGCCATTTTATTGCACATATATAACAGCCCCTTTTTGATAAAAATAAAACAAAACAAAACAAACAGCCCTCATTTTTCATTTAAAAACTAACACGTAGCAGCCCTTAAAAACCAAGACATAGCAGTCCATATCGCAACATAACAACCATGTTATTTTAACTAAACATATAGCAATCTTTGTTGAAAACAATAATGGCATAGCAACCCCTTTTTAATTTAAAATACATACAACCATGTAATTGAGCAAATAGCAGTCATTATTTTGTTTTAAAGAGACTATGGCAGCCCATATTTGGCTTGACCACTATAGCAGCCCTTATATAAAAATAACAACATAATAGTCACTTTATTTTTCATTTGAAACATAGCAACCATCAATTTAAGGAACAACTAGCAGCCCCCTTTTTTTTCTGCACATATATCACGGCCATTTTCATTTCTTTTGAAACAAAACAGTCTCCTTTTTATAATACATAGCAACTCTCTTTTAAAAATAAAGATATAGTAGTCATTTATTTATTTATTTTAAAGTCACAACATAACAACCATTATTTTTCTTACACAAACAAAGCAGCCCCTGTTTAAATAAATAACACCTAGCAGCCGCGTACATGCTCAAATAACAGTCAAATAGCAACCATTTTAATAGACACATAACAACCCACATTCAGCTTAACAACTATAGCAGTTCCTTCTTTCCTTAAAACATAACAGCCCTGTTTTTAATCATACATCAACTAGCCACAACTTAGTAAGTTTATTCCTTTTGACATTTTTGACAAATAGTTAGCATGCATCTCTTGTTTAGCTTAGTATTTCATAACTTTAATCACATTCAAGCACGTAAATCACCCATTCATTTGTCACAATATGTAAATATATCTATGATAGGTTCATGCTCTATAATTAGTTTCCATTTAGGTTTGAAAATCATACATAGAACAACAAAACTTAGGAAATTTAGTCTCTTAGGACTTTTAGCAAACACTTGGTGGGCATCTTAGAAAGCATTCATGTTATCACACACAAATAACACATAACTCCTTCCCATTACCCTTCTTTATACCTTCTATGGATCCACCATGATCCCACACAATCAACAAATTACTCCCACAACAACCATTCACCAAGAAACAATAATTTACCCATTACATACACAACTTATGAACAAAAGTTATTAGGAGTTTTTTTTTTTAATGAAGAAATAATTCTAATACCTTAAACTTGGATTAATGCTCCTGAATTTTATCAATGGTTTGCCCAAGGAAACTGCTCAAAGCCCCCTCTTCATTTATACTGTTGGTCGGGTCTCTCTCTCTTTCTCAGAATGGTTTAAATTACTCAACAATTGATGCAATTGTTTGGTTGTGATAAAGGAGTTGGTTAAATAAAGAGTACTCCCTCCATTCCCCCCTGCTGAAAACTCCAGCTATGGAGTCTCTGAAGTACTCCTACCTGGCCCCTAGTATATCGCTTCTCAACTGCTATCTAGAGTAGTCTACTTGCCTCCATCCCTTGCCCTCTATGATGCCGAAACAGCCCCCTAAATGGCCTATGAACTCCCATCGCCGCTGCTCCTACACACCCTATCAGGTCACCTTTCAGCCCCCCATAACCTCACTTCTCTATGCACATAAAGCTCCCTGATTCCCCGCTTCTTGTCCCACAATGACAGTCACTAAAAAAAAAACGCATCACACATTTTGGGTTGCTGAGTTTGGCTAAGGAGAATGGCAAGGTTGGGCTAGTTTGTTTAATTATAATGCTCAAGTGTTTGGGCTTATAATAATGCTCCTTTGGGCTGCTCATACCTAATACATTTGTTTGGTACAATTTGAAATAATTGGATCACTTGATTTACTAACCTCAGGGGCCCAAAATTAATTGGCACACATAGCATACTTGACCCTCCTTTATTAACAAATTTGGGTCATCCTCAATTATCGTAATTGTTGAACATTATTTCCTAATGTACGTATTTAAATTGATTACCCAATTAATTTGACCTAGCTCCCGTGGCCCATATTCAAAACTAGTCAAGTATATAACATATCTGAAATCATTTACATGACATGTACACCCTTAGTTAATTAAATAACGTGGACCTTTAATTAAAATAATTATCAATTAATTTTAATTAAGCTACTCACTAAATTACATAAAATAATTTAGCCCATCAAGGCTAACATTAAAACTAATTAAATAGTTTAACATTACTTGAATATAATTAAATAAATTAATTATATTTCACTGCTTTCATTGCCATCCTTAATTTAATTTAAAATTAAATGTACATGCAATTAATTTAAATTACAGAGCTTACCTTGTGGTTCCATAATTAAATTAAAATTTACTTCTTCTTTAATCACACGTATTAAAACAAAATTATATGTTGGCTTTTCCTTTTCATTCTTAAATTAAATCCACACATATAATTATGAATATAAAAAAAAAATTATTCACAAATTTTCATTTAAAATAATAAAATATTCTCCAAAAATTTCTCGGTCATTACAATTATTCAGGCTATAACCAAATTTTAGTTGGTCCATCTGATCAAGAGAAGAGAACATTCACGTGTCATTTTGGTACATATGCCTGTCGACACGTGTCTTTCAGCCTATGCAATGCACGTGCCACTTTTCAACAGTGTAGAATTTCTATATTCTCAAACATGGTAGAGCGATTTTTAGAGGTTTTCATAGATGATTTCTCTGTGTTTGGGTCTTCTTTTGAGGAATGTTTGAAACACCTAGCTCTAGTTTTAGAGAGGTGTAAAGAGAAAAATCTAGTGCTAAATTGGGAAAATGCCATTTTATGGTACAAATGGAAATTGTACTTGGGCATATCATCTATAATGAGGGAATTGAAGTAGACAAGGCTAAAGTAAAATTAATCTCTAACCTGCCGCCCCCGTGGACGGTTAAGGAGATTCGCTCATTCTTAGGCCATGTTGGCTTTTATAGGTGTTTTATCAAGGATTTTAGCAAGATTACTAGACCTCTGTGTAATCTCGTCGCTAAAGATGCCCCATTTATCTTCGATGAATCATGCCTAAAAGCATTTGAGACGCTAAAATTCGCTCTGACCTCTATGCCCATCATTCGGTCCCTTGACTGGAGCCTTCCATTTGAGATCATGTGTGATGCCTCTGACTATGTAGTTGGGGCAATTTTAGGTCAGAGGATTGATAAAGTCCCTCATGTGATTTACTATGCTAGCCGGACTTTGAACGACTCTCAACTCCGTTACTCTACTACAGAGAATGAGTTGTTAGCAGTCGTATTCGCTTTAGATAAGTTTAGGTCCCATCTCTTAGGATCTAAAGTCATTGTCTATTCAGATCACGCCGCTTTAAAATATTTGTTTTCCAAGAAAGACGCGAAGTCGTGGCTGATTCGGTGGATCTTGTTGCTAAAAGAGTTTGATTTAGAGATTAAAGATAAGAAGGGGGTTGAAAATGTTGTAGCAGACCATCTATCTAGGCTTATAGTTGAATTCTAGAATGATTCCTTACCCATAACTGAGACATTCTTTGATGAACAGCTTATGCATGTTTCCTAGTCACTTTGGTATGTGGACATCGTTAACTATCTTTTCACACATGAAATGCCGAATCATTGGCCTAAACAGGTAAGTGCAAATTCTTGTCCGAGGTGAAGCACTTTTATTGGGATGATCCCTATCTCTTCAAGTATTGCCTTGATTAGATATTAGGAGATGTGTTTCTGAGGAGGATCAAAAGTAACTTCACTCCTTTTGCCATGATCAGTTAGTGATGTGTTCCTGTGGAGGCCATTTTAGTGGAAAGAAGACAGCTGCTAAAGTTTTGCAGTGTGGATTTTATTGGCCTTCCTTGTTTCGTGATGCACATGCCTATTGTGTTGCTTGTGAGAGATGTCAAAAGTTAGGTAGTCTCACGCAATGAAGTATGATGCCCCTTAACCCTATTTTGATAGTAGAGATCTTTGATGTGTGGGGGATAGATATTATGGTACCCTTTCCTAACTCGTTTGGCAATCTCTATATTTTGGTAACTGTTGACTATGTGTCAAAGTGGGTAGAGTCTATTGCGTACAGATCAAGTGACCACAAAGTGGTGGTTAAATTTTTGAAAGCGCATATTCTTGCACGATTCGGTACACCCCATGATATCATTTGTGATGGGGGGGGGGGGGGGTGGCACTTTTGCAATAGACCATTTAAAGATCTAATGAAGAAACACTGAGTGATTCATAAAGTGTCAATCGCGTACCATCCACAAACTAGTGGTCAAACCAAAATTTCAAATAGGGAGATTAAGCATATTTTAGAGAAGACGGTAAATTCCAACAGAAAGGATTGGTCAATCCGACTGACAGATGCTTTGTGGGTATACCGTATTGCATACAAAACTCCCATTGGAATGTCTCGCTATCGATTAATACATGGTAAAGCATGTCATCTGCCTGTTGAGGTGGAAATTAAAACTTTTTGGGCTGTTAGATAGCTGAATTTTGATGTCCACCAGGCAGGAAATCATAAAAAACTTTAAATTACTAAGCTAAAAGAGATAAGGAATGATGCTTATGACTGTGCAAAATCGTATAAAGAGAGGATGAAGAGTGTACATGATCAAAAAATTCTTAGGAAATCCTTTCACCCTGGTCAGAAAGTTTTTTTATATAATACTCGTCTGCATCTATTCCCAGGTAAATTGAACTCTAAATGGTTCGGTCCTTTCATAGTCCAACAAGTGTATCTTCATGGGGCCATTGAGATTCAGAATCCCAAAGATGGTACTTTGTTTAAAGTGAATGGCGATCGTTTAAAACCATTTTTGGAGTTAAAAAACCTAGAAGTAGAAGTTATACTTCCAGAGGATCTCGTTTATCCGGATTGAGTTTTTAAGCCCATGATTGTTGTATATTTTTGTATATTTAGATTTTTTTTTTCTTTGTTCTATTTCTAACAAATGTACAGGCTTATCTTTTTGATTGGAGCTTCATCATATCCAGGTGATATCATTCCCTTTCTTATTTACTTGTATTTTTACATTGTGGACAATGTAAGTTTTAATTTGGGGGGTCGATTTATTTGCGTTATCATTCGATACACTTCACATATGACACTTTGTTAGAATATGGGCAAATTTTCCTTTTCTTTAGAATACAATAATAATAAATTTATGCAATGGTTCTTGAGTTGATATTAAGTTTCTCTTTGTCTAGCCGATGCAATAATAATGATGCATTTGTCTTAATGCTTTACATATGCATATTTAGTTCTCCTACTATCATTATTAAGAGAAATTTTAAGATTTCTAATTCTCATTTTATTTGAGCACTTATGACAACTAATGCATGACTAGATGGATGAATGAGTATAACTTAAATTTCCCGAAAAACATAAATGCGGAACTAAGTAACCTGTGACTATTTGAGCCAATTTTCCTATTTGGGGGTTTTTACATCAACTCTGAATTTTTGAAAAGCATATTTTGTTAAGTAGTCTCATTATTCTTTGCTTTGATTGAACAATTGAAAGATACATCCATGAAATGTAATTTCTTTTGAAGGATTCTTAATATTGCTTGAACTGAAGAACTCTAGACCTTAGGAAGTGACTTAGGCCATCTTTGGTAGCTGACATATGAGCCTAATCCCTCCTTTACATATATACCGCTAGTCACCCCTTTGAGCCTTTTATATAACCTTTCTTTAGTAACTCGATATCCTTACCCTACTCCAAATTGGAGTGTAAACCATATTTATGGCTTACGTTTTTATCTAAGGATGTGTTGAGATTATTTCTATGTATGGGTAATAGTGAAAAGTGAGATTGGAATGAAAAAAATGAAAAAAGAAAGAAAAGAAAAGAAAAGTGATGAAATCTCTTTTAAAGTTCACAAAAAAGAAGAAGATAAAATGGATGAAAAAAAAAAGATGTGGAAAGGAAAGAAGAGATTGAAAAAAAGAAAAGCTCACATGAGGTTAAATTAAGCCCAAGTGTTAATTTTTAATTTTTTAATTTTTTATATCTCAACACGCTTCTTAGATCTTTGAATTCCTTATATATCCCTTCGTTTCATAACCCTTACCCTAAACCTTGCATTACAACCCTAAAAGTCCTAATGATCCTTTGGAATATAGTTTAGATGTGAGAGTAATGGAGGGGATCCATTTATTCATTTCACTTTTCTAGTGAGATTTATCCTTTCATGAGACTCTTGTTCTTTCATTTATAGCGTTTTTCATATATACATGTGAGAGGCATTTGAATTTGAATACATTTACTCTTTATAGCTTGCATGTAGTGAAAGTATTTACACCCTATTCTTGAGTGTTTCATTTGTTGAGTGTATGCCATGTGAGGAGTTGAGTCAAAATATAGTTTGGCTGGGGTTTGAAAGTTTTGTTACTTTGATATAAATGATGTTATGTTGTTGTCAATTCACATAATCACAATGAGATTGGCGAGAATGAAATATTCTTATTAATCTTGCTAGTTTGAGAACTTTGTTGTTGTATGTGTGTCATATTTGCTTTTGCGTGTGGGTGTTTTGATGTCTTTGTTGAGTTATTTGCATTGGTGAAGAAAATGGGGAATCATATTTTATAAAAGAATCATTACATTCGAATTTTGTTGGTATATTCACTGCAAACCATCACGAGACACAGCTTGTCCACTTGGGTTAACCTTGGGGTTTAAAGACTTGTTCCACATGCCAAGTGCAATCATGTTTTCCTACGAAAATGGGGTAACTTAGTTTTTAGGATGTGTCGCTTGTGCAATAAATTAATAATTCGATTTAAATTTTTGGCCAATGATAAAATTTTGATTTTGATTTAATAACTTTTGAAAAATTGAAAGGTTTTTGTTTAGTTTGAATTTTGGCTTTTTGTTAGTTATTATTTTCTTTGAGATCTGTAATTTTATGCACATATCCATTTGTTTGAGCTAGTTTTAATTTAAGGAAAATTTATGTGGTTAAATGCTTATGAAAGATATTTTTGAGCTCTATATTTTTATTTGATTATAACTTGAAGCAAAACATTAGGTTGAATATAATTATGGGGGAAATGATTAAGGTAATAATTCTAGGATTGTTAAATTGCAACGAGAAAAAAAATTTGGTTATGTGGTGGGCTGAAATGGAGCGTAAAATACACTCACTCATAAACACATGCTAAACGAGAGGGAGCGTAAAATGCCCTCGCTGATGAGATGGAGCATAAAATGCACTCATCGAGGAATAAAAAGAGAGAGAAAAATGGAATAGAGCATAAAATACACCCATTTAATTAGAAAAAAAAGCGGTTAAAAAATAATAATCCTAGTGTGCTTAAAAGATTTAAAACCTTTTGATGCTTTAATTTATATTTGTCTTTATTATCTTTGAGTGATGTGAAAAATAAGAGTATAGAGTTTTGTTGTAAAACTAACCATTTTTGATATCTTTTATGGGGCATTTAATTATGTGAATGGATCTAAGTTTTTTTCGCTTGTTTGATATATTTGGATTTCACACACACACGAAGGATCTTGATTAAAGTAAGATTAATAAATATGTTATAATTTTAGGCTTTTTCATAATTTTAAAATTTTCTTTGAGTTATCATTTAAAAATCCTTGTGGACAATTTTAAATTTCATATTGATTTGTTACTCGAGTAAGTTAGTTATTTGTTAGGGTCGTAGTTTTTATTTATTTATTTATTTATTGTTTGAGGGCAAACAAAGAGTTAAGTTTTGAGGTATTTGATAATGGAATTTTTTACCTATTTATTGAATATTTTTAGGCTTGATTATTTATAAGTTTTTAAGCATTTCAATTAATTTTAGGTAATTTATGTGTTTTTATTATTTTTATATTATTTTTTAGTTATTTTTAATTATTTATATTTGGTTTTGTAGGAAAATTAAAGCTAATGGCAATTTCGTAATTTCTGCAAGTGCCAAAAAGGTAAATAAACAACTCGGTGGCATAATTGTAATTTCAGGAAAGTAGGGCGCACCACGCGTACATAGAGGCTGAGCATGCAAACAACAGAAAGCAAACGACATCGTATGGCGTGTACGAACAAACAGGAAATTATAAGCGAGCGCGCCACGAGCGAGAAATGACTAATGACAGGGAACAACGTTTTGTGCAGGCGGCCAACAGCTTGGTAAGCTTGCGCTCAATGCGCGGGGAAGAACAAAAAAATAAAGAAAACGCGAAGGGGTTGTTTGGCTTGAGCAGAAATTGCCAAAACTAGATTATTCTTGATTTAAAGCATTATTTTGATTCCGAATTGGATTTTAACTCCACGTTTGCTTAGGATTATTATTGTAGCTTATAAATACAATGGGAGAGACTTCTTTTAGAGAGACAAAGATTTTTTTTACAGCTTTTTAGAGAGGTTGAGCAGAATTTCAGAATTTATTTTATTCTCTTCTTCAATTAATTGGTTTATTCAAGTAAGTAATTTGTTTGTTTAATTATGTATTATGCATTATTTAATTATGTTTTGAGTTCCAATTTCAAGCATGCTAGGCTAGGTTATTTTCTAGGGTTGAGGATGAGTATATTTGGTTGATTCCATTGCACATATTCATGCTAATTAACTCTACAAATTTAGTGTTTTCATTTTAAAAATAATTCTTTCTATTGAATGCCTATTTTTAATGATAAAAAAAATAAAGTTGGATTCTCATTATTATTTGTTGGATTCAGTTTATGTTTTGTTAAAAGCATATATAAATTATGTTTTGATAGGACTAGTGAGTGTTTTGACCTTATACATATGTTTGGTTATGGAAGAATTAACAATTTGATTTTACAAATTAATTGGGCTTAATTGAATTTATTTTTGGTATCTAATAGAGTCGAGAGACCAAATTAGTGCGAGATAAAAAGTAGAGTTATTTGGGCATATGAATGTTAGAAATATGATATCAAATATATGACTCCGACACCTTAGTATTTTATTATTGATTAGTTTATTCGTACTAGTATTTTATTATTTATTATTTATTTTCATTTCTTTAGTTGATAAATCATCATTCTCAATTTTTAAGCTTGATTAGGAATTAATTAGAATCAGTGAGTGAGATAAAATACGTTCCATCCATTAAGTCCCAAGGGTTCGACCTCGCACTTGTTTAAGCTATACTAGATATTCGATTCGTGCACTTGCGAGTATATAAAACATTGACAGCAGTGATATATGTAACAAAGCAGAAAATTACTTCTTTGATTGACTATTAATGTTGTATTGATAAGGATTTATCTTAAACTGGCTTTAAAAAGTCAATTTTGACACTATTTTGGAACGCATGAAGTATTACATTTTGCTCTATTTTGGAACGCATGAAGTATTACATTTTGCTCAATCTGCTGCCATTTTGAGGTCATGTTGTGTGCATGCGTGTGTATACCATTACACATTTCCCACATCTTACATTTTTATTTCCTCCGTTATATCAGTTTCAATGTATGGCCAATATGATACAAGAAATTCATCTTTACAAATTCAGTTTCATGTTAAGTTGCTCACATATCTGAGTTTGAAAAGTTATGTTTTTTAAGTGCATTGTCCAAACTTCTGGCAATAAGAGGGACGTATTAATGTCTGTGCTGAGTGCTCTGATGTGCTCTCTCAAGCCCTAACATGCTATGAGATTTTTAACAAGATCACATTGTGATCTCAGTAGTTCATTGCTCCAAAAGTTATATATGTTCCTCCCCTTCACTTGTTTTCATTCACTATATTTTTTTTTATTTTGGTTCCTTGTTATCTGTTTAGCTATATGAGGCGGTATTTTGGCTATATTATTTCCTCCACAATATGTGTTTCATCAATCACTTTCGCTAAATGATTTTTTCCCCGTCGGTATGCATGTGTGCTGATGTGCTTGGGTGCACGCTTGCAGGGGCCTTTGATTGTATTTTCCCTTGTGAATAAATATATACAATCAAAAAGGCTGATCACAAGCATCCAATGTAACTAAAAGCAGATTTGACTCCAGAACAGGTGTTTCTATAATTTTTATTCAGACAATCTATTTATTTGTTTCAATATGCAATCTGCTGCAACAGAAGGCAAATATTGAGCTTAATATAAACATCTATGCATTTCCTAATACACCCCCCTCAAGTTAAGAGCTTTGTCCGGATGTTAAGAACTGCATGGCAATTTCCCTTCTTCATCACCCCTCATCATCAAACACCTATGAGCTCTATGATATCTGAAATTTGGCCTCTGAAAATTTGCATATGCATACAATTAGCAATAAACCAGTAGAAACATTAGATATGGCAATTCCTTCAGAAAATGAAGTTCTTTTTTAACTGTTTGATTATAACCAAAAACAAAAAGTTCTTTAATCAGATGATGGCTACTAAAATCATTCAAACTGTTACCAAACAGAAATTTCCTTGTGTATATCAGTGTACCAATTATATGCAATATGCAATCATAATATTCATATTTTTTAACAAATTCTCCAAAAACATATTTAACGAAAAAAACTCAAACCTAATAAACACCAAACCTAATTGAAAAATTATGGCAAAATTGGTCCACCAAACTGTAAAATCAAGGCAAAACAAAATTAGTCCAAAAAAACCTCCTGGATTTATGCAGCTATGTATCTCCTCTCTTTTTTTCAATGAGACATCCACAGTGACAAAAGCAGGAGAAATTTTGTGAAGAGAGAGAGAGAGTGAGAGAGAAAGAAGCAGACGAAGGAGCCAAAGTAGAAGTCGCGAATGAAGACGATGGTGAAGACGAAGATGAGGTTGTCGTTCGATCGATTTCTGATTTGGGGGATAAGAGTTTGACCCTAATTCTTTTGTCGTATTTCTGATTTGGGGGAGATGAGTTTGACCTGAACTGTGTTTTTTTTATATTTAAAAATGGTTGCCAAAACAACGCCGTTTTGGAAAGTGCTGTGTAGATTTAGATGCTGCACACAGCTGTGCAGCCCCATTATTCTCATATATATATGTGTATGTGTGTGTGTGTGTGTATATATATATATATATATCATTATTAAGAAGAATTATTTATCATATATATTTTGTTTGATTACCCTAACAACTTGAATTTTGTCTCCATTAGCCTTATATAATTTTATTAGTTTCTATTCAATAGTTTAGTTCGCAAGTCTTATCATTAGTCTTCTTTCTTTGCTTTAAAAATGATAAGATAATCGCTAAATTTAGAACGGAGAAAATATGTAATGAGTAGTTAATTCACCATTATTCAGCAATTAGCATATCTTGATCAACGCGAATTATTTATCATATATATTATGTTTGATAAATCCTAACAACTTGAATTTTGTCTCCATATTAGGCCTATATAATTTTATTAGTAGCTGTTCAATAGTTAATCTTGTGCTTCTCTTATCATTAGTTTTTTTATTTGCTTTAAAACTAGTAAGATAATCTGCTGGAGCCAATTCTATTTCGTTTTTGCCAACTTGCACTTACATTTTTCTTTTCTTTCCCTCTTTATTTTTAAATTCTTCATACCAATTTTTTGGAATTATGATACTTTTAAAAAATGGGAAAAGTAACATGTGCAATTCGTTCTTTATAATAATAAAATATTAAAATATAATAAAATATAATTTTTTTTATTTTAAAATTAAAAATATATTTCAAAAACAACAATTTTTATAGATAATTTTTTACTTTTAATTTTAACCTTAAAATATTACTCTCTCTCTCTCTCTCTCTCCGTGTATTTAGTAGCACCTTGGTATAAACAACCTTAAAATATTAATCTCTCTCTCCTTGTATTTAGTAGCACCTTGGTATAAACAACCATCCATTACTACTGCTACTAAAGGTATAATATTGGAGCCATAAATTAATCCGGCTGCGCAGTGTTTCACATGCACCTGAAGCACTATAAATGACCATCCATTCAGTGTAAAGTCAGCGGTAAGGTTTCGGAGCACACCTTGTTTCAAATTTCAATTACTCCCCCGGCCATTATATTGGTAGTTTTAAAACTTTTTTTCTTTTCAAAATATAAAACGCTTTATATATATTTAAGAAAAAAAATCTAATTATTTTTTATTTTACCTTTAAAGATGAAGTAATTAAGAGAGAGGAGAATGAGGAGTAATTAATTAGTGATGGATAATAATGAAATTTCAAACCAACATTAATTACTTAACATGCATTAGTATTAATAAGACTTCTTAATATGAGTGATCATATCTTAAACGACTTATATATTGAAAAATAGGGAGTTATAAATTGGATATTTTATACTATTTTATATTTTAAAATAGAAAGACATAAAATACACTTGTCTTCATGTTCTCACTTTCGGCAATTTGATTTGGTCAAATTTTGAATTTAAATCAAATCACATACGTGACAATCCAAGTTAAATCCGAAGTTCGAATCAAATCATAACATAATAACGCCGCTATTTTAATAATATTTTCTTAGGTCATTTTAACCTAACATAGATTCACCTAAAAAGTTATGACTGAATGTACTAGTGCTAGTAACTTAATTTATTATATACAAACAATTTTTGTTTTATATGTTTTGATGTGAGACTAAGGTGTTATACTTTTGCTCTTTGATTTCACATCCAAGCCAATCTTTTTTCTTGATTTTCTCTCAGCCAGGGACGGAGCTACATTGGTAAATTGTGGGGTCAATTGACCCCATTGAAAAAAAATAATTGCTTTATAATATAGGATAATTTTTAATTTTTTTAAGTATTATATATAAATTGACCCTACTTAAATTTTATAATATTTTTACTATACAGGGTCAAAATTTAAAATTTATAACTTCGTTAATCCAATTTTAAACTCAATATATGTTCTTTCTCTATAATATTTTTAAACTAAATAATAATCTAATTTACATTATTTTTTAAAATAGTTAATGAATTAATTACTTATAAATATTGCGATTAAAAAAGTCTATTATGGGTCAATATGGTATATATATATATATATATATATATATATATATATATATATATATATAATATGTTATTAGTTATTATATTGTCATTGTAATGTGTGTGTGTGTGTGTGTGACCCAAAAGAACAAAAGTATCAAAAAATCTGCATCAAATTATTTTTAGGTTTAGAACAACTCCCTTCACTATGCTGCTAAGGTCGGAAACACGACGGCTGCCAGGATTTTGGTTGAGAAAGATCCAGAAATGCCTCAGATAGCTAATCCATATGGGAACACAGCCCTGAAGTTGGCAGCTTGGTATGCCCGAAAGGAGACGCTTTGCTATTTGCTGGAGGTGACTAAAGATGTTGTTGGAGAGGATGGGACTAGTCCTTTTAGGGGACTTGCTGGTGCTGATCTGATTACTCTTACTATAACAGCTGGTTTCTACGGTATGTTGGTTTTACTTCTGAGGTTGAGGGTGGTGATAGATATAGTATATATTTGGTTGTGTTTATAGCCTTTGTTGCGTTTGAATTATTATTTTTTTAGTCTAATAACTGTTTATTTTAATTGTATATTATTTAACTTAGCATGGTGTTTAAAATTCAAAAATAACATGTCAAAATTAAGACACTGTGTTTTGAAATTCGAATGCTACAAATATTATCGCCGCTAACGTTGCAAATTCAGTGTACAAAAACAACTCATCTATTAACAGTAGTCATATCATTTTATCATCTCATTATTGTACTTTTAAAGACTTTTTACTTGGTCTCTCTACGTCACTCTCTATGTCATTTTATCATCTCATTATGGTATTTCTTAAAAACTTTTTACCAAGTCTCTAACGTCCTTTTTTCTCTTTATTTATATACTTTTGCATTAATTATATTCCGTCAATTTCAAAGTTAAAAATACATTTTTTTTGCAAATTTTAAAACTAGAGATACAATTTTATTTTTCAACTATAAAGTGATACATGAGTTTTAAAATATTTAAAATTAATTTTTTAAAAGTCAATAAAAATTTTATAATTTGAAATAAAGAAAATATAAAATATATTTATAACATAATACTCCTGGTAATATTCCTAATTCCTAATATAACTATTAACTAATAATATATGTTAACGGTTATAGATGCAAAATTATTAATATATATAAGTAAAATATGTATTTTTTTATTTTTTAACTTTTATCATTTAAAAAAAGTCGGTTCCTCTATTATTTCTGTACTTATTCTTTCTAGAGATTGAAAAATAAAACATGTTAATATGACACTACGTGGGTCTCTATGCAGACGTGGCTTTGTATTTAGTGGAGAACTATCCAAACCTGGTGGTTGAGAAAGATAGGAACACGCAGACAGCTTTGCAAACGTTAGCTGCAAAATCAAATGCTTTTCCAAGCTCACTAGGATTTTGGCAACTTATCATTTATTCATGTTAGTCTCCTCTCTCCCTTTCTCACTCTTCCACTTTTTTCCCTCTAAAATTATTAAGGGTAGGAATTTCTAGTAAAGGATAAGATCATTTTGTCACTAGTCGTGCTGCATATTGTTAACGTTTCAATATGTTCAACCACCAGCTTGTAAATGAATCTACACAATGAACATTATCATAAAGTATTTGATGATTTAGGCCCCCAAGTAACTTACTCCTTCTTGATTTGTATAACTTTTGCTAAAGATACAATTTGTATTATAATTTTACAAATTTTCTCGCCTGGTGGGGAGGTTTATTTTTATTTTTAATGCTTTATTTTGATGATTGACTTGTTTATCTATTTGATTCTATTATTATTATGATGTTTGATTGCAAACTATCACTTATGCTCCTCACCTCCTTAGCCTTGCTCGATAAATAGAAGAAGTAAGGCTAAAGGGTCAGGTAAGTGATGCATTGGATCAAAATAGAAGTGAAAAACAATAATATGAAATAGAATCATTACTTTTACTAATTCTCGAAGAGAACATATATTGGTTGAAGTAGCCTCAAAATATTCTAAGTGTAGAAAGTCTAATATCAAGATTGATTACTGGTAGTACCGCCAAAGCCAAACAATGAGCTGTGTTTTAGGTATAGGCTTTCCATCCAATGTTTGAAGCTTGTAAGTGCTTGACTTTGAGACTTCAATAACCATGTAAGGTCCTTCCCATTTAGACTTCATCAGTTTTCTTAAGTCTTAAAGCTTTGATACTTCGGCTTGCTGAAGGACTAGGTTACCTACCTAGAAAGTTATGTTCTTCACTTTCTTGTTGAAGTGCCGAGCTGCTCACTGCTGGTAGGCAACAAGTCTAAGCATTGTAATAGAATGACTGTAATGACCCAGAAATTCATAAGACTGATGATTATGGTCTTAGGTAATTAAGGTGAGTAAGGCTACGCTAAACCTTGGATGAGGATGTGACGCCCCCAAATCCGGGTTCTAATACCCCGAACATATGCTCACGAAATACTTACATCATACCACCTGTTTAAACAACATAAACTATCTAATGCGGAAATTAAACATATGTTGTTCAATAAATCAAGGTTTACTAAGTCTCAGAATCTCAACCTTAAAATATTACAACAAACAACCAAAAAGATACACGAGTCTATTTGTTTAACCATAACATCAACCCAAAACAGGAAACTAGCTTAGATATCTCATCATGCCTTAGCCTTTCCCTTGCCATTATCCTTTCCTGAACCTTCAGGTTTAACTGCAATTATTTTCATGATATAGCAAGAGTGAGCAACTATTTTGCTCAGCAAGTTTAAATACAAGAAAGATATATCATGATTGAAAAGAAATAGGCTTTCGGATTTTCAACAATATATAATAATTGAGAAAGAACGATAAATAATTGAATAACTAAATCAATAACGTTGAGGGGCCAACAATGACCATGAACAAATACTTTGGTAATCAAGGTGATCAGTCTTTCATACCCGATGAACATATGCAATTTGCATTAAGTGTGATTAACAAGAAATATTATTGAAGTGGAATAATAGACAATAATTAAACCACAAGTATACTTGAAAATGATAATTCAAGCCAAAGTTAGGAACTTACTCAAATAAATGAGTTTAAGGTTAAAGAACTTGCAGTCAAAATATTTGCACAGAATAATAAAGTGTGCACAAGTGAAGGAAACTTGCTCAATAAAATAATATATTCTGCTCGAATATAAATTGATTAGGGTTTAGGGAACTTGCTTGATAGTCGATCTACAGCTAACTAGCTTTAAATAACTCTCTTTGAATGACCTAATATTAACAACATTGGTCTATCAATTAGCACTACGTAAAATTGTACAATTATGCGCTCAATTATGCTATTTATCTAGCAAATAAAAGTTACATAACAAATAATTTAATATACTTTCATTAACCTATAAAACAATTAATTAATCTTAGGTTAATAATTTGATTAATTTATATCACTTTTCTCAAGTGTTAAACACTTATTAAACTATTAAACAATTTATTATAATTGTTTAAACAAATGAGTTAAAAGACATTTTCTTTATTTCATTAAATCTAATTTCATTTAATTACTATTTAACATTAATTAAATAGTAAGCAATTAACTACCTTTAGTTATTATTTAATAATAAATAATAACTTACTAGATTTATTTATTATTTAAAGTTAATCAAATAATAAATAATTATATTATATTATAAATAATCAAATATCCTTAGTTATGATTTAATAATAAATAATAACTAACTGGATTTATTTATTATTTAAAGTTAATCAAATAATAAATAATTAAATAATCAATCTTAGTTGTCTTTAATTATTATTTAATAGTAATTAAATAATAATGAATTAATTTATCATCCTTGTTTATTATTTAATATTAATTAAATAATAAATAATTAATTTAATCATAAATTTCAAAAATATAATATTAAACTAACTAGATTAATATTTAAAACATTTAAAAATTAATCCTAAATATTTGTTATATTTGAAAAATATAATATTAAACTAACTAGATTAATATTTAAAACATTTAAATATTAATCCTAAATATTTATTATATTCTCCAAACACTATCAACATTTATCTTATATTAATATAAGATTTTCCACCAATTTTCATAATTTTCAAACATTCATAGAATTTTCTATAAATTTCCACTATTTTTAAATAACCATAAAAATATAATAAATGTGACGACCCCGAATCCGGGTCCCCCGAACCTCGAACTCGGTTCAACACGAGTACAACCTTTTCTTTACTGTGCATGAATTACAACAATATTATAATTGCTAAATAATCATTTATTTACAATTTTACAACATCTCTTTCTATTCCAAAATCGAAATCTTTATACATTCCTAGTATGTCTCAATATCATACATGATACGACATTCTATTACAATCAATTTGAGTATTTAATACTCATATAACATACCAACTAAATCTTATGCTACACAATCATTTACCTGTCCAATTCGGACTGATATCTACAATAGATATTTAGATCTTCAATGGAAGTAATATGTTTTCCTGTTCCTTGTTCTTTATCGAGAACTTCAAGTGACTAGCCTTATCTGAAAATGTTGGTTTAGGCAAGAGTGAGCACGACGGCTCAGCAAGTCTAACAGTTACACATAACACATTACATGCTTCACATAAAAATCTGCAATTTATACTAACATCATGTTTTTCATGCATTTCACTTTATGACCTATTGCTCATGCATATCATGCATCGCATTTAATCTATGAATTATGTCTAACCTCTATCATGACATATAGTTCAATGCAGAACAATTGTCTTAAATCAACTATCGCATATCAACAGTTCAAATCAACTTATTGCACAAAGGCACATTAAAACATCTTTGCACATAACCATGTATGAGCACATCTCAGTTTAATAACAAACTTATAATTCATGCACATAATACAACACGTTCTGAAAAACTTGTCTGATTTGCTTCTACCAGTTACGCTTATTTGCGTCTCTCGTTCAACCTACAATTTATATAGGAAAATTGAAATAATCATTAGATATAATGACTATTACTTAGTCTTAACTTAAGACCTTAACTTCAAAGTATTAACTCTTTAGTTGTCCGACAAATGAACCTATACGTTCCGGATAAAAACCCTAGCCCAAATCTAGTTGGACATGTCGGGTACACTTAACCAACTTACGCATTCACTACACATGCTTCGTATGACCCACTTTTAATAAGTTGTCTAAATTAGTCACAAATGGACTATTTACATTGGTTTAATTCAATTAAACTTTCTTCTTTTACATAACTAAATGATTCGGACATTTAATAATGTACCAAATATCTCAAAATATTATCTACCTTTGATAATATACAACTACCTTCAAATATTATTAACCATTTAATAATATTTTAATCACTTATTAATATTATTAACCATTTAATAATATTTTAATCTCTCATTAATATTATTAACCATTTAATAATATTTTAATCTCTCATTAATATTATTAACCATTTAATAATATTTTAATCTCTTATTAATATTATTAACCATTTAATAATATTTTAATCACTTCTTAATATTATTAATCATTTAATAATATTTTAATCACTTATTAATATTATTAACCATTTAATAATATTTTAATCACTTATTAATATTATTAACCATTTAATAATATTTTAATCACATAATAATATTATTAATCATTTAATAATATTTTAATCTCTTATTAATATTATTAACCATTTAATAATATTTTAATCACTTCTTAATATTATTAATCGTTTAATAATATTTTAATCACTTCTTAATATTATTAACCATTTAATAATATTTTAATCACATATTAATATTATTAATCATTTAATAATATTTTAATCTCTTATTAATATTATTAACCGTTTAATAATATTTTAATCACTTCTTAATATTATTAACCGTTTAATAATATTTTAATCACTTCTTAATATTATTAACCCTTTAATAATATTTTAATCACTTATTAATATTACTAACCATTTAATAATATTTTAATCACTTCTTAATATTATTAACCATTTAATAATATTTTAATCATTTATTAATGTCATTAATTATTTAATAGCCTTTTTAATCTTATACTAATGTTATTAATCATTTCATAACATTTTAGTTACTTACATATTTAATCCTTTAACCATATTTTAATACTCTTTAAACCATACAAATAGTTAACTTTTTAATAATGTTAACCTTAGTCTTTATTTTATACATTTAACTATCAATGAGTCACTAATAAACTTTATATATATTGGTTTAATATTCAAACACATTTATTTTATAAGTTTATCTTAGGTTTTAAGTCTCTAACGGCGTTTCGTTTAGACTTTTCATTAACCGACAAGTTAAACCGGAGTTTCGACTTGATAAAACTTTAAAATATCAAATTTTGGAATTTTTTTTCACTGTACCAGCGCTGGCAGCGCTGGTCATAGTGTTATTTGAGAGCTGCCAGCGCTCAAAACAGAATGTCCGAGCGCTGGCGGTGCTCATTTTGGCTGTCCGGACCTCCTTTACTCAAACTGCCATAACTTTTTCATACGGAACTATTTTTGAGTGATTCTTGAGTCTAAATTGTGTAGAATTTCAAGATCTACAACTTCTCTTTAGATCACAAATCCAAATTCCAAACGGAACTAGACTGAAAATGGCTCACAATGCAACCTAGGGTTTTAAAATCAACATCCTTTGCGATAAAAGCCATAACTTCTTTGTTTTTTCATCTTTTTGTGAGATTCAAGTTGTGTTGGCTTTATAACTCACTCATAAAACTTTATAGCCATATAAATCAAGTATTTAACTTGTACATTTCTAAATGACACAAAATATAGCACATAGCTACATAGGGTTTTACCGATAAAGTTTTATATAGTGTTTTCTTCAATTTATATGTACACCACCCATACCAAATCATGTTATAAACCCATCAAACTATGAATATACATATATTACATAGCTAAAGACTTCTAGTTTGACTGTTTAAAACATATATAGACTACAAAAATGAATTTAGGAAAGTTAAGAGTACTTTTTAACCTCTTAGACATGGATGCTCTTCTTCCTCTTGATATGAATTTGCCAAGGACTCCTCCTTGACTATTCTCTAGCATTTTTCCTTGGTGGATCTTCAATCTCACTAAGTTTACTTCATTTTCTCTCAAAGAACTCTCTATTTTCTCTCTAGAATTTCTAGACAAATGGCTAACCAACACAAACCATTGGTGCACCACTCTATATATAGCACTCCCTTAATCCTCATCAACATCCACTAATTAACTAGTATTGGTCAAATTAGAGGTTAATTGGGATTACTATTTGATGGATTGATTGGTTGATTGACATGGTGAATGACTATGGTGGTTGAACCACCAACACCAAGTGTGTGATTTAAGCAACATGGATCAACAAGCCACCCCCATGTGGGCATCCATAAATCTCAGCAAAAATAGCCTTTTTATTCTCCATTTTTACTTTATTTTTTCTTCATTTAATATACATATATACATCTATATATATATACACACATATGATCAATTGTTGACCAATTTTGACTACCATTTGGGCTCCACATTGGATTCTAGGATTTAATATATTGGGCTCATCAATTTAATTAGTTTGGGCTCAATTTATTTATTACATTGGGCTAACATAAAATACCTTATGTTATATTTAATTAAAACAAGCATTGAGCTTGATTAATTATAACTTGAATCAAGGTTTAATTAATTACATGGACTACTAGGTTAATTTATTTAACTTAGTTTAATACATCAATTTGACTTATAATATAATCCAATTAGACTTACCTTTAATTATTCTACCACATTGGGTTACATAATTAACTCATCCATAGTTAATACTCAACACTACCTTTTTTTCCTCTAGCAATTAACCAATGTTTGGTTAATGCTCTCTCATGTCTACCAACTGGGGTTATTCAATTAACCCTATACTAGTTAATTCTCTACACTCAATCAATACTTGAAATTTCCCAACATATTGACCAACATTTGACTTTTAAATTTGGACTCAATATTTGGGCTACTAGTTTATTTTGCATTGGGCTCCCTTATTTAATTATTTGGGCTACCCAACACATCTCACACATCTTTATAACTTGGGCTAGGTAATTAATTTAATTGGACTTATATTAATTACCTATTGGACTATTAATCAACATAACATTTGGGTTTATTATTTAATTACCCACTTCATACCAATATTTTCATATTGGGCTAACATCTATAATCCTTTTGGGCTAGTCCACTAGTAGTAATTAAATTACTTGGACTCTATACCACAACTTAATAATTAAGTTAATTACTTAATCAATTAACTTCTTAATATTATCGTTCTAGACAAACTTTCTAGTTTTTATATAACTTTAATTCATAACTAATATAATTAACATAATTAATTATATTTCATGACTTTCCTTCTTACTTCATATTTAAACTAATTAATTTATTAGTTTTATTGAGTATTAATTTACTCCTTTTCTTGTTTGGCTAACAAACACAACACTAGGAATATATAACTATGTATATATATCCTTATAACCGTCTTCACTTCTCAAATGAATTTATTTCCTTAATAAATTTTCTATATGCATCATAAAATATTTCCACATTTAATTTCTAACAAATACATTATGTTAAAAAAAATGTTTACCTATTTTCTACACATCTTACTTCTAACATTTTAGGTTTTAAACCTTAACCTTTAATAAAATCAATTAAGATATTATTTAAAATCTTGAAAATATCTGGGATATTACAATAAATATCTAAGCTCTCCAATAATTCACCAAACATTTCCAGTAATTCAGAAATAATATCATAACACTACTGTAAAATAATTGTCAGAAAATAAATAATTTTTCTGTAATTAAATTATAATTTTAAATGTGCTGAAACTTCCAAAAATCATAATAATTAGCCATTTTATCCGAAAATTACGAATCTTATGTCCATTCCACACGAAATTTAATTATCTACAATTTTGTAGAAGGATTTATTTCCAGATTCTGCCTATAACATAGAAAAATGGGATCTGCCAGAAAGTTACCCGGAAAATATTTTCCGGTCATCTTCTCCGGCTGAAAAAGCAGGTTTTCCGGCAAGTTTTCATGGTGTTTCTTGCCCAGATCTTCTCTATTACATCTCACGGTGTCATTCATATGATTAAAATTTATAAACACATCATATAACACCATATTGTAGTTAACACTAAATCTCTTAATCCCCATTTCACAGCAACAACCCAACACAATCAAGAATAACCATGAACAACATCAATCAATAACAATAAGGTTTTCTTAAAGTTTTAAGAAGGAACGTAGTATACCTTTCATAGCCTATTAAGTGAGGAGGGTTTGATTGCATGACCCAAACCATTTATGGCAGCAGCAGCCCGCAACACCCCAGCAGCACACACCACCACAGTAGCAGGAAGACCAGCCCGCAGCACCATGCCACAGCAGCAGGACACACCAGCACCGCGCCTAGGCGCTGGAAAACTGGGAGAAGAGGACGCTTAGGCGTCTTGCTTGATCGGTGCTTACGCGCCCGGAATTTCGAGGAACTCAGCGCTTAGGCGCCATGCTACACACACCAAAAATTTTCCAGAAATTTTGTTTTCAAGCTCCGATAAATCGATCCTTCATGGAATCGTTCCTTCTAACACCCAAATCATTAACCCATATATATGGATTTAACACCCATAACTTGACAAATAAAATTCCTATTTTTAACAAATATGATAACCCAGCCATGGAAACGCAGAGAATACGCAAAGATAAGAAAAGAAAAGGATTTCGGTGTACCCTTCTCAAAAGCACGTTGCTTAATCAATGATGTTTAACCGGCTTGATGATCTCCCTTCCTTGCTCTGCCTTCTCCATTACACAACACTGCTTTCTCTCTTTATGCCTCACTGCTCCGATCATTTTAATGGCTCAGTTGATGAAAGAGAAGATTAAGAGAAATGAAGGAGAGGGAGATTGAGTTTAAAGAACTTCCCATCTCTTTCTTTGCAGTCTAAAATTAAATTCATTCGACTCTTAATAAGCTACAAGTTGCGTCCCACGGCTCGAGGAAAAGCAGAGGACAAGTATATATTAATATACACTGACTTCACATTTAATTTCCCAGTACACCCATTTAATATAAAATCATTGTGACTACCAATTTAGATCCACTTTAATTAATTATGTGTCCAAATTTAAAGTCCACGAGGATTGAATTTATTTTAATAAATCAATTTGATAAATTCAAATTATTAATTTCCTAGTGGAAATATAAATTATTAATATCCCACTATTAATAACTTTCCAAATGGAAATAAATATAACATTATTAATATTTACGAAATCTCATAAATTAATAATCACATTAATTTACACCTCAAATTTAACTCGCTAGCTATTTAATTAAATAATCACATAGCTCATTTACTCTATCAACTTTGATATTGGACCACCTAGGTTGGTCCATTAATTTAATCCACTCATTAATTGAACATTCCTTTAACACCTTTTTTTAAAAAGGATCACTATTTTAAAATAATTAATATTCACTTAATTAATTATTTCACACCACTCATTTAATTTATCCAATCAATATTTCATAAATAAATTATCTCTTTCTCTCCATAAATTGTTTCATACCATTCTATTTAAAATATTAAATATACTAATTTAATATCTTTAACCGTAAATTAAATATTATTTTAATTTACCCATTTTAATCATCCAATATTTATTTAATAAATATTGTTCCCTTATTCCATATTTTCATTTCACATCCACTTAGTATAATATTAAATACATTAACAATTAATCACAATTCAAATTATGAATTTAATTTACACATTTGGTTCCAATTACACATTTTATGTATTGAACCATTCATAATATTTAATTCACCTCAATTTGATATAATATTAAATATTATACCCTTATTTATGTTACATTTTTAATCAGTGTAACATAATTCTCAACATTAACTAAATAAAAGAAAATAACTTTCTTTATTAAATTAATTAAAGTTAACATATTCATCCACTAATAAAGATTAATGAATTACTTTCCTCATTTCATATTTAATTTATTTCTGTTTGGCATAATATAATATATATTCATAAATTCACTATTTTATTTAAGTGAATTAATTACACGTTTATGAAATTTAATTCATAAAGACTCTATTGCCATTCAAGGTGTACAAATTATATTAATTTATATTATAATCTTAACTCAATACCACTTAACTAATTAATAGTTTTAATTAACTATTAAATTTCTTTTTAAAATACCTGTATATATTTCACATTTAAATATATACATATTTTATCCACCACACATATCACATAATTCAAAATAAATATATATTTTATTCATTTGACCCGTTTCGTATTATAATAAGAATTTTATATATTAAATTCTTATAAAATATAATCAAAATTTCGGGTTGTCACATTCTTTCCTCCTTATAAAGATTCCGTCCTCGGAATCGTAATTACAAAACACACCCATAACCGGTTTATATATATATAACCTCATAAATACTCGGGTTATCACAGAGGAAGTAGTGGATAGTCGATTTGAGAAAATTTTAAGCTTTTGAGAATTCAAGCGGGAATTTGAGGTTTAGATATAAAACTAACCCTGGTAAAGTGATAGACGATCACTGGAAAGAAATTAAAGTCCTGTTACGAAGGGGCTAGGATAGTGTTGTAAAATAATGCCTATGTTAAGAAAATCGATGAGATTGTTCGGAGAGGCAGATGTTGTAAGGGTTTGGAAGTGAACCAAACTCTAACCAAGTGGTGGTAGTGATAATTCCGAGGATGAACTCATCTTTTGGGTAAGTCAAAAATTTAATTTGAGGAATAAATGAATGCGTAGGGATGACTAAACATTTAACCTAATGCGAATATTAGGGTTAAAAGATAATATTTTAATATATATATATATATATGATATTATTAACAGTAATTATCATTCTGTGGGATTAAATTAAATCATTATATGATGGCTTGGTGTTGTTTAATTATATGTTGAGATAATTAAAGGAATTTAAGGAAGGTTCAATTAATGGATTTAGTAAATTAATGGACCAATCTAGGGTGTGCAATACCAAAGTTTGATAGGGTTATTGAGCTATGTGATTATTTGATTAAATAGCTAGCAAGTTAAATTTGAGGTGTAAATTAATTATTGTGGTTATTAATTAATAAGAATGCGTAAACATTAATAATGTTATATTTATTTCCATTCGGAAAGTTGTTAATAGTGGATTATTAATATTTTATAATTCCACTAGGAAATTAATAATTTGGATTTGTAAAATTGATTTATTAAACAAGACCAATTTAATTTAATTGTTAGTGGAATTGTAAATTGGTCATGAGATAATTTAATTGGCACAACATTTGTGAAATTGGCAAACCATTTAGGAGGTCCAATGACTTATTTATTTGAGCCCAAATGAATTTAATTAGTGGCCCAAATGATGACCCATAATATGTATATAGGTTTATATATACATATATGTATAAGTAAACAAGTAGGTAATTAAAATTAAAGGAAAATTGGTTGGGAAAAGTGGGCATTGCCGGCAGCTTTAAGGGCTTGGGAGGGCTGAATTTGTGGCCTCCCATGTAAGCTAGGAATGGTTGGGAAAAGCAAGGAAAACTAGCTCCAAGCTCTAGGCCTATTTCATTAATGGGTGATGTGTGTATACTTACATCAAATGTAAGTATACCTATCATCTAATAACAAATAATACACTCTCATTCTCTCACATTTGCTATCATCTTATTCTATCATCCATTCATTTCTTCTAAGTTGCTTGAGAGAAAGTTTGAGAGCAAAAGAGAGAAATGTTACAGAGAAAATGAGAAGAACACTTGGTGTTCTTGAGTTACTACAAAAATAAAATACCAAGTGAGGCTTGGAGGAGGAGTGCACGAAAACTAAGAGGGTCTGGGATATCTTCAAGCTTCATCTTATTCTTTGGAAGGAAGAGAAAAATAGCACACAAGCCCAAGAGGTATAAAAGTTCATAAAAACCCTAGTTTGTGCTTTCATTTGTATTTTAAGTGATTTTCCATTGTGAAAAATCATTTGTCAAAACTCTAAATGTTTATATCCATGCTAGATTAGTAAATCTATGGTTCAATGGGTTTAACATGTGTATTTATGGGTATCTATTATGAAAAGTTTAGCAAAAAGCTTGAAAACGATTTATACCGACGGAACCCTAATCGAACGTATGATTCGAGGCTATACATTTTGAAACCTACAAGTCGTATGTGTGATTTACTTTGTCATATGTTAGATATGTAAGTGAAAAGTAAAATCTAGTTGAAATCATGTCAAAAGGTTTTGAAATGAGTAAGTTATGATTTTTGGAATCAAAGGAATTCATTTTTCAAAACTTTAAACACAACAATCCACTTTAAGCCCATTTTTCGTGACCAAAACATGTCCAAAAATATGTTTCAATGATAGACTCTTGTAGTTCACGAAGTTACGAATCCATCGATACCAATTTGAGGTCATTTGGACTTGTAGATTTCATTTTATTCAAGTTTTAATCAAAGAGACAACATTGAAAAAATCTGAAAATTTCGCCAAAAAATGTTTCTGTTTTGAAAGTCGGGGCTTTCAAATCAGTGTAATTTTGAAAGCCGGGGCATTGATAGCAGATTTTTGAAAATGTTATTTTTCGATCCAAGTCTGGGTCATTCGAGTCGAATCGGTTCGGGTCATTTAAGTCCAAAATGGGTCAAAATGTTTTAAAATTAATATAATTAATTTGGGACCCAAGTTTAATAATTATTTATTATTTACATAATAAATAATAAAAAAGGTAAATAAAAGTCATTATTATGATAATTAGTTAATTAATTATTATTTAAATAATAATTAAATGAAGTTAAAGTTAATATAATAATTATTTAGAATTTAATTAATATTAAATAATGAATAAGGATAATTAGTTAATTAATTATTATTTAAATGATATTAAATAATAATAAAAGAAAGTTAAAGTTAATATAATAATTATTTATAATTTAATTAATATTAAATAATGAATAAGGATTATTAGTTAATTAATTATTATTTAAATGATATTAAATAATAATTAAAGGAAGTTAAAGTTAATATAATAATTATTTATTATTTAATTAATATTAAATAATGAATAAGGATAATTAGTTAATTAATTATTATTTAAATGATATTAAATAATAATTAAAGGGAGATAAAGTTAATATAATAATTATTTATTATTTAATTAATATTAAATAATGAATAAGGATAATTAGTTAATTAATTATTATTTAAATGATATTAAATAATAAGGAAGATAAAGTCAATAAGGTAATTATTTATTATTTAATAAATAAGGATGATTTAATTATTTTATTATTATTTAAAGGATATTAAATAATAATTAAAGGGAGATGAAGTGAATAAAGTGGTCATTTGTTATTTAATTAATATTAAATAATAAATGGGATTAATTAATTAATTAATTAATTATTATTTAAGTGATATTAAATAATAATTAAAGGGAAATGAGGATAATTAATTAATTAATTAATTATTATGATATTAAATAATAATTAAAGTGAATTAAGCTTAATAAGATAATTGTTATGTAATGCTAAATAACAAGTAAAGTTAATCGAGTTGATTATTTATTTAATTAATAATAAATAAATAATGTGAGGGAATTAAGGAAATAATTGTTTATGAGAAGATAAATAAACAAGTAAAGTTAAGTGAGTTAATTATTTATTTAATTAATATTAAATAAATAATGTGAAGAAATTAAAGGAATAAGGAGGTGATTAAACAATGTACATCTAATTGTTTAAACCTTTAAATATTATAAAATGAGTAATTTATTATTATATATTTAATGATAAAAGCAAGTGATAAAATATTATTAAAAGATTAATAATATTGGTAATTGGATGAATATTATTAAGGGCTTAATAATATTAGTAACCAATCAAGGTGTTGTTTAGTACTTGAGTATCGTTGGTAATTTAGTGATATATTATTAATGTATAATAATACTGATCGGTAATTAAAATATTATCCAAGGAGAATAATATTGTCTTATAAATTATGATTTAATAAATAGGGAATTCTGTGTTGTAAGGTCAATTCTTTTGTGAATGATAGCTGAGTCCCTATGCACTTTACTAATTGCCAGATAAGCAAATTAGTTCTTTTAGATGCAGTATTTCGATTTGTTGAGCGTTAGTGATGGAACACAGATTTCAGACTGGTAGCATAAGTCAATGTTCATATTAGGTAAGTTTGTCAGTATTATGTTCTATACTTGCAAATGTGTTGCTATATGCATAAACTATTATGTGTGCACTTGTTTATGTGCTAACTGATTCTAAATGTGCATGTGTACAGTCATATGTTATTAATAGCTGATATATGAATGCTATGAGTTGAGATGTGTTATATGAGTTATATAACTTGGAAACATTAACATGCATGGTAAGCATTTGTTAATTATATAAATGCAAAGCATGATAAACATGATGCCTACATAAATGCAAAGCATGGAGCATAAAGCATAAATTAAATGTGACCTACGTGTTAGATGTTAGCTGTTAAACTTGCTGAGCCGTCATGCTCACTCTTGCTATAATAAACATTTTCAGCGAGGAGCGAGAAATTTGAAGATCGCGGTAATCGCGACAAAGATGTGTTGAAGATTAGTTATAATTTTAGACGTTATTAGAACTGTTTAAAGATAACGTTGTACCCTGTTGGGAGTAATTACCATTCGGTATCATCCCTGTTTTAAAGCCTTGTAATAATAGTGAAAGGCGGTTTTATATCAAGACGAGTGTTAATGTTTTGTAAACTCGTGTAATTAAAATTGATTAGGTTGCGAGTTTTTATTTTCTCATAATGGTTGTAATACACTTGGTCATCAAATATAAATGATCTGAGTTGTAGTATTTATGTAAAGATTGCGATTCTGAGGCAGAGTTAAGTAAATGTTATAAAAATTTAAATTTACTGAGTTTTTCAACAACATGTCTTTATTTAAATGTTGTGGAGTTTATTTGTTGATGAGCGGGAGTCACAGTTGGTGTCAAGTGATTTTTCCCGGGGCGTCATAACGACTCTCTTCAAGAAAGTCCAAGTAGGGCCAAAGGCTTTCATCATTAAGGAGTTCATCAAAATTTTAAACTATGGCTGAAGAGATCCCAAGTTCAATAGAGATTAGGGATTCAGTATCATATGTAAGATTGAAAGTTGTTTTGCTAGTAGTTGTCCATGGGGTGGTCCAACGGGCCCATAAGACATGTAAAAGCTCTTCGAACCACTTTCCTGCAGTATCTTCCAATTTGCGTTTGATTTTATTGAAAAGGATTCGGTTAGTGACTTTAACCTGCCCATTAGCTTGAGGATGAGCTACTGAGGTTCGATGGTGCTAGATGTGTAATTCTTCTAGAAACCCTTTGAACTTGTGTCCAATGACCTGGAGTTCATTGTCTGAGACCATGACCATGGGGATGCTAACGTGGTATACCACTTATTCTTTGAAGAATTAAAGGCATATCTCTTTGGTAATGCGGGCCAGTGATTTGGCTTCTACCCACTTGGTTAGGTAGTTAATTGACATAATCACTAACATCAATTGTCCTTTTTCTTATAAGAGTGGTCCTAACAAGTTGATTCCCTATACAGTGAAGACGATCAACGATAAAGATTGAATGAGCTCTTTGGGAAGTTGGTGTGTGACTAGCGCAAAAGAGCTAGCACTTGGGGCATCTTTTGATGAAGTCCTTGGCATTTTGATTCATGGTGGACCAATAATAATCATGCCAAAGGATCTTGTGTGCGAGTGCTTTTTCCTCTACATGGTCTTACAAATGTCTTTGTGCACCTGTTAAATGGCATAGCATCCCTAAAGCCAACACATAGGAGGAAGGTGAAGAGTAGTAAAACCTCCTATAAAGCTGATCGTTGCCAATATAATATTTGGTTACTTTATGCTTTAGCTTCCGAGCTTGAATCTTATTTTCGAGAAGGACATCACTTTTCAGGAAGTTGATGATATTAGTCATCCATGAGACTTCCTTCTCAATCGCATAACTTTTTGAGTCATAATGCTAGTCTCTTCAAGAATTTCCATGTAGATAGAGTCTTCAAAGGTTCTCTAATCAGTTGTTCCCGATATGAATAGGGCATTGAACATGGTATTTTTGGATTTGACCATACCTATTAGCTGGTACTTGGAAAAATAAGTCAATAAGGAATGGACAAGTTGAAGGTAGGTAGGCTTGTAGATGCGCCTTGCAGGCTTCATATATATTTTCCTAAGATATGTTTAATAACTAGTTAAGAGTTATTATCAAATTGCATACCTCGAGGTTTCGAGTCAATCTAAGTCCTACTAGAAGGGCTTCGTACTCAGGTATGTAGTTTGTTTCCATAAAGCTAAAATGCCTGCTGCACTTTGAACCTTTCTAGTGATGTGAGGATGACACTTGTTCCACTCCTAAGTCCTGTGGAAGTCCCGTTGATAAATAAGCTCTAGGTAAGGTCTTCAGATGATTGTCCTTCATCCGATGTGGAAATTTCTTTCTTCGACTGATCAATTTCCATATCTTTGGGAAAGGAGCACTCAGTGATATGAAGTTAATGAGTGCATGTGCTTTAATAGCAGTCTGAGGGAAAAAGTCTAAGATGAACAAGCTGGGTTAAAAATTGCTCATACCTCTAATCTTCTAGAGAGATCAGGTTGATAGAGAACGTGCTTGAGGGGCTGATATATGAGGATAATTATTGCTCATCCTTAGAAATACTTCTGAAGCATCTTGTTGGTTATTATCATAGCATAAGCCAATTTCTTAAGATCCGAGTACTTAGTCTCAGCATTCTGAAGAGAATGGTTGACATAGTAAACTAGTTTTTGAACTTTAGAATCTTCTCAAATCAAGGCTGCCAATGGCTAGAGGACTTTCCAAAAAGTAGAGAAAGAGATCTTCTTCAAGCAAAACTTTAGTTAGGATGGGAGAGGAGGAAAGATACCATTTTATACCCTAAAAAATGCTTCCAAACACTCTTCAGTCCATTGAAAAGTCTTCTAATTCTGAGTTTTCTTTAATGTATTAAAGAAAGTTAGGCACTTTTCTGTTGGCCAAGCCATGAAGCGCCGAAGAGCTACCAATCCTCTTATTATCCTCTAGACTTTTTTAAAGCTTTTAGAGGCTGTATGTCGAGTATAACTAATATTTTCTTGAGATTTGTTGCGATCTATTTTCGGCTAACCATATAAACCAAAAAATAACCCGCTCTCAATTTGAAGGTACAGTTGGTTAGGTTCAAGCTCATATTGTGAAAGCGCAAGTTTTTCATTATCTAAGATCGACAACCTAGTCTTCAATTGGAATGCTCTTAAGTATCATGTCATCAATGTAGATGTGACACTCCCAAATTCAGGTACCAATACCTTGGATTTGGTGCTCACGATCAAATACATACATCACCTCTTAAACAACATATATTACTAAATGCGGAATAAATAAACATAAGTTGTTCATTACAAAAGGCTTACTACTGTAATATCCCAAATATTTTAAAAGTGATCTGTCAAGATATAATAAAGGTTGTTAATTTAAAAGCCTAAAAACGATTGCTCAACAATACATTGAGCTATATTAAAGATTAAAAACGACTCGAAACTACGATTCGTTTACGATTAGAGGTTAAACTTTTAACCTAAACTATATGTTATGTGATTTACAAAGCTTGTATTAACCTTTAAATGTGTTATGTAGTTTATCTATGTGTAGGAATTCGTGTTTCGGTTCAAGTAATTAACCTTAACACTTATTAAAATCGAAAAGTTATTTAAAGGTTAAAGCCTAAAAACCTAATTCTAGGGTTTAGAAAACCTAAACTAGGGTTTGGTTAAACTTAGAAAAGGTTAAAACCTAAACCCTAAACCTAGAAACCCTAAGGGTTATAACCTAACCCTAATCACTATTCACATATACGCGTATAATACGAAAATTATACGGGTAGAATACGAAAATAATACGAGAATAATATGAAAATTATACGGTATAAATACGAAAAAGTCAACTGTGAATAGTAAAAGTCAACTATGCTACATGTATACTTGATTAAGATTAAGGTTAATTAAAATTAAGATTAACCTAATAAAATTTAATTGGTGAATTAAGAAACTAATCAACCAATTAAGTTGCTAACTTTAGTAGAGAATTAACCAATGTTGAGTTAGTTGTTAACTCTAGTTAGTAGTTAAAGTTAAAGCCTAAGCCAAGCCAAAGTTAAGCCAAACTCCAAGCCAAAGTCAAGTCAAACTTGGAGCCAAAGTCGGAGCCAAACTTGGAGCCAAAGTCGGAGCCAAAGTTAAAGCCAAGCCAAACTTGGAGCCAAAGCTTGGTTGTCTTAATGACCTTTATGCCCTAGACTTTGCTTGCCTATAAATACTAAGCCATGTCTTCATTAATTCTCACCATAGTTCAAGAGCAAAAATCAGATTTTATAGAGAGAGTTCTTGTGAGACAAGAAGGAAGTGCAAAGAAATTGTTAAAGCTTGCACTTCGAGAGGTAAATTGTTAGTTGTTATTATGTTTATTTAATTTTTAGTTTCAAAAAGCTCAAGAACGCGAGTCGTAGCCATGTACGATTGTCGTTCTCCGTGTTCTTCACGTGTTCTTGAGCCTTTCTATATTTTGTAGTAGTTATAATGTTGAATTTCAATTCGTAGTTTAAAGCTCAATGAACATATGTCGTAGCCATGTACGGTTTATTCGTTCTCCGTGTTCTTCGTATGTTCTTGAGCATTTTTATAAATTGTTATAATTCAATTTACAAGTCGTTATAATGACCAAATTTTGTCAATCATAAAGTGTTTTAATCACTTATGTAAGCAGTTATAATGCTCAAATTATTTCAAGTACGAAAACCAAAAGCTCAAGAACATAAGTCGTTACCATGTACGGTTTTATCCGTTCTTCGTGTTCTTCGTGTGTTCTTGAGCAAAAGCCATGAATCTTACATAAGTAGGTTTATGATTTTGTTATTTTTATGTTATGAAGTGATACGAAGTGTTAGAACATGTTATCTTAGCAAATTAATGCTTGAGGTATCATGTTTTAGCAATCGGATCAAAGAAAGTTAAGTTTAATATCGTCGCAGAATATTTTTGCAAATTTCCGAAAATTTAAAGTCTTAATCTGCCTTAGAAACCTAAATGAAAGTTGTAGATCATGAAATTCTAATCAATTTAGACTCAAGAATCACTCAAAAATGTATTCGTATGACAAAGTTATGGCCGTTACTATAAAAGAGGTCAGAAATATGAATCAGTTTTAGAGTAGTCACCTTTAGGCCGAAATCTGTACAAATATGTCAGGAACCTCGAACTTTTTTCTGAATTAAAGTTGTAGAGACGGAAGTTACGAACGCGTGGAATTTTGAACGACTAAAAAATGTTTTAAAACGAAGAAGTTATGGCCGTTTAACTGAGCCGGGGTCTGGCAGTCCAACAATCTGCCCAAATCCGAAATTTTGGCTTAAAAATGAGTTTTTGAGTTAGCCAATTTTCCAAATAATTCCACCTATTGAAAGAGTTTAAATAAGTTAATATAAGACTTATGAAGTTATATAATACGATGAATCTAACCGCTTATGCACTAAATGACTGTGTAGGGTTTAACGCTCCGCCGGAAAACCCTAGTTTCAATTTGAGGCAAGTTCTAAACTTTTATGTGTTATTTAGTATGTTCTAAGATTGTTCATATTATTATGTGATAGTTTATATGTGAAAGTACATGAATGAAGGTCTTATGTGATTAAATGATTAAGTGTTAGTTATTGATTAACTGTTAAATGTTAATTGATATTTGATGATGCATATGAGTATGTATAAAATATGTTTATTGGTAAGCATAAATTAATATGATTATTAACTGAGATGTATGTTCAGTCAAAGCATGTTAAAGTTTATATGAAAGCATAAACTGTGTATGTGATAATATGTTAGACTTGCTGAGCCGTCGTGCTCATTCTTGCGAATAAAACCTTATTTGCAGATTAAAGATGAACGTTAAGAAGATCTTGAACGTAAAGATGAAGCGTAGATTAGGTTTTCATGTTTATTACTTGTATTTGTATAAGTCATAATGACTGTTGTAATACGAACAAACAAACATGTAACCGAATATTGAATGAATGATATAAATTATTATCATCAGGATGTTGTTATTTCTTTAAATTTGATATAATGTAGAATTGTTAAAAATTAAAACAATGTTGATAATGATCTATTTATCTGGATGAGGATCGGTAAATAACTTGTGAGTGCTGTACATCTGAGACAGAACTAAGCGATGTTGACTGGTCAAATCCATCGTTAAGGTTCCTCGGACCCAGGTATAACTCGTTATTACTATTCTGAATACCATATAAGTAGGATTATTGATATGAAGAGATATCTTTGTATATTGATACTTGTAGTACGAATGAGACCGTTACAAGTGGACGTATATAGAATATTTAAATCCTAAGGTTAAAATTAAACCGTTATATATGGTTTTATCCATTTATATGGATGAAATACAAGTTGATACTTGTATACTTATGAGACTGAGATCAAGTTAAGATCCAGGGACAAAGTTAAGAGAAAATTTTAATGTATAGTCTAAAATAAGACTAATTCAACCAATATGATTATGGGATCATTGGTTAAGTCGATAGAGGTACGAAGTTAACGCACAAGGTCCGCCGCGTGGAAAGCGCAGGGATTTTGGGGGCGTTACAACTACGGTCCCAAGGTCTCAACCTTAATAAAATTTCATCATGACGATCCTATTAATATAAACAGGGTTCCATGATTTACAAAACAGGAATAGAAATATTTAAACTATTCTTAAAGCTTGCACTTGCCTTTGTCCTTCTTGAAGTGCTCAGGCCTAACTGCAATTAGTTCATGATATATATAACAAGAGTGAGCAACTAATATGCTCAGCAAATTTAAAATAATACAGACATATCATGAATAACTGCGAATAAAGTGAAAGCTCAACAATTTATAGAAGTTAATGAAATGACTGATAACTGCGAATAAAGTGAAAGCTCAACAATTTATAGAAGTTAATGAAATGACTGATAAGATCATCAAAATCCAAACGAAGGAATGAAAGATGATTATTTACCGCTGAGTGGTCCAACCGACCCTGAACGTTTCCAAGGAAACAACCTTCCGATTATCCTTTTATAAATCAGACTGTACTCGAGGGGATCAACCTCTTGTACAACATGTATATGCATAACATTAAACTCTGACCATGTCGAACTATGACACTTATAATTCCCCATTTAGGGTTTGTTCTCTCAGTACAAGACTTCCACACCACTCAACTGGTTTGGAATAGCTTTTAAAAATATTTACTTTATATGTCCAGCCGAAACAAATGGTGTAGACCCATTTGTTGAACAGTTCATGGAATAAAGAACTTTAAATAATTTACTTGTTCAATGATATAACATATTTTTCAAATGCATCAATGTGTGAATATCAATACTGGCATTTACATGGAATAATTAACGATAAATTAAACCATTTGACATGCTCAAAAATAATAGTTCGAGTTTAAGTTAGGAAACTTGTCTCAGTTGTTGATTACAGCTCACACAACTTAAATTACACCCTTTGATATACCTAGTATTAAATAGGTTTATCTTTCAATTAGTATAGCACATAGAGATTCATATATTACTATCATACATACTGCTACTAAAGCACATAATCCTCTATTTAACAACACGTAGCTTTCACGACAATATTATCACACTTGGATAACATTTTAGTTACCTAATAATATTATTAATATAATATTATTAATATCAAGTTCATTTACAAATGTTATTAATAACTCAATAACATCTTAATTGAATACCTACTATTATTATTAATCATTTAATAATAATTTAGCGAGTTACTATTATTATTAATTATTTAATAATAATTTAATTACTTAACATTATTATTAATCGTTTAATAATAATTTGATGAGTTACTATTATTATTAATCATTTAATAACAATTTAATTACATACTATTATTATTACTCATTTAAATAATAATTTAATCATTTACTATTATTATTAATCATTTAATATTATTATTAATCTTTAATAACAATTTAATATTTTATTATTATTATTATTATTAATCATTTAATAATAACTTAATCATTTACAATTATTTTAACTAATATTATTATTTAATAATATTTTAAATTACTTATTAATATTAACAACTTAAACAATTTAAAGGTAAATTGGTTAATTATTTTTTTAATTTCTTTACTCCTTTCCTTTATTTATTATTTAGTCATTTAAATAATAAATAACTAATTTAATTCCTTTTTATTTATTTAATTTATTATTTAATACAAGTTAAATAACAAATAATTACCTTTATGTATTATTTAATAAAATTAACTCATACATCCTTAATTATGCTATTATCTTTATTTCTCTTAAATCAAGTGTATTTAACAAAAATACCTACTTGACTTATTATTTTTATATCTCTTGGATATCTGTAGTATATTTTATTTTATACACAAAATAATTTTCTTTTAATTTTTCAACCTTATTTACTATTTTTTAAATGGTCTGTTTCTGTCCAAAATGGCATCATTTATTAAAAATTAAATTTTAACCAGAAAATTCTGAAAGTTCTACAGTAGCTTCCTGCTATCAGATACCACTTCTAGTAAACATTTCATAATTGTCTGAGTTATACTTTTCAAGATATTTTTGTATTATGCTTTTAAAACTTGGAAAATCGTTGGGTCATAACTCCCTCATACGACGTCGGATGGAGCTCATTTTTGGACAGTGGCTGATATATACCATATAATATCATCTGTAAAATGGACGGAATATTTAGAGCAAGAAAAGTTGCCAAAACAGCCCTCACAAGATCCTGGCAGTAGGCTTTTCCAGATTTTTCCAACAGGAACTGTTTTGCTAGGAAAATCACCATAAATAGCTCGTTTTATATTTTTCAGTCGTACCACTTGGAAAATCTTCCTATATTATAGTACTATCACCCAAAGTTGACAGATCATGAATACGACTTACAGAATGTGAACAGTAAATCCGGCAACCCGCTGCTCAGTTTAGGGTTTTTCCGGCGAAAATCACTTTCATGTTTTGTTAAACTTTTCCACATAAATGAATACCAAAACTCATGTTAAACCCATTAAACTCTAGATATATTAGTCTAGCATGGTTTTAAGCATCAAGAGCTTTAAAAATAGTTTTCTACCATCAAAACACATTTTTGACCAATAAAATCACTTAAAACATACATAGAACATATATTAAAATGGAAAGCTAGGTCTGGAAACTTTTAAACCTCTTGGTAGCTCTTTTTCTTCTTGCTAGGAATGGGATGAGACTTGGATGATCTATCTTGGTATGGTTGATGATCTTGCTTCTTGCTTGATCTTGATTTTTTTCTAGGGTTTCTCTTCCTTTTTTCTTACTTTCTCTCTATTTTGCTCTCAACTTTTCTTTTCTCGCTAACTCTTTTGCTCTCTAGCAACTTGGTAGATGAAAAATAAGATGATGGATGATAGGAGAGAGTGAGTGTATTAGTTGTTGTGTATACTTACAAATTATGTAAGTATACACATCATTCACATCAACCAAGCATAGGCCTACTAGCTTGTATTAATTCTTTGTTCTTCCCAACACCTTGAGCTCCTAAATGGACAACCAAATCAGCCCCTAAAGTCATTAATGTTGCCGCAAGTTTGGGGGTAAAAGGGTCCAAGAATTGGTTTATTTCCCTTTTTAATTTAATGTCCAAAATGAGTTAGTAAAATATATATATAGATACATATATATATAATCACCAACACACATCTACTTTGCTATGTTTGGACCTTAATTTAATTAATTTCATTGGGCCTATTTCACATTTCATTTGGGCTCAATTTTAATTAAATACTTGGGCCTTGCATTAATTAATCAAATGGTTAGGTAATTAACTTGATCGGATTATTAATTAAATCACATGGTGCTTAATTAAATTCATCCTTAATAAACACAAAATCCAATTAAACTTGCTAGGCAATTAATTTAACTGGACTATTGATTAGGGTTTTAATTTAATTCCCACATTAATTTATATTAGACTTCTATTTAATTTAACACCAATATTAGCTCTAATATTAATTATGACATATATTAGACTTTAAACATACCCTACAATCCATATCATCCCAAAACTAGGGGTTGGATTTTAATTAGAGTTTATAACTCAATTAGGTTAACCCTAATTTTAATAATTAACCTAATTGGCTAGATTAGGGTTTCCATCGTTAATCGCTTCCTAAATTTGTCTCATTAGGAATAAATTCATTCTTCAATTTTATTTTATTTTTGGATCTAAAATTAGTAATGATATTACTAGTTGGCAAATAAATGATAATCGCGAATGTGAAATTTCGTAAAAACGAAAGACGCGTTTTCACATGAATAGTGTTTTCCGAGAAAAAAATTTCAAAAATTTTTATTCTTTCACAATTCCCTGATATCTCATAATTATAGGACAATACGTCAGCTACTACACATAAATACTTTTTATAACTCAATACAGTGCATAAACAACATTATAAAATTTTTCGGATCATTATAGTAGACCTCTATGTTCCTACTGATCTAGTTCCTGAATACTTGTTCATCACACGCTGATAGGTGGTCTAACATTGACATGCCGAAGGGCATGACTCTGTAGGAATATATAACTTTGTGATTGGTGAAGGTCGTCTTTGGAATGGCCTTGGCCAACATCCCAATCTAGTTGTAGCCAGAGAATGAGTCAAAAAAACTAAGTATTACATGTCCTGAGGTGGAGCCTATCAGCTAATCGATGCCTGGAAAAAAGTAACAATCCATTAAACAAGCTTTATTAATATTTGTGTAGTCCACACTCATTCTCCACTTTTTGTTATGCTTTTTAACTAACACCACATTGGTGAGCCATTCTAGGTAATTGATCCCGAAGATAAATCTTACTAGTAAGAGTTTAGAAATCTCTTCGCCGATTACTTTTTGTCTTTCAAGAGTAGTGATGGTTTGGCATTTTTGCTTCACTAACTTAGCTTAAGAATTAACACTTAGTTTGTGCATCACTACTTTATCATCAATCCTAGGCATATCGGTTGGGTTCTAGGCGAAGTTGTTAACATACTCTCTTAGAAGGGCGATTAAAAGGCTTCAGAAGTTAGTTTGTAGTTCGAACCCTATTAGCACTATCTTTTCCCAGTTGCTTGGGTACAATTCTACTCCTCTGTCTCTTTGGTGCCACCTTCTGTAAAGGGGTCAATTTCAATCTTTGTGGTCTATTTTTATTTGCTGACCCTTACAGTAGTGGCGTAGGGAGTTTGGATATATTACTTCTTAAACATGTAACGCCTCCAAAATCCCCGCGCTTTCCACGCGGCGGACCTTGTGCGTTAACTTCGTACCTCTATCGACTTAACCAACGATCCCATAATCATATTGGTTGAATTAGTCTTATTTTAGACTATACATTAAAAATTTCTCTTAACTTTGTCCCTGGATCTTAACTTGATCTCAGTCTCATAAGTATACAAGTATCAACTTGTATTTCATCCATATAAATGGATAAAACCATATATAACGGTTTAATTTTAACCCTAGGATTTAAATATTCTATATACGTCCACTTGTAACGGTCTCATTCGTACTACAAGTATCAATATACAAATATATCTCTTCATATCAATAATCCTACTTATATGGTATTCAGAATAGTAATAACGAGTTATACCTAGGTCCGAGGAACCTTAACGATGGATTTGACCAGTCAACATCGCTTAGTTCTGTCTCAGATGTACAGCACTCACAAGTTATTTACCGATCCTCATCCAGATAAATAGATCATTATCAACATTGTTTTAATATTTAACAATTCTACATTATATCAAATTTAAAGAAATAACAACATCCTGATGATAATAATTTATATCATTCATTCAATATTCGGTTACATGTTTGTTTGTTTGTATTACAACAGTCATTATGACTTATACAAATACAAGTAATAAACATGAAAACCTAATCTACACTTCATCTTTACGTTCAAGATCTCCTTAACGTTCATCTTTAATCTGCAAATAAGGTTTTATTCGCAAGAATGAGCACGACGGCTCAGCAAGTCTAACATATTATCACATACACAGTTTATGCTTTCATATAAACTTTAACATGCTTTGACTGAACATACATCTCAGTTAATAATCATATTAATTTATGCTTAACAATAAACATATTTTATACATACTCATATGCATCATCAAATATCAATTAACATTTAACAGTTAATCAATAACTAACACTTAATCATTTAATCACATAAGACCTTCATTCATGTACTTTCACATATAAACTATCACATAATAACATGAACAATCTTAGAACATACTAAATAACACATAAAAGTTTAGAACTTGCCTCATATTGAAACTAGGGTTTTCCGGCGGAGCGTTAAACCCTACACAGTCATTTAGTGCATAAGCGGTTAGATTCATCGTATTATATAACTTCATAAGTCTTATATTAACTTATTTAAACTATTTCAATAGGTGGAATTATTTGGAAAATTGGCTAACTAAAAAACTCATTTTTAAGCCAAATTTTCGGATTTGGGCAGATTGTTGGACTGCCAGACCCCGGCTCAGTTAAACGGCCATAACTTCTTCGTTTTAAAACATTTTTTAGTCGTTCAAAATTCCACGCGTTCGTAACTTCCGTCTCTACAATTCATATTTAGACCAAAGTACGAAATTCCTGACATATTTGTACAGATTTCGGCCTAAAGGTGACTGCTCTAAAACTGATTCATATTTCTGACCTCTTTTATAGTAACAGCCATAACTTTGTCATACGAAAACATTTTTGAGTGATTCTTGATTCTAAATTGCTTAGAATTTCATGATCTACAACTTTTATTTAGGTTTCTAAGGCAGATTCAGATTTAAATTTTCGGAAATTCGCAAAAATATTCTGCGACTATATTAGACTTAACTTTTTTTGATCCGATTGGTAAAACATGATACCTCAAGCATTAATTTGCTAAGATAACATGTTCTAACACTCCGTATCACTTCATAACATAAAAATAACAAAATCATAAACCTACTTATATAAGATTTCATGACTTTTTCTCAAGAACACGAAGAACGAATCGAAGAACACGAAGAACAAAGTTTCATCGTTCTTCGTTTCGACTACTAAAACTTGATGCCACAAGCATTATTTAGCAAGGCCATCATGTTTCATCATCCCATAACACTAAATTACCAAATCATAAACCTACTTATGTAAAAATTATGACTTTCACTCAAGAACACGAAGAACAAATCGAAGAACGATAAGAAAAATCGAACATCGTAACGGCTTGTGTTTTGAGCTTTTTAACTAAATACTTGAAATGAAATGGACAGTATAACTACTTATAATTTTGATTTCACTACTCTAGACATAAAATAAATCGAGCATTATAGCTATTCACATATACTCTACGAATTGAAAAATTACATAATAACAACTAGAGATTACCTCTTGGAGTGCAAGCTTTGACAACAATTTGTGCAAGGCTTCAATACTTATCAACAAGATTAATCTATCAATATATCTCTCTAGCTTTGTTGCTCTAATTTACTTGGTGAATTGGTAAGGATTATGAAGAGTGAAGACTCCTATTTATAGGATTTTCCAAGTTAGGGTAAAATGGTAAAAATGACAATCAAGCTTTGGCTCCAAGTTTGGCTTGACTTTAACTTTGGCTCCAAGTTTGGCTTATACTTTGGCTCCAAGTTTGGCTTGGCTCCAACTTTGGCTCCAACTTTGGTTTATACTTTGACTCCAAGTTTGGCTTGGTTCCAACTTTGGCTCCAAGTTTGGTTTATACTTTGGCTCCAAGTTTTGGCTTGACTTTGGCTTGGCTTAGGCTTTAACTTTATCTACTAACTAGAGTTAACAACTAACTCAACATTAGTTAATTCTCTACTAACTTGTATACTTGACTTTTACTATTCACGTTTGACTTTTTTTTCGTATTTATACCGTATAATTTTCGTATTATTATCGTATTATTTTCGTATTCTATCCGTATAATTTTCGTATTATACGTGTATTTGTGAATAGTGATTAGGGTTAGGTTATAACCCTTAGGGTTTGAACCCTTAGGGTTTCTAGGTTTAGGGTTTAGGTTTTAACCTTTTCTAAGTTTAACCAAACCCTAGTTTAGGTTTTCCAAACCCTAGAATTAGGTTTTTAGGTTTTAACCTTTAAATAACTTTTCGATTTTAATAAGTGTTAAGGTTAATTACTTGAACCGAAACACAAAATCCTACACATAGATAGACTACATAACACATTTAAAGGTTAATACAAGCTTTATAAATCACATAACACATAGTTTAGGTTAAAAGTTTAACCTCTAATCGTAAACGAATCGTAGTTTCGAGTCGTTTTTTAATCTTTAATATAGCTCAATGTATTGTTGAGCAATCGTTTTTAGGCTTTTAAATTAACAACCTTTATCATATCTTGACAGATCACTTTTAAAATATTTGGGATATTACATTCAACCCAACTTACAAGAATTTCGTCCTCGAAATTAACTTACAATTACTTTAGTCATTTAATATCATATTTATAAGTGCTATAAATATTCAGGATATTACATTCTCTCCTTCTTATCAGAATTTCGTCCTCGAAATTATAATATAATCATCTCCAATTTACTCTTCAATATGAATTTTCTAAATTCATCATTTACTCACATTAAACTTCCAATACTTTGATTAGGTCTGAACAATGTTCACTTATCTCTACACATTTCCTTTTATCAAACTTGACGTTCAGTCTCACTCTTCCTTTATTTAGGATTCTTCGAACTTATACTGCTGTCAATCAAGATCTTGACCTTTTCTTTTTTTTTATACTATGGATGCTAGATGACCCACAAGTTTAACAATCACTTAGATTGACAAACACTATTCTTGTGTAGCAATCAAATAAGATTGAGAACACTCATGACAGTACATTAGGTGATCAGCCTGTCGTACCATATTATCTCTTAAAGACGCGGTATGTTGCATCAACTGGAATCATATGTCCGTTTACTTATCATAACCAGAAATGTCTAGCCAAAACAATTGGCATTGACTCATATTTAAACCATTCAAACTTTTGAAAAGCAATTTTATGACTGTATACCGCACCTTGCAATGTGCGTTGATAACTCATCATGTATCATCTTCACACCAGGTTTAAATGGGGTGTTGATGAATAAATCATTTTTATCCTTCACATTAAATCCGCCTAGCCAAAACAATTAGCATAGACATAAGAATAACATAGCCAAAAAAATTTCCATTTTTGAAAATCAATTTTATGATTTTTATCACACCCACATCCCTATAACTGTGCATTGATGATCTTCGATCATAACCACAACATTTGACCATGTGTTCATGATAAAATTCATTAAATTTAACTCTATCTAGCTTGAAAAATTAGCATAGATGTATGTAGTTAACAAAAATTTTCAGTTCAACTAGTGAACAATTCTTTTCAAAGGCACTCAAGTGCGAATATAACCATAAAGATCTAGCATAGCTAGAAGATTTTTGAAATACCCTCAATCCTCTATCTTTTCCATTATTCTCTAACCATAACACAAGTTTTGCAAATATATAATAATATAGTAAACTGATTGGTTGTATTAAACCAAGTACAAACAAATATATTAGTTCCCCTTCTCATCAACACGGAATTGAAATGTCTCAGCGCACATTGGTACTGATCAATATTGCACTGAATAGACAAATCGTAGCCGCATCTCACAAGTCGGTTCAACTAACATATCATAGCCCAAGTCCATAACAAGGGTTCGTTCGCTCAGTAACTAACATACAAATATTTTTAAAACTATAGTTATGACGTAACAACTACTAACTAATCAATATACATATGAGTGAAGAATCACCTTCTCAGAATATATACAAAGAAGAGTTGACACAAGATTTTAATTTACTTATCAATATAGCAAACTGAGTTATTCCTCCACCCAAGAACTAATGAATCAGTTCCCCGTCTCATCAACACTATCCTCAAATGATTTCATTCAGTGTGTAACCCACTTTGAGAACACTGACCATGAATCATTCATACCAACAATGTAGTTAGATCGGTTCTCTGAAGCATATTAAACTCTTTCCCATACAAGAGAGTCGTTCTACTCAGTTTTACTAATATGAGTTTTCAATTGAAATCCCTAATCGTTCTATAACTATCTTAGTCACTTTCTTTTCTTAATTCATTCCTTCATCATTTACATTCCTTATGAGTTTACTCATCTATTTTCTTAGGTATAATTACACAACATACCAAACACCATTTCATTTTTATGAAACAGTTTCGCACAAAAACCAATAAGATTATTTTATCTTATTACTTGCTTTGAGAACTCTTTATGAGTCTATTTAACTTCAGATATTCTCGTAAAGAGTTTATCTTTATTCATTATATTTCTTTCACATAATAATTTTTATGTATTAAGATTTAATAAGATTTATGCATATCTTTTAATTATTTACAGACCCTTCACAAGTCCATTTCTTCTTAATCCATCAGATTATACTCCAAGGTACTTGTTACCTCGAAACTATAATCCACTGCTTTGATACCAACTGTAACCATCATTCAATAGCACCTTACACTGGTACCTATCAGTTTGCCACCGCATGCGGCGTCCCCTACGGAGAGTCTGGCTTCGGTGCCTCCCCTCTATGGGTGGTCACCAGCGAGAGGCTCGGGGTTCTTTTTATATAGCTTTGATACCAACTGTAACCATCATTCAATAGCACCTTACACTGGTACCTATCAGTTTGCCACCGCATGCGGCGTCCCCTACGGAGAGTCTGGCTTCGGTGCCTCCCTTCTATGGGCGGTCACCAGCGAGAGGCTCGGGGTTCTTTTTATATAGCTCTGATACCAACTGTAATGCCCCCAAAATCCCCGCGCTTTCCACGCGGTGGACCTTGTGCGTTAACTTCGTACCTCTATCGATTTAACCAATGATCCCATAATCATATTGGTTGAATTAGTCTTATTTTAGACTATACATTAAAAATTTCTCTTAACTTTGTCCCTGGATCTTAACTTGATCTCAGTCTCATAAGTATACAAGTATCAACTTGTATTTCATCCATATAAATGGATAAAACCATATATAACGGTTTAATTTTAACCCTAGGATTTAAATATTCTATATACGTCCACTTGTAACGGTCTCATTCGTACTACAAGTATCAATATACAAATATATCTCTTCATATCAATAATCCTACTTATATGGTATTCAGAATAGTAATAACGAGTTATACCTGGGTCCGAGGAACCTTAACGATGGATTTGACCAGTCAACATCGCTTAGTTCTGTCTCAGATGTACAACACTCACAAGTTATTTACCGATCCTCATCCAGATAAATAGATCATTATCAACATTGTTTTAATATTTAACAATTCTACATTATATCAAATTTAAAGAAATAACAACATCCTGATGATAATAATTTATATCATTCATTCAATATTCGGTTACATGTTTGTTTGTTCGTATTACAACAGTCATTATGACTTATACAAATACAAGTAATAAACATGAAAACCTAATCTACACTTCATCTTTACGTTCAAGATCTCCTTAACGTTCATCTTTAATCTGCAAATAAGGTTTTATTCGCAAGAATGAGCACGACGGCTCAGCAAGTCTAACATATTATCACATACACAGTTTATGCTTTCATATAAACTTTAACATGCTTTGACTGAACATACATCTCAGTTAATAATCATATTAATTTATGCTTAACAATAAACATATTTTATACATACTCATATGCATCATCAAATATCAATTAACATTTAACAGTTAATCAATAACTAACACTTAATCATTTAATCACATAAGACCTTCATTCATGTACTTTCACATATAAACTATCACATAATAACATGAACAATCTTAGAACATACTAAATAACACATAAAAGTTTAGAACTTGCCTCATATTGAAACTAGGGTTTTCCGGCGGAGCGTTAAACCCTACACAGTCATTTAGTACATAAGCGGTTAGATTCATCGTATTATATAACTTCATAAGTCTTATATTAACTTATTTAAACTATTTCAATAGGTGGAATTATTTGGAAAATTGGCTAACTCAAAAACTCATTTTTAAGCCAAATTTTCGGATTTGGGCAGATTGTTGGACTGCCAGACCCCGGCTCAGTTAAACGGCCATAACTTCTTCGTTTTAAAACATTTTTTAGTCGTTCAAAATTCCACGCGTTCGTAACTTCCGTCTCTACAATTCATATTTAGACCAAAGTACGAAATTCCTGACAGATTTGTACAGATTTCGGCCTAAAGGTGACTGCTCTAAAACTGATTCATATTTCTGACCTCTTTTATAGTAACAGCCATAACTTTGTCATACGAAAACATTTTTGAGTGATTCTTGAGTCTAAATTGCTTAGAATTTCATGAGCTACAACTTTTATTTAGGTTTCTAAGGCAGATTCAGATTTTAAATTTTCGGAAATTCGCAAAAATATTCTGCGACTATATTAGACTTAACTTTCTTTGATCCGATTGGTAAAACATGATACCTCAAGCATTAATTTTCTAAGATAACATGTTCTAACACTCCGTATCACTTCATAACATAAAAATAACAAAATCATAAACCTACTTATATAAGATTTCATGACTTTTTCTCAAGAACACGAAGAACGAATCGAAGAACACGAAGAACAAAGTTTCATCGTTCTTCGTTTCGACTACTAAAACTTGATGCCACAAGCATTATTTAGCAAGGCCATCATGTTTCATCATCCCATAACACTAAATTACCAAATCATAAACCTACTTATGTAAAAATTATGACTTTCACTCAAGAACACGAAGAACAAATCGAAGAACGATAAGAAAAATCGAACATCGTAACGGCTTGTGTTTTGAGCTTTTTAACTAAATACTTGAAATGAAATGGACAGTATAACTACTTATAATTTTGATTTCACTACTCTAGACATAAAATAAATCGAGCATTATAGCTATTCACATATACTCTACGAATTGAAAAATTACATAATAACAACTAGAGATTACCTCTTGGAGTGGAAGCTTTGACAACAATTTGTGCAAGGCTTCAATACTTATCAACAAGATTAATCTATCAATATATCTCTCTAGCTTTGTTGCTCTAATTTACTTGGTGAATTGGTAAGGATTATGAAGAGTGAAGACTCCTATTTATAGGATTTTCCAAGTTAGGGTAAAATGGTAAAAATGACAATCAAGCTTTGGCTCCAAGTTTGGCTTGACTTTAACTTTGGCTCCAAGTTTGGCTTATACTTTGGCTCCAAGTTTGGCTTGGCTCCAACTTTGGCTCCAAGTTTGGTTTATACTTTGGCTCCAAGTTTTGGCTTGACTTTGGCTTGGCTTAGGCTTTAACTTTATCTACTAACTAGAGTTAACAACTAACTCAACATTAGTTAATTCTCTACTAACTTGTATACTTGACTTTTACTATTCACGTTTGACTTTTTTTTCGTATTTATACCGTATAATTTTCGTATTATTATCGTATTATTTTCGTATTCTATCCGTATAATTTTCGTATTATACGTGTATTTGTGAATAGTGATTAGGGTTAGGTTATAACCCTTAGGGTTTGAACCCTTAGGGTTTCTAGGTTTAGGGTTTAGGTTTTAACCTTTTCTAAGTTTAACCAAACCCTAGTTTAGGTTTTCCAAACCCTAGAATTAGGTTTTTAGGTTTTAACCTTTAAATAACTTTTCGATTTTAATAAGTGTTAAGGTTAATTACTTGAACCGAAACACAAAATCCTACACATAGATAGACTACATAACACATTTAAAGGTTAATACAAGCTTTATAAATCACATAACACATAGTTTAGGTTAAAAGTTTAACCTCTAATCGTAAACGAATCGTAGTTTCGAGTCGTTTTTTAATCTTTAATATAGCTCAATGTATTGTTGAGCAATCGTTTTTAGGCTTTTAAATTAACAACCTTTATCATATCTTGACAGATCACTTTTAAAATATTTGGGATATTACAAAACATGTCTTGGTCCTCTGTAACTTTTTTGACTCCAAAATTGGTTGGAAACTTTATCTTTAGATGGGGAATGGAAGTTATTGCTTTTGGTGCTAGTAAGGTTGTTTTGTCGAGGATGGCATTATAGTTGCTGTCCATGTTGTGAATTTTTAGTGAATCAATTCTATAATAAAAATAACTTAATTTGAGGAAAGTAATCAGTATAGATGAATGTAAAGAGACTAATTAACATAACTTAATTTAAGGAGAGTAATTAGGCCTAGATGTATGCTTAATGATTTTCTTTCAATATATTTACTTCTAGATTGTTCCTTCATTTTGTATACAAACTCTCAGTTGTTGTAATCTTTTACACAAGTTATAATATATAAAATATTACCACATGGTATTAGAGCTACTAATTTGAACCTAAAATCTTTGCACCACCAATCATTGCTTTGTAATTATAGCTTGCCACACTAACTCAATAGGATTACACTTTTCACTGGAGTCGTGCAATTGAGATCATATTAGAAAAGATTTTTACAATGCGAAGTTAGTATAAGATTTGGTAACTAGTTGCTATCTTAGATGACAAGGTGATATGACAATGATAGGAGCGACCCGATATTAGGGGCCACGCCCCCAGGTTCTTTTAGGAATAATATATATAAGGTGTTTTATGTAAGTTTAAAAAATTTAAGGTTTATAATATAATTTTTATACAAATGTAGGCTCTTTAGTGCTGCATTTAAAGCTCTCTTGTAATACATCTCGGTCCCGTTATGTGGTTTAGTAAATGTTTATAACCCACAATTTGTAGTTTGGCCTTTTTGGCCCTCTTTTGCAACAAAAAATATTCTTATATATAACCTTATGTATATTACTCCTATGTTTATTTTTTTCCAAAATTAGATATTTATTTTGACTTTCAAAAGTCATCTTCTAATTTTATTTTTTTAAAATTCAAATTTATTTAATATTATTATATCAACTGTAATGTGCATTCTTTGATTGTGTTATCTGGTCATTTTTTTTTGCAAGAGTTCATAGTTCACAACATTTTGCTTGAATAATAAATTATATTCTACCATTTAATAATTAATTGAAGGCATATTAAATATTTTTATTGGTTCGGGGATAGATGGGTTTGTCTGTATTACCATGTTATTTTGAATATTATTGTGTTATTTTTACAGTTATTATTATTTATTTAAAAAAATTCATCCTATTTTTTAAAAATTTATGACTCATCCCAAAGTTAAAATTTTCTAGGTCCGTCACTGGGTGACGAGTTAGGCCCAATATATGCATCCACTTATGCTTAGTAAATACGCAATCCAACAATGGTAATTATCAAACAGAGTTTGTATTGGACATGATAACATATGAGTTCCCTTAAGCGACGGGACGGTTGACCTGAATCATAATGAACTTAGGAGTTCCATGAGGCGTGTAACACCGACTGGATCATCGGGGCAAAACCCAATAGTGTCCCCACTCGCGCTAATAATACACAGACCAATACACACACACACACACATACATATATATATATATATATATATATATATATATATATATATATATATATATAGAGAGAGAGAGAGAGAGAGAGAGAATGATCTATGACATACCTCCTTAAAGAGCTCACCAAGCTCACCCCCTTTAGCGACGGACCCGGCAACGGTTTGGTCCGTCGTCATAGGTTCGTACGTCGCTAAAACTTTTAGCGACGGACAACATATCGCGACGGATAAACATTTAGCGACGAACGAACCTATGGCGACGGACCAAACCGTCGCCAAGTCCGTCGCTAAAGTCGCTAAAGAGGGTGAGCTTGGTGAGCTCTTTAAGGAGATATGTCATGGATCCTTTCTCTCTCTCTCTCTCTCTCTCTCTCTCTCTCTCTTTATATATATATATATATATATATATATATATATATATATATATATATATATATATATATATTGATAAATCTCTAACTTTAGGTCTTTTTTAATTTAAAATTTTATTGAATTACATGTTTATAGAGTAATTTACACTTTGATTTCCTTATTTTGTCTCATTTTGCACTACGAATTACAAAAGTGAGCACTTTGCATTCCATATTTTCGCTAGCACAGCAAATCGCACGCTATGGAATATTTTTTTTTTGTTATATAAGTTAATGAAGGTACACCTGTACATCACACATGTTGTTTTTAAGGGCAAAAACCTCAACACATGTTGTAATGCAGGTACCAAACCAAAATAAAATAATATGAATAGGATTAACGGTAAAAGTGTTCCTCAAAATTCTACAAATTTTATTTTTAACCCCAAAGTACCAATATTTGCAGTTATGTTCAATCAATTATAAAATTTTCACAAAGTTGTTCCCTGTTAATATGTTGGTGAAATTATTGGTCAGAATCCGATCCTTTACATACGTACTTGTTTGGATATTATTGTATTCGTACGTTGGAATGAGTAAAATATGTATTCACCTGTATAAAATGTGAGTATCGGCTAATAGTTTCATCAGAGTATTAAAAGAAAATAGTTTTGTAAAAAAGGTAAATTTGAATGAACAAAATTGAGAAAGTTGATAATTTGAAGCTAAATTTAAAATTTTGTAGAACTTTGAGGGACACTTTTGCAATAAACCCTTATACTTCCTTTCTTGGTTCTGCAACAAAATTTTCTTTTGTCAGATGTTTTCACAAAAACAAAATCCTCTTTTATTGATGATAACATTATATTTATATATATAACACAATATCTTCATTTTGTCATTATCATTTAACTATATATCATGTTCATCATTATTAAATTAGCAAAAGTTATTATTTGTAAATTATGCAAGTGAGAATCTTTTATGAAAAGGAGATAGTGTTTTTCCCTAATAAATGTGTGATTTATATATTTCTTGTTTGGTTAATTAGGGATTCTTATAAATAGAGAGACAACATTTAAGAACCCCATTACAGGACTAGACAAGGCAGATTACTCTGCAACTAATACGCAGGCTGAAGAAAAGGGTGCAACTACAAATCTTCTCATCAGGTTTTTCAAAAGAGGTAATATCATTCCGGTTCTTACTGCATTTAAATTTTTAGCTATTCTTCTGATTATTATCTCTTTATACTTTTTGTAAATGTCATTATTACCTATTTACTGGAATTGCCAAACTGATGAAAAAAGTTTCATTTCATTTTAGCTCGTCATTGTACATTGCTTAAGTTCTTTGCCTAGCTGTTGTGGCAAGAAGTAAAATTTTATAATTGAAATAAGATCATATAAGGGCTCTATAGACAATAGTTTGTGTAGTGGGTATATATTATTGCCCTAGGATGATCATTCCCATGCAGAGGATAACTACCACAACACTAACACCAGTTCATCTCCTTATAAGTCTTGGTGACTTGGCCTTAGTGACCTTAATTCTAAGTGAATTAAGTAAAAAAAATAGTTTGTCTCTACGTGAGAAAGCGTTGACGTTTCCTTCTCAGCGTAGAAGAAGAGTGGAATAGAGAATTTTGTTTGCCTTGAACCACTTCAAGACCTAGTCTTGTTTTCATACCCTTTTTGCACTTTTTGTTCCTATAATGTTACAAGTGTTTGCATTTATATTTATATTTGAGTTCAGGGATTTTTCAAACTCCGAACTTTGAGGGATTTTTCCCTGTCAAATATCATCTTCTTTAACATGAGTAAATTTAAGAGTTAACTTGGTAATATTAATTAATAAAATTTTGGAAGACTATTCACTCCACCCCTTTACTCTATTTAGTTGCACCTTTGGGACCTAAACATTTTTGTTTTGTGTTAAAATAACCTATAAAATACGTCTATAATTGAAGCAATTTATTTTTCTTATATGCAGCTCACTATCGCATGAGTGTTGGCTTTTGGAGTGTCCTTCGATACCTAGGTATGCATCCCACTCTTCATCCCATTTGATTTTATGGATTTTCATTTATAACTTGATATCGACAATAGTACCGTATATCAAGAACGTCCACCACATGAAAGTAACGCACATACAAGTAGAACAACTTGTGAAAGCAATATGCTCAATCGTTATGAAGAAGGTCAACCATTCCATAGCTTGGGACGTTTTAGGAACATCGATGTCGACAACAGTTATGCATGGCACTCGTGAGATTATAGAGGAGTGCATTAGAAAGTATCCTGGCCTTGTTGGTACCATGTGGAAGGGTACTATTTTGTTCCTTGTAGCCATAAAGCATCGTCAGGAAAAAGTGTACAATTTTGTATATCAAATGTTTGGGCACAAGGTATATGCTGCAACTGAAAACATAAATGGAGAAAATGCACTACATATTGTTGGCAAGTTAGCGCCTCGACATTGCCTTAGTACTGTAACTGGTGCAGCTCTGCAGATGCAACGTGAGCTTCAATGGTTCAAGGTAATCATAATACTGTTGGAAATGGATTTGAAAACTAAATAATTAGAGCATTTTTTAGGCTCAATTAATGTGGGACCCAAACTCCAAAAATGTCGGGTCCATGTACCAACACGTTCTCCTCCGCAAAGAGTATAACGTGGTATATTTATTTGTTCAAATCCATTAAGTATTGAATGAAAAATTGACTCCAAAATCATCTACTTGAAATGTTTAAACTTGTCATAAATACCTTGTCCCTCATAGAATAAATGAGGGAAATGTGAAGGGTTTATATATGGGATAATTGCACAATGGGAAGGGCCCCAAGGGGCACCCCACTTTTGTGGAAGGGAGAGGACCTAGCTAAGGCTTGGTTTGAACACGCGCGCGCCGCCGCCGCCCGCCCGGCCGGGCCGGGTCGTGGGTAACTGTATATAATTTTTTGGGCAAAATTTATTTAAAATTTTGTTTAAAGTTTTATTGCAAAAGCGGAAACAAAACTGTGTCGTTTTGAGACGCGCCTCTTCTGAACAGAAGCACCCTTTTGATAGACCCAAAACTACGTCGTTTTATGGCGCCTTTTCTGAACAGAAGCGCCCATTCTTATTGGTCCAAAACTACGTCGTTTTGACGAATGGATGCCATGCCAAAGGAGGTGTCCCTTCTGATCAGTCACAATTCATCCTATAAATAACCTGCCTGTGCTGCAATCATTAATTCATTCAATTCCAGAAATAACTTTCATTTTTCTGCATTCATCATATAGTCAGTTCGAGTATAAAGCATAGAAATTGAGTTCGAAGAATTCTTAATTTTGAAGTGCTTCTAATTAAGGATTGGAAATCCGTTTCATCTTGGGAAGTAATTATTCAAAAACCTTTTAGCACCAGTGAGGGAATAAATTTGCTTCAAGGAGACTTTGTGAATTCAAAGGACTCGGATTTAATCTTTCCAAAAAATTCAATCTCCTTTTTCCAAGTAAGTACACTGAACTTTCTAATTTCAATTTACTTACTTAATTTAGTAACTCTGTTATTGCATATTAAATATTTACTATAGTTACGGGAAATACAATCTTGAAGCAAAGTTTAGACTCTTTCTGTAATTATAGTTTATTTAATATCATTATGTAATTGCCATATAAACCAATTTTATTTATTTTTTATTTAACAAACTTGGTTTATTTTAAGTACAGATTATTCTGTTAAATTTTCTACAGAAATTTGTTTCTGTTTTTTGTTTTAATATTATATTATAATTAAAATTTATATATATATATTATTGTACAAAACAGAAATTTATTTCTGTTTATCTCTCTTCTACATATCTTAAATTACTTTTTGTTTGTATAACAGAAATGGCATCTACTAGTACCATCCCTACTGTGAGTATGTCTCATGGAGAAAAACCTGAAAAGTTCAATGGAACAGATTTCAAGCGTTGGCAACAAAAGATGCTCTTCTATCTTACAACTTTGAACTTGGCTAGATTTCTTCAAGAGGAATGTCCTACTCTTGTTGAAGGAGAAACTGACAAGGAGAAAGTGGCTGCAGTTGATGCATGGAAACATGCTGATTTTCTTTGCAGGAATTATATATTGAATGGATTAGACAATACACTTTATAATGTGTATTGTCAAATTCAAACTGCAAAGGAACTTTGGGAATCTTTAGACAAGAAATATAAAACTGAAGATGCTGGCATGAAGAAATTCATAGTCGGTAGATTTCTTGACTATAAAATGGTGGATTCTAAAGCAGTCATCGCCCAAGTTCAAGAATTACAAGTAATCCTACATGACATTCATTCTGAAGGAATGTCACTAAGTGACTCATTCCAAGTTGCTGCAGTGATTGAGAAACTTCCACCATCATGGAAAGACTTCAAAAATTATCTTAAGCATAAACGCAAAGAGATGAATCTTGAAGAATTGATTGTGCGACTTAGGATTGAAGAGGACAATCGAGGATCTGAGAAGAAGAATGGGAAAAATTACATTGAAGCAAAGGCTAATGTGGTAGAACAAGGGCCAAACAATAACAACAAAAGGAAGCGCGAAGGCGAAGGTACTTTCAAATCCAAGAAAAAGTTCAAAGGCAAGTGCTTCAATTGTGGCAAGCAAGGACATAAATCAAATGAATGTTGCAAGCCAAAGAACTTCAAGAAAGAACAAAAAGCTCAAGCAAATATGACAGAACTAGAAAAACTTTCTGAAAATGTTTCAGACATTAATCTCTCTGCGGTTGTATCCGAATGTAATTTGGTAGGAAACACAAAAGAATGGTGGGTGGACACTGGCGCTACTCGCCACATATGCTCCAACAAATGGTTCTCTACCTACAAACCAGTGGAAAATGACGAACAACTCTTCATGGGAAATTCCTCAAGTTCCAAGGTTGAAGGACGTGGAAAGATTGTGCTGAAAATGACATCCGGCAAAGAACTGACTCTCAACGATGTGCTTCACGTGCCGGATATCCGTAAAAATCTAGTTTCTGGGTCACTGCTTAGCAAGAATGGCTTCAAGTTGGTGTTTGTGTCTGATAAATTTGTACTTACCAAAAATGATATGTTTGTAGGAAAGGGCTATATGTCTGATGGGCTCTTTAAGATGAATGTAATGACTATTGTACCAAACTCTATTGATAATAATAATAAAATTAATTCTTCTGCTTACTTGATAGAGTCTTCAACTATGTGGCATGCCAGATTAGGACATGTTAATTATAATGCAATTCGCAGATTAATTAATTTAGAATTCTTGCCTAAATTTGATATTGATCCAAAGCATAAATGTGAAATTTGTGTAGAATCTAAAATGACAAGATTACCTTTCCATTCCGTTGAAAGAAAAACTGAACCTCTAGATTTAATTCACACTGATATATGTGATTTAAAGTTTATGCAAACAAGAGGAGGAAAAAAGTATTTCATTACTTTTATTGATGATTGCACAAGATACTGTTATGTATATTTGTTAAGAAGCAAAGATGAGGCCATAGAAATGTTTCAACATTATAAAAATGAAGTTGAGAATCAACTTAACAAAAAGATTAAGGCTATAAGAAGCGATAGAGGTGGTGAATACCAATCACCATTTGAAGAGTTATGCTCTACTCATGGTATCATTCACCAAACTACTGCTCCTTATTCACCTCAATCTAATGGTATTGCTGAACGCAAGAACCGAACATTGAAAGAAATGTTGAATGCTATGTTAAACAGTTCTGGAGCACCTCAGAATTTGTGGGGGGAAGCTTTGCTTTCTGCCAATTATATTCTTAACAAAGTTCCTCATAAGAAAACACACAAAACACCTTATGAATTATGGAAAGGTCATAGACCTTGCTATAAATACTTAAGAGTGTGGGGGTGTTTAGCAAAAGTAATGGTTCCTAAACCTAAAAAGGTTAAGATAGGACCAAAAACCATTGATTGTGTATTCATTGGTTATGCAAATAACAGTAGTGCTTATCGTTTTCTTGTTCATAAATCTGAAATTTCTGATATTCATATTAATACTTTTATTGAATCGCGAGATGCATCATTTTTTGAGAATGTGTTTCCATATAACTTGAATGAAAAGTCAAATTTATACAAAAGACCTTTGGAGGCTACTATTGGTAATCCTGAAAATATAGACAAAGAGTCTGTAGTGGATGAACCTAGACGTAGCAAAAGAGCAAAGACTTCAACGTCTTTTGGCCCAGATTTTCTAACATATTTGTTAGAAAACAATCCTCAAACGTACAAGGAAGCAATATCCTCTCCAGAGGCTTCTCATTGGAAAGAAGCAATTAATAGTGAAATTGAATCCATTATGCAAAATCATACATGGGAATTGGTAGATCTTCCACCAGGTTCCAAACCCTTAGGGTATAAATGGATCTTCAAAAAGAAGATGAAAGTTGATGGTTCAATTGATAAATACAAAGCAAGGCTTGTTGTTAAAGGCTATAGACAAAAGGAGGGATTGGATTATTTTGATACTTATTCACCAGTTACAAGAATCACTTCTATTCGTATGCTAATAGCAATAGCATCATTAAATAGACTTGAAATACATCAAATGGATGTAAAAACTGCATTCTTAAATGGTGAATTAGATGAAGAAATATATATGGAACAACCTGAAGGTTTCATTGCTCCTGGACAACAAAGGAAGGTATGCAAACTTGTTAAATCCTTGTATGGATTGAAACAAGCACCAAAACAATGGCATGAGAAATTTGATAATACTATGTTATCAAATGGATTTAAAATCAATGAGTGTGACAAATGTGTTTATGTCAAAAACACTCAAAAGGAATATGTCATTGTTTGTCTTTATGTTGATGATATGCTAATCATGGGTAGTAACAATGAAATTATCAACTCTACCAAACGTATGTTGGCTAATAGATTTGATATGAAAGACTTAGGGATTGCTGATATGATATTAGGAATCAAGATTTCTAGAACTTCTGATGGAATTATATTATCTCAAACTCATTATATTGAAAAAATACTTGAAAAATTTAATAAGTATAATATAATTCTAAACAAGACCCCAGTTGATATAAATCTTCATCTAGCCAAACATGAAGGTGATAGCATATCTCAACTAGAGTATTCTCGTATAATAGGCAGTTTAATGTATGTCATGAACTGTACTAGACCAGATATAGCTTATTCCGTAAGCAAATTAAGTCGATATACGAGTAATCCAGGTAAAGATCACTGGAAAGCTATTTTGAGAGTTTTGGGATATTTAAAATATACTCAAAACTATGGTTTGCATTATTCGAGATATCCAGCAGTATTAGAAGGATATAGTGATGCTAGTTGGATATCTGATAGTAAAGACTCAAAATCCACAAGTGGATATGTCTTTACCCTTGGAGGTGCAGCGGTATCTTGGAAATCCTCAAAACAAACTTGTATTGCAAGGTCTACAATGGAATCAGAGTTCATTGCTTTAGACAAAGCTGGAGAAGAAGCAGAGTGGCTTCGTAATTTCTTAGAGGATATTCCAAATTGGTCAAGACCTGTGCCAGCTATATGTATACATTGTGATAGTCAATCAGCAATTGGAAGAGCACAGAGTCATTTATATAATGGTAAGTCACGTCATATACGACGAAGACATAATACAATTAGACAATTGCTCTCAAATGGAATTATCTCAATTGACTATGTAAGGTCAAAGGATAATATTGCGGATCCGCTTACGAAAGGTTTAACAAGAGAGCAAGTGGAAAGTTCATCGAAAGGAATGGGTTTAAAGCCTACTGTTTAAATAAGAGTCGTCATAGTGGCAACCCAACTTAGTGAATGGAGATCCCAAGATCTAGGTTCAATGGGCAAACCAAATTATGTAGTACTCAGTAAAGCACTGAGGAGATATTAACTCCTAACCATTTCTATGATGAGACAGTGCACATCTGCCGCGAGAATAAGGATAAGTGACACTTTTAATGACTTTTATATCTAGAATACGTTCAAGTGGGGTATTGCAGGATACTCTTGATAGAAGTCACCTACGTGAGTAAGAAGGGGGCCACTTCTATGAGAATTTTGAAGGCTGAATTCTCTAACATACTCACGGAACCAAGAGGTGTTTCAAGGCCAAAATGAACACAAACGTGAGAACCAACTATGTCTGAAGAGATATTTTGTTAATTCTATTGTCTTGGTTTACACGAAAAGCTGACGGTTCAAAGACATCAAGTCTACTGATTAGCCAAGTAAATCCGATAGATTTTACTAGGGCAAGTTCAAAGCCACTAGGCTACTTAACCCGATGAAGTATCTTTTCTTCTGTACTCGAACTAGTGTCTGCATATTCATGTTTTGCATATAGAAAAGCCAATTTTACATTCATGTGGGGGATTGTTGGAAATGGATTTGAAAACTAAATAATTAGAGCATTTTTTAGGCTCAATTAATGTGGGACCCAAACTCCAAAAATGTCGGGTCCATGTACCAACACGTTCTCCTCCGCAAAGAGTATAACGTGGTATATTTATTTGTTCAAATCCATTAAGTATTGAATGAAAAATTGACTCCAAAATCATCTACTTGAAATGTTTAAACTTGTCATAAATACCTTGTCCCTCATAGAATAAATGAGGGAAATGTGAAGGGTTTATATATGGGATAATTGCACAATGGGAAGGGCCCCAAGGGGCACCCCACTTTTGTGGAAGGGAGAGGACCTAGCTAAGGCTTGGTTTGAACACACGCGCGCGCCGCCGCCGCCCGCCCGGCCGGGCCGGGCCGGGTCGTGGGTCGTGGGTCGTGGGTCGTGGGTAACTGTATATAATTTTTTGGGCAAAATTTATTTAAAATTTTGTTTAAAGTTTTATTGCAAAAGCGGAAACAAAACTGTGTCGTTTTGAGACGCGCCTCTTCTGAACAGAAGCACCCTTTTGATAGACCCAAAACTACGTCGTTTTATGGCGCCTTTTCTGAACAGAAGCGCCCATTCTTATTGGTCCAAAACTACGTCGTTTTGACGAATGGATGCCATGCCAAAGGAGGTGTCCCTTCTGATCAGTCACAATTCATCCTATAAATAACCTGCCTGTGCTGCAATCATTCATTCATTCAATTCCAGAAATAACTTTCATTTTCCTGCATTCATCATATAGTCAGTTCGAGTATAAAGCATAGAAATTGAGTTCGAAGAATTCTTAATTTTGAAGTGCTTCTAATTAAGGATTGGAAATCCGTTTCATCTTGGGAAGTAATTATTCAAAAACCTTTTAGCACCAGTGAGGGAATAAATTTGCTTCAAGGAGACTTTGTGAATTCAAAGGACTCGGATTTAATCTTTCCAAAAAATTCAATCTCCTTTTTCCAAGTAAGTACACTGAACTTTCTAATTTCAATTTACTTACTTAATTTAGTAACTCTGTTATTGCATATTAAATATTTACTATAGTTACGGGAAATACAATCTTGAAGCAAAGTTTAGACTCTTTCTGTAATTATAGTTTATTTAATATCATTATGTAATTGCCATATAAACCAATTTTATTTATTTTTTATTTAACAAACTTGGTTTATTTTAAGTACAGATTATTCTGTTAAATTTTCTACAGAAATTTGTTTCTGTTTTTTGTTTTAATATTATATTATAATTAAAATTTATATATATATATTATTGTACAAAACAGAAATTTATTTCTGTTTATCTCTCTTCTACATATCTTAAATTACTTTCTGTTTGTATAACAGAAATGGCATCTACTAGTACCATCCCTACTGTGAGTATGTCTCATGGAGAAAAACCTGAAAAGTTCACTGGAACAGATTTCAAGCGTTGGCAACAAAAGATGCTCTTCTATCTTACAACTTTGAACTTGGCTAGATTTCTTCAAGAGGAATGTCCTACTCTTGTTGAAGGAGAAACTGACAAGGAGAAAGTGGCTGCAGTTGATGCATGGAAACATGCTGATTTTCTTTGCAGGAATTATATATTGAATGGATTAGACAATACACTTTATAATGTGTATTGTCAAATTCAAACTGCAAAGGAACTTTGGGAATCTTTAGTCAAGAAATATAAAACTGAAGATGCTGGCATGAAGAAATTCATAGTCGGTAGATTTCTTGACTATAAAATGGTGGATTCTAAAGCAGTCATCACCCAAGTTCAAGAATTACAAGTAATCCTACATGACATTCATTCTGAAGGAATGTCACTAAGTGACTCATTCCAAGTTGCTGCAGTGATTGAGAAACTTCCACCATCATGGAAAGACTTCAAAAATTATCTTAAGCATAAACGCAAAGAGATGAATCTTGAAGAATTGATTGTGCGACTTAGGATTGAAGAGGACAATCGAGGATCTGAGAAGAAGAATGGGAAAAATTACATTGAAGCAAAGGCTAATGTGGTAGAACAAGGGCCAAACAATAACAACAAAAGGAAGCGCGAAGGCGAAGGTACTTTCAAATCCAAGAAAAAGTTCAAAGGCAAGTGCTTCAATTGTGGCAAGCAAGGACATAAATCAAATGAATGTCGCAAGCCAAAGAACTTCAAGAAAGAACAAAAAGCTCAAGCAAATATGACAGAACTAGAAAAACTTTCTGAAAATGTTTCAGACATTAATCTCTCTGCGGTTGTATCCGAATGTAATTTGGTAGGAAACACAAAAGAATGGTGGGTGGACACTGGCGCTACTCGCCACATATGCTCCAACAAATGGATGTTCTCTACCTACAAACCAGTGGAAAATGACGAACAACTCTTCATGGGAAATTCCTCAAGTTCCAAGGTTGAAGGACGTGGAAAGATTGTGCTGAAAATGACATCCGGCAAAGAACTGACTCTCAACGATGTGCTTCACGTGCCGGATATCCGTAAAAATTTAGTTTCTGGGTCACTGCTTAGCAAGAATGGCTTCAAGTTGGTGTTTGTGTCTGATAAATTTGTACTTACCAAAAATGATATGTTTGTAGGAAAGGGCTATATGTCTGATGGGCTCTTTAAGATGAATGTAATGACTATTGTACCAAACTCTATTGATAATAATAATAAAATTAATTCTTCTGCTTACTTGATAGAGTCTTCAACTATGTGGCATGCCAGATTAGGACATGTTAATTATAATGCAATTCGCAGATTAATTAATTTAGAATTCTTGCCTAAATTTGATATTGATCCAAAGCATAAATGTGAAATTTGTGTAGAATCTAAAATGACAAGATTACCTTTCCATTCCGTTGAAAGAAAAACTGAACCTCTAGATTTAATTCACACTGATATATGTGATTTAAAGTTTATGCAAACAAGAGGAGGAAAAAAGTATTTCATTACTTTTATTGATGATTGCACAAGATACTGTTATGTATATTTGTTAAGAAGCAAAGATGAGGCCATAGAAATGTTTCAACATTATAAAAATGAAGTTGAGAATCAACTTAACAAAAAGATTAAGGCTATAAGAAGCGATAGAGGTGGTGAATACCAATCACCATTTGAAGAGTTATGCTCTACTCATGGTATCATTCACCAAACTACTGCTCCTTATTCACCTCAATCTAATGGTATTGCTGAACGCAAGAACCGAACATTGAAAGAAATGTTGAATGCTATGTTAAACAGTTCTGGAGCACCTCAGAATTTGTGGGGGGAAGCTTTGCTTTCTGCCAATTATATTCTTAACAAAGTTCCTCATAAGAAAACACACAAAACACCTTATGAATTATGGAAAGGTCATAGACCTTGCTATAAATACTTAAGAGTGTGGGGGTGTTTAGCAAAAGTAATGGTTCCTAAACCTAAAAAGGTTAAGATAGGACCAAAAACCATTGATTGTGTATTCATTGGTTATGCAAATAACAGTAGTGCTTATCGTTTTCTTGTTCATAAATCTGAAATTTCTGATATTCATATTAATACTTTTATTGAATCGCGAGATGCATCATTTTTTGAGAATGTGTTTCCATATAACTTGAATGAAAAGTCAAATTTATACAAAAGACCTTTGGAGGCTACTATTGGTAATCCTGAAAATATAGACAAAGAGTCTGTAGTGGATGAACCTAGACGTAGCAAAAGAGCAAAGACTTCAACGTCTTTTGGCCCAGATTTTCTAACATATTTGTTAGAAAACAATCCTCAAACGTACAAGGAAGCAATATCCTCTCCAGAGGCTTCTCATTGGAAAGAAGCAATTAATAGTGAAATTGAATCCATTATGCAAAATCATACATGGGAATTGGTAGATCTTCCACCAGGTTCCAAACCCTTAGGGTATAAATGGATCTTCAAAAAGAAGATGAAAGTTGATGGTTCAATTGATAAATACAAAGCAAGGCTTGTTGTTAAAGGCTATAGACAAAAGGAGGGATTGGATTATTTTGATACTTATTCACCAGTTACAAGAATCACTTCTATTCGTATGCTAATAGCAATAGCATCATTAAATAGACTTGAAATACATCAAATGGATGTAAAAACTGCATTCTTAAATGGTGAATTAGATGAAGAAATATATATGGAACAACCTGAAGGTTTCATTGCTCCTGGACAACAAAGGAAGGTATGCAAACTTGTTAAATCCTTGTATGGATTGAAACAAGCACCAAAACAATGGCATGAGAAATTTGATAATACTATGTTATCAAATGGATTTAAAATCAATGAGTGTGACAAATGTGTTTATGTCAAAAACACTCAAAAGGAATATGTCATTGTTTGTCTTTATGTTGATGATATGCTAATCATGGGTAGTAACAATGAAATTATCAACTCTACCAAACGTATGTTGGCTAATAGATTTGATATGAAAGACTTAGGGATTGCTGATATGATATTAGGAATCAAGATTTCTAGAACTTCTGATGGAATTATATTATCTCAAACTCATTATATTGAAAAAATACTTGAAAAATTTAATAAGTATAATATAATTCTAAACAAGACCCCAGTTGATATAAATCTTCATCTAGCCAAACATGAAGGTGATAGCATATCTCAACTAGAGTATTCTCGTATAATAGGCAGTTTAATGTATGTCATGAACTGTACTAGACCAGATATAGCTTATTCCGTAAGCAAATTAAGTCGATATACGAGTAATCCAGGTAAAGATCACTGGAAAGCTATTTTGAGAGTTTTGGGATATTTAAAATATACTCAAAACTATGGTTTGCATTATTCGAGATATCCAGCAGTATTAGAAGGATATAGTGATGCTAGTTGGATATCTGATAGTAAAGACTCAAAATCCACAAGTGGATATGTCTTTACCCTTGGAGGTGCAGCGGTATCTTGGAAATCCTCAAAACAAACTTGTATTGCAAGGTCTACAATGGAATCAGAGTTCATTGCTTTAGACAAAGCTGGAGAAGAAGCAGAGTGGCTTCGTAATTTCTTAGAGGATATTCCAAATTGGTCAAGACCTGTGCCAGCTATATGTATACATTGTGATAGTCAATCAGCAATTGGAAGAGCACAGAGTCATTTATATAATGGTAAGTCACGTCATATACGACGAAGACATAATACAATTAGACAATTGCTCTCAAATGGAATTATCTCAATTGACTATGTAAGGTCAAAGGATAATATTGCGGATCCGCTTACGAAAGGTTTAACAAGAGAGCAAGTGGAAAGTTCATCGAAAGGAATGGGTTTAAAGCCTACTGTTTAAATAAGAGTCGTCATAGTGGCAACCCAACTTAGTGAATGGAGATCCCAAGATCTAGGTTCAATGGGCAAACCAAATTATGTAGTACTCAGTAAAGCACTGAGGAGATATTAACTCCTAACCATTTCTATGATGAGACAGTGCACATCTGCCGCGAGAATAAGGATAAGTGACACTTTTAATGACTTTTATATCTAGAATACGTTCAAGTGGGGTATTGCAGGATACTCTTGATAGAAGTCACCTACGTGAGTAAGAAGGGGGCCACTTCTATGAGAATTTTGAAGGCTGAATTCTCTAACATACTCACGGAACCAAGAGGTGTTTCAAGGCCAAAATGAACACAAACGTGAGAACCAACTATGTCTGAAGAGATATTTTGTTAATTCTATTGTCTTGGTTTACACGAAAAGCTGACGGTTCAAAGACATCAAGTCTACTGATTAGCCAAGTAAATCCGATAGATTTTACTAGGGCAAGTTCAAAGCCACTAGGCTACTTAACCCGATGAAGTATCTTTTCTTCTGTACTCGAACTAGTGTCTGCATATTCATGTTTTGCATATAGAAAAGCCAATTTTACATTCATGTGGGGGATTGTTGGAAATGGATTTGAAAACTAAATAATTAGAGCATTTTTTAGGCTCAATTAATGTGGGACCCAAACTCCAAAAATGTCGGGTCCATGTACCAACACGTTCTCCTCCGCAAAGAGTATAACGTGGTATATTTATTTGTTCAAATCCATTAAGTATTGAATGAAAAATTGACTCCAAAATCATCTACTTGAAATGTTTAAACTTGTCATAAATACCTTGTCCCTCATAGAATAAATGAGGGAAATGTGAAGGGTTTATATATGGGATAATTGCACAATGGGAAGGGCCCCAAGGGGCACCCCACTTTTGTGGAAGGGAGAGGACCTAGCTAAGGCTTGGTTTGAACACACGCGCGCGCCGCCGCCGCCCGCCCGGCCGGGCCGGGCCGGGTCGTGGGTCGTGGGTCGTGGGTCGTGGGTAACTGTATATAATTTTTTGGGCAAAATTTATTTAAAATTTTGTTTAAAGTTTTATTGCAAAAGCGGAAACAAAACTGTGTCGTTTTGAGACGCGCCTCTTCTGAACAGAAGCACCCTTTTGATAGACCCAAAACTACGTCGTTTTATGGCGCCTTTTCTGAACAGAAGCGCCCATTCTTATTGGTCCAAAACTACGTCGTTTTGACGAATGGATGCCATGCCAAAGGAGGTGTCCCTTCTGATCAGTCACAATTCATCCTATAAATAACCTGCCTGTGCTGCAATCATTCATTCATTCAATTCCAGAAATAACTTTCATTTTCCTGCATTCATCATATAGTCAGTTCGAGTATAAAGCATAGAAATTGAGTTCGAAGAATTCTTAATTTTGAAGTGCTTCTAATTAAGGATTGGAAATCCGTTTCATCTTGGGAAGTAATTATTCAAAAACCTTTTAGCACCAGTGAGGGAATAAATTTGCTTCAAGGAGACTTTGTGAATTCAAAGGACTCGGATTTAATCTTTCCAAAAAATTCAATCTCCTTTTTCCAAGTAAGTACACTGAACTTTCTAATTTCAATTTACTTACTTAATTTAGTAACTCTGTTATTGCATATTAAATATTTACTATAGTTACGGGAAATACAAATACGCATTACTTTAATTAGTTCGGTATGTAGAATATTATACGTTCAACTTTTTAAAAGCATGTTAACGCTTGCATATGTCACGCATAGACTTATTCAATTGACAATTTATTTTTTAGAGGCTGAATTGCAAAAGTGTCTCTCCAAGTTCTCATTTAACTTTAGTTTGGCTCTTTAAGTTGTAAAAATTTCAATTATACCCTTCAAGTGGTTAATTGAATTCAATTGAATCCTTTATGGGGGGAAAATACCCTATTGGGTTGAAGGCAAGGTCGAGAATCAATTAAAATGACCATTTGAAGGATTCAACTAAGGATTTTGTAACTTGAAGGGCCAAATTGAAATTGAGTGAAAACTTGGAGGAATATTTTTACAATTTAATTGGCCTAGTTGAGTTATATATTTGTCTCTCTAAGTTGCCATCGAATTTCAAAATGGTCCTTAATTGGCAAAAAGTGACACTTTCGTCCTCTAAGTTGGCATCTTGGTTCAATGTTATTCCTTGAGTTAACTTACATAATTGTATATCTAAAACCGTCACACTAAAAATTAGCACAAGGAATAAAAATGAACCAAAATACCATTTTGGAGAAAAAAAGTGACATTTTAGCCAATTATATAAGGTGCCACTGTAAAACTCCGTTGCAATTTATAGGGACATATGTAATTCAGCAATTAAATGCTTAATTACATAATGGCATTAGTCCTAGAGTACAAAACATGATAATGCCCAAAAGTACTTGATCAAAACCATCAAAACCTATAGACAAAGCCAGCACTACAATCATATCACTAATTATCCCACCAATATTTCAATTGGATATACTGTTCATACCTATTATTCTGATTCATGCCGCCTGAATTCTCTAATCCAACCAATGAACTTTAGCTTAGCCTCTGATCAACGTACGAGATATATGGAGGGAGTACTACTTTTCACTTATTATATATGAATACTAGGTATATTAATCTTATTAACCATAAAAATAAAATTGTTCATAGTATGGTATTAGAACCAATAAAGATGGTGGTCAATATGAATATTTGTTTTAAGAATGATTTATATTATTAATTGAGTTTGATGCAAAATCCAATATTAATCGAACAAATCAGAGATTAGAGTAACCGTTTCTAAATTCACTACCGATCGAGAGAGAGTTTAAGAGGTATAGTTAAAAGCTTCCTTTTTGCCACTGAGTCAAGCTTCTCCAACACCATAATATTCAACATAATATATCATATTAGGTACTATCTTCAAATAGACTTGGATACAATTATATCTATTGGAATTCAGGAGAGGTTCTTTCTTGGAAATTAAGGAGAGGATATGAATTAAAAGGGAGAAAAAGGGTATATTTGGAGAACACTCAATTAATTGTTACATGAAGTACACTAACGTCTATCTATGATTTTAGAAAAAATAGAATCTATCTTTTACAGTTATTGTTTAAACTGAAAATTTTGTAGTCAATTGGTAAAACAAAAAGTTTGTGAAATTTATTAGTTTTTTGGCGTCATTTGCCTTAACCCATTCATGCATTATATCAACAATTTTACTTCACAACAATATCTTTCTCCAGGAAGTTGAAAAGTTTGTGGCGCCTTCATATAAAGAAGATTTAAACAAAGACCTAAAAACACGAAGAATGGTATTCACTGAGGCACACGAGAACCTACTTAAAGAAGTACAACAATGGATGAAGGATACATCATCGTCATCGACAGTTGTAGCTGCACTCATTGTTACAATGGCATTTGCAGCCATGTTTACCGTGCCAGGGGGAAACAATGGCGTGTTACAATGGCATTTGCAGCCATGTTTACCGTGCCAGGGGGAAACAATGGCGATGGAAAACCCTTGTTCTTACAAGATGCAGGCTTCATGCTATTTGCAGTATCAGATGCCATAGCGCTATTCTCTTCATCCACTTCCGTGTTGATGTTCTTATCTGTACTTACTTCTCGTTATGCTGAAGAGGATTTTCTCTATGCATTACCCAAGAGGCTGACAATCGGACTTCTCCTATTCATGTTCCTAGCAGCAACAATGATCGCATTCAGCGCCACCCTTGTGCTTGTGCTTCGTGATAAAGTAGAGTGGATTATTATTCCAGTTGCTTTAGTAGCTTGCATTCCTGTTTCCTTGTTTATTATGCTTCAATTTCCATTACTCGTGGAATTAGTACATTCCACGTATGGGAAAGGAATCTTTTACAAGCAAAATGACCAGTTGCTTCATTAGATATTGACGAGTGTTAAGACTATATATGGTCTTATATTGAATATCTTAACAAAGTATGTATAGTATATAATAGTTACGGTCACTCAGCTCAAAATCAATTGATTACGAGAAGAGTGGATCCTGAGCATTATATACTGGCATACTTTCTCTAGGAATTCGATATGGGATAATATTTAAACTCTAACAATCATCAAGTATCTGATCATTTATATTTGCTCGGAGTCTAATTCTTTTGTAATGATGGAATGAACTTTCTTACTGTGTCCTCATAAAATCCAGTTCAAATTCGTAATGAACATAATGGTTGTTGGTTCTGAATTGTATGAAGTGTTTTTACTTTTATTGTTGTCGTTGTTATTTTAGGCATAATGCTAGCCTGCTAGGGGTCTTAAATTTATGACATGATATTAAATATATTAATAGTAATTTATGACATAATCAATCAAGTGAAATATGTCCAATCAATTAATGTTATAGTGCCACATCATTTGAGACACTTTTTAAAATAAAAAATTTGAGACATCTAGTATCACCCTTCTAGAAGTACATAGGGGTGTTCAAAATTTTCGGTTTTTTCGGTACCGGTTTTTTCGATTTTTTATACTTTTTGGTACCGGTAGCGGTATGAACATTTTTGAATTTCGGTTCGATTCGGTATACCGAAAGAACCGAATTACATAATATAATAATAAATTTATATTAATTAATAATAATTATATATATTATTATATATATTGCTAATCGGTAAAAACCGAAAACCGAACCGAAAAAACCGAACCAAATTTGTACCGAACCGGTACCAAAACCGGTAATTCGGTTCGGTTTTCGGTTCTTGTTTTAGTGATAATTTATCTTCGGTACCCGTTCGGTTTTTTCGGTACCGGTTCGGTTTTTTACCGATGGACACTCCTAGAAGTACACAATGTAAATGCACTTGACATATTTCTTTAAATAATTATATTTGAAATTGTAAGTTTCAAGGATTTTTATGTTATACTCCATCCATTTCAAAATATAAGATCTTTATTGATTTTTTAAAATCAACTTAAGATATTTTTAAATTTAAAATTGACATGAGTACCTTTAATTTTAATTAATACAATGATAAATATTATAAAATATTTAAAAAATATTAGTCATAATAAAAAATAATTATTTCGAATTTTTAATAAATTATCTCAATTTTAAACTTAAAAATGTCTTTAAATGATTTAAAAAATAAAATTAATCGTGATCATATGGAGTATTTTGAATTTAATGAAAAAATTCATGTACTCACCCTTTTGCACATAATTAAGAGTTCTCCAGATAACGTACTTAGGTTAATTATGTAGACAAAAATCACCCGACGAAAAGTGTAATAAATGATCATAAGAAAAGGTATGGAAGCTACAACTGACCACATTAAATGCTAGTAATAGTGGATTAGTAAAATAGATAATGGTCCAAAACCCTTATAACAAACTCCGGTTTATACAAACACTCCCAATCACACTCAATAAAGTGGATTTACAATCCTACTTGGACTTCATTAGAGATCAAAATCTATACATGATTTTGATTTCAAACCGTTCAAATAGATAGTTCGCTTTGGTATTTATAGAAACAATTATATTTTTTATAGCAAATAATTGAACTTGTATAACAAATATTATCTCAAATTCAACTTTCTCTATACAAAAGACAACTTATTTTTATAAATTATCTAAATGAAATTCAACTCTCTTTATACAAAATGCAACTTATTTTTATAAATTATCTAAATGTAATTCACATTTACAACTGTCTGGGATCTAGATCCATATATTTATGTTCAACTAAGAAGACAAATCATAGTCAGACAAAAAGAAGTAATTCAATCCTAAACTTATTCAACCAATATGACATAAATCAATACTTACATATAAAAGACTGACATCTAAACAAATTTTAATTTGAAAACTCGGTATTGAGTTGACTCGATTGGTATTATAATATCTCTGATATTTATAACGAAAATATCAATGAAAGATGATTTTAAACCCTAGTGTATCCAATTTGTAAGTTAAAGTTATAAATTAAAAGTAGAAAGTAAATAAAAGAAAAGGAAGGAAAGAAAAGTTCTATTCAAAACTCAAATTTGAGTTCGGGATGGAATTTTGAAACACAGACTTTACCGTCGAGTCCGGAACGTCAAATTTAGTAAAAAGAGATTTTAAACACCTTAGGGTGTAGAGGTTGACTTTTATGGTTAAAGTCAACATTTGACTTTTAAGATTAAAGTCAAACTTTGAGTTAGAAGGTGAATTTGATGAAATGGACACATTACAAAAAAATTGGGCATTTAAGATGGAAAAGTCCGTTTCAAATAGAGCAGAATCCTTCTCAAAATTCGTGTCAGTAAGTCGCGACGCTAAATTGTCCGTCTAAAAAAATTGAAACGGATTTTGTCCGTCTCAAAATATTTTTAGCGACGGATTGTTTCCATCTCAGATGGCCTTAATTCCATCTCAACTTCACCAATGAGGAGCTATTTTTTGAAACTACTTATATCCGTCTCCAATTTGGAGGGAAGCATTTGCGCCATTTTTTGGCGCACATAATTTGAGGCGAAAAATGCGGTCTTTAATCCGTTTCTAAATAGTTTTGGCATGAGAAAATATATATTTGAGACGCTTATTTCTGTTTCTGTCTCATAATTAAAAATAGTTTTTTTCACAATTTTTTTTTTTTATAATTTTTCACACCCAAACAGTTTTAATACTTAAACTTAATAAAATAAAACATTATCAAAACACAATAATATTATTGCAACTATTATTAATTACACATCAATTATGTACGTTACAATGTTAACATTCTACAAAATATTACAAACTAATAGTTCAAATCAACTATTCAAAATGTATCATATACATTAATGCTTTAGAAGCAATTATTGTAATCATATGTATTATAATTTTACTACCAGTTATAACAAAGCCAAGCATTCATCAAACAAGTAGAGATCGTTGTGTTGCAGTAAGCTAGAATATGTGGCATCAATATTAGGCTTCTTAGTCCCCTTACACTGCTGGGTTGGCTTTGTTTTCTGAACATGCAAAAAAAATTAATTTAGTTATCCTAATGACATTCTAGCTCTCCTTATTAGTGATAAAAGACATAATTATTTGCTAATACATTTGCATTGTAGTATTCACATGTTCACCAACAAAATTGAAAACAGGCACAAGGCTGACATATATCAAGCAAAAGTTGCCAACACCTGAAATGGGGGCATTGCTGACAAAAGGTTAATTGCATAGTGAGATTACTTTAGCTTTCTTTTGATTTAAAAAATTAAATAAGCTTATACAAATTCTCATTCGTAATTTATCAACACGATATGAGAATTGTCCAAGAGCTTCAATAAATGGCATTAATTCAATGTCCCCTGCATCCATGAACTCTAGTAAATCACAAGCAAAACAGGAAAAGCAACAAATGCTACCAACATTAAGATTAAATTCCTTCACCAGATTTCAAAAGTGATGGCACAGGCATCGTAAAATTTTCAAATTAACTTTGTACCAATATTGTGAAAAAAAACAACAACTTTAAAGTGTAACTAAATCTCTTTGAAAAGAGAAACTTTGACTGAAACTTTGCTTTACAGTATTACTTACCCGAGCTTGAGGCTTATTTGTTTTCTTTGTCACATCATCATCGTTGTCGTGTCTCTGTTCATAAGCATTTGATGAATCAATGATGATGAAGGATTGCCCAACACTCATTTACCCATTTGTTTTGATCCTGATGGTCTCTGACCTTCACCTTCAATTCTTGTATCTCACTCTCATTCTTAATGTTCTAGACTATCGTACGTGCCCACATCTAATAGAACCCTCTATTCTCATATTCCAACTTGGATTCCATTCCGGACTTCATCTGTTTCTCTGAAACTCTAGCTATATATCAGTGGTTCTTGGGTTGTCATCATTTCTTCCCAATCTTCCCGAATATCTCGGGATCCTTCCTATCTCATCTAGCTAGTCTTGCCCTATTCTAACATCCTTCAATCTAAGACACAAATCAAACAAGCCCTATCAGCATCCCATAATAAAATATAAACAACAACTGCCTATTACAAATCTCTTAAGTCATCTCGTAGAACTCTACATGAGTTTCATCTCCTTCTACTCGTGCTTTCTTCTCTAAGGTTATAGTCATAGGACTCTCATTCCTAAGGTTTATAGCCTACAGCTCTTATACCAACTTGTGACGTCCCTAAATTCGGGTACTCTTACCTCGAATTGAGTGCTCACGATACAACTCATCATCATACAAATAACTATCCAATCGATACATAATAACATAAATATAAATAATACATCACATAAGTCTTACATAATTTCCCAAGTTCTAAAGACCTTTACATACACCAAAAGTCTTAAGTATAAAAGTCCTACAGGGTTCAGAATTAAATACATAACATGAATGTTAGTAACATCCTTAACTACTTGGTAGCCTTTGCTTTGCCTTTGTTCTTTCCGAAACAACTTGTCTTCTCTGCTTTAACTGAAAAATAGGGTTATGATGCAAAAATGAGCAACGAGTTTGCTCAATAAGTATATGAACAACAATAATTAAGAATTGAATTTAGGTCTCATAAGTTTAAGGGTTTCATAGCTTTGGATAAGTCATGATATAAATCAATGAATCATAAATGAGTAACATATTACGTTCTCAAATTTGGAATATGAAATAATTAGAGTGAATTGGGAATAACCAATCAATATGTATTTTGTAAAGAAGAGTTTCGAACTTCCAAAGCATGAGTATCATTTATTACTAAGTGGCCATTAAGGACCATTGAACTATCGGAGGATTTACAGCGTTTAGCTGAAGATCCTAAAAAACGAGTACATGAGGTGATCAGCCCCGTCGTACCCTACATTATGCATAACGTTTAGTCTCTGTGTGCGCGCAAGTCAAATCCACGACTTAAAAGTAGTACCTATTTATCAAGGTTGTTCATCTCAGCATAATAGAGTTCACATCATGGCAATTGGTTTAGATAGCTTTCTCAAAGAAATAAGATTAAAAATTTATGTCATCATCTATCTAGCTGAATCAAGTGGCATAGACTCATTCATCAAACAACTTGTTTATATTTAAATTTCTCATTCTTTATAATTTATTGTTTGGGAAATCTTTCTGAGTGTTCACATATGAATGGTCACATTCAAGTGACAACAATTTAAGTCTAAGCATTCATTATAAAACTTGTATGAAGTAGATAAAGTATAAAAGTAAGAGATAATTGCCTGATACATCTGCTTCTCCTCTTTCTAGCTTATTGACTCCTCCTTGACCTACATAAGTCGTAATTCGATCCATAGGTTTGTCTTCTAGTAAATAAATCCTCACTCGTAAGCCTCCACTATCTAACTCTTCCTCATCCCTTATCGTCTCGTTATTCATCACCTCCATTCTCACCTTCAGCTTGTCTTATTGTCTTCCACATTCCCGCCTAACAATTTAGATAACCTTCATTGGTATCTTCTTTGTTTAATTATTGATCTCATGTTCGATCGTCTTTGTAATATCCCAAATATTTCCAAAATGATCTAACAAGATCTAAGCAAGGTTGTCAATTCAAAACCTAAGATCGATTGCTCAAGCATACCTTGAGCTATCTTAAAGAATATATATGACTCAAAACTACGATGGTATATAACTAAGAGGTTAAACTGTTTAACCTAAACTATGTGTTATGTGATTAGTAAAGCTTGAATTGAGCTTTTAAATGTGCTATGTGAATTACTTATGTGTAGGATTTTGTGTTTTGGTTCGAGTAGCTAACCTTAACACTTTGGAAAAAAAGACACGATTTACGAGGAAAAACGTTTGTCGTCTTTTTGAACGTTTTTTTCGACGTTTGTACTTTTTCTATTTCACGTTATAGCATTTATACGGGGAATAGATATCAGGGAGCCACTAATATTTTTCCCAAAATAAAACGTAAAACGTTTTTCAAACGAAAATGCTTTCCGTTTTTTATCAAATCGTTGATGGATACAGTGTTTGTATGCAACACCGGTGCGTAATAAGCAATTAAAGATTTTTCTCGAAAAGTGTGTCGGGAATAAGATGAAATAGGAAAAAGACAAAAATAAATATTATTTTTGATTTTTTGATCGTTTAAGCATATTCTGAGAAATGGTAGTAAAAAACACTATTTATCGAAAAACGTGCAACGTCTTTTGGACTTTTCACTTTACAAAATAGTGTTTATTCGGAACAAAACTCACTAATATCAAAATTTTAAATCAGTATAAGTTAACCATTTAGTTGGAATCAGACTGTTATATAATTAAACTGCTAATGCATCCGTGTTGTTTTGTTCAAATGCAACATGAGACAGGTTAACATAAATTTGAATAATCACATTTATGAGATTAATACCTAATTATATTATTCCATCATAATTAGTGTCTAGAATGAAAGAAATTTATCAATCGCATCGCCCGGTAGGTGTATTTGGGAAAATTACACGGAAGATTATCCGAGATTAATTCAAGAAAAAATTTGAGGGTCAGACGAGACATCATATTAATACTGTATGATGTATTTTATGAATAAAATATGTGTAACTAATTAAAACTGATATTACTGATGCGAAATATTTTAAATTAATCGCACGCGATTTATCCGATATACATAAGTCGGAAGAAGGAGCTCACCAAGCTTGCTTTGGAAGCTAATAAGAAGTGTATTAGAGAAGCTTTGTTAAGCTTGTTCAAGAAGCTAGAAAATGGCTTAATGACCTAAATACCCTAACTTTGAAAGTCCTATGTCAACGCCGGGAAAATCGTCTCCTTTTTAATAATTACCCTTTCCAATTTTAGCCTTTGGATTTAAGATGTGATTTTGAAAAGGGTCGGCTTGAGTGTCAGCGGGGTTTGAAAGATCGATTTTATGATGAGCCAATTGACCAGAGTCGCCAGTTGGTATATTTGAAATGGATGTACCAACTCATCCGAATTTTGTTTTCGTAATCGCAGTGGCTCATATGTGACTTCGAGTTAATTGGTCCGCAAATCGAGATTCATAGAGTTCGGGGGCTTGCTTAAGCGAGGGGAAGGTGTTAGGCACCCCCGACTTCCGTGAAAACACGGTTACCGCAATCTTGATGCTTTTTCCTATCCTTTTAAATCCTAAAACATGTGTGTGAGTGTGTGTGCGTGTGTGCCTAAATGAACGTTGTGATGAGAAAAACCGCTTTGATTCTTTCTGTAGAAAACGTGCTTTACTTAGAGAGTGTTTTGAAACATTTTTTGACCCAAATGACAAGGCTTTGTTTTATAATAGATATTGATTTTAACTTTGAAAACGATGAGGTTTTTTTATTAAGTGTCGTTTTTTGAAAACAAGAGTTTTAAACTTTCGTCAAATAGGAATCGAGACTATACATTGCCCTTTTAACAGTAAAGTCAAATAAAAAACGAAGGCAACTTCTAGGATCTCTTTAACCCTATGCACAAAGTTTAATGAAAATGTTTGTTTATTTTTATGAAACCATTTTTTATGATATTTCAAAACCACTTGTAGCCTTTTCGTCAAACAGGAATCGACGTTCATTAAAACTCTTAATTTTAAACTTCGTGATTCTAATACCCTAATTTGATCATTTTTAGAAAATCCTTGTCGTTTGCCTTATTTTCTAAAATCACTTTTTTCATGTTGTAAATCAAATCAAGCATTCAAAATTTGTGTCGGGGCTATTCATGGGCATGTGAGCCATCTAAATAACCCCAAACACCCATAGTCACATATTTCACTATTACGGGGCCTTAACCCGATCTCGATTCGATATCGCTTTAAGGCCCGATGTTTACATATGTACAAAAATGGCCCATCGCCGTGACTACATACGCCAAAAATTATCCATTTTTGGAATTTGATCACACGGATCTCCTTCCTAGGCTCACAATCCCCAACATCAACACACAACCATACAAGATAAAGCTTAACAACACTAGATTTATTTCTATATCACGAGGACCTAAAATTGCAATTTAAAACTATAAAAAACGCGTTAACATAATGAACTACATATCACCGTACGGATGTCATCGGGACATTAGGAGGAAATTTTGTTCCGACGGAAGCCTCACTAATAATCCCTAATACACGGATCCTCAATAATATACCAAAATATTACATCCAAACAACTCAACAACAAACGATTATGACAATGAAATAAACTAAAACTTAAAGAAAAACACCATTTTTTCACCTTGCAATACGCCAATAAACGCTTTATATTTCACTATCGAGCAAATAACACGAGAATACCTAAGTATTTGAGCAAGAAAATGTAATTTCTCACTATATTTGGGCAAACCCGAGCTTCCCTCTCTCTAAACTCGCCTTTCTCTCTCTCTATATTTCCTTCAAAAAACCTCTTCTTCCTCTCGGCAGATCAAAAATGGCATTGTATAGGTGACTGAGATCAGCCGCAGGTGCATCTGCGGCTGGCCGCAGACGCATCTGCGGCTGCCTGCTGTGGCAGTCCGCGCCGAATCCTCGGCTGCCGTGTTGTCTCCTCGAGCCATGAAAGAGCCCACTTGTCGTTGGCCGTAGATGCATCTGCGGCTGGCCTGGTTGCTATTCTCGATTTTCATGTCATGCAGTCTAAAAATATCATTTTTTGCTGTATTATTTCGGAAGGATGTTACTTGATATATATATATATATATATATATATATATATATATCCAAGCATTCTAGGTTTTTGGGTAAGGAATTTGGGTCAACTGGTTGGACCTTGACTGAGACTTTAGGTTGGGCTTTCTTTTATTAAAATTGGGCTAAACCTTGGGCCAAGTTAAATTTCATACAAGCCTTATTAACAATAAAAAGAAGTGGGCTTACATAATCCCCACACATGCACACCTATATTGGATCAATCCAAATTAATTCTCAACCAATCTCATAACACTTGGGCTTAATTAATTTTCACCACGAACTTAAATCATAATTTCCATATTCATTATCTTGCATTTATATTAATCCTTATCTATGAATTAATCCAATACTTGATTAATTATCTTCATCACTTTAATTACTCATCATGCCACACAAGGCTTATTCTCTCAAGTTTAATTATTTCATAATTTATAATATCATCTTCACTTCTTCCTTTTAAATTCATAACTAATTCAAATTTGTTGAATTAACTAACTCTTTATTCTTTCTATCACTTTACATCACATATACACATAAGTGCACATAATAAATTTCAAATAATCCTTCATTTTTTTATTAATATAATATTCTCTAAAATCTCTTGGTCATTACAATATATCACAATCTCATCCCTTTTTCCTCATCCTCTCATTTCTTACTTTTCAACAATTTTATATTTTTATATATCTAATTTATAATTTATTCGTTCACCGGGTCACTAAAATACTCTACTTTCATGACTGTTCTACTCACCTCCCCGCATATCTTCCATGCGCATTTTTCAATAAAAAGTCTCCCCTTCTCATCACATATAAAATTATACATCTCTACATAATCAATTCTCTACATATTCCTCCATTCTAAGTCTAGGTTTTCACCTTGACCTTACCTTTATTTTAATATTTCTTCTTAAATTTCCATACATAAGGATCGTCAAACACTATTATAACCTTGATCATTTAAAACTCACGTTTACTAGCTTCATAAATATTCAAGTTATCATAAGATCTCATTAGCAGGATCATCATCATGATTCTAAAAGCATTGCACAAAACTATGAGTTTATCACAATTAATTCAATAATTAAATACGGATAAAGAAAATGCCTTTAAATAAATGAATTCTCTTATTAATAAATGAATAAGATCACAAAGTATATGATATATCACATCAAATGTTGTGTGCATACTATTTTCATGTGCTAATTTATTCGGATTCACTAATCCCCATTTTAGTGATCCCGCGATTAGGAACATATTAGTTTTGAGCTATCTAGAATTTAGATCTCATTAGCATAATCAACATTATGACTCTAAAAGCATTGTTTCAAAACTATGTGTTTATCCATTTAATTAATTTAACCAATCAATCATGAATAAAGAAATGCCTTTAAATAAATAATTCTTTTAGTAATAAACGAATAAGATTACAAAGTATATGCTTATCATATCAACATATGATTGGCTTGAGGGCATACTACTTTTATAATCACCACATACAATCTATTTTGTTTGGCAGTGCTTTACTTGCGAATGAGAAAGAGAAATCTTTTACATGGTTATTTCAAGAATGGAAGAAATGCATGTGTAGAAAAGATCTTGGGGTAATTATAAGAGATCAAGATTATGCTATTTGTAATGCCATAAAGAAAGTCTTTCCTAATACTCGACACTGATTCTGTTCATGTTACATTGAGAAGCATATCACAGAGAGGCTTCATCTCCTCCATTCTAGCAATCAAGAATTTTGTGATGATTATAAAGTATGGTTTTATAGTGAAAACATATTAGAATCAAAGAGCTAGTGGGAACTTTTGAAGAAGAAGTATGATTTGAATGAGAATACTTGGTTGATGAACATGTATGAAATGTGACATCAATGGGTTCTTGTATACTTCAGAGACATCTTTACAGCTGGAATGACATCTACCCAGTGTATTGAGAGTATTAATTCAGTTTTTGATGGATTTATTCATACTTTAACTCCATTACACGAGTTTGTGACGCATGAAGAAAAAGCTCTTATATCTCGTTGGCAAGCAGAGAAGGAAGAAGATTTCAAGATAAAAAATTCTCACCCGAGATACGAGGCTGAGTTGGAGATTGAGAAACAGGCTGGACAATGCTACACTAGGAAATTTTTTGACATATTTCACACTTAATTCAAGGCTAGTTATTTGTATTGGAAGGAGAATGTGAGGAAGGATGGGGACATTATTGAATACAAAGTTGGAAAGAGCACGAGTCCTAAAGCTAATTGGAGAACTATTTTGTATGATGGTGGACAAACTTTTAATTGTTCTTGTGAAAAGTTCAAGATGGCAGGAATGATACGCAAGCATATCATTTCTGTTATGAGATTCAAAAAATTTATTGTCATTCTGAAAATATATATCTTGAAAAGATGGACTATAGATGCTATGTATTGGCCTGATATTATTGGTTATTCATCAAGTGATGTTGATGTAACTCCTATGATGGTGTTTTCGCTCAAATCGAAAATGTCCAAAGTGCTACAAGATGCTACTTCATCACTGACAATTTTTAATGAAGTTGAATATTTGTTGGATGACATAATAAAAAGGATAAAAGAGAAAAAATCGCAAGATGTGGTTAGTCATGTGGATTCAACTCAAATATCTAGTCCAATTGTGTCCTTGGTTGACATTCCAAAAATATCAATACATGATCCCCAGTGGACCAGTGAGTACTAAAAGTAGACCTAGGGGAGTCTTGAGATTTCAATTGGGTAGAGAGGTGGCTTAAGAAGTAAAGGGTAAACAAACTCGTTATTGTGGAGAGTGTGGAGAAGTCAACCATTATAGGACTACTTGTCCAAAACTAGGTACAAACACATATATCAAATTATTATGTTTTTTTATTATAAATATTTTATTTTTATTTATGTTGTTGTTTATGAATAACAAATCAACATAACAAAGATGATGATAATGAGAAATGGAATAAAGGAAAAGATAAGGCCAACAAAGGTACTTTCTTTTTATTCTTTTTTAAGTGGTTTTTTTTTCCACTTAATTATTGTGCTAACTTTTCGATGAATTGGACTGTGTGAGGGATTCATTATAGGTATATTATGATTATGTGTTTTTCTTACATTTCGACTCGTCAATCTTCATTTTATTTGTAGGATAGTCTCAGACATCACAAGCTCAACAAAATGGTCAAGTAAACATAATTTTGAAGGGCAGGATAGTCATAGAAAATCATAACTAGAATTTTTTTAATGTATTTTGAAGCTAGTTGGTAATTGATAATGGGATTTTATACCTATTTATTGAATATTTTTAGGCTTAATTATTTGTAAAGTTTTAAGTATTTTAATTAATTTCAGGTGATTTGTGTTTTTATTATTTTTAAAAAATTTATATTATTTTTTAGTTATTTTTCATTATTTATATTTGATTTTGTAGGAAAATTAAAGCTAATGGCAATTTTGTAATTTTTACAGGTGGAAAACGGTAAATAAACAGTTCGGTGGCATAATTATAATTTTAGGAAAGTAGGGCGTGCCATGCGTGCATTAAGGCTGAGCATGCAAACAGCATAAAACAAACGACGCCGTATGGGGTGAACGAACCAGCAGGAAATGATAAGCGAGCGCGCTCTACGCGAGAAATGACTAATGACAGGGAATAACGTCATTTTGAGTGGGCGACCAGCAACTTGGTAGGCTTGCGCGCAATGCGCAAGGAAGAATAAAAAAATAAAGAAAACGTAAAATGGCTGTTTGGTTGAGCAGAAATTGCCAAAACTAGATTATTCGGGATTTAAAGCATTATTTTGATTTTGAATTGGATTTTAACTCCACTTTTGCTTAGGATTATTATTGTATCTTTTAAATACAATTAGAGAGACTTCTTTTAGAGAGACAAAGATTTTTTTACAACTTTTTAGAGAGGTTGAGTAGAATTTCAGAATTTATTTTATTCTCTTCTTCAATTAATTAGTTTATTCAAGTAAGTATTTTGTTTGTTTAATTATGTATTATGCATTATTTAATTATGTTTTGTGTTCCAATTTTAAGCATGTTAGGCTAGGTTATTTTCTAGGATTGAGGATGAGTATATTTGGTTGATTCAATTGCACATATTCATGCTAATTAACTCTACAAATTTAGTGTTTTCATGTTAAAAATAATTCTTTTTATTGAATGCCTATTTTTAATGATAAAAAAATAAAGTTGGATTCTCATTATTTGTTGGATTCAGTTTATGATTTGTTAAAAGCGAATATAAATTGTGTTTTGATGGGAATGATGAGTGTTTTGACCTTATACATATGTTTGGCTATGGAAGAATTAACAATTTGATTTTACAAATTAATTTGGCTTAATTGAATTTATTTTTCGTATCTAATAGAGTCAAGAGACCAAATTAGTGCGAGATAAAAAGTAGAGTTATATGGGCATGAATATTAGAAATATGATATCAAATATATGACTCCGCCACCCTATTATTTTATTATTGATTAGGTTATTTGTGCTAGTATTTTATTATTTATTTGTGTTTCTTTAGTTGATAAATCATCATTCTCAAATTTTAAGCTAGATTAGGAATTAATTAGAATTAGTGAGTGAGATAAAATATGTTTCATCCGTCAAGTCCCTAGGGTTCGACCTCGCACTTGTCTAAGCTATACTAGATATTCGATTCTTACACTTGCGAGTATATAAAACATTGACAACAAGTTTTTAGCGCAATTGTCGGGGACTTGATTTTTGTTTTTTATCACTAGCTCAATAATTTTAGATTATTTACTTCTACTAGTTTCTTTAAAAAATTAAAAATTTAAAAATATAAAATAAAGTAAAAATTTTAATTTTTAGGAGTAGAGTAGTGTATGAACACTGTAATGACCTGAAAATTCATAAGACTGGTTAGTATGGTCTTAGGTAATTGATGTGATTTAAGGCTACGCTAATCCTTGGATGAGGAAGTAGTGGATAGTCGATTTGTGAAAATTTTAAGCTTTCGAGGATTCGAGCGGGAGATTTGAGGTTAAGATATAAAACTAACCCTAGTAAAGTGGTAAAAATCACTGGAAATAAGCTAGAGTCCAGTCACAGAGGGACTAGGACAGTGGTTATAAAACAATAAGTAAAACAATGCCTATGTTAAGATAATTGATGAGATTGATCAGAGGGGCAAATGTTGTAAGGATGTAGTGGTAATTCCGAGGATGGAATCATTATTTTGAATAAGACAAAAAATTAATCTCAGGAAGAGATGAGGAAGAATTACCATCATATTTTGATTTTACCATATATTGAAATTTCGGCGACGAAATTATTATAAGGGGGGAAGAATGTAATGTCCGCAAAATTTTAAATTTCATTATAAATAAATTGTGAATTTATTTATTAATGTAATGAATATTTTATGAACTAATTTAAATCTTGATGCGATTAAATTAGTAAATTAATAAAATGTTGGGATTAAATAAGGGAAGTCCATCTAATGGATAATTAAATTAGTGGACCAACCTAATAATATTAATATCAATAAATTGATAAGATTTTTGGTTAATTAAATATTCATTTTAATTGAATATAACAAGTCTAATTGGATTATATAAATTAATTAATAAAATTATTAATTAATGGTATTGGGTATTTTAAAATTTAAGTGGACTACTTAAATTCCAAGGAATTTAATTTGGGCAACCCAAAGCTTAGTTGCGATATAAGTAACAATTGGGCCACCCATTTGTTTAATTAACAAAACAAATAGCAGCCTAGTCCAAGAGTAATAACATGAACCGGTAGAAAAAAATTAGATTGTGTCACTCATTTTGGGACAAAACCTCCAGGAAACAGAGTACGCTCAGTGCAAGGCTCAAGAAATCAAATTTTTGCTAAAGAAAGGATAGACAAGTCAGGCATAGGGGAGACTATAGGCTCCAACTCCTCAGAGTTTGTCTAAGACTGAGAGAGTATGGTATAACCTCAGTCATTCCCTCATTTCCCCTTCACATGCATTTAGGCTAAGAGAGAGAAAATAGAGAAGCAAGAAACCGAGCAAAACAGTGAAAAAGAGGAAAATATCCAAGAGAGTTCTTGAGAGTTTGATCTAGGAGTTTCAAGGAAGGTTATTGGATGTCCTCAGGCTTTGTACTTACTTCGGGAGGAAGGGAAGGCCAGCCATTAGATCACAAAGGTAGTATACATCTCAAAGTTTTAGTTTTATGCTTCCGTGGTCAAGCTTTGTGCTTTATATGGTAGGAAGCTAGATTAAGAGCTCTAACTGATCATATTCATGCTAGAGTAGTAAATGTATGTTTCAATAAGCTTATCATGTGTTATTATGCACATCTGTATGGTTAAAATTGAAAGAATGCATAAAACTACCTATTTCGGAAAAACTATGTGAGTTAGTGTGGCTTAAGGCCATATATCTTTAAGTTCTTCAACTTGTTTGGGATGATTATTATTTTTCCTTGATAGACTTATGAGTTTAGAAGAAAACCCAATTTGGACCACCAAAAGTTATGGTTTATACATTTAGTTATGATTTTTCTACCAAAACTGTCCATTTTAGAGTGCCGGTAGTAGAGCATTGGTAGTAGAGTGCACTGGTAGTAGAGCACTGGTAGTAGAGTGCTGATAGTAGAGTGCACTGGTAGTAGAGTGCTGGTAGTAGAGTGTACTGGTAGTAGAGTGATCTAGTAGTAAAGTGCTGGTAGTAGAGTGCACTGGTAGTAGTGCTGATAGTAGAGTGCACTGGTAGTAAAGTGTTGATAATAGAGTGCACTGGTAGTAAAGTGATCTAGTAGTTGAGTGCTGGTAGTAAAGTGCACTGGTAGTATAGTGCTGATAGTAGAGTGCACTGGTAGTAAAATGCACTGGTAGTAGAGTGCTGATAATAGAGTGCACTGGTAGTAGAGTGCTGGTAGTAGAGTGCATTGATAGTAGAGTTCACTGATAGTAGAGTGCACTAGTAGTAGAGTGCGCTGGTAGTCGAGTGCTGGTAGTAGAGTGCACTGGTAGTAGAGTGCCGGTAGTAGAGTGTCGGTAGTAGAGCACTGGTTGTAGAGTGCTAGTAGTAGAGTGCTGGTAGTAGAGCACTAGTAGCACTGGGAGCTCTATGACCGAACGATGTAGGTGCAATATAATGCCAGTATTGAACGGTGAATAGTAAACTAAAATAGTTAATTATTTATTTAAATAATAAATAAAGATACTGAGGTAATTGATTATTATATTGAATAATAATTAAAGAAGAATTAAATAAACTAATTATTTATTATTTAATTAGATGTAAATAATAAATAAAGATAATTAGTCATTATTTAACTAATATTAAATGATGATTAAAAGAGAGATAAAGATAATTAATTAATTATTATTTAACTAACATTAAATAATAATTGAAGAGGAGTTAAAGTCAATAAAGTGATAATTTATTATTTAATTGGGATTAAATAATAGGTAAAGGTAATTAATCATTGCTTGATATTAAATAATGATTAAAGAATAATAAAAGTAATTAATTAATTATTAGTTGATGAAATAATAATTAAAGAAAGATAAGATAAAATAAGGTAATTGTCTATTATTTAACTTATAATAGGTAAGGATAATTAACAAATTGTTATTTAATAATAATTAAAGGAAGATAAATATTATAAGGTAATTATTTATTATTTAATAAATAAGGGTGATTAATTATTTAATTATTGTTTAAAGGATATTAAATAATAATTAAAGGGATATGAAGTGAATAAAATGATCAAGTGTTATTTAAATTATATTAAATAATAAATGTGGTTAATTAATTAAGAAATGATTATGTAATTGATAATCATTTAAGGAATTAAAGATAATTAATTAATTAATTAATTATTATTTAAAATAAATAATAATTAAAGTGAATTAAGGTTAAAGAGATAATTGTTATGTAATGCTAAATAACAAATAAGGTTAATTAAGGTAATTATTTATTTAATTTATATTAAATAAATAATGTGAATGAATTAAGAAAATAATTGTTTATGTGAAGATAAATAAACAAGTAAAGTTAAGTGAATTAATTATTTATTTAGAAAATATAAAATAAATAATGTGAAGGAATTAAAGGTAATAAAGTGTAAACAATTGGCGGATTAATAATATTGGTAATTGGGTGAATATTATTAAGGGCTTAATAATATTAGTAACCAATTAAGGTGGTGTTCAGTACTTGAGTACAGTTGGTAATGTAGTGATGTATTATTAATGTATAATAATACTGATCGGTAATTAAAGAATTCTCCAAGGAGGATAATGTTGTCTCATAAATTATAAGTTACTAAATAGGGAATTCTGTGTTGTAGAGTAAATTCTTTTATGAATGACAGCTGAATCCATATTACCAATTGCCAGATAAGCATATTAGGTCTTCCGGATGCAGTAATTGGATTTTATGAGCGTTAGTGAAGGGAACACGGACTTCAGACTGGTAGCGTAAGTCAATGCGTATATCTGGCAAGTTTTTCAGTGTTATGTGTTGTATGCATAAACTATTAAATCTGCACTCATGTTATGTGCTAACTGATTATTAATGAGTCTGTGTACATTCATATGTTGTTAATAGCTGTTATATATAATTAATGCTATGAATCGAGTGTGTTATATGAGTTACATAACATGGTAATATTGACATGCATGGTAAGTATGTGTAAATTGTATAAATGCAACGCATGATAAGCACGATGCTTATGTAAATGTGAAGCATGGAGCATAAAGCATAAATTAAATGTAACCTACTTGTTATGAGTTAGCTATTAGACTTGCTGAGCTGTCGTGCTCATCCTTGCTTTAAATTAACATTTTCATCGAGGTAAATGAAGAAATTCTTGAAGGCTTTGGATATATGGTATGTTGAGTAGGAAATTCAGGATGTTGTAATGGAAAACAGTTTGTTGCATTGGCTTTACTGATCTGTGGTCATGGTCGTGGAGTGAGCCTCAGAAATCGTGGAGTAAGTCTCAGCCGATCGTAGAGTGCTTGGTCGTAGGGTAATAAATCGTTGAGTAACTTTACTGTGAGATCGTAGAGTGAAATTTCACTGCCCGAGTTTTTTCTGGGAGTGTAGACTGTCAAGCCAGATGATTGTAGAGTGACTTCACAAGAGATAGTAGCATATCTTACAGCTGGCTGTTTTGATATTCTAGTTTGCTGAATCATATAATTAGCGTACTGGATTATAAAGAATAACTTATAGAGATAAAGATTATATTTTAAATTATAATGTATATGATCTAGAGTTGTAAAAAAGTAATGTAAAGATTGCGATTTTGGGAATAGAAGATTTTTGAAAGTTAATTAAGTTTCTCAATTAATATATTGAGTTTTAGTAGCATTAAATTATTAAATGTTGTGGTTATTCAGTGAAGGTCGCGCTTAACGACCGAGGGTCACTCGTGGTCAGTAAGGGGATTCTCGGGACGTCACAAGTTGGTATCAGAGCCAATAGGTTATAGTTCTTAGGTAGCAGTACCTTAGGTTATAATCGTGAGACTATATTGAAGACAGTGAAAGAATAAACTCATATGGAGTTTAAACAATAAGAGTTGAATATATGAAGTTCATAAAGAAGAAAATAAGGTATATTTGAGGAGATTCAGATGATGATCTTCATGGACGTATTCAAAATGAATGAAAAAGAATCGGGGAACACTTGATTCAAGAATTTAAAAAGGAGGATCGTAAAGTAAAATGAGTAAAGACGAGTGAGAAGATGGTATAATTAAATGATCCTAGAATAAAGGAGAAATTATACAGTGAAATCAATTGTGATATAGGATCACAGTGATCATAGTAAAATCATGGAATGACAGATGGTCTATTAAATGATTAAGAGGTTGTGTTGATATCATGGTGTTATAACAATGAAGATACTGTGAAATAGTAATGAGTAAACTCTTGAAGTGTTCAGTGTGATAAGGTATGAATTGAGAAAATTCATATCAAGTTAAGAGAAGTGAAAGGTTTGGGGGTTTTTAATTGAGGACTCATGTTATTGGCTGAGTTGTATAATTTCTTGTATGGGCGGGGAATTTGTGCTTGGTTTTAGAACCGCTTAACTTCCTATATTGATGTAGTGATTGAGTTGAACATTTCTTTATATGGGCAGTGAATTTGTTCTTGGTTTAACGACCGCTTAACTTCCTATATTGATTAGTGGTTGAGTTGACCAATTACTTGTATGGGCAGGAGATTGTGTTTGGTTTGACGACCACTTGGCTTCTTATAGTGATAATCAATTGAAACTTGGTGTCGCGCTATTCGCTATATGTATGTTGAGAAGGTGATTCTTTTCTTATGTGTATAACGGATAGGTAGAGGATGTTAAGATAAGTTCGTGTTCTGAGAACCGACACGTATGGTAAGTTCGTGACTCATAGTCATGTGGTGGAGCCTCTCAGCGAATGAGCGACTTTGGCCTGACTAGGACAAGCTCCTTAAACCATATGATTGTGGTAAGTTCCTGAGCCCAAATACGTGGTAAGTTTGATGAATAGTAAGTGTGGGTAGAGTTAAGTAGCAAGATTTAAGCTATACTAGATATATTTATTAAGCTGGAAAAGATGAGAAGAAAAATTGGTGAATATTTGAGGTTTTAGGATATTCCAAATCTTCTAGCTATGCTAGACTTTGAAAATCTTAAAATTGTGCTTATGTGCTTTTAAAAACACAAAAGTTTTCTGGTTATCATCAACACAGTAATTTGAGGTGTGAAATGTCACATCTTTACTATTGTGGTATGATAAAAATAAAAGTAATTTTTCAAATATTTTGAAACGTTCAAATGAGAGTCTATGCTACTTGATTTAGCTAGACAAAATTGATTTTAAAATATCAAAATGTATTTACAAAACCATCTTATGCCATTGAAGCCATGGTGTGGAGATGATGTATGAAGGAATCCTCAACGTATCTTCTGTGAAGGTGCGGTATCATGAAGTCATAGTAATGATGGAATCCTCAATGCACTGTGCCAAAGATGCGGTATCATGAAGTCAAAAAATAATTTTTCATTTTCACTTAAAATGGTTTAAACAGTTCATGCGTTCATGGTTCATGAACAGTTTATTATGGTGGTCTAGGCCATTTGATTCGGTTCGACAAATTTTAATCGAAAGAGATACACTTCGAAATTTTATTGCACGTATATGCTGACTATTATTGCAAGTCTAAGCTAATTGATTCGGCTAGACAAAGGTTGAGGTATATTTGTCAAGTATTTTTTGGGAGTTATGTTGGAAATTCAATAGGGAATAAATGTTATGCGTATACATGAGGTACGGAAGGTTGATCTCCTTAGGTGGTAAGTACCCGGTTTAAATGTTATGCATATACATGGAGTACGGAAGGTGGATAACCTTAAGCAGTAAGTACTAAGGGTTTGGGTGTTTGCAGTCTTTGTGATTTTCTTAAAATACCCTAAGGTGTTCAGTAAAATTTCTAATGACGCCGAACAAAAATGGGTTGTTTTAAAGGGGTTATTTTTACTTCCTGATTATTTAAACTCATTTTCAATTTTTAAACAATTATCAAAAACTCCTGGGAGATGTTCCAATGTTCTGGACATCGAGTAGGTAAAGGGGTAAGTATGTTGTAATTTTGAGGACGAAATTTTTAGAAGAAGGGGTGAATGTAATGACCTGGAAATTCATAAGACTGGTTAGTATGATCTTAGGTAATTGATGTGATTTAAGGCTACGCTAATCCTTGGATGAGGAAGTAGTGGATAGTCGATTTGTGAAAATTGTAAGCTTTCGAGGATTCGAGCGGGAGATTTGAGGTTAAGATATAAAACTAACCCTAGTAAAGTGGTAAAGATCACTGGAAATGAGCTAGAGTACAGTCACGGAGGGACTAGGATAGTGGTTATAAAACAATAAGTAAAACAATGCCTATGTTAAGATAATCGATGAGATTGATCAGAGGGGAAAATGTTGTAAGGATGTAGTGGTAATTCTGAGGATGGAATCATTTTTTTGAATAAGGCAAAAATTTAATCCGAGGAAGAGATGAGGAAGAATTACCATCATATTTTGATTTTACCTTATATTGAAATTTCGGGTACGAAATTATTATAAGGGGGGAAGAATGTAATGTCTGCAAAATTTTAAATTTCATTATAAATAAATTATGAATTTATTTATTAATGTAATGAATATTTTATGAACTAATTTAAATCTTGATGCGATTAAATTAGTAAATTAATAAAATGTTGGGATTAAATAAGGGAAATCCATTTAATGGATAATTAAATTAGTGGACCAACCTAATAATATTAATATCAATAAATTGATAAGACTTTTGGTTAATTAAATATTCATTTAAAATGAATATAACAAGTCTAATCGAATTATATAAATTAATTAATAAAATTATTAATTAATGGTATTGGGTATTTTAAAATTTAAGTGGACTAATTAAATTCCAAGGAATTTAATTTGGGCAACCCAAAGCTTAGTTGCGATATAAGTAACAATTGGGCCACCATTTGATTAATTAACAAAACAAATAACAGTCTAGCCCAAGAGTAATAGCATGAACCAGTAGAAAAAAATTAGAGTTTGTCACTCATTTTGGGACAAAACCTCCATGAAACAGAGTACGCTCAATGCAAGGCTCAAGAAATCAGATTTTTGCTAAAGAAATGAAAGACAAGTCAGGCATAGGGGAGACTATAGGGTCCAACTCCTTAGAGTTTGTCTAATACTGAGAGAGTATGGTATAACCTTAGTCATTCCCTCATTTCCCCTTCCCATGCATTTAGGCTAAGAGAGAGAAAATAGAGAAGCAAGAAACCGAGCAAAACAGTGAGAAAGAGGAAAATATCCAAGAGAGTTCTTGAGAGTTTGATCTAGGAGTTTCAAGGAAGGTTATTGGATGTCCTCAGGCTTTGTACTTACTTCGGGAGGAAGGGAAGGCCAGCCATTAGATCACAAAGGTAGTATATATCTCAAAGTTTCAGTTTTATGCTTCCATGGTCAAGCTTTGTGCTTTATATGGTAGGAAACTGGATTAAGAGCTCTAAGTGATCATATTCATGTTAGAGTAGTTACTGTATGTTTCAATAAACTTATCATGTGTTATTATGCATATCTGTATGGTTAAAATTGAAAGAATGCATAAAACCACCTATTTCGGAAAAACTGTGTGAGTTAGTGTGGTTTAAGGCCTTATATCTTTAAGTTCTTCAACTTGTTTGGGATGATTATTATTTTTCCTTGATAGACTTATGAGTTTAGAAGAAAACCCAATTTGGACCACCAAAAGTTATGGTGTATACATTTAGTTATGATTTTTCTTCCAAAACAGTCAATTTTAGAATGTCGGTAGTAGAGTGCTTGTAGTAGAGCATTGGTAGTAGAGTGCACTGGTAGTAGAGCACTGGTAGTAGAGGATAATGTTTTCTCATAAATTATGAGTTACTAAATAGGGAATTATGTGTTGTAAAGTAAATTCTTTTATGAATGGCAGCTGAATCCCTATTACTAATTGCCAGATAAACATATTAGGTCTTCCAGATGCAGTAATTAGATTTGTATGAGCGTTAGTGAAGGGAGCACGGACTTCAGACTGGTAGCGTAAGTCAATGCGCATATCAGGCAAGTTTTTCAGTGTTATGTGTTATATGCATAAACTATTAAATGTGCACTCATGTTATATGCTAACTGATTGTAAATGTGTCTGTGTATAATCATATGTTGTTAATAGCTATTATATATAATTAATGCCATGAATCGAATCGAATGTGTTATAGGAAATTCAGGATGCTATAATGGAAAACAGTTTGTTGCATTGGCTTTACTGATCTGTGGTTATGGTCGTGGAGTGAGCCTCAGAAATCGTGGAGTAAGTATCAGTCGATCGTAGAGTGCTTGGTCGTAGGGTAACATATTGTTGAAATTTCACTGCCCGAGTTTTTTCTGCGAGTGTAGACTATCAAGCCAGACGATCGTAGAGTGACTTCACAAGCGATAGTATCATATCTTACAGATGGCTATTTTGATATTCTAGTTTGCTGAATCATATAGTTAGCTTGCCGGATTACAAAGAATAACTTATAGAGGTAAAGATTATATATTAAATTATAATGTTTATGATCTAGAGTTGTAAAAGAGTAATATAAAAATTGCGATTTTGGGAATAGAAGATTTTTGAAAGTTAATTAAGTTTCTCAATTAATATATTGAGTTTTATTTTTTTTTTATTTTTTTTTATTTTTTATTTATTTATTTATTTATTTTTTTTGATAATGTGGAGTATCCCAACCGCAGTCGGACTAAGTCTCCCCACCCCGGGCCAGGCTTTGCGCACAGGCTCTGCCTAAGACATGGCTTCGCCCTGAAACGTGCGACCCGTGGCCCCGTTACCTGTTAAGGCATAACTATTGTTGCTAGTGGGACTCGAACCCAGGACGTCCGGGTTTACGGCTCGTCCCAGGGCTAAGCTTAAACCACTGCGCCAATAGCCGGGGTTTAATTAAAACAAAGCATTGCGATGGTCCCTGCGGATGCTAACGCAATGTGATTTCTGCCCAGTGCTCTGAATGTCAAAGTGAATATATTGAGTTTTAGCAGCATTAAATTATTAAATGTTGTGGTTATTCAGTGAAGGTCGTGCTTAAGGATCGAGGGTCACCTGTGGTCAGTAAGGGGGGGCGTCACAAACACTGTTTAGAAGCGTGGTGATAAGAGATTGAGTAGGATAAAAAACTTAGAACTAAATCCTTTATTTGAGAAAGAAAATATGGCTGAAGAACAAGAAGAAGCAAAAATCTTGAAGGAGATTTTCTCTCCTATTACCACCAACCCACCGTCATGCATCGTATTACCTCCCACAGCCGCAAATCATTTCGAGCTTAAATCGGAAGTGATGTTACTTCCCATTTTTCATGAAATTGATCAAGAAGATCCTTACTTCCATATTAAGGATTTTTAAAAAATTTGTGCGACTTTCAAGTTCCAAAATTTTTCTGATGAATTGGTTCACGTACATTTATTCCCTTTCTCCCTGAAAGGAAAAGCAAAGGCATGGCTTAACTCATTACCTTCTAGGTCCATCATTGGTTGGGAGACTTTGGTTTCCAAATTTCTCACTAAATTTTTCCCCATGTCAAGACAAATGAACTTCGAAGGCAGATATCCAATTTTTGTCAAGAGGATCATGAAAAATTCTATGAATCTTGCGAAAGATTTAAAGACCTACTTTTGAGATGTCCCCACCATGGTTTTGAGACATGGAGATTAGTTCATTATTTCTATAATGGGTTAACTTAAACCAACCAAAAGATGATTGAATCCATGAACGGTGGCACTTTCCTCAGTTTAACAGAAGATGAAGCTTACAATTTTCTTAAGAATCTATCTGAGAGCTCTCAGCAATGGGATTTCTCTTCTCATAAGAAATCATCACCTCAAGTCAATAGGGAAGTAAAGAAAGAAGGCATATATAGGCTAACTTAAGATGTAGAGACTAGAAGGCAGTTAGATAGTCTCTCAAAAGCGTTAGCGTAGCGGTTGGATAGCAATTCTATCAATCAAGTTCAAGCTGAAGGGTGCTCTGTGTGTGCTTACCCTATGCATACATCATAAATTTGCCCCTCTATGGAAGGATTCTTCAAATTCATGCCACAACAAGTAAATGCGATGAATGATTACAAAAAGCAATTCAATAGCCCATTCACGAAAACTTACAATCCGGGTTGGAGAAATCACCTAAATTTTTTATGGACATAAGCTCAACCTATGTCCAACATTGCTAATGTTCCACGATAGCAACCAACTCCTGGTTTTCGTCCAACAATCAATTCTTATCCATCATTTCAATCTGCTTCACCTGCTCAATCACCCTATGTCACTCCACAACAATTCTCATCTTTGGAGGACACTTTAAAACAATTCATTCAAGTGACCACCCAAAATAACCAGACTTCAAGTCAAATTTTGCAAGAAGTCGGGAATAATGGCCTCATGAACACTCAGGCCATCATCAAGTTAGAGAGTCAAGTCAATTGGTTAGTCAATTAGGTGATCGAGAGAAAGGTAATTTTTTGAGTCAGCCAATTTTGAATCCTAAAGGTGTTTCATCGGGTGGGATAGCTCATAACCCACAAAATGCACCAACAGATGGGCAGGTTCAAGCCATCACCACACTTAGGTCAAGAAAGGTAGTTGATAACAAGGAGGAAGAGACAGAAGAATAGCAGTATCCAACTGAGGTTTAGCCTACACCTCAAGTTATGAATCAAGCCCCTCCTACTAAGTAAGCAAGTGAAGATCTCTCGAGTAAGACCTTTGTTCCTAAAGCCCCATTTCCTTAAAGGCCGAAAGACAATAGGAAGGGTACTCAATTTGAAGAAATTTTAGTGGTGTTTAAGAAAGTTTAAATAAATATCCCATTACTTGATGCCATCAAGCAAGTATCTTCTTATGCCAAGTTTCTCAAAGACTTAGTCACTCAAAAGAGGAGGACAAATATTTCAAAAAAGGCATTCTTAGCTGAACAAGCAAGCTCCATTAGTCAGTGCAAGATCCCTGTCAAGTATAAGGACCTTAGATATCCAACAATCTCATGTAAGATAGGATATCATCATATTGAGTGAGCTTTGATAGATTTGGGGGCTAGTGTGAACTTATTTCCATATTCTGTGTATGTACAGTTGCATTTAGGAGAGTTGAAGCCCACACCAATGATAATTTAACTTGCTAATAGGTCAATGAAAATTCCTAGGGGTGTCATTGAAGATGTTCTGATCAAGGTAGATACTTTATACTTTCCTATAGACTTTGTTGTCCTTGATACTAAGCCTGTTCAGAACACAAGAGGCCAAATTCTTGTGATTTTAGGGCGACCATTCCCCGCTACATCCAATGCCCCCATTAATTGTAGAAATAGAGTGATGAAAATTTCTTTTGGGAACCTCACAGCTGAGCTAAATGTTTTTGACATTAGCAAGACCTCAATCGACACTGATGATGGTGATTTTAGAAGAGTCCATTTGATTGATAGTCTAGTAGAGGAATCTTTCTTGCAAACTTATAAAGAGGACCTATTATAGGCTTCTTTATCCCATTTTGGTTGTGATTTTGATATTGATGAATCTATAGAGCAAGTAAATGCACTCTTAGATTCAATGCCTATCATGGGTACATATGTTTTCGAACCAAAACCAATGCCTCTCAATCTCTCATCAACTTCTCGACCTCTTTCCATTGAAGAACCGCCGAAGTTATACTTGAAGCCTTTGCCTGATAATCGGAAGTATGAATTTCTAGGTCCAACAGAGTCATTGCCAGTTATCATAGCTTATAATCTTGGTGATGCTAAAAAGAAGCAATTACTTGAAGTCCTTCATGAGCATAAGGAAGCCACTTAGTGGTCTATCGTAGATTTGAAATGAATCAGCCCGTCAGTTGTCATGCATAAGATTCACTTAGAGGAGAATGCAAAATCTTCTCGTGAACCACAAAGGAGGCTAAATCCAGTGATGCATGAAGTAGTTAGGGCCGAGGTACTAAAGCTTCTTGATGCGGGTATTATTTACCAGACATCCGATAGTGAGTGGGTGAGCCTTGTACAAGTAGTTCCTAAGAAGTCAAGAATTACAATGGTAGCCTATGAGCATAACTCATAATGAGTTAGTTCCATCTCGTGTTCAGACGGGCAGACATGTTTGTATTGACTACAGGAAGTTGAATTCAATGACCAGGAAGGATCATTTCCCCCTTCCTTACATTGACCAAATGCTAGAAAGGTTAACCGGTCATACTTATTACTGCTTTTTGGATGGTTATTCAGGCTATAACCAAATTTTAGTTGATCCATCTGATCAAGAGAAGACAACATTCACGTGTCATTTTGGTACATATGCCTACCGACGCGTGTCTTTCAGCCTATGCAATGCACCTGCCACTTTTCAACAATGTATAATTTCTATATTCTCAAACATGGTAGAGCGATTTTTAGAGGTTTTCATGGATGATTTTTCTGTGTTTGGGTCTTCCTTTGAGGAATGTTTGAAACACCTAACTCTAGTTTTAGAGAGGTGTAAAGAGAAAAATCTAGTGTTAAATTGGGAAAAATGCCATTTTATGGTACAAATGGGAATTGTTCTTGGGCATATCATCTCTAATGAGGGAATTGAAGTAGACAAGGCTAAAGTAAAATTAATCTCTAACCTGCTGCCCCCATGGACGGTTAAGGAGATTCGCTCATTCTTAGGCCATGCTAGTTTTTACAGGTGTTTAATCAAGGATTTTAGCAAAATTGCTAGACCTCTGTGTAATCTCGTCGCTAAAGTTGCCCCATTTATCTTCGATGGATCATGCCTAAAAGCATTTGAGACGCTGAAATCCGCTCTAATCTCTACGCCCATCATTCGGTCCCTTGGCTGGAGCCTTCCATTTGAGATCATGTGTGATGCCTCTGACTATGCAGTTATGGAAGTTTTAGGTCAGAGGATTGATAAAGTCCCTCATGTGATTTACTATGCTAGCCAGACTTTGAACGACTCTTAACTCTGTTACTCTACTACAGAGAATGAGTTGTTAGCAGTCGTATTCACTTTAGATAAGTTTAGGTCCTATCTCTTAGGATCTAAAGTCATTGTCTATTCAGATCACGCCGCTTTAAAATATTTTTTTCCCAAGAAAGATGCGAAGTCGTGGCTGATTCGGTGGGTCTTGTTGTTAAAAGAGTTTGATTTAGAGATTAAAGATAAGAAGGGGGTTGAAAATGTTGTAGCAGACCATCTATCTAGGCTTATAGTTGAATTCTAGAATGATTCCTTACCCATAACTGAGACATTCTTTGATGAGCAACTTATGCATGTTTCCCAGTCACTTTGGTATGCGGACATCGTTAACTATCTTTTCACACATGAAATGCCTAATCATTGGCCTAAGCAGGATAAGTGCAAATTCTTATCCGATGTGAAGCACTTTTATTGGGATGATCCCTATCTCTTTAAGTATTGCCTTGATCAGATAATTAGGAGATGTGTTTCTGAGGAGGACCAAAGAAAATTCTCTCCTTTTGCCATGATCAGTCAGTGATGTGTTCCTGTGGAGGCCATTTTAGTGGAAATAAGACAGCTGCTAAAGTTTTGCAGTGTTGATTTTATTGGCCTTCCTTGTTTCGTGATGCACGTGCCTATTGTGTTGCTTGTGAGAGATGTCAAAAGTTAGGTAGTCTCACGCAACAAAGTATGATGCCCCTTAAACCTATTTTGATAGTGGAGATCTTTGATGTGTGGGGGATAGATATTATGGGACCTTTTCCTAACTCGTTTGGCAATCTCTATATTTTGGTAACTATTGAATATGCGTCAAAGTGGGTAGGTTAAATTTTTGAAAGAGCATATTCTTGCATGATTCGGTACACCCCGTGCTATCATTTGTGAGGGGGGGTGGGGGTGGCACTTTTGCAATAGACCATTTAAAGATCTAATGAAGAAACACTGAGTGATTCATAAAGTGTCAACCGCGTACCATCCACAAATTAGTGGTCAAGACAAAATTTCAATTAGGGAGATTAAGCATATTTTAAAGAAGACGGTAAATCCCAACAGGAAGGATTGGTCAGTCCGACTAACAGATGCTTTGTGGGCATATCGTATTGCGTACTAAACTCCCATTGGAATGTCTCGCTACCGATTAGTAGATGGTAAGGCATGTCATCTGCCTGTTGCGGTGGAATGTAGAACTTTTTGGGCTGTTAGACAGTTGAATTTTGATGTCCACCAGGCAGGAAATCATAAAAAACTTTAAATTACTAAGCTAAAAGAGATAAGGAACGATGCTTATGACTGTGCAAAATCGTATAAGGAGAGGATGAAGAGTGTACATGATCAAAAAATTCTTAGGAAATCCTTTCACCCTGGTCAGAAAGTTCTTTTATATAATATTCGTTTGCATCTATTCCCAGCTAAATTAAACTTTAAATGGTTTGGTCCTTTCATAGTCCAGTAAGTGTATCTTCATGGGGCCATTGAGATTCAAAATCCCAAATATGGTACTTTGTTTAAAGTGAATGACGATCGTTTAAAACTATTTTTGGAGTTGAAAAACCTAGAAGTAGAAGTTATACTTCTGGAGGATCCCGTTTATCGGGATTGAGTTTTTAAGGCCATGATTCTTGTATATTTTTGTATATTTAGATTTTCTTTTTTATTTTTCTTTGTTCTATTTCTAACGAATGTGCAGGTTTATCTTTTTGATTGGAGCTTCATCATATCTAGGTGATATCCTTCCCTTTCTTATTTACTTGTATTTTTACATTGTGGACAATGTAAGTTTTAAGTTGGAGGGGGGGGGGGGGATTTATTTGCGTTATATGAGACTTTGTTAGAATATGAGCAAATTTTCCTTTTCTTTAGAATATAATAATAATAAATGCAATGGTTCTTGAGTTGATATTAAGTTTCTCTTTGTCTAACCGATGCAATAATAATGATGCATTCGTCTTAATGTTTTATATATGCATATTTAGTTCTCCTACTATCATTATTAAGAGAAATTTTAAGATTTCTAATTCTCATTTTATTTGAGCACTTATTACAACTAATGCATGACTAGATGGATGAATGAATATAACTTAAATTTCCTGAAAAACATAAATGCGGAGACTAAGTAACCTGTGACTATTTGAGCCAATTTTCCTATTTGAGAGTTTTTACAGCAACTCTGAATTTTTGAAAAGCGTATTTTGTTAAGTAGTCTCATTATTCTTTGCTTTGATTGAGCACTAGAAAGATATGTCCATGAAATGTAATTTCTTTTGAAGGATTCCTAATATTGCTTAAACTGAAGAACTCTAGACCTTAGGAAGTGACTTAGGCCATCTTTGGTAGTCGACATATGAGCCTAATCCCTCCTTTACATATATACCGCTAGTCACCCCTTTGAGCCTTTTATATAACCTTTCTTTAGTAACTCGATATCCTTAACCTACTCCAAATTGGAGTGTAAACCATATTTATGGCTTACGTTTTTATCTAAGGATGTGTTGAGATTATTTCTATGTATGGGTAATAGTGAAAAGTGAGCTTGAAATGAAAAAAAAATGAAAAAAGAAAGAAAAGAAAAGAAAAGTGATGAAATCTCTTTTAAAGTTCACAAAAAAGAAGAAGATAAAATGGATGAAAAAAAAGATGTGAAAAGGAAATAAGAGATTGAGAAAAAAAAAGAAAAGCTCACATGAAGTTAAATTAAGCCCAAGGGTTAATTTTTATTTTTTTATTTCTCAACATGCTTCTTAGATCTTTGAATTCCGTATATATCCCTTTGTTTCATAACCCTTGACCTAAGCCTTGCATTACAACCCTAAAAGTCCTAATGATCCTTTGGAATATAGTTTAGATGTGAGAGTAATGGAAGGGATCCATTTATACATTTCGCTTTTCTAGTGGGATTTATCCTTTCATGAGACTCTTGTTCTTTCATTTATAGCGTTTTTCAAGTATACATGTGAGAGGCATTTGAATTTGAATACATTTACTCTTTATAGCTTGCATGTAGTGAGAGTATTTACACCCTATTCTTGAGTGTTTCATTTGTTGAGTGTATGCCATGTGAGGAGTTGAGTCAAACCATAGTTTGGCTAGGGTTTAAAAGTTTTGTTACTTTGATATAAATGATGTTATGTTGTTGTCAATTCACACAATCACAATGAGATTGGCGAGAATGAAATATTCTTATTAATCTTGCTAGTTTGAGAACTTTGTTGTTGCATGTGTGTCATATTGCTTTTGCGTGTGGGTGTTTTGATGTATTTGTTGAGTTATTTGCATTGGTGAAGAAAACGGAGAATCATATTTTATAAAACAATCATTGCATTTGAATTTTGTTGGTATATTCACTGCAAACCATCACGAGACACAGCTCGTCCACTTGGGTTAACCTTGGGGTTTAAAGACTTGTTCCACATGCTAAGTGCAATCATGTTTTCCTACGAAAATGGGGTAACTTAGTTTTTAGGATGTGTCGCTTGTGCAATAAATTAATAATTGGATTTAAATTTTTGGTCAATGATAAAATTTTGATTTTGATTTAATAACTTTTGAAAAATTGAAAGGTTTTTGTTTAGTTTGAATTTTGGCTTTTTATTAGTTATTATTTTCTTTGAGATCTTTAATTTTATGCACATATCCATTTGTTTGAGCTAGTTTTAATTTAAGGAAAGTTTATGTGGTTAAATGCTTATGAAAGATATTTTTGAGCTCTATATTTTTATTTGATTATAACTTGAAGCAAAACATTAGGTTGAATATAATTATGGGGGAAATGATTAAGGTAATAATTCTAGGATTGTTAAATTGCAACGAGAAAAAAAATTGGTTATATGGTGGGCTGAGATGGAGCGTAAAATGCACTCACTCATAAACACATGCTAAACGAGAGGGAGTGTAAAATGCCCTCGCTGATGAGATGGAGCATAAAATGCACTCATCGAGGAAAAAAAATAGAAAGAAAAAAAATGGGATAGAACATCAAATGCACCCTTTTAATTAGAAAAAAAAAAAAAGAGGTTAAAAAATAATAATCCTAGTGTGCTTAAAAGATTTAAAACCTTTTGATGCTTTAATTTATATTTGTCTTTATTAGCTTTGAGTGATGTGAAAAATAAGAGTATAGAGTTTTGTTGTAAAACTAACCATTTTTGATATCTTTTATGGGGCATTTAATTATGTGAATGGATCTAAGTTTTTTTTCGCTTGTTTGATATATTTGGATTTCACACACACACGAAGGATCTTGATTAAAGTAAGATTAATAAATATGTTAAAATTTTAGGCTTTTCATAATTTTAAAATTTTCTTTGAGTTATCATTTAAAAATCCTTGTGGACAATTTTAAATTTCATATTGATTTGTTACTCGAGCAAGTTAGTTATTTGTTAGGGTCGTAGTTTTTATTTATTTATTTATTTATTTTTTTTGCTTGAGGGCAAACAAAGAGTTAAGTTTTAAGGTATTTGATAATGGAATTTTTTACCTATTTATTGAATATTTTTAGACTTGATTATTTATAAGTTTTTAAGCATTTTAATTAATTTTAGGTAATTTATGTGTTATTATTATTTTTATTATTTTTATATTATTTTTAGTTATTTTTAATTATTTATATTGGGTTTTGTAGGAAAATTAAAGCTAATGGCAATTTCGTAATTTCTGCAAGTGCCAAAAAGGTAAATAAAGAACTCGGTGGCATAATTGTAATTTCAGGAAAGTAGGGCGCGCCACGCGTATATGGAGGCTGAGCATGCAAACAGTAGAAAGCAAACGACGTCGTATGGCGTGCACGAACAAACAGGAAATTATAAGCGAGCGTGCCACGAGCGAGAAATGACTAATGACAGGGAACAACGTTTTGGGCGGGCGGCCAACAGCTTGGTAAGCTTGCGCGCAATGCGCGGGGAAGAACAAAAAAATAAAGAAAACGCGAAGGGGTTGTTTGGCTTGAGCAGAAATTGCCAAAACTAGATTATTCTTGATTTAAAGCATTATTTTGATTCCGAATTGGATTTTAACTCTACGTTTGCTTAGGATTATTATTGTAGCTTATAAATACAATGGGAGAGACTTCTTTTAGAGAGACAAAGATTTTTTTTACAGCTTTTTAGAGAGGTTGAGCAGAATTTCAGAATTTATTTTATTCTCTTCTTCAATTAATTGGTTTATTCAAGTAAGTAATTTGTTTGTTTAATTATGTATTATGCATTATTTAATTATGTTTTGAGTTCCAATTTCAAGCATGCTAGGCTAGGTTATTTTCTAGAGTTGAGGATGATTATATTTGGTTGATTCCATTGCACATATTCATGCTAATTAACTCTACAAATTTTGTGTTTTCATTTTAAAAATAATTCTTTCTATTGAATGCCTATTTTTAATGATAAAAAAAATAAAGTTGGATTCTCATTATTATTTGTTGGATTCAGTTTATATTTTGTTAAAAGCATATATAAATTGTGTTTTGATAGGACTAGTGAGTGTTTTGACCTTATACATATGTTTGGTTATGGAAGAATTAACAATTTGATTTTACAAATTAATTGGGTTTAATTGAATTTATTTTTGGTATCTAATAGAGTCGAGAGACCAAATTAGTGCGAGATAAAAAGTAGAGTTATTTGGGCATATGAATATTAAAAATATGATATCAAATATATGACTCCGACACCCTAGTATTTTATTATTGATTAGTTTATTTGTGCTAGTATTTTATTATTTATTATTTATTTTCGTTTCTTTAGTTGATAAATCATCATTCTCAATTTTTAAGCTTGATTAGAAATTAATTAGAATCAGTAAGTGAGATAAAATACGTTCCATCCATTAAGTCCCAAGGGTTCGACCTCGCACTTGTTTAAGCTATACTAGATATTCGATTCGTGCACTTACGAGTATATAAAACATTGACAGCAGTGATATATGTAACAAAGCAGAAAATTACTTCTTTGATTGACTATTAATGTTGTATTGATAAGGATTTATCTTAAACTGGCTTTAAAAAGTCAATTTTGACACTATTTTGGAACGCATGAAGTATTACATTTTGCTCAATCTGCTGCCATTTTGAGGTCATGTTGTGTGCATGCGTGTGTATACCATTACACATTTCCCACATCTTACATTTTTATTTCCTCCGTTATATCAGTTTCAATGTATGGCCAATATGATACAAGAAATTCATCTTTACAAATTCAGTTTCATGTTAAGTTGCTCACATATCTGAGTTTGAAAAGTTATGTTTTTTAAGTGCATTGTCCAAACTTCTGGCAATAAGAGGGACGTATTAATGTCTGTGCTGAGTGCTCTGATGTGCTCTCTCAAGCCCTAACATGCTATGAGATTTTTAACAAGATCACATTGTGATCTCAGTAGTTCATTGCTCCAAAAGTTATATATGTTCCTCCCCTTCACTTGTTTTCATTCACTATATTTTTTTTTATTTTGGTTCCTTGTTATCTGTTTAGCTATATGAGGCGGTATTTTGGCTATATTATTTCCTCCACAATATGTGTTTCATCAATCACTTTCGCTAAATGATTTTTTCCCCGTCGGTATGCATGTGTGCTGATGTGCTTGGGTGCACGCTTGCAGGGGCCTTTGATTGTATTTTCCCTTGTGAATAAATATATACAATCAAAAAGGCTGATCACAAGCATCCAATGTAACTAAAAGCAGATTTGACTCCAGAACAGGTGTTTCTATAATTTTTATTCAGACAATCTATTTATTTGTTTCAATATGCAATCTGCTGCAACAGAAGGCAAATATTGAGCTTAATATAAACATCTATGCATTTCCTAATACACCCCCCTCAAGTTAAGAGCTTTGTCCGGATGTTAAGAACTGCATGGCAATTTCCCTTCTTCATCACCCCTCATCATCAAACACCTATGAGCTCTATGATATCTGAAATTTGGCCTCTGAAAATTTGCATATGCATACAATTAGCAATAAACCAGTAGAAACATTAGATATGGCAATTCCTTCAGAAAATGAAGTTCTTTTTTAACTGTTTGATTATAACCAAAAACAAAAAGTTCTTTAATCAGATGATGGCTACTAAAATCATTCAAACTGTTACCAAACAGAAATTTCCTTGTGTATATCAGTGTACCAATTATATGCAATATGCAATCATAATATTCATATTTTTTAACAAATTCTCCAAAAACATATTTAACGAAAAAAACTCAAACCTAATAAACACCAAACCTAATTGAAAAATTATGGCAAAATTGGTCCACCAAACTGTAAAATCAAGGCAAAACAAAATTAGTCCAAAAAAACTTAGAATCCAAGAAAACCTCATGGATTTATGCAGCTATGTATCTCCTCTCTTTTTTTCAATGAGACTATAGTGACAAAAGCAGGAGAAATTTTGTGAAGAGAGAGAGAGTGAGAGAGAAAGAAGCAGACGAAGGAGCCAAAGAAGTCGCCAATGAAGACGAAGATGAAGGTTGTCGTTCGATCGATTTCTGATTTGGGGGATAAGAGTTTGACCCTAATTCTTTTGTCGTATTTCTGATTTGGGGGAGATGAGTTTGACCTGAACTGTGTTTTTTTTATTTAAAAAAGGTTGCCAAAACAACGCCGTTTTGGAAAGTGCTGTGTAGGTTTAGATGTTGCACACAGCTGTGCAGCCCCATTATTCTCATATATATATGTGTATGTGTGTGTGTGTGTGTCTATATATATATATATATATATATATATATATATATATCATTATTAAGAAGAATTATTTATCATATATATTTTGTTTGATTACCCTAACAACTTGAATTTTGTCTCCATTAGCCTTATATAATTTTATTAGTTTCTGTTCAATAGTTTTCTAGTTCGCAAGTCTTATCATTAGTCTTCTTTCTTTGCTTTAAAAATGATAAGATAATCGCTAAATTTAGAACGGAGAAAATATGTAATGAGTAGTTAAATTCACCATTATTCAGCAATTAGCATATCTTGATCAACGCGAATTATTTATCATATATATTATGTTTGATAAATCCTAACAACTTGAATTTTGTCTCCATATTAGGCCTATATAATTTTATTAGTAGCTGTTCAATAGTTAATCTTGTGCTTCTCTTATCATTAGTTTTTTTATTTGCTTTAAAACTAGTAAGATAACCTGCTGGAGCCAATTCTATTTCGTTTTTGCCAACTTGCACTTACATTTTTCTTTCTTTCCCTCTTTATTTTTAAATTCTTCATACCAATTTTTTGGAATTATGTTACTTTTAAAAAATGGGGAAAGTAACATGTGCAATTCGTTCTTTATAATAATAAAATATTAAAATATAATAAAATATAATTTTTTTATTTTAAAATTAAAAATATATTTCAAAAACAACAATTTTTATAGATAATTTTTCACTTTTAATTTTAACCTTAAAATATTACTCTCTCTCTCTCTCTCCCCCCCCCCCCCCCCCCCCCCCCCCCCCCCCCCCCCCCCCCCCCCGTGTATTTAGTAGCACCTTGGTATAAACAACCTTAAAATATTAATCACTCTCTCCTTGTATTTAGTAGCACCTTGGTATAAACAACCATCCATTACTGCTGCTACTAAAGGTATAATATTGGAGCCATAAATTAATCCGGCTGCGCAGTGTTTCACATGCACCTGAAGCACTATAAATGACCATCCATTCAGTGTAAAGTCAGCGGTAAGGTTTCGGAGCACACCTTGTTTCAAATTTCAATTACTCCCCCGGCCATTATATTGGTAGTTTTAAAACTTTTTTTCTTTTCAAAATATAAGACGCTTTATATATATTTAAGAAAAAAAATCTAATTATTTTTTATTTTACCTTTAAAGATGAAGTAATTAAGAGAGAGGAGAATGATGAGTAATTAATTAGTGATGGATAGTAATAAAATTTCAAACAAACATTAATTACCTAACATGCATTAGTATTAATGAGACTTCTTAATATGAGTGATCATATCTTAAACGACCTATATAATGAAAAATAGGGAGTTATAAATTGGATATTTTATACTATTTTATATTTTAAAATAGAAAGACATAAAATACACTGGTCTTCATGTTCTCACTTTCGGCAATTTGATTTGGTCAAATTTTGAATTTAAATCAAATCACATATGTGACAATCCAAGTTAAATCCGGAGTTCGAATCAAATCATAACATAATAACGCTGTTATCTCAATAATATCTTTTTAGGTCATTTTAACCCAACATAGGTTCACCTAAAAAGTTATGACTGAATGTACTAGTGCTAGTAACTTAATTTCTTATATACAAACAATTTTTTTTTTATATGTTTTGATGTGAGACTAAGGTGTTATATTTTTACTCTTTGATTTCACATCCAAGCTAATCCTTTTTCCTTGATTTTCTCTCAGCCAGGGATGAAGCTACATTGGTAAATTGTGGGGTCAATTGACCACATTGGAAAAAAAAAATTGCTTTCTAATGTAGGATAATTTTTAATTTTTTTAAGTATTATATATAAATTGACCCCACTTAAATTTTATAATATTTTTACTATACGGGGTCAAAATTTAAAATTTATAACTTCGTTAATCCAATTTTAAACTCAATATATGTTCTTTCTCTATAATATTTTTAAACTAAATAATAATCTAATTTACATTATTTTTTAAAGTAGTTAATGAATTAATTACTTATAAACATTGCGATTAAAAAAGTATATTATTGCAAAGACCTCAAAATTCGGCTCCAATAATCCTAGATCTGGTCCGTTAAAAGTAACCTCAATCATGAGTTTAAACTAATTATATTTGACTTATAAACCACAAACAAATACAATTATTACTATACACCAGGTATTAAACCTTAAATGGGTAAAATTTTCAATATCATTCTATTCTAGAATCAAGTCTTTAAACATTTTTATTTCACTTTCTAATCATATGAATAATGATTTAGCATACCAACATGTTACCCTTATACATAAAGGACAACATCTGAAAATAATTTAAAATAATATATATATGTTCTTTTAACATTTTGGTTTGCTAATTTATAGCACATTTAAGACATAAAAATCTTCACAAGTAATACCCACAAGATAATTTATTATATCGCAGGGTTTTACTACAAAAGCACCTACGCTTCGATCTTGATTACTTGTTAGTCAATCATTATCTTCGCTTCTACCAGAGTAATCAACTTCCTCAAGCTTTTCTGTAATGTTTTGTTCTAAGCAAGGATGAGCACGACGGCTTAGCAAGTCTAATAGTTTCATATAACATATAAACATATTTCATCATTGTGACAACCCCAAAATCCGTCTTCAATAACCCCAGATCTGGTCCATCAAAAGTAACATCAATCCTGAGTTTAAGTCGTTACACGAACAACCTTCTCCTCATTATACACAACATTACATAAAAGATAAAATTTTAATACTGTTAAAACTCAATCTATTAATTGATAAACTTAATTAACTTTCAAAAATCTTTTATTCCCAAAATCGCAATCTTTACATTGCTCTTCTACAACTCTAGATCATATACATTATAATTTAATATATAATCTTTACCTCTATAAGTTATTCTTTTATAATCCAGCAAGCTAAATATTTGATTCATCAAACTAGATTACTAAAACAGCAAACTATAAGATACGCTAATATTGTTTGTGAAGTCACTCTACGATCGTCTGGCTTGGCAGTCTACGCTCGCAGAAAAACTTGGACAGTGGAATTTCACTCTACGATCCCACAGTGAAGTTACTCAACGATTTGTTACTTTACGACCAAGCACTCTACGATCGGCTGAGACTCACTATACGATTGCTGAGGCTCACTCTACGATCATGACCACAGATCAATAAAGCCAATGCAACAAATTGTTTCCCATTACAACAACCTGAGTTTCCTATTCAACATACCATATATCCAACGCCTTCAAGAATTTCTTCATTTACTTCGCTGAAAATGTTAATTTAAAGCAAGAATGAGCACGACGGCTCAGTAAGTCCAACAGCAAACACATAACACGTAGGTTACATTTAATTTATGCTTTATGCTCCATGCTTGGCATTTACATAGGCATCATGCTTATCATGCGTTACATTTATAAAATCTACCCATGCTTACCATAAATGTCAATGTTACCATGTTATATAACTCAGATAACACATTCGATTCATAGCATTAATTATATATAACAGCTATTAACAACTTATGATCGTACACAAACACATTTACAATAAGTTAGCACATAACATGAGTGCACATTTAATAATTTATGCATATAACCCATAATACTAAAAAAAAACTTGCAGGGATAACAAATATCACTGAAAGACTTGCCTGGATTGCAACACCAGTTTACGCTAACCTTTCGCATTCCTTGCACCACCTATACAACATGAGAGATCAACGGTGCATTATATTAGTCAAAGTTTGACTCAATATTTAATCCTATTCTTAGGATGTCTACTTCCTTTTATCGTCTCATTTATTCACTAGGGTTGATTCATTAGTTTAGTCCATTGTGGATCCATCACGATGTTTCACACAAACACCGTAAACCATCTATACTTAACTTTGTATATCCGACATTCCTTAATGCCATAACATTATCATTTGGAACTCATAATTATTTAGGTTAATCTACCAATTAGTCACTACTAGACTTTACTAGGTTTAATTCTACAATTACCTCATCAAGTTGTCATAATATTACCTGCCTCAGACAATATTTAAAACTCTTACTAATCCCAATTAGTATTACTTCAATTAATCTCTAAGGTTATTAAATTGCTAAATAACACTTTACACAGCGTTTCGACGTTTATACCCCACACGTCTATCCCGCCTCATATTCACACGTTTAGCATGCTCATACACTTAACTAATTAATCGTTGATTAATGATAGACATCATTATAAATCACAATATTCATGCTTTATACAAAGAACAGTATAACTTAGTGTCGAAAACATTGCACGTTGCACACGTGCATGCCCGACGCCTTCTGATTGCCTCCAATTACCCATCATACCTCAAGATGGTCAATTTAGACTCTGTTACAGACCTCAAATCAAAAAAGTTAAAGCATAAAAGTTATAGGCCTATCTCTTAGATTTCCAAAACTTCTTGAATCATATGAATCTGAATCCTTATACAAAAGTTATACTCATTTTAGTATAAGAGGTCAAACCAGTCCCAAAAATGGTCAATTTAGACCTTGATACAGACATCAAATCGAAATTCGTAAAGACTGAAAGTTGTAGGTCTATCTATTAGCTTTCCAAAACATCTTGAATCACCTCAATTCGAGTTCGTATGAGAAAGTTATGCTCATATTACTAACTGACGCTGAAGTTGTCCAGACTCTACGATTTTCACTCTAAGATTTTCACTTTCACTCTACGTTTTTCACTTTTCACTCTACGTTTGCACTTTTCACTCTACGATTTTCACTCTACTACCAGCAGCACTCTACTACCAGTTCACTCTACTACCAGAGTACTCTACTACCAGCAACACTCTACTACCAGCAACACTCTACACTACTACAAAATAGTAAAAAGACAACACTAAAACAACAAGGTTTTTATAAAAAACGTTGTAGTGTTTTTTTTCATAACGTTTTTTCAAAAAACGTTATAGATACATATGCAAAAACGTTATGTATTTATAAGGAGTAATATTTAGTTTTAAAGTTATAACGTTTTTTAAAAAAAGGTTATCTATTTAAAAAAACACGGAGCTTAAAAAAATAGCGCGGAAGTGAAAACTTGAAATTAAAAGCTCTCTTTCATTTTCCATCGAAGTCATCTACCTCACTCATCCTTGACTTAGCTCTCTCCCTTTCTCGCTCAATCTAGATATCCTCGCTCAAAAGCCATCTATGGTAACTATCCTCCTCCTCCGACGTTTGCTTCTCTCTCTATACGTCTCTATGGCTACCACTGATCAATCACTAGAGGAGGCTTTCTCTCAATACGGCGATGGACGCCAGATCTGACCTCCTCCTAATTCTGTTCTTTACTACTACTGTTACTATGGTTTTGATTCATTGAACTTCTATCACTGTTTGTTACAACTGTTACTAATGTTACTTTTACTGATCTAAAACGGTACGAACATCTTCCTCTTTTTTCACGAGGCGAAGATTGATCGATTTCAGGAATTTCGGTCTTTATATGTATATTTGTTTGTGTATACTGTTTGTTTGGTGTAGATCTGGTCAGATCTGATGGAAATTTACTGTTTGATGTGCAGATCTGGTCACCGTCAACGAGGCGCAGTCTCGCGGAGGCGGTGGAGGTGGAGGCGGTGGACGCCGTGAGGGCGGAGGTGGCGGCGGCTACGGAGGAGGTGGTCGCCGTGAAGGTGGAGGTGGTCGCCGTGACGATGGAGGTGGTGGATATGGTGGTGGTCGAAGGGAAGGAGGTGGCGGTTATGGTGGAAATGGATTAGGAATTTGGTAACTAGGTTGATTGCAATTACACCTAGTCTAATTGTCTCGATTATTGGGGGATCATCAGGAGCTGGTCGCCTTATTATTATCGCATCGGTTAGTATTTACCGACTTCTTAATTAATCAATAAGCCTTTCATTAATTTGTGTGTGTTTTAAGTACTTAACTACTTTTTGAAATTTTGCAGATGATCTTGTCATTTGAGCTTCCATTTGCTCTTATTCCTCTCCTTAAATTCAGTAGCAACGAAACCAAGATGGGGCCTCACAAAAACTCAATTTATGTGAGTTATATATATATATATATATATATTATAGAATACTATAATATTATGTAAAACTATTAATGCATAAAGATAAAAGTAAAAATTTGATAATATTATGTAAAACTATTTTCTTGCATGTAGATTATAGTGTTCTCTTGGATACTAGGACTGGGACTAATATGCATCAACATTTACTACTTGACCACTGCTTTTGTGGGTTGGTTAATTCACAGTAATTTTGGTTTTTTAAATTTTTAGGGGATCATTACAATGCTAAAATTGGGTTTGAGGGCATGTTTGGATGGTCAAGTACTCTGGTACAGAATATTTTCTGTGCTATAGATGCTGATGTAGTCCACGTATATTATCCATATGGGGGAGAAAAATAGGACCATAAGGTCATCAGTTTTCCAGAATATATGGATGCAAACTCCTCTGTACCATTATGATTTTTCAAAGCATTCATTAATGTCTTGTTGTGCAATAGTAAAGACATTATCTTGATTTCCTAGGAACTTCTAGTTATTTGATTTCATTAATATTTCTATTGATTTCTGCCCGGGTGATCTTCTTGTCATCTCTAGATTTCAGTATACTAAGAATTCACATAGTTTTCAGGTTGCTAAGAAACAATAGTACGTTGTGGCATAACTGCATGAGAAGTGGTGCTACAATCATTTGGAGTAATAGTTGTCAGCCTCAACATAAAACAGGGGTTCTGGAGGTTTCATGCTTTGTATATGTTAGTTTACCTTCATAACTAATATTACTTTTATTTATTGATTTCATGTATATATAGACTACATTTTGTTTCAAACATAATAAAAAAATTGATGGCAGACCATGTCTTGCAGGAGGAAACCATTCGAAGGAAATGTAGCAGACTTGGAGACTTTAGCGGCCTTGAGAATTTCGCTAGTACATGAAATCTAGCTACATGATGTGTAGTAGCTACAGAATGATAGAATTAGTTTATAGGATGTTTTATCCTTTGCCCTGCTGCTGCTTTATATATTTTTTGTAGATAGTTGTATATTTTGTGGATGTAGTAATTTGAAACTGTAAACGTATGATATTATTAGATGTATTTTGAAACTGAGAATGATTGATACATTTTAGCTTTAAATGAGAATTTATAGTATTTTTACCTATATGCCATTGCATTAATATTAGCAGTTCTACAAGTACAACATTGCAGGTACAACGTTGTCTAAACGTACTACAATAGATGACATCTTATAAACGTTGTATAAATTAGTCTAAAGGTTGTGTGATGTATCAAACAACAACGTTTTATACCAGAAAATATTATGGAATGATACCATCTACAACGTTTTCAAACATCTTAGTATTTATTTAAAGACAATGTACAACGTTTTTTTAGTACAAAACGTTGTATTATGAGCCAACTACAACGTTTTAAAAACGTTGTATAAAATGTGTCAAATAGATGACACCCTTAACCTCGACGTTTCTGGGAGAAAATTACAACGTTTTTTAGGTGTTATCTTTTTACTGTTTTGTAGTAGTGCTACTACCAGTCCACTCTACAACCAGAGTACTCTACTACCAGTCCACTCTACAACCAGAGTACTCTACTACCAGTTCACTCTACTACCAGCAGTACTCTACTACCAGTTCACTCTATTACTAGCAGCACTCTACTACCAGTTCACTCTACTACCAGAGCACTCTACTACCAGCAGCACACTACTACCAGTTCACTCTACTACCAACAACACTCTACTACCAGTTCACTCTACGATTTTTCACTACAACTAAGGAAAATTCTCAGATTTACAATAACTTCATACAACATACCAGAACTCATTTTAACCTTTCTAGTTTACCCTTTAGACTAACTTAACGTCTAACACATTACTTAAAGAGGTTCTAATTTGAAAATAGATCCTTGGACAGAAGGTTTAACCACCTTGGTTTTCTTAGACTTTTAGTCAAACACTCGGTGAGCATATGGGAATATCTTCATAAACTGATTATTTACAGTAAACAAATACTCTTCCACACCTACTCTAACCTTGTATCGCCTGAACCCTTCATGGTCCTTAACACAGATTTTTCCCGACAGAGAACAACATCTAAACCAAATAATAAGCCAATACACCAGTCCATTCTAAAGTTTTATGAACATGAACATTGAGTACATACCAACTGTGGTTCAGATTCATAATGTTGACTGTGTAAAATAACCGAAACCACTATTCTAGTTCTAATTCAATCATTAACTAGTTTCAACAACATTCGACTACCGAGTTCACATTACTCTCATTTAAACACCTCATATGCAACTCTAGCCTATTCTGTTTCCTTAATCCAAAATAAGATGAAACTAGTTAAATCAAAATAACCGGATAATACCTTCAATCTTTGACAGATGATTTACATTCAGATTCTGCCTTCTCCGAATAGCATGAACTCCTCTGAAGTTTGCATTTACTTCTCAAGCTCAATATCTCTCTTAGCCTAAATGAACGCGAAGGGGAAATGAGGGAATGACTGAGGTTATACAACACTCTCTCAGCCTTAGACAACTCTGAAAAGTTTGATCCTATAGCCTCCCCTATGCCTGACTTGTTCCTTCTTTTCTCGGCACTAAGTCCTTGAGCTTTGCACAAGCTGCGCGTGCTCTGCTTTTTCTGAGGTTTTGTTCCTAAAGGAGTGACACACTTACTTTTCCACCGGGTTATGTTATTACTTTTGGGCTGGACTGCTATTTGTTTTGTTACTTAAACAAATGGGTGACCCAATTGTTACTTATATTGCAACTAAGCTTTGGGTTGCCCAAATTAAATTACTAGTGGAAATATAAAATATTAATACCCCACTATCAATAACTTTCCAAATGAAAATAAATATAACATTATTAATGTTTACGAAATCTCATTAATTAATAACCATATTAATTAATTTACACATCCAGCTTAACGTGCTAGCTATTTAATTAAATATCACATAGCTCATTTACCCTATCAAACTTTGATACTATACAACCTAGGTTGGTCCATTAATTTAATTAACCCATTAATTGAACCTTCCTTAAATTCCTTTAATTATTTCAACGCATAATTAATTAAACCAAGCCATCATATAATGATTTAATTTAATCCCTCAGAAATTTACAATTACATCCAATAATTCCATTTTTCTATATTAAAATATTTCAGGTCGCTACATTCTTCCTCCCTTATAATAATTTCGTCCTCGAAATTTCAATATAAGGTAACTCAAAAAAATATGAGGGTAATTCTTCCTTATCATGTTTTTTGCACATATATACCATATAGATACATAACTTAGTGTATACCTTATCATATACCCTTTCAACCAATTCTAGGTTTTAAACTCCCAACAATTATTTTCCTCAGATTAAGTTTTTAACTCAATCCTTACAAATGATCCCATCCTTGGAATTTCTATTACCTAGGAAATATCAGAGTTTGTTTCATTTCCAACTCTTTACAATCCCATGCCTATCCGACAAATCACATCGATTATCTTACTCTAGGCATCGCTTTACTTATTGTTTTATAATTATTATCATAGTCCAATCATGACAGAACTCAAATTCATTTTTCAGTGATCGCCCATCACTTTACCAGGGTTAGCTTTATATCTAAACCTCAAATTTTGCTCGAATCCTCGAAAACTTAAAATTTCCACAAATCGACTATCCACTACTTCCTCTTCCAAGGATTAGCGTAGCCTTAAATCACATCAATTACCTAAGACCATTTTAATCAGTCTTATGAATATCCGGGTCATTACAATCATGCCTCATGCATCTCATGCTTTGCAATGACTACATATCTCAAGTATATCATATTTTGTATTTACTCTATGATTCATGCTATTCATGCATGTCATTTACAATTTCATACAGTTTAATATATATAGAACAATCAAGTTAATCATCTATTGTAGATTAACAGTTTATTTCAACTTGTAACACAAAAGCACATTACCACATTATTGCACATAATAACATATGCACACATAATAATTTTATTGTATTCTAATTCAGGCACATAATGCAAGACGTTCTGAAAAACTTATCTGAACTTGTATAACCAGCTTACGCTAATCTTTTACATTCCTTGTATCACCTATACAGTATGTGAGATCAACGGTACACAATATCAATCACAGTTTGACTCAATACTAAATCTTTAAAGATATTTATTTTTTCATATCGTCCCCTTTAAAATCAATAGGGTTAATTTCATATTTTATTCTCTCGTTGACTTGACTAAGTGTTTCATGTTCAACACCGTAAATCTTTTGTACAAAACTATGCAGTTCTGACATTTATTAATGTCACTGCATTAATGCATGTACCTTATTTCTGTTTAGGTCGAACAACTAATTAGTCACTAATGGACCATACCCTTTGTTTAACTTAATCACATCATTTAACTTGATGATTTAACATAATATTACCCGCCTTGGATAATATTTTAAACTCTTACTATTAATTAGTAATAACTTATAATGTTATTTAATTGTTAAATAACACTTTAAATAATCATTGTTATTATTAATTCCTTTTTAATAATAGTTTACCTTAATCATTATTATTAATCTTTTAATAATAATTTAATTGCTTGCTAGTATTATTACCCTTTAATAATATTATAAATGACTTCTCATTATTATTAATGATTTTAATAATAATTTAATTATTCATCAATATTATTAACCATTTAATTTAATAATATTTGAAATCCTCACATATCATTAGAAATTATTTAATAATGATTCAACTCTTAACTATTATTATTCAATAGCTAATTACTTGTTAAACAATATTATTAATTCTTTAATAATATTTTAAATCATTATTTATCATTATTATTTATTTAATAATGGTTTAACTCTTAACTATTATTATTTAATAGTTAATTAAATGCTAAACAATATTATTAATCGTTTAATAATATTTTAAATTAATTACATATCATTATTAATTATTGAATAATGATTTAATTCTTAACTATTATCATTTAATAGTTAATCATTAATATTATCAATATATTTTAATTACTTAATAATCTTCTTCTGATTAAGTAATAATTTATTCCACTTAATTACCTTTTAATTATTTTTTAATATGAATTAAATAATAATTAATTAATTAATTATCCATACTCATTATTTAATCTTAATTAAATAATAAAAAATTATACTATTAACTCTAACATCCTTTGATTGCTATTTAATATATTAAATAGTAAGCAATTAACCCTCTTTAATTATTATTTAATGTTAATTAAATAATAATTAATTATATTTATTTATTTATTATTTACTCTTAACTAAATAATAAAAAATTAGTTTAAACACTTTCTCATAATTTAATTACTATTTAATATCAATTAAATAATAATTACTTAGTTACTTCCTTTATTTACTATTTAATTATCAATTAAATAATAAATAATTATTTTCCTTCATTAAATAATATGATATAGTTTAAATATCACATTTATTATTTAATAATAATTTAATCGCAATTTTCTTCAATTATTAGTCAATTAACACCCAACTAGTGTACATTATCACCTCAAAAAGTATAAAAAATACTTTTTTTTTCTTTATTTAATCTTACTTACTATTTAATACAACTTGAATAATAAGTAAGTAGGGTGATTAACATTTTTTCAGCATTTAAAAATACTTTTAACAAATTTTCATGTAATTATTTAGCTTTAATCATTTAATAATTATAGAAATTACCAAATTACATACTAAAAATACAAACTAAATTTTATAAAATAGTACACAAAATTCCAAGCAACTTTCCAGTTCGGGCCTTCACGGAACCGGACGGAAAAGTGGTGAACCGGTTGCCGGAATGTTCCGGCCGGTTCACCAAAGAAAAACCGGCAGTGGTTTTTTATGATTTTCAAATCTGCCCTGTTTTGGGGTCCTTTACTAAAATTTTAATAACATGAGTTCTATAATTCCGATTAAGCTCTACTTTATATTGTTGCATTCGTATCTTCTCGAACTACAATTTTTCATTATCAGATTAATTTTTTGGACAAGATTTGAGCACTGAAAACAGCCTAGAACCGGACTGTTCACACAAAACTTCTGACAGTGGAGTGTTTGAGTAGAAAAATCATATCTCACTCGTTTTAAATCGGATTTTAGTCATTCAAGTAGGAGAATTTTCACAACTTCAAGATCTAGCATACAAAATTGACGGATTATGATTCCGACTTACGGATAATTAACAGTAATTCCGGGAATGAGGCTACTCGGTTTTTAGTTTTCCGGTAAACATCATTTTACAACTTTTGCTAACTTTTTCCACATAAATGCTTATGGATCGATACCAAAAATCCATGAAACACTTATTTAACATATCTAGCATGTATCTAGGCTTAAAGAACATAAAGATGGTATTTTTACCATTTATTTTTTATTTTAATCACATAACAAGCATAACTAGGGTTTTTAGGGTTTTCTAACCTTTTTGTTTTGTGTACTTACTTTCTCTTCCTTCCAAATTAGGAGATGAACCTCCAAGCTTTTCTCTTGGTTAAAAATGGGTTGAGTTGGCTTGACTCGGCTCGACTCGGTGAAACTCACTAGCTTTCTAGCTTTAAAACTCACTAAACTCACTAGTTAACTCACCCAAACTCACTAGCACGATTATAAAAGCTCTCTCTTGCAACTTTGTAAACTCTTAGCCAATGAACCAAGTGATTTATTTATAGTGGAGCCAACCTATAGATACACACCTTGTAAGCATATAAATTGGACTTCAAGCATTCTACAAATTCTAGCCAAAAGAGGTTGAGTATTCCACACTTAATGTCAACCAAAAAGTCATCCAATCCATCCCTCCAAGGACAACCGGCCGTGCTCCTCTTTTTCCTCCAATTTCCATTTATTTTTATTGCTAAATTTACCAATTAAAGTCTTCTGGAAGGTGAGCTAGGGTTTTGGGCTTGGAATTAATTTGCATTGGGCCAAACATGATCGATTTATCCAACATTTGGTTGGGCTATCCAATAACCTTAATTAGGTTCCAATTAAATCAATTAAGTTAGCCTAATCATGATAGATTATAAATAAAATGTGAAATTCTATCATTATTAAAGAAATTAGGCTTAAACAAATAAATGACCAAATCATCATACAAGTCCATTAATAATGATTAAATGGTCTTGTTTAATTCAATTAATCAACTAGCCCATTGAAAAATAATTCCCTACTTGGACTATTTTCATTATTTAACTAACACAAAATTAATCAATAATCGATTTAATTGATTTATTAATTCTAATTATATTTTCATATATTCAAATTCATTTGAATATTTAATTAAGGTTTAAACTATATCAATTTCTTGATTTAAAAAAAAATAATTCTAGGTTAGTCCCCTAATTAATTTAATTTATTAGCGGGTCACCTTTAATTAAATTTCTACCGCGTGTTGCGTATTTACTTGAATTTAATAATCGTGCGTCAGTTTAGTTAATTATCGAATCGATTCAATAAACGATTTTAATTTAATCATCTAATCCAATTAGACTTGCCCTAATTAAGCTTCATTGAATCCTAATTAGGGTTTCTCAACATACCGCTCGCTTGGTATTAAATTCCTAGGTTTGTTCGTTAGTTTAATAACCCCTTGGATCGAACAACCTTAAAATAAATTCTCCAATATTTAAATATTCATAATACCCTTTCCTAGGGTTTACAATAATTACCCTTCATTAATTCACTAATTTAGAAATTTAAATTCTAAATTTTATTTATAACATTATTAAATTTTTGGGTTCATTTCAACTAGGTTGGCTTAAATCGAATTACCGCAACAATACCTAGCTTATCTTATCCATCAAATAATTCATCGAATTTTAAAGGTATCATACTACCTTGTTGTACCCTAGCGAATTATCTTTATTATAATTCCCTTATCTATCGAGTCACTAATCGCATCCTGCGTTAATGACTAATTTACTCGCCCTTCTAAGGCATCTCTGCTCCAAGAGAAAATTTTCAGGGTTCTAAAACACTTGAACCTCCCAGGTTCTTACTAACACATAGATAAAAAAAATAAATTATCCATCTATTTTCACCCTTCTCACAGAACTAGATTTTTAAATTTTACAACCTTTATTAATCTTCTCAATATTTTCATTAAAAGAAATATTGTTAAATATTCGGGTTATTACAATTATGGGTCAATATGGTGTATATATATATCATATGTTATTAGTTATTATATTGTGATTGTAATGTGTGTGTGTGTGTGTGTGTGTGTGTGTGTGTGTGAGACCCAAAAGAACAAAAGTATCAAAAAATCTGCATTAAATTATTTTTAGGTTTAGAATAATTTTGACCTCAATGAAAATTAATTATGGTTTCGTCGCTGCTCTCAACTGTCTATTTGTAAGGAGGTTTATGGGTTGTGATATAACTAGGATGATCACAGTTATGAGAAATACGATGATTTGGAAAATGGGTGTATTGGAAGAGATTAAAAGTTAAAATACGTATGCTAATAGGTGAAATTGATTGATTTTTTCTTAAATTTTTTAATGTATTATGGCTCTTTTATCCCAAAAAAATAAACTGAAATTGTAATGACCCGGAAATTCATAAGATTGATTAGTATGGTCTTAGCAGATTGATGTGATTTAAGGTTACGTTAATCCTTGGATGAGGAAGTAGTGGATAGTCGATTTGTGGAAATTGTAAGCTTTCGAGGATTCAAGCGGGAGATTTGAGGTTAAGATATAAAACTAACCCTAGTAAAGTGGTAAAGATCACTGGAAAGGAATTAGAGTCCAGTCACGGAGGGACTAGGACAGTGTTTATAAAACAATAAGTAAAACAATGCCTGTGTTAAGATAATCGATGAGATTGATCGGAGGGGCAAATGTTGTAAGGATGTAGTGGAAATTCCGAGGATGAAATCATTTTTTTATAAGGCAAAAATTTAATCTGGGAAAGAGATGAGGAAGGATTACCCTCATATTTTGATTTGACCTTATATTAAAATTTTGGGGACGAAATTATTATAAGAGGGGAAGAATGTAGCGACCCGAAATATTTTAATATAGAGAAATAGAATTATTAGCTGTAATTGTAAATTTCTAGAGGATTAAATTAAATCATTATATGATGGCTTGGTTTATTTAATTATGTGTTGAAATAATTAAAAGAATTTAAGGAATGTTCAATTAATGGGTTAATTAAATTAATGGACCAACCTAGGTTGTATAGTATCAAAGTTTGATAGGGTAAATGAGCCATGTAATATTTAATTAAATAGCTAGCAAGTTAAGCTGGATGTGTAAATTAATTAATGTGGTTATTAATTAATGAGATTTCGTAAACATTAATAATGTTATATTTATCTCCATGTGGAAAGTTATTGATAGTAGGGTATTAATATTTTAATTTTCCACTAGGAATTTAATTTGGGCAACCCAAAGCTTAGTTGCAATATAAGTAACAATTGGGCCACCAATTGTTTAATTAACAAAACAAATAGCAGCCCAGCCCAAGAGTAATAACATAACCCGGTGGAAAAGTAAGAGTGCCACTCCTTTAGGGAGAAAACCTCAGAAAAAGCAGAGCACGCGCAGTTTGTGCAAAGCTCAAGGACTCAGTGCTGAGAAAAGAAGGAACAAGTCAGGCATAGGGGAGGCTATAGGGTCCAACTCCTCAGAGTTGTGTAAGGCTGAGAGAGTATTGTATAACCTCAGCCATTCCTTCATTTCCCCTTCGCGTTCATTTAGGCTAAGAGAGATATTGAGCTTGAGAAGTAAATGCAAACTTCAGAGGAATTCATGCTATTCGGAAAAGGCAGAATCTGAATGTAAATCATCTGTCAAAGATTGAAGGTATTATCCGGTTATTTTGATTTAACTAGTTTTATCTTATTTTGGATTAAGGAAACAGAATATGCTAGAGTTGCATATGAGGTGTTTAAATGAAAGTAATGTGAACTCGGTAGTCAAATGTTGTTAAAACTAGTTAATGATTGAATTAGAACTAGAATAGTGGTTTCGGTTATTTTACACAGTCAACATTATGAGTCTGAACCACAGCTAGTCTATACTCAATGTTCATGTTCATAAAACTGTAGAATGGACTGGTGTATTGGCTTATTATTTGGTTTAGATGTTGTTTTATGTTGGGAGAAATCTGTGTTAAGGACTATGAAGGGTTCAGGCGATACAAGGTTAGAGTAGGTGTGGAAGAGTATTTGTTTACTATAAATAATCAGTTTATGAAGATATTCCCATATGTTCACCGAGTGTTTGACTAAATGTCTAAGAAAACTAAGGTGGTTAAACCTTATGTCCAAGGATCTATTTTCAAGTCATAACCTCTTTAAGTAATGTGTTAGACGTTGAGTTAGTCTAAAGGGTAAACCAAAAAGGTTAAAATGAGTTCTGGTATGTTGTTTGAAGTTATTGTAAATCTGGGAATTTTTCTTAGTTGGAGAAAGAATAGTAGAGTGTTGCTGCTGGTAGTAGAGTGCTCTGGTAGTAGAGTGCTGATAGTAGAGTGCTGCTGGCAGTAGAGTGTTGCTGCTAGTAGAGTGCTGCTGTTGATAATAGAGTGCTGCTGGTAGTAGAGTGTTGCTGATAGTAGAGTGTTGCTGGTAGTAGAGTGCTGTTGATAGTAGAGTGATGTTGCTGATAGTAGAGTGCTGCTGGTAGTAGAGTGCTACTGCTGATAGTAAAGTGCTACTGGTAGTAGAGTGTTGTTTCTGATAGTAGAGTGTTGTTTCTGATAGTAGAGTACTGCTGGTAGTAGAGTGTTGTTTCTGGTAGTAGAGTGTTGTTTCTGATAGTAAAATGTTGCTGGTAGTAGAATGCTGCTGGTAGTAGAGTATTGTTGCTGATAGTAGAGTGTTGTTGGTTGTAGAGTGTTGCTGCTGTTAGTAGAGTGCTGGTAGTAGAGTGCAATACGTAGAGTGAAAAACGTAGAGTGAAAAGTGCAAAACGTAGAGTGAAAATCGTAGAGTGAAAAGTGCAAAACGTAAAGTGAAAGTGAAAATCGTAGAGTGAACATCGCAGAGTCTGGACAGGTTCAGCGTCAGTTAGCAATATGAGCATAACTTTCTCATACGAACTCGGATTGAGGTGATTCAAGATGTTCTGGAAAGCTAATAGATAGACCTACAACTTTCATTCTTTACAAATTTCGATTTGATGTCTGTAGCAAGGTCGAAATTGACCATTTTGGGGACTGTTTTGACCTCTTATAGTAAAATGAGTATAACTTTTGTATACGAATTCGGATTAATATGATTCAAGATGTTTTCGAAATCTAAGAGATAGACCTATAACTTTTATTCTTTAACTTTTTTATTTGAGGTCTGTAACAGAGTCTAAATTGACCATCTTGAGGTACGATGTGTAATTGGAGGCAATTGGAGGGCGTCGGGCATGCACGTACGCAACATGCAATGTTTTCGACACTAAGTTATAATGTTCTTTGTATAAAGCATGAATATTATGATTTATAATGATGTCTATCATTAATCAACGATTAATTAGATAAGTGTATGAGCATACTAAACGTGTGCATATGAGGCGGGATAAACGTGTGGCATATAAATGTCGAAACGCTGTGTAAAGTGTTATTTAGCAATTTAATAACCTTAGAGATTAATTGAAGTAATACTAATTGGGATTAGTAAGAGTTTTAAATATTGTTTGAGGCGGGTAATATTATGACAACTTGATGAGGTAATTGTAGAATTAAACCTAGTAATGTCCAGTAGTGACTAATTGGTAGATTGACCTAAATAATTATGAGGACCAAATGATAATGTTATGGCATTAAGGAATGTCGGATATACAAAGTTAAGTATAGAAGGTTTACGGTATTTATGTGAAACATCGTGATGAATCCACAATGGACTAAACTAATGAATCAACCCTAGTAAATAAATGGGACGATAAAAGGAAGTAGACATCCTAAGAATATGATTAAATATTGAGTCAAACTTTGACTAATATAATGCACCGTTGATCTCTCATGTTGTATAGGTGGTGCAAGGAACGCGAAAGGTTAGCGTAAACTGGTGTTGCAATCCAGGCAAGTCTTTCAGTGATATTTGTTATCCCTGCAAGTTTTTTAGTATTTTGGGTTATATGCATAAACTATTAAATGTGCACTCATGTTATGTGCTATCTGATTGTAAATGTGTCTGTGTACGATCATATGTTGTTAATAGTTGTTATGTATAATTAATGCTATGAATCGAATGTGTTATACGAGTTATATAACATGGTAACATTGACATGCATGGTAAGCATGGGTAGATTTTATAAATGCAACGCATGATAAACATGATGCATATGTAAATGCCAAGCATGGAGTATCAAGCATAAATTAAATGTAACCTACGTGTTATGTGTTAGCTGTTGGACTTGTTGAGCCGTCGTGCTCAATCTTGCTTAAATTAACATTTTCAGCGAAGTAAATGAAGAAACTCTTTAAGGCTTTGGATATATGGTATGCTGAATAGGAAACTCAGTTTGCTGACATGGGAAACGGTTGTTGCATTGGTTTTATTGATCTGTGGTCATGATCGTAGAGTGAGCCTCAACGATCGCAGAGTGAGCCTCAGCAATCGTAGAGTGAGTATCAGCCAATCGTAGAGTGCTTGGTCGTTGAGTAACTTCACTGTGAGATTGTAGGGTGAAATTCCACTACCCGAGTTTTTCTGCGAGCGTAGACTACCAAGCCAGACGATTGTAGAGTGACTTCACAAACGATAGTAACATATCTTACAGTTAGCTGTTTTGATAATCTAGTTACTGAATCATATATTTAGTTTACTGGATTATAAAGAATAACTTATAGAGGTAAAGATTATATATTAAATTATAATGTATATGATCTAGAGATGTAAAAGAGCGATGTAAAGATTGCGATTTTTGGAATAGAAGATTTTTGAAAGTTAATTAAGTTTATCAATTAATATACTGAGTTTTAACAGCATTAAATTTTATCTTTTATGTAATGTTGTGTATAATAAGGAGAAGGTTGTTCGTGGAACGACTTAAACTCAAGATTGAGGTTACTTTTGACGGACCAGATCCGGGGTTATTGGAGACGGATTTTGGGGCTGTCACAGTTGGTATCAGAGCTGATTGGTTATAGTTCTTAGGTAGCAGTACCTTAGGCTATAATCGTGGAAAGATAATGAAGATGGTGAAAGGATAAACTCAAATAGAGTTTAGGTATTAAGAAATGGACATATACAGTTCATAAAGGAGAAAATAAATCTATGTAGATACATAGATATATGAAAAGATTCAAAGATGGATCTTCAAAGAGTGAAATCCAAAAGAATGAAAAAAAAAAAGAATCAGAAAACACTTGATTCAAGAATTTAAAAAGAGAAGGATCGTACAGTAAATGATCAGAGATGATTGAGGAGATGATAGAATTAAACGATCCAAGAATAAAGGAGAAATTATACAGTGAAATCAATTGTGATATAAGATCACGGTGATCATAGTAAAATCATGGAATGACAGATAATCTGTTAAATGATTAAGAGGTTGTGTTGATAGCATGGTGCTATAACAATGAGGATACTGTGAAACCGTAATAAGTGAACTCTTGAAATGTTGATTGCGATAATGTATGAATTGAGAAAATTCATATCAAGTTAAGAGTAGTTGAAGGTTATGGGTTTTTAATTGAGGACTCATGTTAGTGGCTGAGTTGTACAATTTCTCGTATGAGTAGGGAATTTGTGCTTGGTTTTAGAACCGCTTAACTTCCTATATTAATGTAGTGGTTAAGTTGAACAGTTCTTTGTATGGGCAGGGAATTTATTCTTGGTTTAACGACCGCTTAACTTCCTATATTGATTAATGGTTGAGTTGACCAATTTCTTGTATGGGCAGGAGATTGTGTTTGGTTTGACAACCACTTGGCTTCCTATAGTGATAATCAATTGAAACCTGGTGTCGCGCTATTCGCTATATATATGTTGAGAAGGAGATTTTTTTCTCATGTGTATAACGGATAGGTAGAGAATGTTAAGATAAGTTCGTGCTCTGAGAACCGACACGTATGGTAAGTTCGTGACTCATAGTCATGTGGTGGAGCCCCTCAGCGAATGGGCGACTTTGGCCTGACTAGGACAAGCTCCTCAAACCATATGATTGTGGTAAGTTCCTGAGCCCAAATACGTGGTAAGTTTGATTAACAGTGAGTGTAGGTAGAGTTAAGAAGCAAGATTTAATCGATAATAGATATAATTATTAAGCTGGAAAAGATGAGGAGTAAAATTGGTGTTTATTTGAGGTTTTAGGATATTCTAAATCTTCTAGCTATGCTAGACCTTGAATTCTTAAAATCGTGCCAATTTCGCACTTGTGTGCCTTTCAAAAGACATTTAAAATTTTTAGTTTTATCGGGAAGTCGCGGTAAGTCGAGTTGTGAGACAATTCATTTATTACCTGTGGCGATACGATAAAACCTAAAATGAATTTTTAAATATTTTGAAACGTTTAAATGAGGGTTTATGCCATTTGTATCGGTTAGACATTGTTGATTTTAACTCGAAGTGATGAACTTCAAGAATTTTATTGCACATGTGTGCTCTTGCAAAGTTTAAAGTTCCGATTGATATCCGAACTATTGTTGAAAAGTCTAAGCTAATTGTTTCGGCTAGACAAAAGTCAAGTTATATTTTTCAAGTATTTCTTGGGAGTACCCAGTTTAAATGTTATGCATATACATCGGGTACATAAGGTTGATCTCCAACAGTAGGAGTACCCGGTTTAAATGTTATGCATATACATGGAGTACGGAAGGTTGATATCCTTAAGTGGTAAGTACTCGGGTTAAATGTTTATAATTTTTACTGATTTTTTTTAAATCCCCCTAAGGTGTTCAGTAAAATTTCTAATGACGTCGTACAAAGGGGATTGTTTATTTTAAAGGGGTTATTTTTACTTCCTGGTTATTCAAATCCATTCACAGTTATTGATCAATTGTGAAAACTCCTGGAGATGTTCCAATGTTCTGGACATCGAGCCGGTAAAGGGGTAACTATGTTATAATTTCGAGGACGAAATTCTTAGAAGAAGGGGTGAATGTAATGACCCGGAAATTCATAAGACTGATTAGTATAGTCTTAGGAGATTGATGTGATTTAAGGCTACGTTAATCCTTGGATGAGGAAGTAGTGGATAGTCGATTTGTAGAAATTGTAAGCTTTCGAGGATTCAAGCGGGAGATTTGAGGTTAAGATATAAAACTAACCCTAGTAAAGTGGTAAAGATCACTGTAAAGGAATTAGAGTCCAGTCACGGAGGGACTAGGACAGTGTTTATAAAACAATAAGTAAAACAATGCATGTGTTAAGATAATCGATGAGATTGATCGGAGTGGCAAATGTTGTAAGGATGTAGTGGAAATTCCGAGGATGGAATCATTTTTTTATAAGGCAAAAATTTAATCTAGTAAAGAGATAAGGAAGGATTACCCTCATATTTTGATTTGACCTTATATTAAAATTTCGGGGACAAAATTATTATAAGAGGGGAAGAATGTAGCGACCCGAAATATTTTAATATAGAGAAATGGAATCATTGGCTGTAATTGTAAATTTCTAGAGGATTAAATTAAATCATTATATGATGGCTTGGTTTATTTAATTATGTGTTGAAATAATTAAAAGAATTTAAGGAAGTTTCAATTAATGGGTTAATTAAATTAATGGACCAACCTAGGGTTGTATAGTATCAAAGTTTGATAGGGTAAATGAGCCATGTAATATTTAATTAAATAGCTAGCAAGTTAAGCTGGATGTGTAAATTAATTAATGTGGTTATTAATTAATGAGATTTCGTAAACATTAATAATGTTATATTTATCTCCATGTGGAAAGTTATTGATAGTAGGGTATTAATATTTTATATTTTCACTAGGAATTTACTTTGGGCAACCCAAAGCTTAGTTGCAATATAAGTAACAATTGGGCAACCAATTGTTTAATTAACAAAACAAATAGCAGCCAAGCCCAAGAGTAATAACATAACCCGGTGGAAAAGTAAGAGTGTCACTCCTTTAGGGAGGAAACCTCAGAAAAAGCAGAGCACGCGCAGTTTGTGCAAAGCTCAAGGACTCAGTGCTGAGAAAAGAAGGAACAAGTCAGGCATAGGGGAGGCTATAGGGTCCAACTCCTCAGAGTTGTCTAAGGCTGAGAGAGTATTGTATAACCTCAGTCATTCCTTCATTTCCCATTCGCGTTCATTTAGGCTAAGAGAGATATTGAGCTTGAGAAGTAAATGCAAACTTCAGAGGAGTTCATGCTATTCGGAAAAGGCAGAATCTGAATGTAAATCATCTGTCAAAGATTGAAGGTATTATCCGGTTATTTTGATTTAACTAGTTTTATCTTATTTTGGATTAAGGAAACAGAATATGCTAGAGTTGCATATGAGGTGTTTAAATGAAAGTAATGTGAACTCGGTTGTCAAATGTTGTTAAAACTAGTTAATGATTGAATTAGAACTAGAATAGTGGTTTCGGTTATTTTACACAGTCAACATTATGAGTCGGAACCACAGCTAGTCTATACTCAATGTTCATGTTCATAAAACTGTAGAATGGACTGGTGTATTGGCTTATTATTTGGTTTAGATGTTGTTTTCTGTTGGGAGAAATCTGTGTTAAGGACCATGAAGGGTTCAGGCGATACAAGGTTAGAGTAGGTGTGGAAGAGTATTTGTTTACTGTAAATAATTAGTTTATGAAGATATTCCCATATGCTCACCGAGTGTTTGACTAAATGTCTAAGAAAACTAAGGTGGTTAAACCTTCTGGTCAAGGATCTATTTTCAAATCAGAACCTCTTTAAGTATTGTGTTAGACGTTGGGTTAGTCTAAAGGCTAAACCAGAAAGGTTAAAATGAGTTCTGGTAGTAGAGTGTTGTTGGTAGTAGAGTGTTGTTGCTGTTAGTAGAGTGCTTATAGTAGAGTGCTCTGGTAGTAGAGTGCTGGTAGTAGAGTGCTCTGGTAGTAAAGTGCTGGTAGTAAAGTGCAAAACGTAGAGTGAAAAATATAGAGTGAAAAGTGCAAAACGTAGAGTGAAAATCGTAGAGTGAAAAGTGCAAAACGTAGAGTGAAAGTGAAAATCGTAGAGTTAAAATCGCAGAGTCTGAATAGCTTCAGCGTCAGTTAGTAATATAAGCATAACTTTCTCATACGAACTCGAATTGAGGTGATTCAAGATGTTTTGGAAAGCTAATAGATAGACCTACAACTTTCATTATTTACAAATTTCGATTTGATGTCTGTAGCAAGGTCGAAATTGACCATTTTTGGGACTGTTTTGACCTCTTATAGTAAAATGAGTATAACTTTTGTATACGAATTCGGATTAATATGATTCAAGATGTTTTCGAAATCTAAGAGATAGACCTATAACTTTTATTCTTTAACTTTTTTATTTAAGGTCTGTAGCAGAGTCTAAATTGACCATCTTGAGGTACGATGTGTAATTGGAGGCAATTGGAGGGCGTCGGGCATGCACGTGTGCAACATGCAATGTTTTCGACACTAAGTTATATTGTTCTTTGTATAAAGCATGGATATTATGATTTATAATGATGTCTATCATTAATCAACGATTAATTACATAAGTGTATGAGCATACTAAACGTGTGCATATGAGGCGGAATAGACGTGTGGCATATAAACGTCGAAACGCTGTGTAAAATATTATTTAGCAATTTAATAACCTTAGAGATTAATTGAAGTAATACTAATTGGGATTAGTAAGAGTTTTAAATATTGTTTGAGGCGGGTAATATTATGACAACTTGATGAGGTAATTGTAGAATTAAACCTAGTAATGTCCAATAGTGACTAATTGGTAGATTGACCTAAATAATTATGAGGACCAAATGATAATGTTATGGCATTAAGGAATGTCGGATATACAAAGTTAAGTATAGAAGGTTTACGGTATTTATGTGAAACATCGTGATGAATCCACAATGGACTAAACTAATGAATCAACCCTAGTGAATAAATGGGACGATAAAAGGAAGTAGACATCCTAAGAATAGGATTAAATATTGAGTCAAACTTTGACTAATATAATGCACCGTTGATCTCTCATGTTGTATAGGTGGTGCAAGGAACACGAAAGGTTAGCGTAAACTGGTGTTGCAATCCAGGCAAGTCTTTCAGTGATATTTGTTATCCCTGCAAGTTTTTTAGTATTTTGGGTTATATGCATAAACTATTAAATGTGCACTCATGTTATGTGCTAACTGATTGTAAATGTGTCTGTGTACGATCATATGTTGTTAATAGCTGTTATGTATAATTAATGTTATGAATCGAATGTGTTATATGAGTTATATAACATGGTAACATTGATATGCATGGTAAGCATGGGTAGATTTTATAAATGCAACGCATGATAAGCATGATGCCTATGTAAATGCCAAAACATGGAGCATAAAGAATAAATTAAATGTAACCTACGTGTTATGTGTTAGCTGTTGGACTTGCTGAGCCGTCGTGCTCAATCTTGCTTAAATTAACATTTTCAGCGAAGTAAATGAAGAAACTCTTGACGGCTTTGGATATATGGTATGCTGAATAGGAAACTCAGTTTGCTGACATGGGAAACGGTTGTTGCATTGGTTTTATTGATCTGTGGTCATGATCGTAGAGTGAGCTTCAACGATCGTAGAGTGAGCCTCAACAATCGTAGAGTGAATCTCAGCCGATCGTAGAGTGCTTGGTCGTTGAGTAACTTCACTGTGAGATCGTAGGGTGAAATTCCACTGGCCGAGTTTTTCTGCGAGCGTAGACTACCAAGCCAGACGATCGTAGAGTGACTTCACAAGCGATAATAGCATATCTTACAGTTGGCTGTTTTGATAATCTAGTTACTGAATCATATATTTAGTTTACTGGATTATAAAGAATAACTTATAGAGGTCAAGATTATATATTAAATTATAATGTATATGATCTAGAGATGTAAAAGAGCGATGTAAAGATTGCGATTTTGGGAATAGAAGATTTTTGAAAGTTAATTAAGTTTATCAATTAATATATTGAGTTTTAACAGCATTAAATTTTATCTTTTATGTAATGTTGTGTATAATAAGGAGAAGGTTGTTCGTGTAACGACTTAAACTCAGGATTGAGGTTACTTTTGACGGACCAGATCCGGGGTTATTAGAGACGGATTTTGAGGCTGTCACAAAAATAAGTGAAATTGGAGCAACCGGTCACATTTGACCGGTTAAAAATTCAGTGTGTACGTACATATTTACACTTTATTAGTAATTTAGAATGCATGCAAGCAAACGTGTTTTTAAGTTTAGCATGCGACAGATCTTTGACAGGTAAATTTTGAGGTGCTCTGTATTTCAGTCTGTAAACAATTAAATAGAAGGCAAAATATTACAATATTACAGACAATCAATTAAAAAGAAATACAACGTCATAAAAAAAAAAATTCTATCAAACTTCGAAGGCCTGGCATAAACTTCATGTACTGTATTGGTTAATTCTAAGATCTTGTAACATTTGTTGTGCAGTATACTCGAATTTGAAAAATCTTTTACCACTAGACTATGACCTTTACTCTAAAAATTTATAATTTATTTGCAATTATTTTAGTAATTACAGGACTCCTAGTCTTAACAAAGTAGTGGTTAGAAAATGTAGGGAGTAGATTATTAGTTAATTTGCAAGTTGGCTTAGTGCTCTCTATCGTTTTTGCAATATATATTTATTCATACCACTTGATTGTATGAAATAATAGAACAAAAAATATTATTAAGAAAAACTTCAAATCTGCATCTATGAAGTCTATGGTTTGACTCTAATATAAATTGAACGACAATTCCGCTTAGGATTCTCCCAATATTATTAACTTGTGATGACCTTCAAGAAAACCTGTGGTAGTATTAGAAAAGGAATCATACAAACTTGTGTTCCATTCGTTCCAGTCTTTATTGAGCTCTTCCTTCCGTCCAACTCCTAGATTTGATGGATTATGACGACGTGATCCGTTCTCTTCCCCTCTACAAAGCTGCACTAGAAGACGACTGGGAGTCTGCTAAGTGCATTTTCCAAGACGACGAGGAGAAACTGACCGCAAAAATCACCTATTGGTGGGAGACCCCACTTCACATTGCGGTGGGAACAAACAGATCCCACCGCTTTGTGAAAGAACTCGTGGAAAGGATCATGGCCGCAGGCGGGGTCGAGAAGCTACGGACCCCGGCATGGGTGAAAAACAACTCCCTTCACTATGCTGCTAAGGTCGGAAACACAGACGGCTGCCAGGATTTTGGTTGAGAAAGATCCAGAAATGCCTCAGATAGCTAATCCATATGGGAACACAGCCCTGAAGTTGGCAGCTTGGTATGCCCGAAAGGAGACACTTTGCTATTTGCTGGAGGTGACTAAAGATGTTGTTGGAGAGGATGGGACTAGTCCTTTTAGGGGACTTGCTGGTGCTGATCTGATTACTCTTACTATAACAGCTGGTTTCTACGGTATGTTGGTTTTACTTCTGAGGTTGAGGGTGGTGATAGATATAGTATATATTTGGTTGGGTTTATAGCCTTTGTTGCGTTTGAATTATTATTTTTTTAGTCTAATAACTGTTTATTTTAATTGTATATTATTTAACTTAGCATGGTGTTTAAAATTCAAAAATAACATGTCAAAATTAAGACACTGTGTTTTGAAATTCGAATGCTACAAATATTATCGCCGCTAACGTTGCAAATTCAGTGTACAAAAACAACTCACCCTTTAACAGTAGTCGTATCATTTTATCATCTCATTATTGTACTTTTAAAGACTTTTTACTAAGTCTCTCTACGTCACTCTCTATGTCATTTTATCGTCTCATTATAGTATTTCTTAAAAACTTTTTACCAAGTCTCTAACGTCCTTTTTTCTCTTTATTTATATACTTTTGCATTAATTATATTCCCTCAGTTTTAAAGTTAAAAATACATTTTTTTGCACATTTTAAAACTAGAGATACAATTTTACTTTTCAACTAGAAAGTGATACATGATTTTTAAAATATTTAAAATTAATTTTTCAAAAGTCAATAATAATTTTATAATTTGAAATAAAGGAAATATAAAATATATTTATATCATAATACTCCTGGTAATATTCCTAATTCCTAATATAACTATTAACTAATAATATATGTTAACGGTTATAGATGCAAAATTATTAATATATATAAGTAAAATATGTATTTTTTATTTTTTAACTTTTATCTATTATTTCTGTACTTATTCTTTCTAGAGATTGAAAAATAAAACATGTTAATATGGCACTACGTGGGTCTCTATGCAGATGTGGCTTTGTATTTAGTGGAGAACTATCCAAACCTGGTGGTTGAGAAAGATAGGAACACGCAGACAGCTTTGCAAACGTTAGCTGCAAAATCAAATGCTTTTCCAAGCTCACTAGGATTTTGGCAACTTATCATTTATTCATGTTAGTCTCCTCTCTCCCTTTCTCACTCTTCCACTTTTTTCCCTCTAAAATTATTAAGGGTAGGAATTTCTAGTAAAGGATAAGATCATTTTGTCACTAGTCGTGCTGCATATTGTTAACGTTTCAATATGTTCAACCACCAGCTTGTAAATGAATCTACACAATGAACATTATCATAAAGTATTTGACGAATTAGGCCCCCGAGTAACTTTCTCCTTCTTTATTTGTATAACTTTTGCTAAAGATACTATTTGTATTATAATTTTATAAATTTTCTCCCCTGGTGGGGAGGTTTATTTTTATTTTTAATGCTTTATTTTGATGATTGACTTGTTTATCTCTTTGATTCTATTATTATTATGATGTTTGATTGCAAACTAGCACTTATGCTCCTCACCTCCTTAGCCTTGCTCGATAAGTAGAAGAAGTAAGGCTAAAGGGTCAGGTAAGTGATGCATTGGATCAAAATAGATGTAAAAAACAATAATATGAAATAGAATCATTACTTTTACTAATTCTCGAAGAGATAACATATATTGGTTGAAGTAGCCTCAAAATATTCTAAGTGTAGAAAGTCTAATATCAAGATTGATTACTGATAGTACCACCAAAGCCAAACAATGAGCTGTGTTTTAGGTATAGGTTTTCCATCCAATGTTTGAAGCTTGTAAGTGCTTGACTTTGAGACTTCAATAACCATGTAAGGTCCTTCCAATTTAGGCTTCATCAGTTTCCTTAAGTCTTAAAGCTTTAATACTTCGGCTTGCTGAAGGACTAGGTTACTTACCTGGAAAGTTCTGTTATTCTCTTTCTTGTTGAAGTGTCGAGCTGCTCATTGCTGATAGGCAACAAGTCTAAGCATTGTAATAGAACGACTCTCTTCAAGAAAGTCCAAGCTGGGCCAAAGGCTTTCATCATTAAGGAGTTCATCAAATTTTTAGACTATGGCTGAAGAGATCCCAATTTCAATAGAGATTAGGGATTCAGTATCATAAGTAAGATTGAAAGGTGTTTTGCTAGTAGTTGTCCATGGGGTGGTCCGACGGGCCCATAAGACATGTAAGAGCTCTTCGAACCACCTTCCTACAGTATCTTCCAATCTACGTTTGATTTTATTGAAAAGGATTCGGTTAGTGACTTTAACCTGCCCATTAGCTTGAGGATGAGCTACAGAGGTTCGATGGTGCTAGATGTGTAATTCTTGTAGAAACTCTTTGAACTTGTGTCCAATGACCTGGAGTTCATTGTCTGAAACCATGACCATGGGGATGCTAACGTGGTATACCACTTGTTCTTTAAAGAATTAAAGGCATATCTCTTTGGTAATGCGAGCCAATGATTTGGCTTCTACCCACTTGGTTAGGTAGTCAATTGACATAATCACTAACATCAATTGTCCTTTTTCTTGTAAGAGTGGTCCTAACAAGTTGATTCCCTATACAGTGAAGACGATCAACGATAAAGATTGAATGAGCTCTTTAGGAAGTTGGTGTGTGACTAGCGCAAAAGAGCTAGCACTTGGGGCATCTTTTGATGAAGTCCTTGGCATTTTGATTCATGGTGGACCAATAATAATCATGCTGAAGGATCTTGTGTGCTAGTGATTTTTCCTCTACATGGTCTTGCAAATGTCTTTGTGCACCTGCTAAATGGCATAGCATCCCTAAAGCCAACACATAGGAGGAAGGTGAAAAGTAAGACCTCCTATAAAGCTGATCGTTGCCAATATAATATTTGGTTACTTTATGCTTTAGCTTCCGAGCTTGAATCTTATTTTTGGGAAGGACATCATTTTTAAGGAAGTTAATGATATGAGTCATCCATGAGACTTCCTTCTCAATCGCATAACTTTTTGAGTCATAATGCTAGGCTCTTCAAGAATTTCCATGTAGATAGAGTCTTCAAAGGTTCTCTGATCAGTTGTTCTCGATTTGAATAGGGCATTGAACATGGTATTTTTGGATTTGACCATGCCTATTAGCTGGTACTTGGAAAAATAAGTCAATAAGGAATGGACAAGTCGAAGGTAGGTAGGCTTGTAGATGCGCCTCGCAGGCTTCATATCTATTTTCCTAAGCCATGTTTGATAACTAGTTAAGAGTCATTATCAAATTGCGTACCTCGAGGTTCGAGTCAATCTAAGTCCTACTAGAAGGGCTTCGTACTCAGGTATGTAGTTTGTTGCCATAAGGCTAAAATGCCTGCTGTACTTTGAACCTGTCTAGTGATGTGAGGATGACACTTGTTCCACTCCTAAGTCCTGCGGAAGTCCCGTTGATAAATAAGGTCTAGGAAAGGTCTTCAGATGATTGTCCTTCATCCGATGTAGGAATTTCTTTCTTCAACTGATCAATTTCCATATCTTTGAGAAAGGAGCACTCAGTGATATGAAGTTAATGAGTGCATGTGCTTTAATAGTAGTCTAAGGGCAAAAGTCTAAGATGAATAAGTTGGGTTAAAAATTGCTCATACCACTAATCTTCTAGAGAGATCAGGTTGATAGAGAACGTGCTTGAGGGGCTGATATCTGAGGATAATTATTGTTCATCCTTAGAAATACTTCTAAAGCATCTTGTTGGTTATTATCATAGCACAAGCCAATTTCTTAAGATCTGAGTACCTAGTCTCAGCATTCTGAAAAGAATGGCTGACATAGTAAACTAGTTTATGAACTTTAGAATCTTCTCAAATCAAGGTTGCCAATGGCTAGAGGACTTTCCAAAAAGTAGAGAAAGAGATCCTCTTCGGGCAAAACCTTAGTTAGGATGGGAGAGGAGGAAAGATACCATTTTATACCCTAAAAAATGCTTCCAAACACTCTTCGGTCCATTAAGTCTTCTAATTCTGAGTTTCCTTCAATGTATTAAAGAAAGTTAGGCACTTTTCTGTTGGCCGAGCCATGAAGCGCCGAAGAGCTACCAATCCTCCTATTAGCCTCTAGACTTCTTTAAAGCTTTTAGAGGCTGTATGTCGAGTATAACTAATATTTTCTTGAGATTTGTTGCGATCTCTTTTTGGCTAACCATATAAACCAAAAAATTTCCCGCTCTCAATTTGAAGGTACAGTTGGTTAGGTTCAACCTCATATTGTGAAAGCGTAAGTTTTTATAACATTATCTAAGATCGACAACCTAATCTTCAATTGGCACGCTCTTAAGTATCATGTCATCAATGTAGACCTTTATGTTCCTACTGATCTAGTTCCTGAATACTTGTTCATCACACGTTGATAGGTGGCTCTAACATTGATGATGCCGAAGGGCATGGCTCTGTAAGAATATATAGCTTTGTGATTGGTGAAGGTCGTCTTTGGAATGGCTTCGGCTAACATCCCAATCTAGTTGTAGCCGAAGAATGAGTCAAAAAAACTAAGTATTACATGTCCTGAGGTGGAGCCTATCAGCTAATCGATGCCTAGAAAAAAGTAACAATCCATTAAACAAGCTTTATTAATATCTGTGTAGTCTAGACTCATTCTCCACTTTTTGTTATGCTTTTTAACTAACACCACATTAGTGAGCCATTCTAAGTACGTAATTGATCCCGAAGATAAATCTTACTAGCAAGAGTTTAGAAATCTCTTCGCCGATTACTTTTTGTCTTTCAAGTGTAGTGATGGTTTGGCATTTTTGCTTCACTAACTTAGCTTAAGAATTGACACTTAGTTTGTGCATCACTACTTTTTATCAATCCTAGGCATATCGGTTGGGTTCTAGGCGAAGATGTTAACATATTCTCTTAGAAGGGCGATTAAGGCTTCAAAAGTTAGTTTGTAGTTCGAACCCTATTTGCACTATCTTTTCCCAATTGCTTGGGTACAATTCTACTCCTCTGTCTCTTCAGTGCCACCTTCTGTAAAGGGGTCGATTTCAATCTTCGTGGTCTATTTTTATTTGCTGACCCTTACAGTAGTGGCGTAGAGAGTTTGGATATATCATTTCTTAAACATGTCTTGGTCCTCTGTAACTTTTTTGACTCCAAAATTGATTGGAAACTTTATCTTCAGATGGGGAATGGAAGTTATTGCTTTTGGTGCTAGTAAGGTTGTTTTGCCGAGGATGGCATTATAGTTGCTATCCATGTTGTGAATTTTTAGTGAATCATTTCTATAATAAAAATAACTTAATTTGAGGAAAGTAATCAGTATAGATGAATGTAAAGAGACTAATTAACCTAACTTAATTTAAGGAGAGTAATTAGGCAATTAGGCCTAGATGTATGCTCAATGATTTTCTTTCCATATATTTACTTCTAGATCGTTCCTTCATTTTGTATATAAACTCTCAGTTGTTGTAATCTTTTACACAAGTTATAATATATAAAATATTACCACGTGGTATTAGAGCTACTAATTTGAACCTAAAATCTTTGCACCACCAATCATTGCTTTGTAATTATAGCTTGCCACACTAACTCAATAGGATTATGCTTTTCACTGGAGTCGTGCAATTGAGATCATATTAGAAAAGATTGTTACAATACAAAGTTAGTATTAGATTTGGCAACTAGTTGTTATCTTAGATGACAAGGTGATATGACGATGATAGGAGCGACCCAATAATGGGGGCCAATGGGGGCCACGCCCCCAGGTTCTTTTAGGAATAATATATATATAGGGTGTTTTATGTAAGTTTAAAAAATTTAAGGTTTCTAATATAATTTTTATACAAATGTAGGCTCCTTAGTGCTGTATTTAAGGCTCTCTTGTAATACATCTCGGTCCCGTTATGTGGTTTAGTAAATGTTTATAACCCACAATTTGTAGTTTGGCCTTTTTGGCCCTCCTTTGCAACAAAAAATATTCTTATATATAACCTTATAAATATTACTCCTATGTTTTTTTTTTCCAAAATGAGATATTTATTTCAACTTTCTAAAGTCATCTTCTAATTTTATTTTATTTTTAAATTCAAATTTATTTAATATTATTATATCAACTATAATGTGCATTCTTTGATTGTGTTATCTGGTCATTTTTTTTGCAAGAGTTCATAGTTCACAACATTTTGCTTGAATAATTAATTATATTCTACCATTTAATAATTAATTGAAGGCATATTAAATATTTTTATTGGTTCGTGTGACGCCCCCAAATCCAGGTTCCTTGAACCTCGGGTTTGGTGCTCACGAAAAATAATTAACAACATCCATGAATCATTATTCATTAACTAGCGGAAAATATATAAATAATTCAGGCAAAATGCACTATAATTCCCCAGGTAAATCTAACCTTTAAATATCACAACTACCTTTATACAACCGAAGGCTTACCTCTTACTTATTATAATATGATAATAAGACGACCCGCTTATAAAGGGTTTACTCGTACGTCCTTCCTTAGTCCTCGTCTTTAAACGATCAACTGACTTATCTGAAAAATATTTATGATATAGCAAGGGTGAGCAACAATTTTTGCCCAGCAAGTTTTAAATGACAACAGACGATATATCATAATGGCAAGAATAAAATTCTTGAGATTCACAATGTATAATAATCGTGAATGAATTTTAAAGAGATATCTATTTTAAGATATTTAACCTCAGAATAATAACCCCCGGAATACCATCCAATACAGGTGCCTTCAAAGGTAATAATCTTGATAAGATAATTGATAACGGTGACCTCATCAATAATATTCCTTGGTGGTAACTTCAGAAAGAAAACTTTCAAACAGATATTTAAGAATGATAACCTCAACAAGAGAGTTGATAACTTCAGAATGATAACTGATAATACTGGAAATAATATTCAACACCCAGTTTGGGGAGAATATTTATTGCTGAGATGGTCATTACAAACCTTGAACAATTGTGAGGACTTCTCCCAGAACTTCATCTGGAACACCTCGTTGAGAACTTCTCCAGGGTCTTATCCTGAACATCTCATGAGAAATTCTCTAGGTCATTAACTTGTTTATAGTGCGCGCAAGTCGGATTTACCGACATCAAACTCCCCCTTAAAACCAAGGGTTGTTCTTCTCAGACTTGAGAAAATCCGCACCAGCAATAGTTTGGATAAGCTTCAACAACATTCAAGTAAATGAATTTAGATATCCAAAGATCTAGCCGAACAATTGGCATAGATTACTTCTTAACTATATTTCAACGTCTATCTGAATCAAGTGGCATAGACTTACTCCTTAAGTAGTTCATGTGACGCCCCCAAATTCGGGTACTAGTACCTCGAACTCAGTGCTCACGATCCAATACAACTATATCTTATACACATCCCAAAACAACACACAATATCTATTGCGGAAAATAAACATATGTTGTTTATACAAAAGGGTTAACTACTAGTCCCAAGGTACGAAACCTTATCAAAAATACATCACAAATTTAATATATACAATAGGATTCGTGTTACATGTAATCAAACTTAAACAAAACATAACAGTAGACATTTAGTACCCCAGCACGTCTACGAGTTTATCTTCCCCTTTCCCTTATCTTTATTTGAACATTCAGGTTTAGCTGCAATAAAATGTTATGACATAGCAAGGGTGAGCAACTAGCTTGCTCAGCAAGTTTTATATGAATAATATGAGTTATGTCATGATTGAATAATAATTGGATGATTCAATGAACTCGGGAAATATATCTGAACAATATGATCAATGCACGAATAATAATTGATCATTGAAATACTGAGTGGTCCAATAGACCATGAACATCTGTTGAGGAATCAGTCTCTTGATTGACCCTCTTAGGTTACACGTCCAGAACTGTACTTGAGGGGATCAGCCTCTCGTACTCTATATGTATGCATAACATTTATTCTGTATGTATCGTTTATTTGATACTTAGGTTGCTCCCCATTATGGGTTGTTCTTCTCAGTTTAAGAATCCATACCACCATGGTTTGGATAGCTTTTTAAAATAAATTACACATATGTCTAGCCGAACAAGTGGCCTAGACTTTCCTTTTAATTAGTTCATGAATGTAAGAACTTCAAATAATTCATAATTCAAGAATGGAATATGAATTCAATTGCACCACGTGCGAATAACAATAATATTGAATGTGAAATAATTAGTAATATCAAAATAAGTCAGGGTAACTTGCTCAATAATAATAGGAGTAAGGTTAAGGAACTTGCCTGATGCGCGAATTACGTCTACGTTGCTTAATTTAAATTCCTTTTTGAAGACCTAACATTTAAAATGTCGACCTAAAAATTAGTACAACACATAATCGCTTTACGTAAATTACCTAAATCAATTATCATTTAAACACATAGCATAATATTTACCAATACGTTGGCTAAACAGATAATATCCCCCATATATTAATTATGTTTCAATATTATTATCCCTCTAATAATTAACTCACCTACTGATGTTAATTAATAACATCATAATTGGTTACCAATATTATTAATTCCCTTAATAATATTTAAAATCTCTTTCTAATATTATTAACCCTTTTAATAATATTTTAATTATTAATCATTATTATCAATCCTTTAATAATAATTTAATTGTCGACTAATATTATTATTCATTAATAACATTTTAATCCATTGCTATTATTATTAATTATTTAGTAATAATTTAATCACTAACTATTATTATAAGTCAATTAATAGTTTAATCGTCCACTATCATTATTAATTAAATACTAAGTAACTACGAATTAAATAACAAGTAGTTAATTATCCTTACCTATTATAAGTTAAATAATAGGTAATTACATTATTTTATCTTATATTTCTTTAATTATTATTTAATCAAATAATAATTAATTAATTACTTTTATTACTCTTAAATCACTATTTAATGTTGAATAAAGATTAATTACTTTATTACTTTGATCTCTCTTTAATTATTATTTAGTGTTAGCTAAATAATAATTAATTAGTTACCTTTACTCATTATTTAGTGTCAATTAAATAATAAGTAATTATGCTATTAACTTTATTTCCTTTTAATTATTATTTAATAATAATTAATAGTCATCTTTACTTATTATTATAATAAGTAATTAGCTTTTATTCTTCCTTAATCATCATCTAATATTCATTGAACAATAATTAATTACTTAACTATTCTTATTTATCATTTAATGACCACTAATTAATAAATTTACTACCTTTATTTAATATCCATGAAATAATTAACTTTTCAACTCATGAGAAATTATAGTTAAATTTTAAACACCCTTATTTATCATTTAATATTAATAAATAATAACTTATTTTCTTAAATTATTATTATCTTGAAAATGATTTATTAATTAAACCTTACTTAGTGTTAAAAATTAAACAACTAGTTTAATAGTCCTCAATCATTGTTTAATATCCAATAAATAATAATAACTTTTCCTTATTATTTAATAATGGAAATTAATTTACCAACTCTTAATTATTATTTAAGTTTAAGTAAATAATAATTGTTACAAGCTAACTTGATTCATTATTTATTTCTTAATTAATAACCAATAGCTTGTTACCCTTTTATTATTTAAGTCATGTAAATAATAATTAATAACTTATTGTACTCACCCATAATTCCATTTGGCTTATTTATTATTTTAAATACCTAGTAACTAAGTGTATGGTTTAATTAACACATTACTTATGTTACACAACAAGATTGCTGCACCAACCCCAGCCCCCAGTTTGCTAGCAACAATCAGCGGCAACAACAATTTACAGCCACACACGCACACCAGCAACACACACACGCAGCCCTGCTGCTATCCCTCCCTATCTACGCCGGAGGTAGCAGAACACACACACACTAGCTACTTAATATGACCAACACACCATCACTGGCTCGTGCTTCAGCCCCCATCTACACCCAGCCCCTAACCGCAACATGGACCCATGATACCCCAGCCATGTTCCAGCGAAACAAGGGTACAACCACCCTTGGTTCCAAGACCACGAACAACCAACACTGCTATACCCAGCAGCAACAAAACGCACGCACAGCAGCAATAACAACACACACGGCAGCAGCAACACACACACACGGCCACACACGCACACCACCTAGGCGCACGTAGCCCTGCTGCTATTTCTCCCTATCTACGCCGGAAGTAGCAGAACACACACACACGCACCTGCGTTTTCAGCATGGTCGGAAAACACTCAAACAGCCGCACACCCACACTACCCAGACCACAACCGCAGCACATAACCAGCGCATGAATTAAAGGTAAGCTATTTCAGTCATTTGGTCGAGTAGTGTGAGGGCAAGAAGTTAATACATACGTTTCTACATTACTTTGCAGCACATAGCCCACCCAAATGGGTTTTACTACTCACCAGACCTGCCAACCACAACCCCCAGACGCAGCAACTACAATATCTAATACACGACCGACCAAGCATGACCCAACACCGAAAACAAAAAGAAATGAAATAGCTATAGAAACAATTACTTTATATAATTTACCCTTTTCTATGCTGGAATCTGGCTTAGGTGTTGATCTCTTCCTCCTTGGCTGCTAAAACTCTCGGTTCTCTTCTCCTTGCTCTCGGTTCCTCTTTCCTTGCTCTCGGTTTCTCTCTCTCTCAGCCAGTTGACGAGAAGAAGAAGGAATGGAGGTCCTAGGCTTATAACCCTTTAGCTTCAGACAAACTCATCAGAGAGTGGACTCTATAGTCCCCCCCTACGCCTGTTGTGTCTCTTCCTTTAGCAACCAACCTGATACCTTGAGCCGCGCCACTGAGCATGCTCTGTTTTCTCTCTGTTTCTGTCCCAAATTCTGTGACCCTCTCTTATCCAACCGGGTTGAGGAATTTACTTGGGCTGGGCTGCTCTTATTTGGCTTGTCAAATAATTAATGGTCCACTTGGTTTGTTAGTTGGCAATTTAGCTTGGTTGGGTTGCTACACAATTTATTTGGGTCAATTTAAAGTGTCTAATAACATTAACTAATAATTTTAGTAATTAATTTACTTAATCTAATTAAAATTGGTATATTCAAATTTAATTGAATATTTAATTATCTCAAAATTTTATCAATTTCTTGATATTAATAATATTAGGTTAACCCACTAATTTAATTTGACCCATTAGTTGGACTTCCTTTAAATTTAATTTTCTTCATATAATAATTTACTACATAGTTGCACCAAGATTTAAATTCGTTCATAAAATAAAATTCAAAATTTATTTATAATGCAAATTCGAAATTTTTTGCGGTCATTACAGTTCATTTACCGAACACAGACTATTAATCGTCTAGCCGATTCAAGTGGCGTAGACTTACTACCAATGGTTCTTACTGAGAACGATTTTAACTCAACGTCTAGCCGGAACAAGTGGCATAGACTTACTCATCAGATAGTTCATATCAAGAACAAAGACTTGCAAATGCACAAGTGTGCGAATAGCAATAATTATTATGACGCAGAATAATATACAATAATTATCCCCGCTTACAATCTAAACAGTTTATATTTGATGTAATTGCAATATAAAGCAGTTTTAATATAGCATGCTTGCTTAAATATAGACTTGGGTAAGTTAGGGAACTTACACAATAATAATGAGTTTAGGGTTAGGAAACTTGCCTGTCTCGCGAGTTATTCCTACTTCGCTTAATTTAACTCCACTTGAAAAACCTATAATTGATAATGTTGGTCTATCAATTAGTACAACAAATAATCACTCACTTAACATTTAAGTTTACCTTGCGCTAATCACATAGCATATTATCACATAATTCGACACTATATCATTTAACCTTATAAAACCATTAATCGGACTCCGAATAATGATTTAATTATCTCATATTACTTCTCTTTGAGGAACACAAATTTGTCAAACTCAGAATATCCCCTTTTTTTCTTTCTTTTTTGTCTATTTAAACCCTTAAACAATTCATTGTAATTGTCCAAGTAATTGACTTATTATTTATCCTCAGTCATTTGATAAATAATTACTTACCTTTATTTATTATTAATATCAATTAAATAATAAATAATTAATCCTCAAATTTATTTTAATCCATGACTTAATATTTATCGTCCCTATTTATCATTTAATATTAGTTGAATGACAAGTAGTGACTTACTTATCTTATATTTCCTTAAATTATTATTAACTCCATAATAATTTATTAATTATCCTTACTTATTGTTTAATATTTAAATACTAAACAATTATTTTATTATCCCTTAATCACTATTTAATATCCATTAAATAATAACTAATTAGTTAACCACCTTTACTTTATTATTTAATCCCCATTAAATAATAAGTAATTATTAACTATTCCTAAATTATTATTTAATATTAAACAAATACTAATCAATTAATTTATTATCTTCACTTATTATTTAATCTTAAATAATAAATGATTAACTTATCATCCTTTAATTATTATTAATTCGATTAACTATCCTTATCTATTATTAATTAAATAACAGATAATTATTTTATTAATCTTAAATCTCCTTAATTATTATTTAATATCATGTAAATAATAATCAATTAATTTAATTATTATTATTTATTATTTAACATTATTTAACTAACAAATAATTATTTTGTTGACCTCGTCATGCTTTATTTATTATTTATTGATTAAATAATAAATATTAATTAAATTTCCTTATTTCCTTTATTTATTATTTAATCTCCATTAAATAATAAATAATTAACGGTTAACTTTAATCCCCTTTTTATTATTATTTCATATAATAATTACGTAGTTAGTCTTATTTACTATTTAATATTAATTAAGTAGTAAATAATTAATTTGATTTACTATCATTTAAATAGTAATTAACTATCCTTATTTATTATTTAATGTGAATTAAATAATAAATAATAATAAATAATTTCTTTAAGTCTTCTTACTAGTATCATTTAATAACCATTAAATAACAAACAATTAATTGTTTCTAGTTACCTTAATTATTATTTAACATTAATCAAATAATAATTAATTATCTTAAACATCATTATTTTACCTTATTTATCATTTAAAGTCATTTAAATACTAAATAATTATTTCATTTGGATACCATATATTTTAATATTTGAAATATATTACAATCCCTTTAGTACACTGAACCATCGCCCAAACGTGACCCGAAATAGAGCAGCACGGTAACAACAACCATTGTAGCAGCAAACGACGTCGCTTCAATCGCCAGCAGCCACAGCCTTGCGGCACTTAAGCGCGCGTTCGCACAAAGAGCCCGGCGCTTAGGCACCTGGGCGTGCGTTATGTTTTCCAGAAATAAGTTTTTTTTTTTTTGTTTTTTTTTTAGCAGTTTATTCCGGCAAGTCTCTTATAAATTAACATAACCCAGTCACAGCAGCCATATCTTACTCTTACATAGAATCCTTTACCAAAAACTTAATTACCGCAAATTTAGAACGCAGAAAGCTATCTTATCAAAACTAAATCTCTACACATAACGATTAACTAAGGAAAGTACTTACCCCTTTGCTGCTATTCTCATTCCGGACTGGGGCTGGGCAGAGTTGAGTGGTCCTCCTTGGTTTACTACTGACCCCCTCTCTCTCTTTATAACCCTCCTCACTTAACGCCCTGCTAGGTTGGATGGAAATTAAAACTTCATCAAACTATCACCGTGGCTGCATATAAGGGTTTCATTTGCCCTTTGTCCAACAGTTCTTAACCCCTAGTCCACTCCTTACACTGTCCCCTAGTTCTGTGGATGAGACCTCTATATCATAGCTATCTCTAGTAGCCTTTTGTTCACTTATTATTTGCTGGATAATACCATTCTATCCCAGCCGCATGCACTGTCCCAATTTGATAGTCATGCTTGGTTAAATGATATGCTACGGTTTGGGCTAGGAAAATAATTGCCAGCTATCCTTGTTTTAACTATCATAACTTAGGCTGGATTCTTAATAGACACTTTGGGCTGCTGGAAAAGAATTTGGCCGCTACGAAAATGGCCAAGTTAGTAATTCACTTGGGTTTTAATTAAATAAAACCCCCAAAATGTTAATTACTTCTCTTGGACTTATTATTTAAACTTCAGCGCCACATTCGTTTAATTATTTATCGTTGCTATGATACATTAATTAAACTGATATTTAATTAATTAATGTATTATTATAGTCTTTAAAAATAATTCCTATTTAAGTGATTAATTAAATAAATCAAATTTAATTACTCACTTATGTAATTAATTAATTTAATTACACCACAATTTAAGCCCATCCCATGTTGGCTTTCCTTTCCATTACTAAAGTAAATATACGTTTATAATAATGTATGCTACCAACACGTATCATAATGAATATTTAATTCACATGATTATCAAACTTATCAATAATTTGATATTAAGCTACCTAGGTTGGTTCATAATTTAAATCCTCCAGTAACTGGACCTCCCATAATTTTAATCGCGCAAATAATCATGTCGTGATTATTTAACGTTTTAACCGCCAATCAAGACTAATATTTGCGATATGTTAATTATATATAACAAAGCTTAATAATCCATTCAATTAATACATTAATTTGATTTACTTTTATTTCGTAGTTAATTCGAATTGAATTGACTAGTCAAATAATATAACACGTAGCACACATCGTACGTCACAAAAAAAAAAATCTAGCTCGAAATTTCCCGGCCATTACTGTTCGGGGATAGATAGGTTTGTATGTATTACCATGTTATTTTGAATATTATTGTGTCATTTTTATAGTTATTATTATTTATTTAAAAAAAATCATCCTATGTTTTAAAAAATTTTGACTCGCCCCAGTTAAAATTTTCTAGGTCCGTCGCTGGGTGGCGAGTTAGGCCCAATATATGCATCCACTTATGCTTAGTAATTACGCAATCCAACAATGGTAATTATCAAACGGAGTTTGTATTGGACATGATAACATATGAGTTCCCTTGTGCGATGGGACGGTTGACCTAAATCATAATGAACTTAGGAGTTCCGTGAGGCGTGTAATTTCGACTGGATCATCGGAGCGAAACCCAATAGTGTCCCCACTCGCGCTAATAATACACAGACCAGTACACACACAAACACACACACATACATACATATATATATATATATATATATATATATATATATATATATATATATATATATATATTGATAAATCTCTAACTTTAGGTCTTTTTTAATTTAAAAATTTATTGAATTACGTGTTTATAGAGTAATTTACACTTTGATTTCCTTATTTTGTCTCATTTTGCACTACGAATTACAAAAGTGAGCACTTTGCATTCCATATTTTCGCTAGCATAGCAAATCGCACGCTATGGAATTTTTTTTTTGTTATATAAGTTAATGAAGGTACACCTGTACATCACACATGTTGTTTTTAAGGGCAAAAACCTCAACACAAGTTGTAATGCAGGTACCAAATCAAAATAGACTAATATGAATAGGATTAACTGTAAAAATGTTCCTCAAAATTCTACAAATTTTATTTTTAACCACAAAGTACCAATATTTGTAGTTATGTTCAATTAATTATAAATTTTTCACAAAGTTGTTCCCTGTTAATATGTTGGTAAAATTATTGGTCAGAATCCGATCCTTTACATACGTACTTGTTTGGATATTATTGTATTCATACGTTGGAATGAGTAAAATATGTATTCACCTGTATAAAATGTGAGTATCGGCTAGTAGCTAGTTTCATCGTATTATAAGAAAATAGTTTTGTAAAAAAAGTAAATTTGAATGAACAAAATTGAGAAAGTTGGTAATTTGAGGTTAAATTTAAAATTTTGTAGAACTTTGAGGGACACTTTTGCAATAAACCCTTATACTTCGTTTCTTGGTTCTGCAACAAAATTTTCTTTTGCCAGATGTTTTCATAAAAACAAAATCCTCTTTCATTGATGATAACATTATATTTATATATATAACACAATGTCTTCATTTTGTCATTATAATTTAATTATATATCATGTTCATCATTATTAAATTAGCAAAAGTTATTATTTGTAAATTATGCAAGTGAGAATCTTTTATGAAAATGAGATAGTGTTTTTCCATAAAAAATGTGTGATTTATATATTTCTTTTTTGGTTAATTAGGGATTCCTGTAAATAGAGAGACAGCATTTAAGAACCCCATTACAGGACTAGACAAGGCAGATTACTCTGCAACTAATACACAGGCCGAAGAAAAGGGTGCAACTACAAATCTTCTCATCAGGTTTTTCAAAAGAGGTAATATCATTCCGGTTCTTACTACATTTAAATCTTTAGCTACTCTTCTGATTATTATCTCTTTATACTGTTTGTGAATGTCATTATTACCTATTTACTGGAATTGCCAAATTGATGAAAAAAGTTTCATTTCATTTTAGCTCGTCATTGTATATTGCTTAATGTCTTTGCCTAGCTGTTGTGGTAAGTAGCAAAATTTTATAATTGAAATAACATCATATAAAGGCTCGATAGACAATAGTTTGTGTAGTGGGTATATATTATTGCCCTAGGATGATCCTTTCCATGCAGAGGATAACTACCACAACAATAACACCTGTTCATCTCCTTATAGTCTTGGTGACTTGGCCTTAGTGACCTTAATTCTAAGTGAATTAAGTAAAAAAAATAGTTTGTCTCTACGTGAGAAAGCGATGACGTTTCCTTCTCAGCGTAGAAGAAGAGTGGAATAAAGAATTTTGTTTGCCTTGAACCACTTCAAGACCTAGTCTTATTTTTATACCCTTTTTGCACTTTTTGTTCCTATAATGTTACCAGTGTTTGCATTTATATTTATATTTGTGTTCAGGGATTTTTCAAACTCCGAACTTTGAGGGATTTTTCCTTGTCAAATATCATCTTCTTTAACATGAATAAATTTAAGAGTTAACTTGGTAATATTAATTAATAAAATTTTGGAAGACTATTCACTCCACCCCTTTACTCTATTTAGTTGCACCTTTGGGACCTAAACATTTTTGTTTTGTGTTAATATAACCTATAAAATACGGCTATAATTGTAGCTATTTATTTTTCTTATATGCAACTCATTATTGCATGAGTGTTGGCTTTTGGAGTGTCCTTCGATACCTAGGTATGCATCCCACTCTTCATCCCATTTGATTTTATGGATTTTCATTTATAACTTGATATCGACAACAGTACCATATATCAAGAACATCCACGACATGAAAGTAACGCACATACAAGTAGAACAACTTGTGAAAGCAATATGCTCAATCGTTATGAAGAAGGTCGACCATTCCATAGCTTGGGACGTTTTAGGAACATCGATGTCGACAGCAGTTACGCATGGCACTTGTGAGATTATAGAGGAGTGCATTGGAAATTATCCTGGCCTTGTTTGGTACCATGTGGAAGGGTACTATTTGTTCCTTGCAGCCATAAAGCATCGTCAGGAAAAAGTGTACAATCTTGTATATCAAATGTCTGGGCACAAGGTATATGCTGCAACTGAAAACATAAATAGAGAAAATGCACTACATATTGCTGGCAAGTTAGCGCCTCAACATCGCCTTAGTACTGTAACTGGTGCAGCTCTGCAGATGCAGCGTGAGCTTCAATGGTTCAAGGTAATCATAATACGCATTACTTTAATTAGTTCGGTATGTAGAATATTATACGTTCAACTTTTTAAAAGCATATTAACACTTGCATATGTCACGCATAGACTTATTCAATTGACAATTTATTTTTTAAAGGCTGAATTGCAAAAGTGTCTCTCCAAGTTCTCATTTAACTTTAGTTTGGCTCTTTAAGTTGTAAAAATTTCAATTAAACCCTTCAAGTGGTTAATTGAATTCAATCGAATCCTTTATGGAAAAAAAAACCCTATTGAGTTGAAGGCAAGGTCGAGAATCAATTAAAATGACCATTTGAAGGATTCAACTAAGGATTTTGTAACTTGAAGGGCCAAATTGAAATTGAGTGAAAACTTGGAGGGATATTTTTACAATTTAATTGGCCTAGTTGAGTTATATATTTGTCTCTCTAAGTTGCCATCGAATTTCAAAGTGGCCCTTAATTAATTGGCAAAAAGTGACACGTTGGTCTTCTAAGTTAGCATCTTGGTTCAATTATGTTCTTTAGGTTAAATAATTGTATAGCTAGAACCGTCACACTAAAAATCAGCACAAATTATATAAATGAACCAAAATACCAATTTGGTGGAAGAAAGTGACATTTTAGCCAATTATATAAGGGGCCACTTTAAAACTCCGTTGCAATTTATAAGGACATATGTGTAATTTAGCAATTAAATAGTATCATTAGTCCTAGAGTACAAAACATGAAGATGCCCAAAAGTATTTGGTCAAAACCATCAAAACCAATACACAAAGCTAGCACTATAATCATATCACTAATTATCCCACCAATATTTCAATTGGATATACTGTTCATACATATTATACCGATTCATGCCTGAATTCTCTAATCCGACCAACCAACTTTAGCTTAGCCGCTGACCAACGTATGAGATATATGGAGGGAGTACTACTTTTCACTTATTATATATGAATACTAGGTATATATTAATCTTATTAACCATAAAAATAAAATTGTTCATAGTATGGTATTAGAGCCAATTAAGATGGTGCTCAATACGAATATTTGTTTTAAGATTGATTTATATTACTAATTGAGTTTGATGCAAAATCCAATATTAATCGAACAAATCAGAGATTAGAGTAACCGTTTCTAAATTCACTACCGAGAGATAGTTTAAGAGGTTTAGTTAAAAGCTTCCTTTTTGCCACTGAGTCAAGCTTCTCCAATACCATAATATTCAACATAATATATCATATTAGGTATTATCTTCAAATAGACTTGGATACAATTATATCTATTGGAATTCAGGAGAGGTTCTTTCTTGGAATTTAAGGAGAGGATACGAATTAAAAGGGAGAAAAAGAGTATATTTGGAGAATACTCAATTAATTGTTTTCATTTTACTTGATCCTTATGTCTGTCCAAAGTGGACCGTGTATATATATATATATATATATATATATATATATATGAAAAGTTTATAGAAACAAGTTTAATTTTAGATGACGTTTGTTATGACTTATGACTATTCAACTTATTTTAATAAATTGTCTAAATAGACTGTCGATTTATATTATCAGGAAACAAAATCCCCTTTATGCCTATGCAACATTCTTCTAGTCTTCGGGTTATAATGACATACATGCACTTCAAAATAAAATCTCTCTATGTCACTTCAAAACAAAATACACCACGAACCCAAATAATAAAATTACAAAATGTAACATGTATACTATAACTAACTACAATTTTTTTACTTTATACTATGAACATAAGTGAGGTATTTTATATTTTCTAAAATTGTTGGCAGACATTAGTTGACTTCGTTTGATTGTTTAATTTTTTACTACGTGACAGTTTATGTTATTTCACTTTGTGCTTGTTACTCTGCCATTCGATATATATCTATGTTGCTCTTTCATTGTCTTCAGATCTTCTTCAACATGAACATTTGGTGCCAAAATACCCTTAGAAACCGTAACTTCCTCTCCATTGTCAGTGTTACTCAACTCCTTTATCTTTGAGAACCCTAGACTCTTTGTTTCAACCTTAATGTTTCGATTTAGTCCCTTACGTTTATCATGGATGTTAAATAGATGAGATAGAGTGTTCTTACTCCTAGTTTTGCAAGAATTCTGTGGCAGCTCGAATTCAAAGCTTCACATTTCCTGACGGATACTAACTTCCTATGGAGCTATGGTTGGAGATTGCTTCCAACGCTGCCAATGTTATTGAAAGATAGAACAAAAGCGGAGGTGGAAGTGAAGGACGACAGTTCACCAGAAGGTTCAAGATCGGCGAGGCATTCTCTTAAGCGGAGTGCACAAAATCCGATGATAGCATTAATATACGAGATACAGCTGGATTGGACTTTCGGCCGTCGTTTAGGGTGGGGTCACTAGTCATGCCTGTAAAAGAGTGTATTTTGTATCTTTATTCTTCTCTACAAGAGGAATATATATAAGAATACCCGATTGGAGAGCAAGTAATACATTTCCTTAAATAGGAAATTACCCTAAACTATGGGATTACAGTCAATTAGCCTGATATTTAGCATGACTAATAGCTATTCTAGAATAGGAAATACAGCTCATGCTGACAATGCCGGAGGTGATAGTACGCATTTGGCTCATTATTATAGATAGAGGTGCAGTAGACAAAAATGAAAAATAAAACGGGGCAGTTGTCTCAGTTGGTTCAACGGAGACCCCGGGACGAACAGTAAACCCGGACGTCCTAGGTTCGATTACCAACAGCAGCATAATTGTTAAGGGCAGAAATGGTTAACTCGGCCACGGGTCGCACGTTTCAGGACGAAGCCATGTCTTAGGCGAGGCCCATCCGTAAAGCCTGGCTCGGGGTGGAGAGACTTAGCCTGACTACGGTTAGGATACTCCACATTATAAGAAAAAAAAAAACGTTACATGAAGTACACTAACGTCTATCAATGATTTTTGAAAAAATAGAATCTATCTTTTACAGTTTTTGTTTAAACTGAAAATTTTGTAGTCAATTGGTAAAGCAAAAAGTTTGTGAAATTTATTAGTTTTTTTTTGGCGTTATTTGCCTTAACCCATTCATGCAGTCTATCAACAATTTTACTTCACAAAAATATCTTTCTCTAGGAAGTTGAAAAGTTTGTGGCGCCTTCATATAAAGAAGAGTTAAACAAAGACCTGAAAACACCCAGAATGGTATTCACTGAGGCACACGAGAACCTACTTAAAGAAGGACAACAATGGATGAAGGATACATCATCGTCATCTACAGTTGTAGCAGCACTCATTGTTACAATGGCATTTGCAGCCATGTTTACCGTGTCAGGGGGAAACAATGGCGATGGAAAACCCTTGTTCTTACAAGATGCAGGCTTCATGCTATTTGCAGTATCAGATGCCATAGCGCTATTCTCTTCATCCACTTCCGTGTTGATGTTCTTATCTGTACATACTTCTCGTTATGCTGAAGAGGATTTTCTCTATGCATTACCCAAGAGGCTGACAATCGGACTTCTCTCCCTATTCATGTCCCTAGCAGCAACGATGCTCGCATTCAGCGCCACCCTTGTGCTTGTGCTTCATGATAAAGTAGACTGGATTATTATTCCAGTGGCTTTAGTAGCTTGCATTCCTGTTTCCTTGTTTATTATGCTTCAATTTCCATTACTCGTGGAATTAGTACATTCCACGTATGGGAAAATAATTTTTTACAAGCAAAATGATCAGTTGCTTCATTAGATATTGATATATCTAATGAGTGTTAAAGAGTATATATATTGTCTTATATTGAATACCTTAAGAAAGTATGTACAATATATAATGGTTAAGGCCAATTCAACTCAAGATACATTGACTACGAGAAGGGTTGGTTCTTATCATTAACTACTAGCATACTTTCTCAAGAAATTTAATATGGAATAACATTTATACTCTAACGAACATCAACTATCTGATCATTTATGTTTATTCGGAGTCTAATTATTTTGTAATGATGGTATGAACTTTCGTACTTTGTCCTCATAAAATCCCGTTCAAATTCATAATAAAGATATTGGTTGTTGGTTCTGAATTGTACAAACTATTTTTTTTAATATTTTAATATTAATTTATGACATAGTCAAATCACATGAAATTTATCCAACCAACTAATGTTATATGGTATATCATTTGAAGATACTTTTTAATTTATTTATTTTTTGGACTTATAGGATCACCTTTTTAGAAGTACACAATGTAAATGCACTTGACATATTATGAGTGTGAATATGATAGAACAAGAAACTCAATTTGTGCTCTTCAGATCATTATTACATACCAAATTATAATTAAAATAAATATTAACATCATAATTTAAATTCTTAATCATGATACAATATATTAACCGTACCCGTGACATTTATGCATAGAAAAAGCAACTGAAAATTGCCAACTCGATGTTTGTATACACAAATTTAAATACAGGAAATAAAAAAAATTTAAATCCATAAGATCTTAAATTCATATCACCAATCTTACCAAACAAACCATATCTTTAAACAACAAAAAACAAAAAATAAGAAAATCATTCCAATATTATTGTGCCATTAACGTTGGCCATGGTGGGTGTAACGACCCCAAAATCCGGCTCCAATAACCCCGGATCTAGTTCGTTAAAAGTAACCTCAATCATGAGTTTAAACTAATTATATTTGACTTATAAACCACAAGCAAATACAATTATTACTATACACCAGGTATTAAACCTTAAATAGGTAAAATTTTCAATATCATTATATTCCAGAATCGAAATCTTTAAACATTTTTATTACACTTCCTAATCATATGAATATTGATTTAGCATACCAACATGTCACCCTTATACATAAAGGACAACATCTGAAAATGATTTAAAATAATCTATATATGTTCTTTTAACATTTTGGTTTGCTAATCTATAGCACATTTAAGACATAAAAATCTTCACAAGTAATACCCACAGAGATAATTTATTATATCGCAGGGTTTTATTATAAAGGCACCTACGCTTCTGTAATATCCCAAATATTTCAAAAGTGATCTAACAAGATCTAAGCAAGGTTGTCAATTCAAAACCTAAAGAAGGATTTCTCAAGCATACCTTGAGTTATCTGAAAGAATATATACAACTCAAAACTGCGATCGTATACAACTAAGAGGTTAAAATCTTTAACCTAAACTATATGTTATGTGATTAGTAAAGCTTGAATTGAGCTTTTAAATGTGCTGTATGAATTATCTATGTGTAGGATTTTGTGTTTTGGTTCGAGTTGTTAAACTTAACACTTATTAAAAATCAGAAGTCAATTTAGGACAAAAACCTAAATTGGGGAAAAAGTTAAAACCTAAACCCTAACCCTAAGGTCTAAGCCCTAGAAAATAACCTAGGCCCTCGAGCAAAATGTGAAGGTCAAATTGACATTCCGTTTAAGGATTCAACCTTCCCACGATTTGAAAACACGTAACAGTCAGTAAAAAAAAAATTCTCGAAAAATGTGTAAAAGCACTATTCATGAAGAAACATTTTTCATTCGTTTGATCGTTTCTTTCATCTGTAGGACTTCTTGTATTTCACGACATAGTGATAATATGAGGTTTAGATGTCAGGAAATCAATAAAATTTTCTGGAGAAAAAGACGAAAAAGACATGATTTACGAGAAAACGTTTGTCATCTTTTTGAACGTTCTTTTCAACGTTTGGACTTTTTCCATTTCGCGATATAGCATTTATATGGGGAATAGATACCAGGGAGCCACTGATATTTTTCCAAAGATTAAACGTAAATCGCTATTCAAACGAAAACGCTTTTCGTTTTTGATCAAACCGTTGATGGATACAGTATTTGTATGCAACACCGGTGCGTAATAAGCAATAAAAGATTTTATCAAAAAGTGTGTCGGGAATAAGACAAAATAGGGAAAAGACAAAAATAAATATTATTTTTGACTTTTTGATCGTTTAAGGATATTCTGAGAAATGGTAGTCAAAAACACTATTCACCAAAAAATGTGCCAAGTCTGTTGGACTTTCAACTTTACAAAATAGTGTTTATTCGGAACAAAACTCTGGAATATCAGACTTTTAAATCAGTTGAGGTCAATTTAATCGGAAGACTTAGAAATGAATTAGAATTAGTTAAGGATGAACTAATTTCTGTTGAGATGTAACTGAGTTAGATGTAACTGGGTTAGGAACCTAACTAGGAACTAAACCTAGTTACAAACTAACTAAGCTTATGAAATAGTTAACCTAATCTAGTTGATATAAAACTAGGTTAGATGACATTTAGTTGAAATGAAACTAGGTTATGTTAAACCTAGTTGGAATCGAACTAGATTAGGGTAGGTAATTAGATTACCATTTAACCTAATTATCAATTAATTAAACTAAACCTAAATAGGATTAAGTTTAATTAAACTAAAGATTAACCTAAATTACAAGTTAATCTAATCGGTGAATTAATAACCTAATCGAATAATCAAATTCCTAGGTTTATTGCTAATTAACCTAATCCTAACTAAGCTAGATTATCAAAAGGACTAATATAACCTTGATCAAGCTTGGTAAATGACCATGACTACCCCTCAATTAAATGATTAAATGACCAACCAAACAAGCCCTAGAACTATTCATTTGGTAGGCTAATTGGTGGACCAATTGGAAGCTAACATGTGGCAATTGTGGTGTCACCAAAATGTGATGATTTCTAGCATTCAATGGCATTAAATGGGCTGATATGGTCATTCAAATGGAGTGGAAAAGGGTGGTGAACCTTAGCTTAACTTAGCTTGGAAGTCTTGTACTAATGACCATTTTACCCTAGCTTTGCATGACCTATAAATAGCAAGCATTCCTCACTTGTTTGATCATTCATTTTCAAAGCAAAAATGCTTGTATCAAAGCTATATACAATATGAGAGAGAGTTCTAGTGAGTTATAATCAAAGGAAGTGCAAAGAAATAGTTAAAGCTTGCACTTCGAGAGGTAAATCATTAGTCGTTTTTATGTTCGGTTAATTTTCGTAGTTTAAAAGCTCAAGAACGCGAGTCGTAGCCATGTACGATTGTCGTTCTCCGTGTTCTTCACGTGTCCTTGAGCCTTTCTTCATTTTACAGTAGTTATAATGTCAAATTTCAATTCGTAGTTTAAAGCTCAATGAACATACGTAGTGGTCATGTACGGTTTATCCGTTCTCCGCGTTTGCGTATGTTCTTGAGCATTTTTATAAATTGTTATAATTCAATTTACAAGCCGTTATAATGACCAAATTTTGTCAACTATAAAGTGTTATAATCACTTATATAAGCAGTTATAATGCTCAAATTATTTCAAGTACGAAAACCAAAAGCTCAAGAACATAGTCGTTACCATGTACGGTTTATCCGTTCTTCGTGTGTTCTTGAGCAAAAGTCATGAATCTTTCTATGAGAAGGTTTGTGATTTATTATTTTTATGTTATAAAATGATATTGAGTCTTACAACATGATTTCTTAAAGAGTTAAAGCAAGCGGTACCATGTTTCACATGGTTAACCCTAAAAATATTGATCAAAGTAAGCATACTGACCTTTCTGCTAACATTACGAAATTTTAAAGTCATAATCTGCCTTAGCAACCTAAATGCAAGTTGTATATCATGAAATTATAAGCAATTTAGACTCAATAATCACTTTTAAATGTTTCCAGATGACAAAGTTATGCCAGTTATCGGAAAGGACGTCAAAGCTGAAAATTTTAAGGGGCATTCGGGTGGAAGCACTAAATTTTGAGTTTTTGAGTTGGTCAATTTTCCAAATGATTCCACCAATTAAAATAGTCTAATTAATTTATTATAAGAGTTATTCAAAAGGAAAAATTGATAAACTAACATTCGGGGTCGCGTAACCCTTTTTGTAGGCGTTTAACGATTTCCCGGGAAAACTCTAACACGGTTTCAAGGCATGTTTTCTAATTCTTGCTATGTGTTACTTTTGTAATAATGTAAAAATGATAAATGAAATATGAAATGTCATGTTGTTATGTGATAGATGTTATGTGAAGCCTTTAAATGATGTTTAAAAGCCTTCTAACTGTTATGTTTTATGTTTACAAGTTACGAACATGATTTATACACTTTGTATATCAATGTGATACAAATTGTTAGAATGTGAGTTATATGTGATATTAAATAGAGAATTATGTTCAGTCAAGGCATGTTAAAGTTTATATGAAAGCATAAACTGCGTATGTGCTGTATGTTAGACTTGCGAATAAAACCTTATTTGCAGATTAATGATGAACGTTAAGAAGATCATGAACGTAAAGATGAAGCATAGATTAGGTTTTCATATTTATTACTTGTATTTTTGTAAGTCATAATGACTGTTGTAATACGAACAAACAAACATATAACCGAATATTGAATGAATGATATAGATTATTATCATCAGAATGTTGTTATGTCTTTATTTTGATATAACCTAGAATTGTTAAGACTTAACATAGTATTGATAATGATCTACTTATCTGGATGAGGATCGGTAAATAACTTGTGAGTGTTGTACATCCGAGACAGGACTAAGCGATGTTGACTGGTCAAATCCATCGTTAAGGTTCCTCGGACCCAGGTATAACTCGTTATTACTATTCTGAATACCATATAAGTAGGATTATTGATATGAAGAGATATCACTATAAACAAATATGTTTCGAATGAGGGTTTTAACTAGTTGGGTAATGTTCTGTACGGAAAGAGAATTTTGTACCGGACAAAGATACAACCATTTGTCACGGATAAAGATGCAAAATTTATCACGGGTGAAGATACAAACATTCACCGCGAGATTCTCTGTTCCCAAGAGCCGTCCTAATGATTTAATTCCGTGGATGTTGGAACATGTAAAGTTATAGAATATTTAAATCTTAAGGTTAAAATTAGACCGTTATATATGGTTTTATCCATTTATACGGATGAAATACAAGTTGATACTTGTATACTTATGAGACTGAGATCAAGTTAAGATCCAGGGACAGAGTTAAGAGAAATTTTTAATGTATAGTCTAAAATAAGACTAATTCAACCAATATGATTATGGGATCATTGGTTAAGTCGATAGATGTACGAAATTAACGCACAAGGTCTGCCGCATCGAAAGCGCAGGGATTTTTGGGGGCTTTACAACTTCAATCTTGATGACTCGTTAGTCAATCCTCATCTGCCTCTACCAGAGTAATCCGCTTCCCCAAGCTGCTCTATAATGTTTTACTTTAGGTAAGAGTGAGCACGACAGCTTAGCAAGTCTAACAGTTTCACATAACATATAAACGTATTTTATCATGCTTCATGCATCTCATGCTTTGCAATGACTACATATCTCATGCATATCATGTTTTGTATTTACTCTATGATTCATGCTATTCATGCATGTCATTTACAATTTCATACAGTTCAATATATATAGAACAATCAACTTAATCATCTACTGTATATCAACAATTTATTTCAACTTGTATCACAAAAGCACATTACCACATTATTGCTCATAATAACATATTCACACATAATAATTTTATAGTATTCTAAATCAGGCTCATAATGCAACACGTTCTGAAAAACTTGCATGGACTTGCATAACCAGCTTACGCTATTCTTTCACGTTCCTTGCACCACCTACACTGTATGTGAGATCAACGGTGCACAATATAAATCAAAGTTTGACATAACACTAAATCTTATTTTAAAGATATTTATTTCTTCTTATCGCCCCATTTTTAAATCAATAGGGTTAATTTCATATTTTAGTCTCTCGTTGACTTGACTCAGTGTTTCATTTTAACACCGCAAACCTTTTGTACATAACCATGCAGTTCTGACATTTATTAATGTCACTGTATTAAAACCTGGACCCTATATTTATTTAGGTTGAACTACCAATTAGTCACAAATGGACTATAACATTGGTTTAGCTTATCATAATATTAACCATCTCGAAAAATATTTTAAATCTTGCTATCAATTAGTAATAACTTATAATGTTATTTAATTGTTAAATAACACTTTAAATAATCATTACTATTATTAATTTCTTTTTAACAATAGTTTACGTTAATCATTATTATTAATCTTTTAATAATAATTTAATTACTTGCTAGTATTATTACCCTTTAATAATATTTTAATTGACTTCTCATTATTATTAATTATTTTAATAATAATTTAATTGTTCATCAACATTATTAATCATTTAATAATATTTAAAATTCTCACGTATCATTAGTAATTATTTAATAATGATTCAACTCTTAACTATTATTATTCAATAGTTAATTACTTGTTAAACAATATTATTAATTCTTTAATAATATTTTAAATCATTATTCATCATTATTATTTATTTAATAATGGTTTAACTCTTAACTATTATTATTTAATAGTTAATTAAATGCTAAACAATATTATTAATCCTTTAATAATATTTTAAATTAATTACATATCATTATTAATTATTGAATAATGATTTAATTCTTAACTATTATCATTTAATAGTTAATCATTAATATTATCAATATATTTTGATTACTTAATAATCTTCTTCCGATTAAGTAATAATTTACTCCACTTAATTACCATTTAATTATTATTTAATATGAATTAAATATTAATTAATTAATTAATTATCTGTACTCATTATTTAATCTTAATTAAATAATAAACAATTATACTATTAACTCTAACATCCTTTGATTATTATTTAATATATTAAATAGTAAGAAATTAACCCTCTTTAATTATTATTTAATGTTAAATAAATAATTAATTAATTAATTATCTTTATTCATTATTAACTCTTAACTAAATAATAAATAAATAGTTTAAACACTTTCTTATAATTTAATTACTAATAATTACTTAGTTACTTCATTTATTTACTATTTAATTATCATTTAAATAATAAATAATTATTTTCCTTCATTAAATAATATGATATAGTTTAAATATCACATTTATTATTTAATAACAATTTAATAACAATTTTCTTCAATTATTAATCAATTAACATCCAACTAGTGTACATTATCACCTCAAAAAGTATATAAAAAAAAAATACTTTTTTCTTTATTTAACCTTACTTACTATTTAATACAACTTAAATAATAAGTAAGTAGGGTGATTAACATCTTTCTAGTATTTACAAATACTTTTAACAATTTTTCATGTAATTAGTTAGCTTTAATCATTTAATAATTATAGAAATTACCAAATTACATACTAAAATTATAAACTAAATTTTATAAAATAGTACACGAAATTCCAAGCAACTTTTCTTATTCGGGCGTTCACCGGAACAGGCCGAAAAAGTGGTGAACCAGTCGCCAGAATGTTCCGGCCGGTTCACCAAAGAAAAACCGGCAGTGGCTTTTTAGGATTTTCAAATCTGCCCAGTTTTAGGGTCCTTCACTAAAACATTAATAACTTGAGTTCTATAACTCCGATTAAGCTATTCTCGAACTACAATTTTCCATTATCGTATTAATTTTTCGGACACGATTTGACCACTGAAAATAGTCTAGAACCGGACTGTTCATGTAAAACTTCCGACAGTAGAGTGTTTGAGTAGAAAAATCATATCTCACTCGTTTTAAATCGTATTTTAGTCATTCAAGTTGGAGAATTTTCATAACTTCAAGATCTATCATACAAAATTGACGGATTATATTTCTGACTTACGGATAATGAACAGTAATTACGGGAATGAGGCTACTTGGTTTTTAGTTTTCCGGTAAACATCATTTTACAACTTTTGCTAAGTTTGTCCACATAAATGCTTATGGATGCATACCAAAAATCCATGAAACACTTATTTAACATATCTAGCATGTATCTAGACTTAAAGAACATAAAGATGATATTTTTACCATTTATTTTTTATTTTAATCACATAACAAGCATTACTAGGGTTTTTAGGGTTTACTAACATTTTTGTTTTGTGTGCCTGCTTTCTCTTCCTTCCAAATTAGGAGATGAACCTCCAAGCTTTTCTCTTGGTTAAAAATGGGTTGAGTTGGCTTGACTCGGCTCGACTCGGTGAAACTCACTATGAACTCACTAGCTTTCTAGCTTTAAAACTCACTAAACTCACTAGTTAACTCAACAAACTCACTAGCACCAATATAAAAGCTCTCTCTTGCAACTTTGTAAACTCGTAGCCAATGAACCTAGTGATTTATTTATAATGTAGCCAACCTATACATACACACCTTGTAAGCATATAAATTGGACTTCAAGCATTCTACAAATTCTAGCCAAAAGAGGTTGAGTATTCCACACTTAATGTCAACCAAAAAGTCATCCAAGCCATCCCTCCAAGGACAACAGACCATGCTCCTCTTTTTCCTCCAATTTCCATTTATTTTTATTGCCAAATTTACCAATTAAAGTCTTCTAGAAGGTGAGCTAGAGTTTTGGGCTTGGAATTAATTTGTATTGGGCCAAACATGATCAATTTATCCAACATTTGGTTGGGCTACTATCACACCAAATTAATTTACCAACATTGGGCTCAAACATTAATTTATTAGCCTCCCAATTTAAATAAATCATTGGGCTTACCTAATTAAATTAATACAACTAACATACAAATCCATACTTAATTAATTAAGTGGACTTGTTTAAAAAATATATATGAGCTAACCTACACGTATTTAACTACTGGTTGGACTATTAATTAATATTATTAATATTTCACATAGTTATTATTAATTATTAATTATATTAATTAATTTACATAACCCAATTAGACTTGCCCCAATTAAGCCTCATTGAATCCTAATTAGGGTTTCTCAACATACCACTCGCTCAGTATTAATTTCCTAGGTTTGTTCGTCAGTTTAATAACCTCATTGAACGAACAACCTTAAAATAAATCCTCGAATATTTAAATATTCATAATACCCTTTCCTAGGGTTTGCAATAATCACCCTTCATTAATTCACTAATTTACAAATTTAAATTCTAAATTTTATTTATAACATTATTAAATTTGGGGTTCATTTTAACTAGGTTGGCTTAAATCGAATTATCGCAACAATACTTAGCTTATCTTATCCATCAAATAATTCATCGAATTTTAAAGGTATCATACTACCTTATTTTACCCTAGCGAATTATCTTTATTATAATTCTCTTATCTATCGAGTCACTAATCGCATCTTGAGTTAATAACTGATTTACTCACCCCTCTAAAGCATCTCTGCTACAAGAGAAAATTTTCAGGGTTCTACAACACTTGAACCTCCCAGGTTCTTACTAACACATAGATAAAAAAAAATAAAAAAATATTATCCATCTATTTTCACCCTTCTCACTGAACTAGGTTTTTAAATTTTACAACCTTTATTAATCTCCTCAATATTTTCATTAAAAGAAATATTGTTAAATATTCGGGTTATTACAGTGAGAGCACTTAGGGGAAAGCAATCCACTGATCCATTCTTTTTCTAGCTCTCCATATATACATCAAAGTTTCCACCTTTCTTGTGCCAGTGTTTAAAGAAAGGAAGGTGTCCAAATCCCTCCTAAAACAAAATATGTTTGCATCAAATGTTTTGTAAGCTATTGGAGCTAATGTTGATACCTTTACATAGGTAATTTTGTGCTCCAGACACCAATTTCCAGCATCATAGGCCTTAAATGTCCATATCTTGAAACCCAATTCTCCTTGTGTTTTGTGATGAAAACCACACACTTCAATATATCTCAATTCTCCTCCAAATTCATAAAATAAGTAAGAAACTACATTGGAGTTGTGTTGACTTAGTGGTAAGCTAACTAGTCGACATTGGCTATAATCAATTACTTCACAATTAGTATCAACCGCAATTATATTCCCTGTTGGTTTTTTACAAATCCAATGGAGAAATCCATTAAGGGAAACTGAATTCCATTGTAGTTCCACCGCTTGGGGAAAACAAACCTTGTTTTTCCTCCATACGCCAGTTTCAGAAGTGAAAATCTCCAAACATGTCTGAGAAACTTGCGCAACTACATAACCCGCTATAACATAAGGATTTTGATCTTGAACTCGGGTTAGAAAGCCTTCACCAGCTCTTTTTTCTTTTCCAGGATTAGGCAATGGAGGAAGCACTGTGCGTTGCTGTTTGCCTAATTTTAATTAGGAATTTTACACGCAATTATGCGTGGCCAATAAGTAATATAATAATTAAGTTGAGTGTCGAACCCACAGGGAATTAAAAATAATTATTACCAAATACTAACTCTTAATCAAATTAATTCTATTTAAACAATTGCATTTAAACTGTAGAATTAAATCTAATTAAAATTAACGACTAATTAAACTAATAAAAAGGATTAAATCAGATTTTAAAGACTTAAGATCACAATTTTTCTTAATGTTTCATTTAAATATCTTTACTCCCTTTTTAATTAATTAATTCTATAGAATTGTTCACTGAAAATGCCTAACTATTTATTAACCTTCTTCAAATGATTAATAAAAAGATCTATTCCAATTAAGTTGCTATATTACTATGCAAAATAACTTGGAATAAATTCATTAAGATCAAACTCTCAACAAGGTTACATGTGGCATATAGATATATTCATCCTATACACCATCATGTTATTCTTCCTAAAAAGAATTAACAAATTCACATGTTATCATATCCAAATCTAAACCTATAATCCATCTTTTGATTTCATATATATTATCCCAATTAATTACCCGCAAATAATTCATATATGAATGCCCACAAATATTTGGCACAAAAATATTTGAATCTTAATCTATAATCCATTAGACAATTTCATATAGATTATCAAATTAATTACTACGAATAATTAATACTCAAAAGCACAAAATATGATAAACAATTTATATATAATCAAATATAATAAAAAAGGAAGCACATTAATATAAACTATGCATTGGGTTCCATTTCAATTTTAATTAAATGATTAGTTCATAACTAAAGAAGAAAACGTCATCATATATATATAAATCATCCCAAGAATACAATAGTTAAAGAGAAGAGTTAGAGATAAAAATTTGAGTTAAAGCGTAATCTCCAATCTTCTTCTTCAATCCCCGTAATCCGTCCTTGAATCCTTTTTTAGATCTAACAAACCTTGCTTGAATCTATTCTAATCTATGTTAATCTTATGTTAGACTCCTCTAACTTATGTTGGTTTATGTGTGTTGACATGTCTATATAGGTTACACATCAAATCCCTAACATATATGGACAACCCAATCCAATTCGGAGTCAAAAATCATAAAAAATGCTTCAAAACTTGGTCAAGCCGTGACCCGACGAAGCTGCCTCGAAGCGCTATATAGCTGCCTCAGATACTACTGATCTTGGAAGAATTTTTTAATGTTCCACGCAGCTGCCTCACTTTTTGACGCAGCTTCGTCACCCCATTTTCTACTCTGACATATTTCTAAAAAATGGTTATAACTTCTTCATACGAACTTCGATTGAGACGATTCAAGATGTTCTGGAAAGCTGAGAAGTAGATATACAACTTTCATGTTTTAGGATTTGACAAATTCTAATCGCATTAAGGTCAAAATTAGTCCTGAAGTGACTACTGCGTAATTCAAAAGCTGAAAATGTGAGCATAACAACTCCAAACTTTGATTCACCAATCTTTTATTCCAATTCCTACCAAATAACATCGAAACACATAAAACTAACATAAAACACTTAAAAATAATATAAAACACTTAAGAACTCACAAAATATTAAGTTAAAAGATAGTCAATACATATGTATAAAACTCACTCATCAAATACCCCCAAACATAACAGTTTGCTTGCCCTCAAGCAAAACACTAAAAATAAAATAAAATTAAAACTATAAACTAAATACTTGAGCAACATACCAACATGAATAGGATTAACGGCCTCAAATATTATGCAACATGACTCAAGAAAAATCTCAGGACACCACATAATTTAAAATTCCAACATGATCACTAATTCCACAAATATTCAAGATTCCTTAAAGTGTGTGTGTGTGTTTCTGCCCCGCTACTTCAACCAATCAGAATTTAGATAACCTTATACAATCGAACATCTGAGGAAAGTCTTCTTTTCAAATTTAAAACTTTATTTTTTACAACAATAACGACTAGGCAAGGCAATCATATAAATACAGGATCACGCGGATTTAACATGTAAGCACTTTTATTTTTTTAAGCGAGTGCATATATTACTTTTTTTTTCTTCCGTCTCGCTTTGTATGCGTATATATGGATGAATGTGCTTTATGCTCCATTTCACCCTCATAATTTTATTCTTGACTTGTGCAATATCTAATTTTATTAGGCTTTTCAGTGCTACCCACGTAACGAACTTTCAACTAATGACTCTCAAACCAATTGACTTTAGGACACTAGATGTAGAGACATCCCTAAGGGCTTACTTATTCGAGTAACAAAGGTCACCAAATTTTGATTAAGTCAAGTTATTTTAATATTATATATTTTTCTTTTTATTTTCCCCAAATTTAAATATTATCCAATATTCTCACAAACTTATATGAAAACCTAAAATTAGCACGAAACGATGTTCAAATACCTATTTCAAAATTTCAATGGTAATCCTCACAAACATATAACCTAATAAGTTTTTTAAATAACAACAGGGTATGTGCTCATGAATGTAAAAGAATCGAGAATATCGCAAAACGAACTCAAATGTCAAAATATAAACCCCGCATGTTCATCAATTTCTCTTAAATAACAATGAATAATCAGATTCTTATCATTGACCATATCCTAATTCAAACAATTTATTGCTTAAGTAACTAATGAAAACAAACACAACCTAAACTACCCATTTTCGTAGGTATCACGATTACACTTAGCACGTGCAACAAGCATTTAAACCTCAAGGTTACCCCAAGTGGATGAGTTATGTCTCGTGAGAGTTTGCAGTAAATATACCCACAAAATTTCAAAATTCAAACTAAAATAAAACCTAATTTTTTTTCAAAATTTACCTACACCCCCAAACTTAAAACAGACATTGTCCTCAATGTATAAAATAAAGGAATTCAAGAACAATGGACTCCCCTGAATATGAAGCATTTTTCTCCTCATCTGCTAAGTCTGGAGTGTATTGCAAAAACCTGAAACAAAAAAAAAAAATATTAAAATAAAAAACTAAATAAAAAACTAAAATTTACTACTAAGAAAAATATACTAAAATAATATATATAAAAAAATAAAACTAAAACTTGGGTTGCCTTCCAATAAACGCTTATTTTAAAGTCTCAGCTTGACTACTGCATTTTCTCTTAACCCAGATCGAATTGATGTATGATGAACTGCCTTGGAAGCCAATTCTTAACTAATCTCTTAGCTTTCCATTGAGATTGATCACCCCCAAACTTGAAATCATCTTTCTTCTTTCAGTGAAACATACTTTTCTTTTTACTCTTCTTTCCAACAACATCAACCGAATCAACTTGAAAACATTCTTCAGAATCACTTGGAAACTCGATTTCCTTAAGAACTTTTAAAGTCACCTTTTCATCTTGGACTTGCATAGTTAGCTCTCCTTTTTGTACATCAATAAGCATTCTCACTGTAGCTAAAAACAGTCGCCCAAGAATGAAAGGTATGTCTTTATCTTCCTCATAATCCAAAACAATGAAATTCGCGGGAAATATGAACTTATCTACCTTAACTAACACATCTTCAACAATTTCCCTTGGATAAGTGACCGTCCTATCCACTAATTGTAAAGTGACATTCGTAGGTTTCGCTTTATTCAATCCAAGCTTATTATAAATAGATAACGACATTAAATTTATGTTTGCTCCCAAATCGCATAAATCCTTCCCAAAAAATTAATTTCCAATGGTGTACGAAATTGTGAAACTACCAAGATCCTTAAGCTTTGGCATAGTTTCTTTTGCAATATCGCATTACATTCCTCCGTAAACGACACTATTTCAAAATCATCTAGCTTCTTTTCGTTGGACAAAATATTCTTTATAAATTTTACGTAGCTAGCCATTTGTTCCAAGGCATCTGCAAACGGGATGTTGATATAAAGCTTTTTGAATATCTCCAAAAATTTTGAAAATTGCTTCTCAAGTTTTGATTTATGAAGCTTTGTGGAAATGGCAAGGGTGGCACAATCGGATTCTGATTAGGATTCACTGCTAGATTTTCTGCGGCCTTCTTTTCCTTGATCTCTTGCTTCCTAATTTCGTTTTCAGCCTTACTATCATCTTGCATATTCAGATGTGTTTTCTTCGAATTTCCTCCATTATCCTCGTGTAACTCCTTACCACTCCTAAGTGTGACTACGGTGCATTGCTATTTGCCTTCCCTTCTTGGATTTATCACTGTGTCACTTGAAAAATCCCATTGAAGTTGACTATTTACAACACTCGCAATATGTCCCACTTGATTCTCGAGGTTCCACATTGATGATTCTAGACTAGTCATTCTAACCTCATTCTGCGATATATAATTCTCCGTCCGAGTCATGAAATTCGCCATTTGAATCATGAACGTAGAAAGCACCTCCTCCATGTTCAACTTCTCTTCCGGCTGTAATGGAAGTTGATTCTGAAAACCCAAAGCATATGATGGTCTAGGAGCATATAATTGAGCTTGATTATTGCTCCATGACTGATTTTGATGATAATAGCTCAGATTATTAGACTGCCGATGATTATAACCTGCCACGTACTGAACTGATTCTGCATTGATTGGACATTGATTTACTGAATGATTTCCTGTACATAGGTCACAAATCATTGCCATGTGTTGAATATCTTGCACAGTTTTCGCAAGTGTTTCCATAGTTTTTGTAAGTGATGCCACCTGTGCAGCCAAAGCGGGAACTATATCTATCTTATATATCTCAGCCGCCCTTAGTTGATTTAGCATTGCAGAAGGCCACTGATAATTGTTTGCAGCCATGGTCTCCCACAAATCATAGGCCTCGTCGAAATTCTTCGCCATTAAAGCACCACCCGCAGCTGCATCAATACTCATCCTTTTAGAGTTGAATAATCCATTATAGAATGTATGCATTTGCAACCATTTGGGTTAGCCATGATGTGGGCATCTTCGCAATAAATCTTTGAAGCGCTCTCATGCCTCATACAAAGATTCTGAATCATGTTGCATGAAAAAAGTTATGTCATTCCTCATCTTTACAGTCTTGGCTGGAGGGATGAACTTCGCTAGGAACTACTGAGCCAAGTCATTCCATGTGGTGGTAGAACCCGGTGGTAGTGAGTGTAGCTATCTTTTTGCCTTTTCCCAAAGTGTGAAGGAGAACAAGCAAAGTCTAATTGCATCATCGGTGACTCCATTGTACTTGAATGTGTCACATATCTCCAAAAATCTCACCAAATGTTCATTTGGGTCGTCGTTAGGCAAACCCCCAAACTGCACCAAATTCTGGATCATTTGAATTGTGTCTGGCTTGATCTCAAAATGGGTAGCATGTATGGCTGGCCTATAGATGCTCAATTAAATTTTTGTGACTTACAGCATCGTATAGTCTCGCAGTGATTTTTGATCCTGATTTGCCATAGTACCTGAAAGAGGAAGTAAAAGAAAATAAAAATAAATAAAAAATAAAAAATAAATAAAAAGGTTTAAATTAAAACTAATTTGATTGAAATTAATATTGGCAAATAATTATTAAATTAAGTCCTTCGCAATGGCGCCAAAAACTTGTTTGCCTAATTTTAATTAGGAATTTTACACGCAAGTATATGTGGCCAATAAGTAATATAGTAATTAAGTCAAGTGTCGAACCCACATGGAATTAAAAATAATTATTACCAAATATTAACTCCTAACCAAATTAATTCTATTTAAACAAATGAATTTAAATTGTATATTTAAATCTAATTAAAATTAACAACTAATTAAACTAATGACAAGGATTAAATCAGATTTTAAAGACTTAAGATCATAATTTTCCCCAATACTTTATTTAAATCCCTTTACTCCCTTTTTAATTAATTAGTTATATAAAATTGTTAATTGAGAATGCCTAACTATTTATTAACCAAGCTGAAAATGCAAGCATAACAACTCTAAACTTTGATCCACCAAGCATTTATTCCAATTCCTACCAAATAACTTCAAAACATATAAAACTAATATAAAACATTTAAAAATAATATAAAACACTTAAGAACTCACAAAATATTAAGTTAAAAGATAGTCAATACATAGGTATAAAACCAACTCATCCGCTGCCTGGTGAATGGATTGAAAATATAGCAATGGTATGAAAAATCCATACTCTTGCAACATAACAAGAATCTGTTGGCATGGGTGGATCCAGCTTACAGGCCGGTCAATTGACCCCACTGATTTTTCTGGATCAAATTTTTTTTATTTGTTTATTTTATTATTTTTATAAGATATTTAGTTAAAATATAAAAGTTTTGATTAAAATTCTACTAAATATCTCAAACTTTTATTCACAACATCACTCCACTCTTTTTCATGATATTTTTAGAACTATTGAAATATAAGGCTATCTTTGCTATACATTCAAGCAACCAAGCCTCGAAAAATGTTATTGTAAATAATATTTGATCATTATTTAGTTTTATAATTTATTTTATTATATTTTTTATTCTTTGCGAGATTTTTTTTTTATTTTAAAAATTGACCCCACTAAACTAAGGAATTGAATCTGCCCCTGTACGTTGGTATACGCTAATATTTCAGCTTAACCAATTAACGACAATTTTTCATCGTCTTTTCTCTTTGAACAAGGAAAACTAAGCTGAGAGAAAGAGTTGGAGTATTGAAATCTTTCAAGTCGAGATCTGTATTGTGGAATATATTGAAATTGAGAGGAACATTGGATGTTTCGTCGTGCATATGTTTGTGGACAAGTGTCCATTTTTTCAGCCATGGTCGACAAGAAACATAATTGCATACAAATAAAATCAAGGACAACCATTGCGTCGACACACATTTTACCCTAAAGATAGTTTTCAACAGGATTTTATTGAGAATTTCAATCAAAAGAGATTCAGGAACATGGTTAATAAAACTTGGTGCACATTGTATTTGATGCATGACTCTCATGCAACCAATCCAGTTGAACAAAATAAGTGACTGCTAAGTCAAAACAAAAGAAGAGAAAGTGTGCGCTTTAGATCAAACTATTGTATTGAATTGAGAAAGGTATTTATAGAGTTAATTTTCAGGATTTATCTTTCCTGAATAGGATTTATTTGAATTAATGGAGAAAGGTATTCATATAGTTAATCTTCCCTTTCCTAAATAGGATTGTGTCAATTGCTAATAAATCAAACTAAAACTACATGTCTCTTGTTGACTCAGATTAGAATTATGTTTCCTCTTATTTTTCACCATTTTAAACTAGAAGAAATAATTATGTTTACATAAAAAAAGAGTTCAAAATATATCAATGAAAATTATAGTGCCTTTTGTTTTGGTATGTATCGTGTTCAATTAATTTTAAATATCAATGAAAATGTTGAAATCCAGTTATGCAGTGCCAACCTGGATGGTATCCAGTAGTAACCGAAAAATTTGTATCCATTCACATCCGTATTCGAAAAAATGGATATTATTTATATTCAAAATAAATAGATATATCCGTATTCGATTTTAATGCATCCGTAAATATATGAATACGAATACGGATATAGGCATATTTGTATTCGTTTAACATCCGACTGTAAAAATATCCTACAAATATTAGATATCCGATATTTAGATTCTTATTCGTATTCATATCCAGAATTTGTATCTGAATAACTTATATGTGTGTGTGTTAACGCCCGATTTTGTTTGCTAACCCAAATCACCAAAAAATCAGCAACCTGCACAGTGAATAGTCAATGGGTCACACCAAAAACTTGACTACTTTGGCCGTTGGAAGATAGTTCCGATGTGAGAATCAGTACAGGTCAAAAGCGTTAACAATGGAGAGATGTAAACTGCTAAAAAATAGTAAAATTTTATAATATTGTGTGTGTATGTTTGTGTGTACCGTGTTCCTCTGCTTATGGATGTATTACAAATGCTATACACGTCCGAGACCCATTAGAAGTGGAAGTCTTTAACATAATCATGTTATAACTGCAATTCATAACTAATTGAGTTCTTAATAAATTAAGTCTCCTTATCCCTCCTAAATCAGAAATCCCAATTATACATAAATATGGACTTTGACACTTCTAGAATAATAAGCCGTTAAAATATATTGCAATGGGCAAGTGCCAGTACCAGGCCCAGCGTGCAATATAGATATAAACCTGTACCAGAACCGAGCCTTTAATATAAAGATAATCTGGTCCTGCACATGGGTCGGGCCTAAAATAATTATATCGCAACATTGCCCCCAACTCTTTTGTTATAACAGATTTATAATAGGAGAGCGTAGGCAAGAAAATCTTGTACCTTGCTAAGGTTAGGATTAATAGTAATGGTGGAGTCGAGAAATTCACAAAAAGTACGGAATTGATTAACGGATTGCAAAGGGGGGAAGAACCGGTGAGCAACTACTCGAGTTATTTAAAGGAAGATAAATATAATAAGGTAATTATTTATTATTTAATAAATAAGGGTGATTAATTATTTAATTATTGTTTAAAGGATATTAAATAATAATTAAAGGGATATGAAGTGAATAAAATGATCAAGTGTTATTTAAATTATATTAAATAATAAATGTGGTTAATTAATTAAGAAATGATTATGTAATTGATAATCATTTAAGGAATTAAGGATAATTAATTAATTAATTAATTATTATTTAAAATAAATAATAATTAAAGTGAATTAAGGTTAAAGAGATAATTGTTATGTAATGCTAAATAACAAATAAGGTTAATTAAGTTAATTATTTATTTAATTTATATTAAATAAATAATGTGAATGAATTAAGAAAATAATTGTTTATGTGAAGATAAATAAACAAGTAAAGTTAAGTGAATTAATTATTTATTTAGAAAATATAAAAAAAATAATGTGAAGGAATTAAAGGTAATAAAGTGTAAACAATTGGCGGATTAATAATATTGGTAATTGGGTGAATATTATTAAGGGCTTAATAATATTAGTAACCAATTAAGGTGGTGTTCAGTACTTAAGTACAGTTGGTAATGTAGTGATGTATTATTAATGTATAATAATACTGATCGGTAATTAAAGTATTCTCCAAGGAGGATAATGTTGTCTCATAAATTATGAGTTACTAAATAGGGAATTACGTGTTGTAGAGTAAATTCTTTTATGAATGGCAGCTGAATCCCTATTACCAATTGCCAGATAAGCATATTAGTTCTTTCGGATGCAGTAATTGGATTTGTATGAGCGTTAGTAAAGGGAACACGGACTTCAGACTGGTAGCGTAAGTCAATGCGCATATCAGGCAAGTTTTTCAATGTTATGTGTTATATGCATAAACTATTAAATGTGCACTCATGTTATGTGCTAACTGATTGTAAATGTGTCTGTGTACAATCATATGTTATTAATAACTGTTATATATAATTAATGCTATGAATCGAATCGAATATGTTATAGGAAATTCAGGATGATGTAATGGAAAACAGTTTGTTGCATTGGCTTTACTGATCTGTGGTCATGGTCGTGGAGTGAGCCTCAGAAATCGTGGAGTAAGTATCAGCCAATCGTAGAGTGCTTGGTCGTAGGGTAACAAATCGTTGAGTAACTTCACTGTGAGATCGTAGAGTGAAATTTCACTGCCCGAGTTTTTTCTGCGAGTGTAGACTGTCAAGCCAGACAATCGTAGAGTGACTTCACAAGCGATAGTAGTATATCTTACAGCTGGCTGTTTTGATATTCTAGTTTGCTGAATCATATAGTTAGCTTACCGGATTATAAAGAATAACTTATAGAGGTAAAAATTATATATTAAATTATAATGTATATGATCTAGTGTTGTAAAAGAGTAATGTAAAGATTGCGATTTTGGGAATAGAAGATTTTTGAAAGTTAATTAAGTTTCTCAATTAATAGATTGAGTTTTAGCAGCATTAAATTATTAAATGTTGTGGTTATTCAGTGAAGGTCGTGCTTAACGACCGAGGGTCACCCGTGGTCAGTAAGGGGATTCTCGGGGCGTCACAAACACTGTTTAGAAGCGTGGTGATAAGAGATTGAGTAGGATAAAAAACTTAGAACTAAATCCTTTATTTGAGAAAAAAAAGATGGCTGAAGAACAAGAAGAAGCAACAATCTTGAAGGAGATTTTCTCTCCTATTACCACCAACCCCCCGTCATGCATCGTATTACCTCCCACAGCCGCAAATCATTTCGAGCTTAAATCGGAAGTGATGTTACTTCCCATTTTTCATGAAATTGATCAAGAAGATCCTTACTTCCATATTAAGGATTTTTAAAAAATTTGTGCGACTTTCAAGTTCCAAAAATTTTCTGATGAATCGGTTCACCTACATTTATTCCCTTTCTCCCTGAAAGGAAAAGAAAAGGCATGGCTTAACTCATTACCTTCTAGGTCCATCACTGGTTGGGAGACTTTGGTTTCCAAATTTCTCACTAAATTTTTCCCCATGTCAAAGACAAATGAACTTCGAAGGCAGATATCCGATTTTTGTCAAGAGGATCATGAAAAATTCTATGAATCCTGCGAAAGATTTAAAGACCTACTTTTGAGATGTCCCCACCATGGTTTTGAGACATGGAGATTAGTTCATTATTTCTATAATGGGTTAACTTAAACCAACCAAAAGATGATTGAATCCATGAACGGTGGAACTTTCCTTAGTTTAACATAAGATGAAGCTTACAATTTTCTTAAGAATCTATCTGAGAGCTCTCAGCAATGGGATTTCTCTTCTCATAAGAAATCATCACTTCAAGTCAATAGGGAAGTAAAGAAAGAAGGAATATATAGGCTAACTTAAGATGTAGAGACTAGAAGGCAGTTAGATAGTCTCTCAAAAGCGTTAGCGTTGCAGTTGGATAGCAATTCTATCAATCAAGTTCAAGTTGAAGGGTGCTCTGTGTGTGCTTACCCTATGCATACATCATAAATTTGCCCCTCTATGGAAGGATTCTTCAAATTCATGCCACAACAAGTAAATGCGATGAATGATTACAAAAAGCAATTCAATAGGCCATTCACGAAAACTTACAATCCGGGTTGGAGAAATCACCTAAATTTTTTATGGACATAAGCTCAACCTATGTCCAACATTGCTAATGTTCCACGATAGCAACCAACTCCTGGTTTTCATCCAACAATCAATTCTTATCCATCATTTCAATCTGCTTCACCTGCTCAATCACCCTATGTCACTCCACAACAATTCTCATCTTTGGAGGACACTTTAAAACAATTCATTCAAGTGACCACCCAAAATAACCAGACTTCAAGTCAAATTTTGCAAGAAGTCGGGAATAATGTCCTCATGAACACTCAGGCCATCATCAAGCTAGAGAGTCAAGTCAATTGGTTAGTCAATTAGGTGATCAAGAGAAAGGTAATTTTTTGAGTCAGCCAATTCTGAATCCTAAAGGTGTTTCATCGAGTGGGATAGCTCATAACCCACAAAATGCACCAACAGATGGGCAGGTTCAAGCCATCACCACACTTAGGTCAAGAAAGGTAGTTGATAACAAGGAGGAAGAGACAAAAGAAGAGCAGTATCCAGCTGAGGTTGAGCATACACCTCAAGTTATGAATCAAGCCCCTCCTGCTAAGTAAGCAAGTGAAGATCTCTCGAGTAAGACCTTTGTTCCTAAAGCCCCATTTCCTTAAAGGCCGAAAGACAATAGGAAGGGTACTCAATTCGAAGAAATTTTGGAGGTGTTTAAGCAAGTTCAAATAAATATCCCATTACTTGATGCCATCAAGTAAGTACCTTCTTATGCCAAGTTTCTCAAAGACTTAGTCACTCAAAAGAGGAGGACAAATATTCCAAAAAAGGCATTCTTAGCTGAACAAGCAAGCTCCATTAGTCAATGCAAGATCCCTGTCAAGTATAAGGACCCTAGATATCCAATAATCTCATGTAAGATAGGAGATCATCATATTGAGTGAGCTTTGGTATATTTGGGGGCTAGTGTGAACTTATTGCCATATTTTGTGTATGTACAGTTGCATTTAGGAGAGTTGAAGCCCACACCAATGATAATTCAACTTGCTAATAGGTCAGTGAAAATTCCTAGGGGTGTTATTGAAGATGTTCTGATCAAGGTAGATACTTTATACTTTCCTATGGACTTTGTTGTCCTTGATACTAAACCTGTTCAGAACACAAGAGGCCAAATTCTTGTGATTTTAGGGCGACCATTCCCTGCTACATCCAATGCCCTCATTAATTGTAGAAATAGAGTGATGAAAAATTCTTTTGGGAACCTCACAGCTGAGCGAAATGTTTTTGACATTAGAAAGACCTCAATCGACACTGATGATGATGATTTTAAAAGAGTCCATTTGATTGATAGTCTAGTAGAGGAATCTTTCTTGCAAACTTATAAAGAGGACGCATTATAGGCTTCTTTATCCCATTTTGGTTGTGATTTTGATATTGACGAATCTATAGAGCAAGTAAATACGCTCTTAGATTCAATGTTTATCATGGGTACACATGTTTTCCAACCAAAAACCAATGCCTCTCAATCTCTCATCAACTTCTCGACCTCTTTCCATTGAAGAGTAGCCGAAGTTAGACTTGAAGCCTTTTCCTGATAATCGTAAGTATGAATTTCTAGGTCCAACAGAGTCATTGCCAGTTATCATAGCTTATAATCTTGATGATGCTAAAAAGAAGCAATTACTTGAAGTCCTTCATGAGCATAAGGAAGCCACTTGGTGGTCTTTCGTAGATTTGAAATGAATCAGCCCGTCAGTTGTCATGCGTAAGATTCACTTAGAGGAGAATGCAAAACCTTCTCGTGAACCACAAAGGAGGCTGAATCCAGTGATGCATGAAGTAGTTAGGGCCGAGGTACTAAAGCTTCTTGATGCGGGTATTATTTACCCGATATCCGAGAATGAGTGGGTGAGCCTTGTACAAGTAGTTCCTAAGAAGTCAGGAATTACAATGGTAGCCAATGAGCATAATGAGTTAGTTCCATCTCGTGTTCAGACGGGCTGACGTGTTTGTATTGACTATAGGAAGTTGAATTCAATGACCAGGAAGGATCATTTCCCCCTTCCTTACATTGACCAAATGCTAGAAAGGTTAACCGGTCATGCTTATTACTGCTTTTTGGATGGTTATTCAGGCTATAACCAAATTTCAGTTGATCCATCTGATTAAGAGAAGACAACATTCACGTGTCATTTTGGTACATATGCCTACCGACGCGTGTCTTTCAGCCTATGCAATGCACCTGCCACTTCTCAACAATGTATAATTTCTATATTCTCAAACATGGTAGAGCGATTTTTAGAGGTTTTCATGGATGATTTTTCTGTGTTTGGGTCTTCCTTTGAGGAATGTTTGAAATACCTAGCTCTAGTTTTAGAGAGGTGTAAAGAGAAAAATCTAGTGCTAAATTGGGAAAAATGGGAATTGTTCTTGGGCATATCATCTCTAATGAGGGAATTGAAGTAGACAAGGCTAAAGTAAAATTAATCTCTAACCTACTGGCCCTGTCGATGGTTAAGGAGATTCGCTCATTCTTAGGCCATGCTAGTTTTTACAGGTGTTTTATCAAGGATTTTAGCAAGATTGCTAGACCTCTGTGTAATCTCGTCGCTAAAGTTGCCCCATTTATCTTCGATGAATCATGCCTAAAAGTATTTGAGACGCTAAAATCCGCTCTGATCTCTACGCCATCATTCGGTCCCTTGACTGGAGCCTTCCATTTGAGATCACGTGTGATGCCTCTGACTATGCAGTTAGGGAAGTTTTAGGTCAGAGGATTGATAAAGTCCCTCATGTGATTTACTATGCTAGCCGGACTTTAAATGACTCTCAACTCCGTTACTCTACTACAGAGAATGAGTTGTTAACAGTCGTATTCGCTTTAGATAAGTTTAGGTCCTATCTCTTAGGATCTAAAGTCATTGTCTATTCAGATCACGCCGCTTTAAAATATTTGTTTTCCAAGAAAGATGCGAAGTCGTGGCTGATTCGGTGGGTCTTGTTGCTAAAAGAGTTTGATTTAGAGATTAAAGATAAGAAGGGGGTTGAAAATGTTGTAGCAGACCATCTATCTAGGCTTATAGTTGAATTCTAGAATGATTCCTTACCCATAACTGAGACATTCTTTGATGAACAGCTTATGCATGTTTCCCAGTCACTTTGGTATGCGGACATCGTTAACTATCTTTTCACACATGAAATGCCGAATCATTGGCCTAAACAGGATAAGTGCAAATTCTTGTCCGATGTGAAGCACTTTTATTGGGATGATCCCTATCTCTTCAAGTATTGCCTTGATCAGATAATTAGGAGATGTGTTTCTGAGGAGGATCAAAAGCAAATTCTCTCCTTTTGCCATGATTAGTCAGTGATGTGTTCCTGTGGAGGCCATTTTAGTGGAAAGAAGACAGCTGCTAAAGTTTTGCAGTGTGGATTTTATTGGCCTTCCTTGTTTCGTGATGCACGTGCCTACTGTGTTGCTTGTGAGAGATGTCAAAAGTTAGGTAGTCTCACGCAACGAAGTATGATGCCCCTTAACCCTATTTTGATAGTGGAGATCTTTGATGTATGGGGGATAGATATTATGGGACCTTTTCCTAACTCGTTTGGCAATCTCTATATTTTGGTAACTATTGAATATGTGTCAAAGTGGGTAGAGGCTATTGCATACAGATCAAGTAAGCACAAAGTGGTGGTTAAATTTTTGAAATAGCATATTCTTGCACGATTTGGTACACCCCGTACTATCATTTGTGAAGGGGGTGGCAATTTTGCAATAGACCATTTAAAGATCTAATGAAGAAACACTGAGTGATTCATAAAGTGTCAACCGCGTACCATCCACAAACTAGCGGTCAAGCCAAAATTTCAAATAGGGAGATTAAGCATATTTTAGAGAAGATGGTAAATCCCAACAGGAAGGATTGGTCAGTCTGACTAACAGATGCTTTGTGGGCATATCGTATAGCGTACAAAACTCCCATTGAAATGTCTCGCTACCGATTAGTACATGGTAAGGCATGTCATCTGCCTGTTGAGGTGGAACGTAGAACTTTTTGGGCTGTTAGACAACTGAATTTTGATGTCCACCAGGCAGGAAATCATAAAAAACTTTAAATTACTAAGCTAAAAGAGATAAGGAATGATGCTTATGATTGTGCAAAATCGTATAAGGAGAGGATGAAGAGTGTACATGATCAAAAAATTCTTAGGAAATCCTTTCACCCTGGTCAGAAAGTTCTTTTATATAATATTCGTCTGCATCTATTCCCAGGTAAATTGAACTCTAAATGGTTCGGTCCTTTCATAGTCCAGTAAGTGTATCTTCATGGGGCCATTGAGATTCAAAATCCCAAATATGGTACTTTGTTTAAAGTGAATGGAAATCGTTTAAAACCATTTTTGGAGTTGAAAAAGCTAGAGGTAGAAGTTATACTTTTGGAGGATCCCATTTATCGGGATTGAGTTTTTAAGGCCATGATTCTTGTATATTTTTGTATATTTAGATTTTCTTTTTATTTTTCTTTGTTCTATTTCTAACAAATGTGCAGGTTTATCTGTTTGATTGGAGCTTCATCATATCTAGGTGATATCCTTCCCTTTCTTATTTACTTGTATATTTACATTGCGGACAATGTAAGTTTTAAGTTGGGGGGTGGGATTTATTTGCGTTATATGAGACTTTGTTAGAATATGAGCAAATTTTCCTTTTCTTTAGAATATAATAATAATAAATTTATGCAATGGTTCTTGAGTTGATATTAAGTTTCTCTTTGTCTAACTGATGCAATAATAATGATGCATTCGTCTTAATGCTTTATATATGCATATTTAGTTCTCCTACTATCATTATTAAGAGAAATTTTAAGATTTCTAATTCTCATTTTATTTGAGCACTTATGACAACTAATGCATGACCAGACGGATGAATGAGTATAACTTAAATTTCCTGAAAAACATAAATGTGGAGACTAAGTAACCTGTGACTATTTGAGCCAATTTTCCTATTTGAGGGTTTTTACATCAACTCTGAATTTTTGAAAAGCATATTTTGTTAAGTAGTCTCATTATTCTTTGTTTTGATTGAACACTAGAAAGATACGTCCATGAAATGTAATTTCTTTTGAAGGATTCCTAATATTGCTCGAACTGAAGAACTCTAGACCTTAGGAAGTGACTTAGGCCATCTTTGGTAGTCGACATATGAGCATAATCCCTCCTTTACATATATACCGCTAGTCACCCCTTTGAGCCTTTTATATAACCTTTCTTTAGTAACTCGATATCCTTACCCTACTCCAAATTGGAGTGTAAACCATATTTATGGCTTACATTTTTATCTAAGGATGTGTTGAGATTATTTCTATGCATGGGTAATAGTGAAAAGTGAGCTTGAAATGAAAAAAAAATGAAAAAAGAAAGTAAAGAAAAGAAATGTGATGAAATCTCTTTTAAAGTTCACAAAAAAGAAGAAGATAAAATGGATGAAAAAAAAGATGTGAAAAGGAAAGAAGAGATTGAAAAAAAAGAAAAGCTCACATGAAGTTAAATTAAGCCCAAGTGTTAATTTTTATTTTTTTATATCTCAACATGCTTCTTAGATCTTTGAATTCCTTATTTATCCTTTTCTTTCATAACCCTTGCCCTAAGCCTTGCATTACAACCCTAAAAGTCCTAATGATCCTTTGGAATATAGTTTAGATGTGAGAGTAATGGAGGGGATCCATTTATACATTTCGCTTTTCTAGTGGGATTTATCCTTTCATGAGACTCTTGTTCTTTCATTTATAGCGCTTTTCAAGTATACATGTGAGAGGCATTTGAATTTGAATACATTTACTCTTTATAGCTTGCATGTAGTGAGAGTATTTACACCATATTCTTGAGTGTTTCATTTGTTGAGTGTATGCCATGTGAGGAGTTGAGTCAAACCATAGTTTGGCTAGGGTTTGAAAGTTTTGTTACTTTGATATAAATGATGTTATGTTATTGTCAATTCACACAATCACAATGAGATTGGCGAGAATGAAATATTCTTATTAATCTTGCTAGTTTGAGAACTTTGTTGTTGCATGTGTGTCATATTGCTTTTGCGTGTGGGTGTTTTGATGTCTTTGTTGAGTTATTTGCATTGGTGAAGAAAACGGAGAATCATATTTTATAAAAGAATCATTGCATTTGAATTTTGTTGGTATATTCACTGCAAACCATCACGAGACACAGCTCGTCAACTTGGGTTAACCTTGGGGTTTAAAGACTTGTTCCACATGCTAAGTGCAATCATGTTTTCCTACGAAAATAGGGTAACTTAGTTTTTAGGATGTGTCGCTTGTGCAATAAATTAATAATTGGATTTAAATTTTTGGTCAATGATAAAATTTTGATTTTGATTTAATAACTTTTGAAAAATTGAAAGGTTTCTGTTTAGTTTGAATTTTGGCTTTTTGTTAGTTATTATTTTCTTTGAGATCTTTAATTTTATGCACATATCCATTTGTTTGAGCTAATTTTAATTTAAGGAAAGTTTATGTGGTTAAATGCTTATGAAAGATATTTTTGAGCTCTATATTTTTATTTGATTATAACTTGAAGCAAAACATTAGGTTGAATATAATTATGGGGGAAATGATTAAGGTAATAATTCTAGGATTGTTAAATTGCAACGAGAAAAAAAAATTGGTTATGTGGTGGGCTGAAATGGAGCGTAAAATGCACTCACTCATAAACACATGCTAAATGAGAGGGAGCGTAAAATGCCCTCGTTGATGAGATGGAGCATAAAATGCACTCATCGAGGAAAAAAAAAGAGAAAGAAAAAAAATGGGATAGAGCATAAAATGCACCCATTTAATTAGGAAAAAAAAAGAGGTTAAAAAATAATAATCCTAGTGTGCTTAAAAGATTTAAAACCTTTTGATGCTTTAATTTATATTTGTCTTTATTAGCTTTGAGTGATGTGAAAAATAAGAGTATAGAGTTTTGTTGTAAAACTAACCATTTTTGATATCTTTTATGGGGCATTTAATTATGTGAATGGATCTAAGTTTTTTTCGCTTGTTTGATATATTTGGATTTCACACACACACGAAGGATCTTGATTAAAGTAAGATTAATAAATATGTTAAAATTTTAGGCTTTTCATAATTTTAAAATTTTCTTTGAGTTATCATTTAAAAATCCTTGTGGACAATTTTAAATTTCATATTGATTTGTTACTCGAGTAAGTTAGTTATTTGTTAGGGTCGTAGTTTTTATTTATTTATTTATTTATTTATTTTTTGCTTGAGAGCAAACAAAGAGTTAAGTTTTAAGGTATTTGATAATGGAATGTTTTACCTATTTATAGAATATTTATAGGCTTGATTATTTATAAGTTTTTAAGCATTTCAATTAATTTTAGGTAATTTATGTGTTTTTATTATTTTTAGTATTTTAATATTATTTTTTAGTTATTTTTAATTATTTATATTTGATTTTGTAGGAAAATTAAAGCTAATGGCAATTTCGTAATTTCTGCAAGTGCCAAAAAGGTAAATAAACAACTCGGTGGCATAATTGTAATTTCAGGAAAGTAGGGCGCGCCACGCGTACATGGAGGTTGAGCATGCAAATAGCATAAAGCAAACGACGTCGTCTGGCGTGCACGAACAAACAGGAAATTATAAGCGAGCGCGCCACGAGCGAGAAATGACTAATGACAGGGAACAATGTTTTGGGCGGGCGGCCAACACCTTGGTAAGCTTGGGCGCAATGCGCGAGGAAGAACAAAAAAATAAAGAAAACGCAAAGGGGTTGTTTGGCTTAAGCAGAAATTGCCAAAACTAGATTATTCTTGATTTAAAGCATTATTTTGATTCCGAATTGGATTTTAACTCCACGTTTGCTTAGGATTATTATTGTAGCTTATAAATACAATGGGAGAGACTTCTTTTAGAGAGACAAAGATTTTTTTTACAGCTTTTTAGAGAGGTTGAGCAGAATTTCAGAATTTATTTTATTCTCTTCTTCAATTAATTGGTTTATTCAGTAAGTAATTTGTTTGTTTAATTATGTATTATGCATTATTTAATTATGTTTTGAGTTCCAATTTCAAGCATGCTAGGCTAGGTTATTTTCTAGGGTTAAGGATGAGTATATTTGGTTGATTCCATTGCACATATTCATGCTAATTAACTCTACAAATTTAGTGTTTTCATTTTAAAAATAATTCTTTCTATTGAATGCCTATTTTTAATGATAAAAAAAATAAAGTTGGATTCTCATTATTATTTGTTGGATTCAGTTTATGATTTGTTAAAAGCGGATATAAATTGTGTTTTGATAGGACTAGTGAGTGTTTTGACCTTATACATATGTTTGGTTATGGAAGAATTAACAATTTGATTTTACAAATTAATTGGGCTTAATTGAATTTATTTTTCGTATCTAATAGAGTCGAGAGACCAAATTAGTGCGAGATAAAAAGTAGAGTTATTTGGGCATATGAATATTAGAAATATGATATCAAATATATGACTCCGACACCCTAGTATTTTATTATTGATTAGTTTATTCGTGCTAGTATTTTATCATTTATCATTTATTTTCGTTTCTTTAGTTGATAAATCATCATTGTAACAGCCCCAAATCCGGGCTCCCTTAACCCCGGATCTGGTCCGTTAAAAGTAACATCAATCCTGAGTTTAAACTAATTATATTAAACTTATAAACAATAAGCAATACAATTATTACTATACACCATATATAAACCTCAAATGGATACAACATCCAACTTCATACTCTTCCAGAATCGCAATTTTTAAATATTTTTATTACACTTTCTACTCATATGAATAATGATTTAGCATACCAACCTCTCACCCTTATATAAAAAGGACAACATCTAAAAATGATTTAAAATAATCTATATATGTTCTCTTAACATTTCATTTTGCTAATCTATAACACAATTAAGACATAAAAATCTTCACAAGTAATACCCACATAAATAATTTATTCTATCGCAGGGTTTTACTATAAAAGCACCTACGCTTCGATCTTGATGACTCGTTAGTCAATCTTCATCTTCGCCTCTACCAGAGTAATCAGCTTCCTTAAGCTTATCTGTAATGTTTTGTTTTAAGCAAGGGTGAGCACGACGGCTCAGCAAGTCTAACAGTTTCACATAACACATAAACATATTTCATCATGCTTTGTGCATCTTATGCTTTACAATGACTGCATATCTCATGCATATCATGCTTTGCATTTACTCTATGATTCATGCTATTCATGCATGTCAATTACAATTTCATACAGTTTAATATATATAGAGCAATTAACTTAAACAGTTTATTTCAATTTGTATCACAAAAGCACATCACCACATTATTGCACATAATAACATATGCACACATAATAATTTTATAGTATTCTAATTCAGGCACATAATGCAACACGTTCTGAAAAACTTGCCTGGACTTGCATAACCAGCTTACGCTAACCTTTAGCGTTCTTTGCACCACCTACACGGTATATGAGATCAAAGCTGCATAATATCAGTTAAGGTTTGACTCAATACTAAATCTGTAAAGATATTTATTTCTTCTTATTGTCCCATTTTTAAATCAATAGGGTTAATTTCATATTTTAGTCTCCCGTTGACTTGACTCAATGTTTCACTGCAAACCTTTTTGTACATAACCATGCAATTCCGACATATATTAATGTCACTGCATTAAAACCTAGACCCTATATTTATTTAGGTCGATCCACCAATTAATCACTAATGGACCATACCCTTGGTTTAACTTAATCACATCATTTATCTCGACAACTTATCATAATATTACCCACCTTGGATAATATTTTAAATTTTACTATCAATTAGTAATAACTTATAATGTTATTTAATTGTTAAATAACACTTTAAATAATCATTACTATTATTAATTTATTTTTAATAATAGTTTACCTTAATCACTATTATTAATCTTTTAATAATAATTTAATTGCTTGCTAATATTATTACCCTTTAATAATATTTTAATTGACTTCTCATTATTATTAATCATTTTAATAATAATTTAATTGTTCATCAATATTATCGATTATTTAATAATATTTGAAATCCTCACGTATCATTAGTAATTATTTAATAATGATTCAACTCTTAACTATTATTATTCAATAGTTAATTACTTGTTAAACAATATTATTAATTCTTTAATAATATTTTAAATCTTTATTTATCATTATTATTTATTTAATAATGGTTTAACTCTTAACTATTATTTGTTAAACAACCCCCTCAAGTTAAGAGCTTTGTCCGGATGTTAAGAACTGCATGATATCTATGTTAAGAACTGCATGATATCTATGGCAATTTCCCTTCTTCATCACCCCTCATCATCAAACACCTATGAGCTCTATCTCAAATTTGGCCTCTGAAAATTTGCATATGCATACAATTAGCAATAAACCAGTAGAAACATTAGATATGGCAATTCCTTCAGAAAATGAAGTTCTTTCTTAACTGTTTGATTGTAACCAAAAAACAAAAGTTCTTTAATCAGATGATGGCTACTAAAATCATTCAAACTGTTACCAAACAGAAATTTCCTTGTGTATATCAGTGTACCAATTATATGCAATATGCAATCATAATATTCATATTTTTTAACAAATTCTCCAAAAACATAATTAACGAGAAAAACTCAAACCTAATAAACACCAAACCTAATTGAAAAATTATGGCAAAATTGGTCCACCAAACTGTAAAATCAAGGCAAAACAAAATTAGTCCAAAAAAACTTAGAATCCAAGAAAACCTCCTGGATTTATGCAGCTATGTATCTCCTCTCTTTTTTTCAATGAGACATCCACAGTGACGAAAGCAGGAGAAATTTTGTGAAGAGAGAGAGAGTGAGAGAGAAAGAAGCAGATGAAGGAGCCAAAGAAGAAGTCGCCAATGAAGACGAAGATGAAGGTTGTCGTTCGATCGATTTCTGATTTGGGGGATAAGAGTTTGACCCTAATTCTTTTGTCGTATTTCTGATTTGGGGGAGATGAGTTTGACCTGAACTGTGTTTTTTTTTATTTACAAAAGGTTGCCAAAACAATGCCGTTTTGGAAAGTGTTGTGCAGATTTAGATGCTGCACACAGCCGTGCAGCCCCATTATTCTCATATATGTGTGTGTGTGTGTGTGTGTGTATATATATATATATATATATATATATATATATATATATATATATATCATTATTAAGAAGAATTATTTATCATATATATTTTGTTTGATTACCCTAACAACTTGAATTTTGTCTCCATTAGCCTTATATAATTTTATTAGTTTCTGTTCAATAGTTTTCTAGTTCGCAAGTCTTATCATTAGTCTTCTTTCTTTGCTTTAAAAATGATAAGATAATCGCTAAATTTAGTACGGAGAAAATATGTAATGAGTAGTTAAATTCACCATTATTCAGCAATTAGCATATCTTGTTCTACGCGAATTATTTATCATATATATTATGTTTGATAAATCCTAACAACTTGAATTTTGTCTCCATATTAGGCCTATATAATTTTATTAGTAGCTGTTCAATAGTTAATCTTGTGCTTCTCTTATCTTTAGTTTTTTTATTTGCTTTAAAACTAGTAAGATAATCTGCTGGAGCCAATTCTATTTCGTTTTTGCCAACTTGCACTTACATTTTTCTTTTCTTTCCCTCTTTATTTTTAAATTCTTCATACCAATTTTTTGAAATTATGTTAGTTTTAAAAAATGGGAAAAGTAACATGTGCAATTCGTTCTTTATAATAATAAAATATTAAAATAAAATATAATATAATTTTTTTATTTTAAAATTAAAAATATATTTCAAAAATAACAATTTTTATAGATAATTTTTCACTTTTAATTTTAACCTTAAAATATTACTCTCCCTCTCTCTCTCTCTCTCTCTCTCTCTCTCTCTCCCCGTGTATTTAGTAGCACCTTGGTATAAACAACCTTAAAATATTAATCTCTCTCTCCTTGTATTTAGTAGCACCTTGGTATAAATTAATCCGGCTGCGCAGTGTTTCACATGCACCTGAAGCGCTATAAATGACCAACCATTCAGTGTAAAGTCAGCGGTAAGGTTTCGGAGCACACCTTGTTTCAAATTTCAATTACTCCCCCGGTCATTATATTGGTAGTTTTAGAACTTTTTTTCTTTTCAAAATATATGACGCTTTATATATATTTAGGAGAAAAAATCTAATTATTTTTTGTTTTACCTTTAAAGATGGAGTAATTGAGAGAGAGGAGAATGAGGAGTAATTAATTAGTGATGAATAGTAATAAAATTTCAAACCAATAATAATTACCTAACATGCATTAGTATTAATGAGACTTCTTAATATGAGTGATCATATCTTAAACGGCCAATATAATGAAAAAAAAAGGGAGTTATAAATTGGATATTTTATACTATTTTATATTTTAAAATAGAAAGACACAAAATACACTGGTCTTCGTGTTCTCACTTTCGGCAATTTGATTTGGTCAAATTTTGAATTTAAATGAAATCACATATGTGACAATCCAGGTTAAATCTGGAGTTCGAATCAAATCATAACATAATAACGCTGCTATCTCAATAATATCTTTTTAGGTCATTTTAACCCAACATAGGTTCACCTAAAAAGTTAGGACTGAATGTACTAGTGCTAGTAACTTAATTTCTTATATACAAACAATTTTTTTTATATGTTTTGATGTGAGACTAAGGTGTTATATTTTTACTCTTTGATTTCACATCCAAGCTAATCTTTTTTCCTTGATTTTCTCTCAGCCAGGGACGAAGCTACATTGGTAAATTGTGGGGTCAATTGACCCCATTGGAAAAAAAAAATAATTGCTTTATAATGTAGGATAATTTTTAATTTTTTTAAGTATTATATATAAATTGACCCCACTTAAATTTTATAATATTTTTACTATACGGGGTCAAAATTTAAAATCTATAACTTTGTTAATCTAATTTTAAACTCAATATATGTTCTTTCTCTATAATATTTTTAAACTAAATAATAATCTAATTTACATTATTTTTTAAAGTAGTTAATGAATTAATTACTTATAAACATTGCGATTAAAAAAGTATATTATTGCAACGACCCCAAAATCCGGCTCCAATAATCCTGGATCTGGTCCGTTAAAAGTAACCTCAATCATGAGTTTAAACTAATTATATTTGACTTATAAACCACAAACAAATACAATTATTACTATACACCAGGTATTAAACCTTAAATGGGTAACATTTTCAATATCATTCTATTCCAGAATCAAATCTTTAAACATTTTTATTTCATTTTCTAATCATATGAATAATGATTTAGCATACCAACATGTTACCCTTATACATAAAGGACAACATCTGAAAATAATTTAAAATAATCTATATATGTTCTTTTAACATTTCAGTTTGCTAATTTATAACACATTTAAGACATAAAAATCTTCACAAGTAATACCCACAGAGATAATTTATTATATCGTAGGGTTTTACTACAAAAGCACCTACGCTTCGATCTTAATGACTTGTTAGTCAATCTTCATCTTCGCTTCTACCAGAGTAATCAGCTTCCTCAAGCTTTTCTGTAATGTTTTGTTTTAAGCAAGGGTGAGCACGACGGCTTAGCAAGTCTAACAATTTCACATAACATATAAACATATTTCATCATACCTCATGCATCTCATGCTTTGCAATGACTACATATCTCAAGTATATCATACTTTGTATTTACTCTATGATTCACGCTATTCATACATGTCATTTACAATTTAATACAGTTTAATATATATAGAACAATCAACTTAATCATCTACTGTAGATTAACAGTTTATTTCAACTTGTATCACAAAAGCACATTATCACATTATTGCACATAATAACATATGCACACATAATAATTTTATTGTATTCTAATTCAGGCACATAATGCAATACGTTCTGAAAAATTTGTCTGAACTTGTATAACCAGCTTACGTTAATCTTTTACATTCCTTGCATCACCTATACAGTATGTGAGATCAACGGTGCACAATATCAGTCACAGTTTGACTCAATACTAAATCTTTAAAGATATTTATTTCTTCATATCGTCCCCTTTTAAATCAATAGGGTTAATTTCATATTTTAGTCTCTCGTTGACTTGACTCAGTGTTTCATATTCAACATCGTAAATCTTTTGTACAAAACTATGCAGTTCTGACATTTATTAATGTCACTGCATTAATGCGTGAACCTTATTTCTGTTTAGGTCGAACAACTAATTAGTCACTAATGGACCATACCCTTTGTTTAACTTAATCACATCATTTAACTCGATGATTTAACATAATATTACCCGCCTTGGATAATATTTTAAACTCTTACTATTAATTAGTAATAACTTATAATGTTATTTAATTGTTAAATAACACTTTAAATAATCATTGCTATTATTAATTCATTTTTAATAATAGTTTACCTTAATCATTATTATTAATCTTTTAATAATAATTTAATTGCTTGCTAGTATTATTAGCCTTTAATAATATTATAAATGACTTCTCATTACTATTAAAGATTTAAATAATAATTTAATTGTTCATCAATATTATTAATCATTTAATAATATTTGAAATTCTCACGTATCATTAGTAATTATTTAATAATGATTCAACTCTTAACTATTATTATTCAATAGTTAATTACTTGTTAAACAATATTATTAATTCTTTAATAATATTTTAAATCTTTATTTATCATTATTATTTATTTAATAATGGTTTAACTCTTAACTATTATTATTTAATAGTTAATTAAATGCTAAACAATATTATTAATCTTTTAATAATATTTTAAATTAATTACATATCATTATTAATTATTGAATAATGATTTAATTCTTAAGTATTATCATTTAATAGTTAATCATTAATATTATCAATATATTTTAATTACTTAATAATCTTCTTCCGATTAAGTAATAATTTATTCCACTTAATTACCATTTAATTATTATTTAATATGAATTAAATAATAATTAATTAATTAATTATCCGTACTCATTTTTTAATATTAATTAAATAATAAACAATTATACTATTAACTCTAACATCATTTGATTACTATTTAATATATTAAATAGTAAGCAATTACCCTCTTTAATTATTATTTAATGTTAATTAAATAATAATTAATTAATTATATTTATTCATTATTTACTCTTAACTAAATAATAAATAATTATTTTAAACACTTTCTCATAATTTAATTACTATTTAATATCAATTAAATAATAATTACTTAGTTACTTCCTTTATTTACTATTTAATTATCAATTAAATAATAAATAATTATTTTCCTTCATTAAATAATATGATATAGTATAAATATCACATTTATTATTTAATAATAATCTAATCACAATTTTCTTCAATTATTAGTCAATTAACACCCAACTAGTGTACATTATCACCTCAAAAAGTATAAAAAAAAAATATTTTTTTCTTTTTTAACCTTACTTAATATTTAATACAACTTGAATAATAAGTAAGTAGGGTGATTAACATTTTTTCAGTATTTAAAAGTACTTTTAACAAATTTTCATGTAATTATTTAGCTTTAATCATTTAATAATTATAGAAATTACCAAATTACATACTAAAAATACAAATTAAATTTTATAAAATAGTACACAAAATTTCAAGCAACTTTCCAGTTTGGGCCTTCACGGAACCGGACGAAAAAGTGGTGAACCGGTTGCCGGAATGTTCCGGCCGGTTCACCAAAGAAAAACCGGCAATGGCTTTTTATGATTTTCAAATCTGCCCAGTTTTGGGGTCCTTCACTAAAACTTTAATAACTTGAGTTCTATAACTCCGACTAAGCTCTACTTTATATTGTTGCATTCGTATCTTCTCGAACTACAATTTTACATTATCGGATTAATTTTTCAGACAAGATTTGACCTCTGAAAACAGCCTAGAACCAGACTGTTCACGCAAAACTTCTGACAGTGGAGTGTTTGAGTAGAAAAATCATATCTCACTCGTTTTAAATCGGATTTTAGTCATTCAAGTAGGAGTATTTTCACAACTTCAAGATCTAGCATACAAAATTGACGGATTATGATTCCGACTTACGGATAATTAACAGTAATTCCGAGAATGAGGCTACTCGGTTTTTAGTTTTCCGGTAAATATCATTTTACAACTTTTGCTAAGTTTTTCCACATAAATGCTTATGGATTGATACCAAAAATCCATGAAACACTTATTTAACATATCTAGCATGTATCTAGACTTAAAGAACATAAAGATGGTATTTTTACCATTTATTTTTTATTTTAATCACATAACAAGCATAACTAGGGTTTTTAGAGTTTTCTAACTTTTTTGTTTTGTGTGCTTGCTTTCTCTTCCTTCCAAATTAGGAGATGAACCTCCAAGCTTTTCTCTTGGTTAAAAATGGGTTGAGTTGGCTTGACTCGGCTAGACTCGGTGAAACTCACTAGCTTTCTAGCTTTAAAACTCACTAAACTCACTAGTTAACTCACCCAAACTCACTAGCACGATTATAAAAGCTCTCTCTTGCAACTTTGTAAACTCTTAGCCAATGAACCAAGTGATTTATTTATAGTGGAGCCAACCTATACATACACACCTTGTAAGCATATAAATTGGACTTCAAGCATTCTACAAATTCTAGCCAAAAGAGGTTGAGTATTCCACACTTAATGTCAACCAAAAAGTCATCCAATCCATCCCTCCAAGGACAACCGGCCATGCTCCTCTTTTTCCTCCAATTTCCATTTATTTTTATTGCTAAATTTACCAATTAAAGTCTTCTAGAAGGTGAGCTAGGGTTTTGGGCTTGGAATTAATTTGTATTAGGCCAAACATGATCGATTTATCCAACATTTGGTTGGGCTATCCAATAACCTTAATTAGGTTCCAATTAAATCAATTAAGTTAGCCTAATCATGATAGATTATAAATAAAATGTGAAATTCTATCATTATTAAAGAAATTAGGCTTAAACAAATAAATGACCAAATCATCATACAAGTCCATTAATAATGATTAAATGGTCTTGTTTAATTCAATTAATCAACTAGCCCATTGAAAAATAATTCCCTACTTGGACTATTTTCATTATTTAACTAACACAAAATTAATCAATAATCAATTTAATTGATTTATTAATTCTAATTATATTTTCATATATTCAAATTCATTTGAATATTTAATTAGGGTTTAAACTATATCAATTTCTTGATTTTAAAAAAAATAATTCTAGGTTAGTCCCCTAATTAATTTAATTTATTAGTGGGTCACCTTTAATTAAATTTCTACCGCGTGTTGCGTATTTACTTGAATTTAATAATCACGCGTCGGTTTAGTTAATTATCAAATCAATTCACTAAACGATTTTAATTTAATCATCTAATCCAATTAGACTTTCCCTAATTAAGCCTCATTGAATCCTAATTAGGGTTTCTCAACATACCGCTCGCTCGGTATTAAATTCCTAGGTTTGTTCGTTAGTTTAATAACCCCTTGGATCGAACAACCTTAAAATAAATTCTCCAATATTTAAATATTCATAATACCCTTTCCTAGGGTTTACAATAATTACCCTTCATTAATTCACTAATTTAGAAATTTAAATTCTAAATTTTATTTATAACATTATTAAATTTTTGGGTTCATTTTAACTAGGTTGGCTTAAATCGAATTACCGCAACAATACCTAGCTTATCTTATCCATCAAATAATTCATCGAATTTTAAAGGTATCATACTACCTTGTTTTACCCTAGCGAATTATCTTTATTATAATTCCCTTATCTATCGAGTCACTAATCGCATCCTGCATTAATGACTAATTTACTCGCCCTTCTAAGGCATCTCTGCTCCAAGAGAAAATTTTCAGGGTTCTAAAACACTTGAACCTCCCAGGTTCTTACTAACACATAGATAAAAAAATAAATTATCCATCTATTTTCACCCTTCTCACAGAACTAGGTTTTTAAATTTTACAACCTTTATTAATCTTCTCAATATTTTCATTAAAAGAAATATTGTTAAATATTCGGGTTATTACAATTATGGGTCAATATAGTGTATATATATATCGTATATCATATGTTATTATATTGTCATTGTAATGTGTGTGTGTGTGTGTGTGTGTGTGAGACCCAAAAGAACAAAAGTATCAAAAAATCTGCATCAAATTATTTTTAGGTTTAGAATAATTTTGACCTCAATGAAAATTAATTCTGGCTTCGTCGCTGCTCTCAACTGTCTATTTGTAAGGAGGTTTATGGGTTGTGATATAACTAGGATGATCACAGTTATGAGAAATACGATGATTTGGAAAATGGGTGTATTGGAAGAGATTAAAAGTTAAAATACGTACGCTAATAGGTGAAATTGATTGATTTTTTTCTTAAATATTTTAATGTATTGTGACTCTTTTATCCCTAAAAAATAAACTGAAATAAGTGAAATTGGAGCAACGGGTCACATTTGACCGGTTAAAAATTCAGTGTGTACGTACATATTTACACGTTATTAGTAATTTTAGAATGCGTGCAAGCAAACATGTTTTTAAGTTTGGCGTGCGAGGTGCGACAGATCTTTGATAGGTAAATTTTGAGGTGCTCTGTATTTCAGTCTGTAAACAATTACATAGAAGGCAAAATATTACAATATTACAGATAATCAATTAAAAAGAAATACAACGTCATAAAAAACAATTTCTATCAAACTTCGAAGGCCTGGCATAAACTTACCTTTTTCATGTACTGTATTGGTTAATTCTAAGATCTTGTAACATTTGTTGTGCAGTATACTCGAATTTGAAAAAACTTTTACCACTAGACTATGACCTTTACTCTAAAAATTTATAATTTATTTGCAATTATTTTAGTAATTAGAGGACTCCTAGTCTTAACAAAGTAGTGGTTAGAAAATGTAGGGAGTAGATTATTAGTTAATTTGCAAGTTGGCTTAGTGCTCTCAATCGTATTTGCAATATATATTTATTCATACCACTTGATTGTATGAAATAATAGAACAAAAAATATTATTAAGAAAAACTTCAAATCTGCATCTATGAAGTCTATGGTTTGACTCTAATATAAATTGAACGACAATTCCGCTTAGGATTCTCCCAATATTATTAACTTGTGATGACCTTCAAGAAAACCTGTGGTAGTATTAGAAAAGGAATCATAAAAACTTGTGTTTCATTCGTTCCAGTCTTTATTGAGCTCTTCTTTCCGTCCAACTCCTAGATTTGATGGATTATGATGACGTGATCCGTTCTCTTCCCCTCTACAAAGCTGCACTAGAAGACGACTGGGAGTCTGCTAAGTGCATTTTCCAAGACGACGAGGAGAAACTGACCGCAAAAATCACCTATTGGTGGGAGACCCCACTTCACATTGCGGTGGGAACAAACAGATCCCACCGCTTTGTGAAAGAACTCGTGGAAAGGATCATGGCCGCAGGCGGGGTCGAGAAGCTGCGGACTCCGGCATGGGTGAAAAACAACTCCCTTCACTATGCTGCTAAGGTCGGAAACACGACGGCTGCCAGGATTTTGGTTGAGAAAGATCCAGAAATGCCTCAGATAGCTAATCCATATGGGAACACAGCCCTGAAGTTGGCAGCTTGGTATGCCCGAAAGGAGACGCTTTGCTATTTGCTGGAGGTGACTAAAGATGTTGTTGGAGAGGATGGGACTAGTCCTTTTAGGGGACTTGCTGGTGCTGATCTGATTACTCTTACTATAACAGCTGGTTTCTACGGTATGTTGGTTTTACTTCTGAGGTTGAGGGTGGTGATAGATATAGTATATATTTGGTTGGGTTTATAGTCTTTGTTGCGTTTGAATTATTATTTTTTTAATCTAATAACTGTTTATTTTAATTGTATATTATTTAACTTAGCATGGTGTTTAAAATTCAAAAATAACATGTCAAAATTAAGACACTGTGTTTTTAAATTCGAATGCTACAAATATTATCGCCGCTAACGTTGCAAATGCAGTGTACAAAAACAACTCATCCATTAACAGTAGTCGTATCATTTTATCATCTCATTATTGTACTTTTAAAGACTTTTTACTAAGTCTCTCTACGTCACTCTCTATGTCATTTTATCATCTCATTTTAGTATTTCTTAAAAACTTTTTACCAAGTCTCTAACGTCCTTTTTTCTCTTTATTTATATACTTTTGCATTAATTATATTCCCTCAGTTTCAAAGTTAAAAATACATTTTTTTGCACATTTTAAAACTAGAGATACAATTTTACTTTTCAACTATAAAGTGATACATGAGTTTTAAAATATTTAAAATTAATTTTTCAAAAGTCAATAATAATTTTATAATTTGAAATAAAGGAAATATAAAATATATTTATATCATAATACTCCTGGCAATATTCCTAATTCCTAATATAACTATTAACTAATAATATATGTTAACGGTTATAGATGCAAAATTATTAATATATATAAGAAAAATATGTATTTTTTATTTTTTAACTTTTATCATTTTAAAAAAGTCGGTTCCTCTATTATTTCTGTACTTATTCTTTCTAGAGATTGAAAAATAAAACATGTTAGTATGGCACTACGTGGGTCTCTATGCAGATGTGGCTTTGTATTTAGTGGAGAACTATCCAAACCTGGTGGTTGAGAAAGATAGGAACACGCAGACAGCTTTGCAAACGTTAGCTGCAAAATCAAATACTTTTCCAAGCTCACTAGGATTTTGGCAACTTATCATTTATTCATGTTAGTCTCCTCTCTCCCTTTCTCACTCTTCCACTTTTTTCCCTCTAAAATTATTAAGGGTAGGAATTTCTAGTAAAGGATAAGATCATTTTGTCACTAGTCGTGCTGCATATTGTTAACGTTTCAATATGTTCAACCACCAGCTTGTAAATGAATCTACACAATGAACATTATCATAAAGTATTTGACGAATTAGGCCCCCGAGTAACTTTCTCCTTCTTGATTTGTATAACTTTTGCTAAAGATACAATCTGTATTATAATTTTATAAATTTTCTCCCCTGGTGGGGAGGTTTATTTTTATTTTTAATGCTTTATTTTGATGATTGACTTGTTTATCTCTTTGATTCTATTATTATTATGATGTTTGATTGCAAACTAGCACTTATGCTCCTCACCTCCTTAGCCTTGCTCGATAAGGAGAAGAAGTAAGGCTAAAGGGTCAGGTAAGTGATGCATTGGATCAAAATAGAAGTAAAAAACAATAATATGAAATAGAATCATTACTTTTACTAATTCTCGAAGAGATAACATATATTGGTTGAAGTAGCCTCAAAATATTCTAAGTGTAGAAAGTCTAAGTCCCGTTCCACTCCTAAGTCTTGTTCCACTCCTAAGTCCTGTGGAAGTCCCGTTGATAAATAAGGTCTAGGCAAGGTCTTCAAATGATTGTCCTTCATCCGATGTAGGAATTTCTTTCTTCGACTGAACAATTTCCATATCTTTGGGAAAGGAGCACTCAGTGATATGAAGTTAATGAGTGCATGTGCTTTAATAGTAGTCTGAGGGCAAAAGTCTAAGATGAACAAGCTGGGTTAAAAATTGCTCATACCACTAATCTTCTAGAGAGATCAGGTTGATAGAGAACGTGCTTGAGGGGCTGATATCTGAGGATAATTATTGTTCATCCTTAGAAATACTTCTAAAGCATCTTGTTGGTTATTATCATAGCATAAGCCAATTTCTTAAGATCTGAGTACCTAGTCTCAGCATTCTGAAGAGAATGGCTGACATAGTAAACTAGTTTCTGAACTTTAGAATCTTCTCAAATCAAGGTTGCCAATGGCTAGAGGACTTTCCAAAAAGTAGAGAAAGAGTTCCTCTTCAGGCAAAACCTTAGTTAGGATGGGAGAGGAGGAAAGATACCATTTTATACCCTAAAAAATGCTTCCAAACACTCTTCGGTCCATTAAAAAGTCTTCTAATTCTGAGTTTCCTTCAATGTATTAAAGAAAGTTAGGCACTTTTTTGTTGGCCGAGCCATGAAGCGCCGAAGAGCTACCAATCCTCCTATTAGCCTCTAGACTTCTTTAAAGCTTTTAGAGGCTGTATGTCGAGTATAACTAATATTTTCTTGAGATTTGTTGCGATCTCTTTTCGGCTAACCATATAAACCAAAAAATTTCCCGCTCTCAATTTGAAGGTACAGTTGGTTAGGTTCAACCTCATATTGTGGAAGCGCAAGTTTTTATAACATTACCTAAGATCGACAACCTAGTCTTCAATTGGCACGCTCTTAAGTATCATGTCATCAATGCAGACCTCTATGTTCCTACTGATCTAGTTCCTGAATACTTGTTCATCACAAGTTGATAGGTGGCTCTAACATTGATGATGCCGAAGGGCATGGCTCTGTAGAAATATATAGCTTTGTGATTGGTGAAGGTCGTCTTTGGAATGGCTTCGGCTAACATCCCAATCTAGTTGTAGCCGAAGAATGAGTCAAAAAAACTAAGTATTACATGTCCTTAGGTGGAGCCTATCAGCTAATCGATGCCTAGAAAAAAGTAACAATCCATTAAACAAGCTTTATTAATATCTGTGTAGTCTACACTCATTCTCCACTTTTTGTTATGTTTTTTAACTAACACCACATTAGTGAGCCATTCTAAGTACGTAATTGATCCCGAAGATAAATCTTACTAGCAAGAGTTTAGAAATCTCTTCGCCGATTACTTTTTGTCTTTCAAGAGTAGTGATGGTTTGACATTTTTGCTTCACTAACTTAGCTTAAGAATTGACACTTAGTTTGTGCATCACTACTTTTTATCAATCCTAGGCATATCGGTTGGGTTCTAGGAGAAGATGTTAACATATTCTCTTAGAAGGGCGATTAAGGCTTCAGAAGTTAGTTTGTAGTTCAAACCCTATTTGCACTATCTTTTCCCAGTTGCTTGGGTACAATTCTACTCCTCTGTCTCTTCAGTGCCACATTCTGTAAAGGGGTCGATTTCAATCTTCGTGGTCTATTTTTATTTGTTGACCTTTACAGTAGTGGCGTAGAGAGTTTGGATATATCATTTCTTAAACATGTCTTGGTCCTCTGTAACTTTTTTGACTCCAAAATTGATTGGAAACTTTATCTTCAGATGGGTAATGGAAGTTATTGCTTTTGGTGCTAGTAAGGTTGTTTTGCCGAGGATGGCATTATAGTTGCTATCCATGTTGTGAATTTTTAGTGAATCATTTCTATAATAAAAATAACTTAATTTGAGGAAAGTAATCAGTATAGATGAATGTAAAGAGACTAATTAACATAACTTAATTTAAGGAGAGTAATTAGGCAATTAGGCCTAGATGTATGCTCAATGATTTTCTTTCCATATATTTACTTCTAGATCGTTCCTTCATTTTGTATATAAACTCTCAGTTGTTGTAATCTTTTACACAAGTTATAATATATAAAATATTACCACGTGGTATTAGAGCTACTAATTTGAACCTAAAATCTTTGCACCACCAATCATTGCTTTGTAATTATAGCTTGCCACACTAACTCAATAGGATTACGCTTTTCACTGGAGTCGTGCAATTGAGATCATATTAGAAAAGATTGTTACAATACAAAGTTAGTATTAGATTTGGCAACTAGTTGCTATCTTAGATGACAAGGTGATATGGCGATGATAGGAGCGACCCAATATTGGGGGCCAATGGGGGCCACGCCCCAGGTTCTTTTAGGAATAATATATATATAGGGTGTTTTATGTAAGTTTAAAAAATTTAAGGTTTATAATATAATTTTTATACAAATGTAGGCTCCTTAGTGCTGTATTTAAGGCTCTCTTGTAATACATCTCGGTCCCGTTATGTGGTTTAGTAAATGTTTATAACCCACAATTTGTAGTTTGGCCTTTTTGGCCCTCCTTTGCAACAAAAAATATTCTTATATATAACCTTATGAATATTACTCCTATGTTTTTTTTTCCAAAATGAGATATTTATTTCAACTTTCTAAAGTCATCTTCTAATTTTATTTTATTTTTAAATTCAAATTTATTTAATATTATTATATCAACTATAATGTGCATTCTCATATTACTTCTCTTTGAGGAACACAAATTTGTCAAACTCAGAATATCCCCTTTTTTTCTTTCTTTTTTGTCTATTTAAACCCTTAAACAATTCATTGTAATTGTCCAAGTAATTGACTTATTATTTATCCTCAGTCATTTGATAAATAATTACTTACCTTTATTTATTATTAATATCAATTAAATAATAAATAATTAATCCTCAAATTTATTTTAATCCATGACTTAATATTTATCGTCCCTATTTATCATTTAATATTAGTTGAATGACAAGTAGTGACTTACTTATCTTATATTTCCTTAAATTATTATTAACTCCATAATAATTTATTAATTATCCTTACTTATTGTTTAATATTTAAATACTAAACAATTATTTTATTATCCCTTAATCACTATTTAATATCCATTAAATAATAACTAATTAGTTAACCACCTTTACTTTATTATTTAATCCCCATTAAATAATAAGTAATTATTAACTATTCCTAAATTATTATTTAATATTAAACAAATACTAATCAATTAATTTATTATCTTCACTTATTATTTAATCTTAAATAATAAATGATTAACTTATCATCCTTTAATTATTATTATTTCGATTAACTATCCTTATCTATTATTAATTAAATAACAGATAATTATTTTATTAATCTTAAATCTCCTTAACTATTATTTAATATCATGTAAATAATAATTAATTAATTTAATTATTATTATTTATTATTTAACATTATTTAACTAACAAATAATTATTTTGTTGACCTCATCATGCTTTATTTATTATTTATTGATTAAATAATAAATATTAATTAAATTTCCTTATTTCCTTTATTTATTATTTAATCTCCATTAAATAATAAATAATTAACGGTTAACTTTAATCCCCTTTTTATTATTATTTCATATAATAATTACGTAGTTAGTCTTATTTACTATTTAATATTAATTAAGTAGTAAATAATTAATTTGATTTACTATCATTTAAATAGTAATTAACTATCCTTATTTATTATTTAATGTGAATTAAATAATAAATAATAATAAATAATTTCTTTAAGTCTTCTTACTAGTATCATTTAATAACCATTAAATAACAAACAATTAATTGTTTCTAGTTACCTTAATTATTATTTAACATTAATCAAATAATAATTAATTATCTTAAACATCATTATTTTACCTTATTTATCATTTAAAGTCATTTAAATACTAAATAATTATTTCATTTGGATACCGTATATTTTAATATTTGAAATATATTACAATCCCTTTAGTACACTGAACCATCACCCAAACGTGACCCGAAATAGAGCAGCACGGTAACAACAACCATTGTAGCAGCAAACGACGTCGCTTCAATCGCCAGCAGCCACAGCCTTCCGGCGCTTAGGCGAGACGCTTAGGCGTGCGTTCGCACAAAGAGCCCGGCGCTTAGGCACCTGGGCGTGCGTTATGTTTTCCAGAAATAAGTTTTTTTTTTTTTTTTTTTTTAGCAGTTTATTCCGGCAAGTCTCTTATAAATTAACATAACCCAGTCACAGCAGCCATATCTTACTCTTACATAGAATCCTTTACCAAAAACTTAATTACCGCAAATTTAGAACGCAGAAAGCTATCTTATCAAAACTAAATCTCTACACATAACGATTAACTAAGGAAAGTACTTACCCCTTTGCTGCTATTCTCATTCCGGACTGGGGCTGGGCAGAGTTGAGTGGTCCTCCTTGGTTTGCTACTGACCCCCTCTCTCTCTTTATAACCCTCCTCACTTAACGCCCTGCTAGGTTGGATGGAAATTAAAACTTCATCAAACTATCACCGTGGCTGCATATAAGGGTTTCATTTGCCCTTTGTCCAACAGTTCTTAACCCCTAGTCCACTCCTTACACTGTCCCCTAGTTCTGTGGATGAGACCTCTATATCATAGCTATCTCTAGTAGCCTTTTGTTCACTTATTATTTGCTGGATAATACCATTCTATCCCAGCCGCATGCACTGTCCCAATTTGATAGTCATGCTTGGTTAAATGATATGCTACGGTTTGGGCTAGGAAAATAATTGCCAGCTATCCTTGTTTTAACTATCATAACTTAGGCTGGATTCTTAATAGACACTTTGGGCTGCTGGAAAAGAATTTGGCCGCTACGAAAATGGCCAAGTTAGTAATTCACTTGGGTTTTAATTAAATAAAACCCCCAAAATGTTAATTACTTCTCTTGGACTTATTATTTAAACTTCAGCGCCACATTCGTTTAATTATTTATCGTTGCTATGATACATTAATTAAACTGATATTTAATTAATTAATGTATTATTATAGTCTTTAAAAATAATTCCTATTTAAGTGATTAATTAAATAAATCAAATTTAATTACTCACTTATGTAATTAATTAATTTAATTACACCACAATTTAAGCCCATCCCATGTTGGCTTTCCTTTCCATTACTAAAGTAAATATACGTTTATAATAATGTATGCTACCAACACGTATCATAATGAATATTTAATTCACATGATTATCAAACTTATCAATAATTTGATATTAAGCTACCTAGGTTGGTTCATAATTTAAATCCTCCAGTAACTGGACCTCCCATAATTTTAATCGCGCAAATAATCATGTCGTGATTATTTAACGTTTTAACCGCCAATCAAGACTAATATTTGCGATATGTTAATTATATATAACAAAGCTTAATAATCCATTCAATTAATACATTAATTTGATTTACTTTTATTTCGTAGTTAATTCGAATTGAATTGACAAGTCAAATAATATAACACGTAGCACACATCGTACGTCACAAAAAAAAAAAATCTAGCTCGAAATTTCCCGGTCATTACAGTTCGGGGATAGATAGGTTTGTATGTATTACCATGTTATTTTGAATATTATTGTGTTATTTTTATAGTTATTATTATTTATTTAAAAAAATTCATCCTATGTTTTAAAAATTTTTGACTCGCCCCAGCTAAAATTACTGGGTGGCGAGTTAGGCCCAATATATGCATCCACTTATGCTTAGTAAATATGCAATCCAACAATGGTAATTATCAAACGGAGTTTGTATTGGACATGATAACATATGAGTTCCCTTATGCGATGGGACGGTTGACCTAAATCATAATGAACTTAGGAGTTCCGTGAGGCGTGTAATGCCGACTGGATCATCGGAGCGAAACCCAATAGTGTCCCCACTCGCGCTAATAATACACAGACCAGTACACACACAAACACACACACATATATATATATATCGATAAATCTCTAACTTTAGGTCTTTTTTAATTTAAAAATTTATTGAATTACGTGTTTATAGAGTAATTTACACTTTGATTTCCTTATTTTGTCTCATTTTGCACTACGAATTACAAAAGTGAGCACTTTGCATTCCATATTTTTGCTAGCACAGCAAATCGCACGCTATGGATTTTTTTTTTTGTTATATAAGTTAATGAAGGTACACCTGTACGTCACACATGTTGTTTTTAAGGGCAAAAACCTCAACACATGTTGTAATGCAGGTACCAAATCAAAATAGACTAATATGAATAGGATTAACTGTAAAAATGTTCCTCAAAATTCTACAAATTTTATTTTTAACCACAAAGTACCAATATTTGCAGTTATGTTCAATCAATTATAAATTTTTCACAAAGTTGTTCCCTGTTAATATGTTGGTGAAATTATTGGTCAGAATCCGATCCTTTACATACGTACTTGTTTGGATATTATTGTATTCATACGTTGGAATGAGTAAATTATGTATTCACCTGTATAAAATGTGAGTATCGGCTAGTAGCTAGTTTCATCGTATTAAAAGAAAATAGTTTTGTAAAAATAGTAAATTTGAATGAACAAAATTGAGAAAGTTGGTAATTTGAGGCTAAATTTAAAATTTTGTAGAACTTTGAGGGACACTTTTGCAATAAACCCTTATACTTCGTTTCTTGGTTCTGCAACAAAATTTTCTTTTGTCAGATGTTTTCATAAAAACAAAATCCTCTTTCATTGATGATAACATTATATTTATATATATAACACAATGTCTTCATTTTGTCATTATAATTTAATTATATATCATGTTCATCATTATTAAATTAGCAAAAGTTATTATTTGTAAATTATGCAAGTGAGAATCTTTTATGAAAATGAGATAGTGTTTTTCCATAAAAAATGTGTGATTTATATATTTCTTTTTTGGTTAATTAGGGATTCCTGTAAATAGAGAGATAGCATTTAAGAACCCCATTACAGGACTAGACAAGGCAGATTACTCTGCAACTAATACACAGGCTGAAGAAAAGGGTGCAACTACAAATCTTCTCATCAGGTTTTTCAAAAGAGGTAATATCATTCCGGTTCTTACTACATTTAAATCTTTAGCTACTCTTCTGATTATTATCTCTTTATACTGTTTGTGAATGTCATTATTACCTATTTACAGGAATTGCCAAATTGATGAAAAAAGTTTCATTTCATTTTAGCTCGTCATTGTATATTGCTTAATGTCTTTGCCTAGCTGTTGTGGTAAGTAGCAAAATTTTATAATTGAAATAACATCATATAAAGGCTCGATAGACAATAGTTTGTGTAGTGGGTATATATTATTGCCCTAGGATGATCCTTTCCATGCAGAGGATAACTACCACAACAATAACACCTGTTCATCTCCTTATAGTCTTGGTGACTTGGCCTTAGTGACCTTAATTCTAAGTGAATTAAGTAAAAAAAATAGTTTGTCTCTACGTGAGAAAGCGATGACGTTTCCTTCTCAGCGTAGAAGAAGAGTGGAATAAAGAATTTTGTTTGCCTTGAACCACTTCAAGACCTAGTCTTGTTTTCATACCCTTTTTGCACTTTTTGTTCCTATAATGTTACCAGTGTTTGCATTTATATTTATATTTGTGTTCAGGGATTTTTCAAACTCCGAACTTTGAGGGATTTTTCCCTGTCAAATATCATCTTCTTTAACATGAATAAATTTAAGGGTTAACTTGGTAATATTAATTAATAAAATTTTGGAAGACTATTCACTCCACCCCTTTACTCTATTTAGTTGCACCTTTGGGACCTAAACATTTTTGTTTTGTGTTAATATAACCTATAAAATACGGCTATAATTGTAGCTATTTATTTTTCTTATATGCAGCTCATTATCGCATGAGTGTTGGCTTTTGGAGTGTCCTTCGATACCTCGGTATGCATCCCACTCTTCATCCCATTTGATTTTATGGATTTTCATTTATAACTTGATATCGACAACAGTACCATATATCAAGAACATCCACGACATGAAAGTAACGCACATACAAGTAGAACAACTTGTGAAAGTAATATGCTCAATCGTTATGAAGAAGGTCGACCATTCCATAGCTTGGGACGTTTTAGGAACATCGATGTCGACAGCAGTTACGCATGGCACTCGTGAGATTATAGAGGAGTGCATTGGAAATTATCCTGGCCTTGTTTGGTACCATGTGGAAGGGTACTATTTGTTCCTTGCAGCCATAAAGCATCGTCAGGAAAAAGTGTACAATCTTGTATATCAAATGTCTGGGCACAAGGTATATGCTGCAACTGAAAACATAAATGGAGAAAATGCACTACATATTGCTGGCAAGTTAGCGCCTCAACATCGCCTTAGTACTGTAACTGGTGCAGCTCTGCAGATGCAGCGTGAGCTTCAATGGTTCAAGGTAATCATAATACGCATTACTTTAATTAGTTTGGTATGTAGAATATTATCTGTTCAACTTTTTAAAAGCATATTAACGCTTGCATATGTCACGCATAGACTTATTCAATTGACAATTTATTTTTTAGAGGCTGAATTGCAAAAGTGTCTCTCCAAGTTCTCATTTAACTTTAGTTTGGCTCTTTAAGTTGTAAAAATTTCAATTAAACCCTTCAAGTGGTTAATTGAATTCAATCGAATCCTTTATGGGAAAAAAAACCCTATAGAGTTGAAGGCAAGGTCGAGAATCAATTAAAATGACCATTTGAAGGATTCAACTAAGGATTTTGTAACTTGAAGGGCCAAATTGAAATTGAGTGAAAACTTGGAGGGATATTTTTACAATTTAATTGGCCTAGTTGAGTTATATATTTGTCTCTCTAAGTTGCCATCGAATTTCAAAGTGGCCCTTAATTAATCGGCAAAAAGTGACACGTTGGTCTTCTAAGTTAGCATCTTGGTTCAATTATGTTCTTTGGGTTAAATAATTGTATAGCTAGAACCGTCACACTAAAAATCAGCACAAATAATATAAATGAACCAAAATACCAATTTGGTGGAAGAAAGTGACATTTTAGCCAATTATAAAAGGGGCCACTTTAAAACTCCGTTGCAATTTATAAGGACATATATGTAATTTAGCAATTAAATAGTATCATTAGTATTTGGTCAAAACCATGACCAATACACAAAGCTAGCACTATAATCATATCACTAATTATCCCACCAATATTTCAATTGGATATACTGTTCATACATATTATACTGATTCATGCCTGAATTCTCTAATCCGACCAACCAACTTTAGCTTAGTCGCTGACCAACGTACGAGATATATGGAGGGAGTACTACTTTTCACTTATTATATATGAATACTGGGTATATATTAATCTTATTAACCATAAAAATAAAATTGTTCATAGTATGGTATTAGAGCCAATTAAGATGGTGCTCAATACGAATATTTGTTTTAAGAATGATTTATATTACTAATTGAGTTTGATGCAAAATCCAATATTAATCGAACAAATCAGAGATTAGAGTAACCGTTTCTAAATTCACTACCGAGAGATAGTTTAAGAGGTTTAGTTAAAAGCTTCCTTTTTGCCACTGAGTCAAGCTTCTCCAATACCATAATATTCAACATAATATATCATATTAGGTATTATCTTCAAATAGACTTGGATACAATTATATCTATTGGAATTCAGGAGAGGTTCTTTCTTGGAAATTAAGGAGAGGATACGAATTAAAAGGGAGAAAAAGAGTATATTTGGAGAATACTCAATTAATTGTTTTCATTTTACTTGATCCTTATGTCTGTCCAAAATGGACCGTGTATATATATATATATATATATGAAAAGTTTATAGAAACAAGTTTAATTTTAGATGACGTTTGTTATGACTTATGACTATTCAACTTATTTTAATAAATTGTCTAAATAGACTGTCGGTTTATATTATCAGGAAACAAAATCCCCTTTATGCCTATGCAACATTCTTCTAGTCTTCGGGTTATAATGACATACATGCACTTCAAAATAAAATCTCTCTATGTCACTTCAAAACAAAATACACCACGAACCCAAATAATAAAATTACAAAATGTAACATGTATACTATAACTAACTACAATTTTTTTACTTTATACTATGAACATAAGTGAGGTATTTTATATTTTCTAAAATTGTTGGTAGACATTAGTTGACTTCGTTTGATTGTTTAATTTTTTACTACGTGACAGTTTATGTTATATCACTTTGTGCTTGTTACTCTGCCATTCGATATATATCTATGTTGCTCTTTCATTGTCTTAAGATCTCTTCAACATGAACATTTGGTGCCAAAATACCCTTAGAAACCGTAACTTCCTCTCCATTGTCAGTGTTACTCAACTCCTTTATCTTTGAGAACCCTAGACTCTTTGTTTCAACCTTAATGTTTCGATTTACTCCCTTACATTTATCATGGATGTTAAATAGATGAGATAGAGTGTTCTTACTCCTAGTTTTGCAAGAATTCTGTGGCAGCTCGAATTCAAAGCTTCACATTTCCTGACGGATACTAACTTCCTATGGAGCTATGGTTGGAGATTGCTTCCAACGCTGCCAATGTTATTGAAAGATGGAACAAAAGCGGAGGTGGAAGTGAAGGACGACAGTTCACCAGAAGGTTCAAGATCGGCGAGGCATTCTCTTAAGCGGAGTGCACAAAATCCGATGATAGCATTAATATACGAGATACGGCTGGATTGGACTTTCGGCCGTCGTTTAGGGTGGGGTCACTAGTCATGCCTGTAAAAGAGTGTATTTTGTATCTTTATTCTTCTCTACAAGAGGAATATATATAAGAATACCCGATTGGAGAGCAAGTAATACATTACCTTAAATAGGAAATTACCCTAAACTATGGGATTACACTCAATTAGCCTAATATTTAGCATGACTAATAGCTATTCTAGAATAGGAAATACAGCTCACGCTGACAACGCCGGAGGTGATAGTACGCATTTGGCTCATTATTATAGATAGAAGTGCAGTAGATAAAAATGAAAAATAAAACCGGGGCAGTTGTCTCAGTTGGTTCAACGGAGACCCCGGGACGAGCCGTAAACCCGGACATCCTAGGTTCGATTACCAGCAGCAGCATAATTGTTAAGGGCAAAAATGGTTAATTCGGCCACGGGTCGCACGTTTCAGGACGAAGCCATGTCTTAGGCGAGGCCTATGCGTAAAGCCTGGCTCGGGGTGGAGAGACTTAGCCTGACTACGGTTATGATACTTCACATTATAAGGAAAAAAGAAAAAAAAAACGTTACATGAAGTACACTAACGTCTATCAATGATTTTTGAAAAAATAGAATCTATCTTTTACAGTTTTTGTTTAAACTGAAAATTTTGTAGTCAATTGGTAAAACAAAAAGTTTGTGAAATTTATTAGTTTTTTTTGGCGTTATTTGCCTTAACCCATTCATGCAGTCTATCAACAATTTTACTTCACAAAAATATCTTTCTCCAGGAAGTTGAAAAGTTTGTGGCGCCTTCATATAAAGAAGAGTTAAACAAAGACCTGAAAACACCCAGAATGGTATTCACTGAGGCACACGAGAACCTACTTAAAGAAGGACAACAATGGATGAAGGATACATCATCGTCATCTACAGTTGTAGCAGCACTCATTGTTACAATGGCATTTGCAGCCATGTTTACCGTGCCAGGGGGAAACAATGGCGATGGAAAACCCTTGTTCTTACAAGATGCAGGCTTCATGCTATTTGCAGTATCAGATGCCATAGCGCTATTCTCTTCATCCACTTCCGTGTTGATGTTCTTATCTGTACTTACTTCTCGTTATGCTGAAGAGGATTTTCTCTATGCATTACCCAAGAGGCTGACAATCGGACTTCTCTCCCTATTCATGTCCCTAGCAGCAACGATGCTCGCATTCAGCGCCACCCTTGTGCTTGTGCTTCGTGATAAAGTAGACTGGATTATTATTCCAGTGGCTTTAGTAGCTTGCATTCCTGTTTCCTTGTTTATTATGCTTCAATTTCCATTACTCGTGGAATTAATACATTCCACGTATGGGAAAGGAATTTTTTACAAGCAAAATGATCAGTTGCTTCATTAGATATTGACATATCTAATGAGTGTTAAAGAGTATATATATTGTCTTATATTGAATACCTTAAGAAAGTATGTACAGTATATAATGGTTAAGGCCAATTCAACTCAAGATACATTGACTACGAGAAGGGTTGGTTCTAATCATTAACTACTAGCATACTTTCTCAAGAAATTTAATATGGAATAACATTTATATTCTAACGAACATCAACTATCTGATCATTTATGTTTATTCGGAGTCTAATTATTTTGTAATGATGGTATGAACTTTCGTACTTTGTCCTCATAAAATCCCTTTCAAATTCATAATAAAGATATTGGTTGTTGGTTCTGAATTGTACAAACTATTTTTTTTAATATTTTAATATTAATTTATGACATAGTCAATCACATGAAATTTATCCAACCAACTAATGTTATAATGGTATATCATTTGAAGATACTTTTTAATTTTTTTTTTTTTTTTGGAGTTCTAGGATCACCTTTTTAGAAGTACACAATGTAAATGCACTTGACATATTATGAGTGTGAATATGATAGAACAAGAAACTCAATTTGTGCTCTTCAGATCATTATTACATACCAAATTATAATTAAAATAAATATTAACATCATAATTTAAATTCTTAATCATGATACAATATATTAACCGTACCCGTGACATTTATGCATAGAAAAAGCAACTGAAAATTGCCAACTCGATGTTTGTATACACAAATTTAAATACAGGAAATAAAGAAAATTTAAATCCATAAGATCTTAAATTCATATCACCAATCTTACCAAACAAACCATATCTTTAAACAACAAAAAATAAAAAATAAGAAAATCATTCCAATATTATTGTGTCATTAACGTTGGCCATGGTGGGTGTAACGACCCCAAAATCCGGCTCCAATAACCCCGGATCTGGTTCGTTAAAAGTAACCTCAATCATGAGTTTAAACTAATTATATTTGACTTATAAACCACAAGCAAATACAATTATTACTATACACCAGGTATTAAACCTTAAATGGGTAAAATTTTCAATATCATTATATTCCAGAATCGAAATCTTTAAACATTTTTATTATACTTCCTAATCATATGAATATTGATTTAGCATACCAGCCTGTCACCCTTATACATAAAGGACAACATCTGAAAATGATTTAAAATAATCTATATATGTTCTTTTAACATTTTGGTTTGCTAATCTATAGCACATTTAAGACATAAAAATCTTCACAAGTAATACCCACAGAGATAATTTATTATATCGCAGGGTTTTACTATAAAGGCACCTACGCTTCTGTAATATCCCAAATATTTCAAAAGTGATCTAACAAGATCTAAGCAAGGTTGTCAATTCAAAACCTAAAGAAGGATTTCTCAAGCATACCTTGAGTTATCTGAAAGAATATATACAACTCAAAACTGCGATCATACACAACTAAGAGGTTAAAATCTTTAACCTAAACTATATGTTATGTGATTAGTAAAGCTTGAATTGAGCTTTTAAATGTGCTGTATGAATTATCTATGTGTAGGATTTTGTGTTTTGGTTCGAGTTGTTAACCTTAACACTTATTAAAAATCAGAAGTCAATTTAGGACAAAAACCTAAATTGGGAAAAAAGTTAAAACCTAAACCCTAACCCTAAGGTCTAAGCCCTAGAAAATAACCTAGGCCCTCGAGCAAAATGTGAAGGTCAAATTGACATTCCGTTTAAGGATTCAACCTTCCCACGATTTGAAAACACGTAACAGTCAGTAAAAGTTTTTTTCTCGAAAAATGTGTAAAAACACTATTCATGAAGAAACATTTTTCATTCGTTTGATCGTTTCTTTCATCTGTAGGACTTCTTGTATTTCACGACATAGTGATAATATGAGGTTTAGATGTCAGGGAATCAATAAAATTTTCTAGAGAAAAAGACGAAAAAGACACGATTTACGAGAAAACGTTTGTCATCTTTTTGAACGTTCTTTTCAACGTTTGGACTTTTTCCATTTCATGATATAGCATTTATATGGGGAATAGATACCACGGAGCCACTGATATTTTTCCAAAAATTAAACGTAAATCGCTCTTCAAACGAAAACGCTTTTCGTTTTTGATCAAACCGTTGATGGATACAGTGTTTGTATGCAACACCGGTGCGTAATAAGCAATAAAAGATTTTCTCGAAAAGTGTGTCGGGAATAAGACAAAATAGGGAAAAGACAAAAATAAATATTATTTTTAACTTTTTGATCGTTTAAGGATATTCTGAGAAATGGTAGTCAAAAACACTATTCACCAAAAAATGTGCCAAGTCTGTTGGACTTTCGACTTTACAAAATAGTGTTTATTCGGAACAAAACTCTGGAATATCAGACTTTTAAATCAGTTGAGGTCAATTTAACCGGAAGACTTAGAAATGAACTAGAATTAGTTAAGGATGAACTAATTTCTGTTGAGATGTAACTGAGTTAGATGTAACTGGGTTAGGAACCTAACTAGGAACTAAACCTAGTTACAAACTAACTAAGCTTATGAAATGGTTAACCTAATCTAGTTGATATAAAACTAGGTGATGACATTTAGTTGAAATGAAACTAGGTTATGTTAAACCTAGTTGGAATCGAACTAGATTAGGGTAATTAGATTACCATTTAACCTAATTATCAATTAATTAAACTAAACCTAAATAGGATTAAGTTTAATTAAACTAAAGATTAACCTAAATTACAAGTTAATCTAATCGGTGAATTAATAACCTAATCGAATAATCAAATTCCTAGGTTTATTGCTAATTAACCTAATCCTAACTAAGCTAGATTATCAAAAGGACTAATATAACCTTGATCAAGCTTGGTAAATGACCATGACTACCCCTCAATTAAATGATTAAATGACCAACCAAACAAGCCCTAGAACTATTCATTTGGTAGGCTAATTGGTGGACCAATTGGAAGCTAACATGTGGCAATTGTGGTGTCACCAAAATGTGATGATTTCTAGCATTAAATGGGCTGATATGGCCGTTCAAATGGAGTGGAAAAGGGCGGTGAACCTTAGCTTAGCTTAGCTTGGAAGTCTTGTACTAATGACCATTTTGCCCTAGCTTTGCATGGCCTATAAATAGCAAGCATTCCTCACTTGTTTGATCATTCATTTTCAAAGCAAAAATGCTTGTATCAAAGCTATATACAATATGAGAGAGAGAGTTCTAGTGAGTTATAATCAAAGGAAGTGCAAATAAATAGTTAAAGCTTGCACTTCGAGAGGTAAATCATTAGTCGTTTTTATGTTCGATTAATTTTCGTAGTTTAAAAGCTCAAGAACGCGAGTCGTAGCCATGTACGATTGTCGTTCTCCGTGTTCTTCACGTGTCCTTGAGCCTTTCTTCATTTTACAGTAGTTATAATGTCGAATTTCAATTCGTAGTTTAAAGCTCAATGAACATACGTAGTGGTCATGTACGGTTTATCCGTTCTCCGCGTTTGCGTATGTTCTTGAGCATTTTTATAAATTGTTATAATTCAATTTACAAGCCGTTATAATGACCAAATTTTGTCAACTATAAAGTGTTATAATCACTTATATAAGCAGTTATAATGCTCAAATTATTTCAAGTACGAAAACCAAAAGCTCAAGAATATAGTTGTTACCATGTACGGTTTATCCGTTCTTCGTGTTCTTCATGTGTTCTTGAGCAAAAGTCATGAATCTTTCTATGAGAAGGTTTGTGATTTATTATTTTTATGTTATAAAATGATATTGAGTCTTATAACATGATTTCTTAAAGAGTTAAAGCAAGCGGTACCATGTTTCACATGGTTAACCCTAAAAATATTGATCAAAGTAAGCATACTGACCTTTCTGCTAACATTACGAAATTTTAAATTCAGAATCTGCCTTAGCAACCTAAATGAAAGTTGTAGATATGTTTACGAGTTACGAACATGATTTATACACTTTGTATGTCAATGTGATACAAATTGTTAGAATGTGAGTTATATGTGATATTAAATAGAGAATTATGTTCAGTCAAGGCATGTTAAAGTTTATATGAAAGCATAAACTGCGTATGTGCTGTATGTTAGACTTGCTGAGCCGTCGTGCTTACTCTTGCGAATAAAACCTTATTTGCAGATTAAAGATGAACGTTAAGAAGATCATGAACGTAAAGATGAAGCATAGATTAGGTTTTCATGTTTATTACTTGTATTTGTGTAAGTCATAATGATTGTTGTAATACGAACAAACAAACATATAACCGAATATTGAATGAATGATATAGATTATTATCATCAGAATGTTGTTATGTCTTTATTTTGATATAACCTAGAATTGTTAAGACTTAACATAGTATTGATAATGATCTATTTATCTGGATGAGGATCGGTAAATAACTTGTGAGTGTTGTACATCCGAGACAGGACTAAGCGATGTTGACTGGTCAAATCCATCGTTAAGGTTCCTCGGACCCAGGTATAACTCGTTATTACTATTCTGAATACCATATAGGTAGGATTATTGATATGAAGAGATATCACTATAAACAAATATGTTTCGAATGAGGGTTTTAACTAGTTGGGTAATGTTCTGTACGGAAAGAGAATTTTGTACCGGACAAAGATACAACCATTTGTCACGGATAAAGATGCAAAATTTATCACGGGTGAAGATACAAACATTCACCGCGAGATTCTCTGTTCCCAAGAGCCGTCCTAATGATTTAATTCCGTGGATGTTGGAACATGTAAAGTTATAGAATATTTAAATCTTAAGGTTAAAATTAGACCGTTATATATGGTTTTATCCATTTATACGGATGAAATACAAGTTGATACTTGTATACTTATGAGACTGAGATCAAGTTAAGATTCAGGGACAAAGTTAAGAGAAATTTTTAATGTATAGTCTAAAATAAGACTAATTCAACCAATATGATTATGGGATCATTGGTTAAGTCGATAGATGTACGAAATTAACGCACAAGGTCCGCCGCATCGAAAGCGCAGGGATTTTTGGGGGCGTTACAGCTTCAATCTTGATGACTCGTTAGTCAATCCTCATCTGCCTCTACCAGAGTAATCCGCTTCCCCAAGCTGCTCTGTAATGTTTTACTTTAAGTAAGAGTGAGCACGACAGCTCAGCAAGTCTAACATTTCACATAACATATAAACGTATTTTATCATGCTTCATGCATCTCATGCTTTGCAATGACTACATATCTCATGCATATCATGTTTTGTATTTACTCTATGATTCATGCTATTCATGCATGTCATTTACAATTTCATACAGTTCAATATATATAGAACAATCAACTTAATCATCTACTGTATATCAACAGTTTATTTCAACTTGTATCACAAACGCACATTACCACATTATTGCTCATAATAACATATTCACACATAATAATTTTATGGTATTCTAAATCAGGCACATAATGCAACACGTTCTGAAAAACTTGCATGGACTTGCATAACCAGTTTACGCTATTCTTTCACGTTCCTTGCATCACCTACACGGTATGTGAGATCAACGGTGCACAATATAAGTCAAACTTTGACATAACACTAAATCTTATTTTAAAGATATTTATTTCTTATTATTGCCCCATTTTTAAATCAATGGGGTTAATTTCATATTTTAGTCTCTCGTTGACTTGACTTAGTGTTTCATTTTAACACCGCAAACCTTTTGTACATAACCATGCAGTTCTGACATTTATTAATGTCACTGTATTAAAACCTGGACACTATATTTATTTAGGTTGAACCACCAATTAGTCACAAATGGACTATAACATTGGTTTAGCTTATCATAATATTAATCATCTCGAAAAATATTTTAAATCTTACTATCAATTAGTAATAACTTATAATGTTATTTAATTGTTAAATAACACTTTAAATAATCATTACTATTATTAATTTCTTTTTAACAATAGTTTACGTTAATCATTATTATTAATCTTTTAATAATAATTTAATTACTTGCTAGTATTATTACCCTTTAATAATATTTTAATTGACTTCTCATTATTATTAATTATTTTAATAATAATTTAATTGTTCATCAATATTATTAATCATTTAATAATATTTGAAATCCTCACGTATCATTAATAATTATTTACTAATGATTCAACTCCTAACTATTATTATTCAATAGTTAATTACTTGTTAAACAATATTATTAATTCTTTAATAATATTTTAAATCATTATTCATCATTATTATTTATTTAATAATGGTTTAACTCTTAACTATTATTATTTAATAGTTAATTAAATGCTAAACAATATTATTAATCCTTTAATAATATTTTAAATTAATTACATATCATTATTAATTATTGAATAATGATTTAATTCTTAACTATTATCATTTAATAGTTAATCATTAATATTATCAATATATTTTAATTACTTAATAATCTTCTTCCGATTAAGTAATAATTTATTCCACTTAATTACCATTTAATTATTATTTAATATGAATTAAATATTAATTAATTAATTAATTATCCGTATTCATTATTTAATCTTAATTAAATAATAAACAATTATACTATTAACTCTAACATCCTTTGATTACTATTTAATATATTAAATAGTAAGCAATTAACCCTCTTTAATTATTATTTAATGTTAATTAAATAATAATTAATTAATAATCTTTATTCATTATTAACTCTTAACTAAATAATAAATAAATAGTTTAAACACTTTCTCATAATTTAATTACTAATAATTACTTAGTTACTTCATTTATTTACTATTTAATTATCATTTAAATAATAAATAATTATTTTCCTTCATTAAATAATATGATATAGTTTAAATATCACATTTATTATTTAATAACAATTTAATAACAATTTTCTTCAATTATTAGTCAATTAACATCCAACTAGTGTACATTATCACCTCAAAAAGTATATATAAAAAAAATACTTTTTTCTTTATTTAACCTTACTTACTATTTAATACAACTTGAATAATAAGTAAGAAGGTGATTAACATCTTTCTAGTATTTACAAATACTTTTAACAATTTTTCATGTAATTAGTTAGCTTTAATCATTTAATAATTATAGAAATTACCAAATTACATACTAAAAATATAAACTAAATTTTATAAAATAGTACACGAAATTCCAAGCAACTTTTCTTGTTCGGGCCTTCACCGGAACCGGCCGAAAAAGTGGTTAACCAGTCGCTGGAATGTTCCGGCCGGTTCACCAAAGAAAAACCGTCAGTGGCTTTTAGGATTTTCAAATCTGCCCAGTTTTAGGGTCCTTCACTAAAACATTAATAACTTGAATTCTATAACTCCGATTAAGCTATTCTCGAACTACAATTTTCCATTATTGTATTAATTTTTCGGACACGATTTGACCACTGAAAACAGTCTAGAACCGGACTGTTCACGCAAAACTTCCGACAGTGGAGTGTTTGAGTAGAAAAATCATATCTCACTCGTTTTAAATCGTATTTTAGTCATTCAAGTTGGAGAATTTTCATAACTTCAAGATCTATCATACAAAATTGACGGATTATATTTCCGACTTACGGATAATGAACAGTAATTCCGGGAATGAGGCTACTCGGTTTTTAGTTTTCCGGTAAACATCATTTTACAACTTTTGCTAAGTTTGTCCACATAAATGCTTATGGATCCATACCAAAAATCCATGAAACACTTATTTAACATATCTAGCATGTATCTAGACTTAAAGAACATAAAGATGATATTTTTACCATTTATTTTTTAATTTAATCACATAACAAGCATAGCTAGGGTTTTTAGGGTTTTCTAACATTTTTGTTTTGTGTGCCTGCTTTCTCTTCCTTCCAAATTAGGAGATGAACCTCCAAGCTTTTCTCTTGGTTAAAAATGGGTTGAGTTGGCTTGATTCAGCTCGACTCGGTGAAACTCACTATGAACTCACTAGCTTTCTAGCTTTAAAACTCACTAAACTCACTAGTTGACTCAACCAAACTCACTAGCACCAATATAAAAGCTCTCTCTTGCAACTTTGTAAACTCTTAGCCAATGAACCAAGTGATTTATTTATAATGTAGCCAACCTATACATACACACCTTGTAAGCATATAAATTGGACTTCAAGCATTCTACAAATTCTAGCCAAAAGAGGTTGAGTATTCCACACTTAATGTCAACCAAAAAGTCATCCAAGCCATCCCTCCAAGGACAACCGACCATGCTCCTCTTTTTCCTCCAATTTCCATTTATTTTTATTGCCAAATTTACCAATTAAAGTCTTCTAGAAGGTGAGCTAGAGTTTTGGGCTTGGAATTAATTTGTATTGGGCCAAACATGATCAATTTATCCAACATTTGGTTGGGCTACTATCACACCAAATTAATTTACCAACATTGGGCTCAAACATTATTTTATTAGCCTCCCAATTTAAATAAATCATTCGGCTTACCTAATTAAATTAATGCAACTAACATACAAATCCATACTTAATTAATTAAGTGGACTTGTTTAAAAAAAAATATATGAGCTAACCTACACGTATTTAACTACTAGTTGGACTATTAATTAATATTATTAATATTTCACATAGTTATTATTAATTATTAATTATATTAATTAATTTACATAACCCAATTAGACTTGCCCCAATTAAGCCTTATTGAATCCTAATTAGGGTTTCTCAACATACCACTCGCTCGGTATTAATTTCCTAGGTTTGTTCGTCAGTTTAATAACCTCATTGAACGAACAACCTTAAAATAAATCCTCGAATATTTAAATATTCATAATACCCTTTCCTAGGGTTTACAATAATCACCCTTCATTAATTCACTAATTTACAAATTTAAATTCTAAATTTTATTTATAACATTATTAAATTTTGGGTTCAGTTCAACTAGGTTGGCTTAAATCGAATTATCGCAACAATACTTAGCGTATCTTATCCATCAAATAATTCATCGAATTTTAAAGGTATCATACTACCTTATTTTACCCTAGCGAATTATCTTTATTATAATTCCCTTATCTATCGAGTCACTAATCGCATCTTGAGTTAATAACTGATTTACTCGCCCCTCTAAGGCATCTCTGCTACAAGAGAAAATTTTCAGGGTTCTACAACACTTGAACCTCCCAGGTTCTTACTAACACATAGATAAAAAAATAATAATAAATTATCCATCTATTTTCACCCTTCTCACTGAACTAGGTTTTTAAATTTTACAACCTTTATTAATCTCCTCAATATTTTCATTAAAAGAAATATTGTTAAATATTCGGGTTATTAAAGTGGGAGCACTTAGGGGAAAGCAATCCACCGATCCATTCTTTTTCTAGCTCTCCATATATACATCAAAGTTTCCACCTTTCTTGTGCCAGTGTTTAAAGAAAGAAAGGTGTCCAAATCCCTCCTAAAACAAAATATGTTTGCATCAAATGTTTTGTAAGATATTGGAGTTAATGTTGATACCTTTACATAGGTAATTTTGTGCTCCAGACACCAATTTCCAGCATCATAGGCCTTAAATGTCCATATCTTGAAACCCAATTCTCCTTGTGTTTTGTGATGAAAACCACACACTTCAATATATCTCAATTCTCCTCCAAATTCATAAAATAAGTAAGAAACTACATTGGAGTTGTGTTGACTTAGTGGTAAGCTAACTAGTCGATTGGCTATAATCAATTACTTCACAATTAGTATCAACCGCAATTATATTCCCTGTTGGTTTTTTACAAATCCAGTGGAGAAATCCATCAAGGGAAACTGAATTCCATTGTAGTTCCACCGCTTGGGGAAAACAAACCTTGTTTTTCCTCCATACGCCAATTTCAGAAGTGAAAATCTCCAAACATGTCTGAGAAACTTGCGCAACTACATAAGTCGCTATAACATAAGGATTTTGATCTTGAACTCGGGTTAGAAAGCCTTCACCAGCTCTTTTTTCTTTTCCAAAATTAGGCAATGGAGGAAGCACTGTGCGTTGCTGTTTGCCTAATTTTAATTAGGAATTTTACACGCAAGTATGCGTGGCCAATAAGTAATATAATAATTAAGTTGAGTGTCGAACCCACAGGGAATTAAAAATAATTATTACCAAATACTAACTCTTAATCAAATTAATTATATTTAAACAATTGAATTTAAACTTTAGAATTAAATCTAATTAAAATTAACGACTAATTAAACTAATAAAAAGGATTAAATCAGATTTTAAAGACTTAAGATCACAATTTTTCTTAATGTTTCATTTAAATATCTTTACTCCCTTTTTAATTAATTAATTCTATAGAATTGTTAATTGAAAATGCCTAACTATTTATTAACCTTCTTCAAATGATTAATAAAAAGATCTATTCCAATTAAGTTGCTATATTACTATGCAAAATAACTTGGAATAAATTCATTAAGATCAAACTCTCAACAAGGTTACATGTGGCATATAGATATATTCATCCTATACACCATCATGTTATTCGTCCTAAAAAGAATTAACAAATTCACATGTTATCATATCCAAATCTAAACCTATAATCCATCTTTTGATTTCGTATATATTATCCCAATTAATTACCCGCAAATAATTCATATATGAATGCCCACAAATATTTGGCACAAAAATATTTGAATCTTAATCTATAATCCATTAGACAATTTCATATAGATTATCAAATTAATTACTACGAATAATTAATACTCAAAAGCACAAAATATGATAAACAATTCATATATAATCAAATATAATAAAAAAGGAAGCACATTAATATAAACTATGCATTGGGTTCCATTGCAATTTTAATTAAATGATTAGTTCATGACTAAAGAAGAAAACGTCATCATATATATATAAATCGTCCCAAGAATACAATAGTTAAAGAGAAGAGTTAGAGATAAAAATTTGAGTTAAAGCGTAATCTCCAATCTTCTTCTTCAATCCCCGTAATCCGTCCTTGAATCCTTTTTTAGATCTAACAAACCTTGCTTGAATCTATTATAATCTATGTTAATCTTATGTTAGACTCCTCTAACTTATGTTGGTTTATGTGTTTTGACATGTCTATATAGGTTACACATCAAATCCCTAACATATATGGACAACCCAATCCAATTCGGAGTCAAAAATCATAAAAAATGCTTCAAAACTTGGTCAAGCCGTGACCCGACGAAGCTGCCTCGAAGCGCTATATAGCTGCCTCGGATACTACTGATCTTGGAAGAATTTTTTAATGTTCCACGCTGCTGCCTCACTTTTTGATGCAGCTTCGTCACCCCATTTTCTACTCTGACATATTTCTGAAAAATGGTTATAACTTCTTCATACGAACTTCGATTGAGACGATTCAAGATGTTCTGGAAAGCTGAGAAGTAGATATACAACTTTCATGTTTTAGGATTTGACAAATTATGATCGCATTAAGGTCAAAATTAGTCCTGAAGTGACTACTGCGTAATTCAAAAGCTGAAATATGAGCATAACAACTCCAAACTTTGATTCACCAATCTTTTATTCCAATTCCTACCAAATAACGTCGAAACACATAAAACTAACATAAAACACTTAAAAATAATATAAAACACTTAAGAACTCACAAAATATTAAGTTAAAAGATAGTCAATACATATGTATAAAACTCACTCATCAAATACCCCCAAACATAACATTTTGCTTGCCCTCAAGCAAAACACTAAAAATAAAATAAAATTAAAACTATAAACTAAATACTTGAGCAACATACCAACATGAATAGGATTAACGGCCTCAAAGATTATGCAACATGACTCAAGAAAAATCTCAGGACACCACATAATTTAAAATTCCAACATGATCACTAATTCCACAAATATTCAAGATTCCTTAAAGTGTGTGTGTGTGTTTCTGCCCCGCTACTTCAACCAATCAGAATTTAGATAAGCTTATATAATCGAACATCTGAGGAAAGTCTTCTTTTCAAATTTAAAACTTTATTTTTTACAACAATAGCGACTAGGCAAGGCAATCATATAAATACAGGATCACGCGGATTTAACATGTAAGCACTTTTATTTTTTTAAGCGAGTGCATATATTACTTTTTTTTTCTCTCGTCTCGCTTTGTATGCGTATATATGGATGAATGCGCTTTATGCTCCATTTCACCCTCATAATTTTATTCTTGACTTGTGCAATATCTAATTTTATTAGGCTTTTCAGTGCTACCCATGTAACGAACTTTCGACTAATGACTCCCAAACCAATTGACTTTAGGGTACTAGATGTAGAGACATCCTTAAGGGCTTACTTATTCGAGTAACAAAGGTCACCAAATTTTGATTAAGTCAAGTTATTTTAATATTATATATTTTTCTTTTTATTTTCCCCAAATTTAAATATTATCCAATATTCTCACAAACTTATATGAAAACCTAAAATTAGCACGAAACGATATTCAAATACCTATTTCAAAATTTCAATGGTAATCTTCACAAACATATAACCTAATAAGTTTTTTAAATAACAACTACTCAAACAACAGGGTATGTGCTCAAGAATGCAAAAGAATCGAGAATATCGCAAAACGAACTCAAATGTCAAAATATAAACCCCGCATGTTCATCAATTTCTCTTAAATAACAATGAATAATCAGATTCTTATCATTGACCATATCCTAATTCAAATAATTTATTGCTTAAGTAACTAATGAAAACAAACACAACCTAAACTACCCATTTTCGTAGGTATCACGATTACACTTAGCACGTGCAACAAGCATTTAAACCTCAAGGTTACCCCAAGTGGACGAGTTATGTCTCGTGAGAGTTTGCAATAAATATACCCACAAAATTTCAAAATTCAAACTAAAATAAAACCTAATTTTTTTTTTCAAAATTTACCTACACCCCCAAACTTAAAACAGACATTGTCCTCAATGTATAAAATAAAGGAATTCAAGAACAATGGACTCCCCTGAATTTGAAGCATTTTTCTCCTCATCTGCTAAGTCTGGAGTGTATTGCAAAAACCTGAAACAAAAAAAAATTATTAAAATAAATAACTAAATAAAAAACTAAAATTTACTACTAAGAAAAATATACTAAAATAATATACATAAAAAAATAAAACTAAAACTTGGGTTGCCTCACAATAAACGCTTATTTTAAAGTCTTAGCTTGACTACTGCATTTTCTCTTAACCCAGATCGAATTGATGTATGATGAACTGCCTTGGAAGCCAATTCTTAACTAATCTCTTAGCTTTCCCTTGAGATTGATCACCCCCAAACTTGAAATCATCTTTCTTCTTTCAGTGAAATATACCTTTCCTTTTACTCTTCTTTCCAACAACATCAACCGAATCAACTTGAAAACATTCTTCAGAATCACTTGGAAACTCGATTTCCTTAAGAACTTTGAAAGTCACCTTTTCATCTTGGACTTGCGTAGTTAGCTCTCCTTTTTGTACATCAATAAGCGTTCTCACCGTAGCTAAAAATAGTCGCCCAAGAATGAAAGGTATGTCTTTATCTTCCTCATAATCCAAAACAACGAAATTCGCGGGAAATATGAACTTATCTACCTTAACTAACACATCTTCAACAATTTCCCTTGGATAAGTGACCGTCCTATCCACTAATTGTAAAGTGACATTCGTAGGTTTCGCTTTATTCAATCCAAGCTTATTATAAATAGATAACGACATTAAATTTATGCTTGCTCCCAAATCGCATAACGCCTTCCCAAAAAATTAATTTCCAATGGTGTACGAAATTGTGAAACTACCAGGATCCTTAAGCTTTGGCATAGTTTCTTTTGCAATATCACATTACATTCCTCCGTAAGCGACACTATTTCAAAATCATCTAGCTTCTTTTCGTTGGACAAAATATTCTTTATAAATTTTACGTAGCTAGCCATTTGTTCCAAGGCATCTGCAAACGGGATGTTGGTATGAAGCTTTTTGAATATCTCCAAAAATTTTGAAAATTGCTTATCAAGTTTTGATTTATGAAGCTTTGTGGAAATGGCAAGGGTGGCACAATCGGATTCTAATTAGGATTCACTACTAGATTTTTTGAGGCCTTCTTTTCCTTGACCTCTTGCTTCCTAATTTCGTTTTCAGTCTTACTATCATCTTGCATATTCAGATGTGTTTTCTTCGAATTTCCTCCATTATCCTCGTGTAACTCCTTACCAATCCTAAGTGTGACTACGGTGCATTGCTATTTGCCTTCCCTTCTTGGATTTATCACTGTGTCACTTGAAAAATCCCATTGAAGTTGACTATTTACAACACTCGCAATATGTCCCACTTGATTCTCGAGGTTCCACATTGATGATTCTAGACTAGTCATTCTAACCTCATTCTGCGATATATAATTCTCCGTCCGAGTCATGAAATTCGCCATTTGAATCATGAACGTAGAAAAGCACCTCCTCCATGTTCAACTTCTCTTCCGGCTGTAATGGAAGTTGATTCTGAAAACCCAAAGCATATGATGGTCTAGGAGCATATAATTGAGCTTGATTATTGCTCCATGACTGATTTTGATGATAATAGCTCAGATTATTAGACTGCCGATGATTATAACCTGCCACGTACTGAACTGATTCTGCATTGATTGGACATTGATTTACTGAATGATTTCCTGTACATAGGTCACAAATCATCGCCATGTGTTGAATATCTTGCACAGTTTTCGCAAGTGTTTCCATAGTTTTTGTAAGTGATGCCACCTGTGCAGCTAAAGCGGGAACTATATCTATCTTATATATCTCAGCCGCCCTTAGTTGATTTATCATTGCAGAAGGCCACTGATAATTGTTTGCAGCTATGGTCTCCCACAAATCATAGGCCTCGTCAAAATTCTTCGCCATTAAAGCACCACCCGCAGCTGCATCAATACTCATCCTTTTAGAGTTGAATAATCCATTATAGAATGTATGCATTTGCGACCATTTGGGTTAGCCATGATGTGGGCATCTTCGCAATAAATCTTTGAAGCGCTCTCATGCCTCATACAAAGATTCTGAATCATGCTGCATGAAAGAAGTTATGTTATTCCTCATCTTTACAATCTTGGCTGGAGGGATGAAGTTCGCTAGGAACTACTGAGCCAAGTCATTCCATGTGGTGGTAGAACCCGGTGGTAGTGAGTGTAGCTATCTTTTTGCCTTGTCCCAAAGTGTGAAAGAGAACAAGCAAAGTCTAATTGCATCATTGGTGACTCCATTGTACTTGAATGTGTCACATATCTCCAAAAATCTCACCAAATGTTCATTTGGGTCGTCGTTAGGCAAACCCCCAAACTGCACCAAATTCTGGATCATTTGAATTGTGTCTGGCTTGATCTCAAAATGGGTAGCATGTATGGCTGGCCTATAGATGCTCGATTGAATTTTCGTGACTTACAACATCGCATAGTCTCGCAGTGATTTTTGATCCTGATTTGCCATAGTACCTGAAAGAGGAAGTAAAAGAAAATAAAAAGAAATAAAAAATAAAAAATAAATAAAAAGGTTTAAATTAAAACTAATTTGATTGAAATTAATATTGGCAAATAATTATTAAATTAAGTCCTTGGAAATGGCGCCAAAAACTTGTTTGCCTAATTTTAATTAGGAATTTTACACGCAAGTATATGTGGCCAATAAGTAATATAGTAATTAAGTCAAGTGTCGAACCCACAGGGAATTAAAAATAATTATTACCAAATATTAACTCTTAATCAAATTAATTATATTTAAACAAATGAATTTAAATTGTATATTTAAATCTAATTAAAATTAACGACTAATTAAACTAATGACAAGGATTAAATCAGATTTTAAAGACTTAAGAACATAATTTTCCCCAATACTTTATTTAAATCCCTTTACTCCCTTTTTAATTAATTAGTTATATAAAATTGTTAATTGAGAATGCCTAACTATTTATTAACCTTCTTCAAATGATTAATAAAAAGATCTATTCCAATTAAGTTGCTATATTACTATGCAAAATAACTTGAAATAAACTCATTAAGATCAAACTCTCAACAAGGTTACATGTGGCATATAGATATATTCATCATATACACTATCATGATATTCTTCCTAAAAAGAATTAAGAAATTCACATGTTGTCATATCCAAATCTAAACCTATAATCCATCTTTTGATTTCAAATAGATTATCCTAATTAATTACCCGCAAATAATTCATACATGAATGCCCACAAATATTTAGCATAAAATATTTGAATCTTAATCTATAATCCATTTGACAATTTCATATAGATTATCAAATTAATTACTACGAATAATTAATATCTAAAAGCACAAAATATGATAAACAATTCATATATAATCAAATCTAATAAAAAAAGGAAGCAAATTAATATAAACTATGCATTGAGTTCCATTGCAATCTTAATTAAACGATTAGTTCATAACTAAAGAAGAAAACATCATCATATATATATAAATCATCACAAGATTACAATAGTTAAAGAGAAGAGTTAGAGATAAAAATCTGAGTTAAAGCGTAATCTCCAATCTTCATTTTCAATCCTTGCAATCCGTCTTTGAATCTTTCTTTAGATCTAACAAATCTTGCTTGAATCTATTCTAATCTTTGTTAATCTTATGTTAGACTCCTCTAACTTATGTTGGTTTATGTGTTTTGACATGTGTATATAGGTTACACATCAAATTCGTAACATATATCGACAACCCGATCTAATTCGGAGTCAAAAACAATTAAAAACGCATCAAAACTTGGTCAAGCCACGACCCGACGCTGCTGCCTTGAATCCCTATACAGCTGCCTCAGATACTACTAATTTCGGACGAATTTTTCAAAGTTCCACGCAGCTGCCTCACTTTTTTACGCTGCTGCGTCACCCCATTTTCTGCTCTGACATATTTTTTGAAAAATAGTCATAACTTCTTCAAATGAACTCCGATTGTGACGATTCAAGATGTTCCAGGAAGCTGAGAATTAGATCTACAACTTTTACGTTTTAGAATTTGACAAATTCTGATTGTATCAAGGTCAAAATTAGGCCTGAAGTGACTATTGCGTAATTCGCAAGCTGAAAATGCAAGCATAACAACTCTAAACTTTGATCCACTAAACATTTATTCCAATTCCTACCAAATAACTTCAAAACATATAAAACTAATATAAAACATTTAAAAATAATATAAAACACTTAAGAACTCACAAAATATTAAGTTAAAAGATAGTCAATACATAGGTATAAAACCCACTCATCCGCTACCTGGTGAATGGATTGAAAATATAGCGATGGTATGAAAAATCCATACTCTTGCAACATAACAAGAATCTGTTGGCATGGGTGGACCCAGCTTACAGGCCGGTCAATTGACCCCACTGATTTTTCTGGATCAAATTTTTTTTATTTGTTTATTTTATTATTTTTATAAGATATTTAGTTAAAATATAAAAGTTTTGATTAAAATTCTACTAAATATCTCAAACTTTCATTCACAACATCACTGTAATATCCCAAATATTTTAAAAATGATCTGTCAAGATATGATAAAGGTTGTTAATTTAGAAGCCTAAAAACGATTGCTCAACAATACATTGAACTATATTAAAGATTAAAAACGACTCGAAACTACGATTCGTTTACGATTAGAGGTTAAACTTTTAACCTAAACTATGTGTTATGTGATTAGTAAAGCTTGAATTGAGCTTTTAAATGTGCTATGTGAATTACTTATGTGTAGGAATTCGTGTTTCGGTTCAAGTAATTAACCTTAACACTTATTAAAATCGAAAAGTTATTTAAAGGTTAAAACCTAAAAACCTAATTCTAGGGTTTGGAAAACCTAAACTAGGGTTTGGTTATACTTAGAAAAGGTTAAAACCTAAACCCTAAACCTAGAAACCCTAAGGGTTTAAACCCTAAGGGTTATAACCTAACCCTAATCACTATTCACATATACGCGTATAATACGAAAATTATACGGGTAGAATACGAAAATAATACGAGAATAATACGAAAATTATACGGTATAAATACGAAAAAGTCAACTGTGAATAGTAAAAGTCAAGTATACAAGTTAGTAGAGAATTAACTAATGTTGAGTTAGATGTTAACTCTAGTTAGTAGATAAAGTTAAAGCCTAAGCCAAGCCAAAGTCAAGCCAAAACTTGGAGCCAAAGAATAAACCAAACTTGAAGCCAAAGTTGGAGCCAAGCCAAACTTGGAGCCAAAGTATAAACCAAACTTGGAGCCAAAGTTGGAGCCAAGCCAAACTTGGAGCCAAAGTATAAGTCAAACTTGGAGGCAAAGTTAAAGCCAAGCCAAACTTGGAGCCAAAGCTTGATTGTCATTTTTTACCATTTTACCCTAACTTGGAAAATCCTATAAATAGGAGTCTTCACTCTTCATAATCTTTACCAATTCACCAAGTAAATTAGAGCAACAAAGCTAGAGAGATATATTGATAGATTAATCTTGTTGATGAGTATTGAAGCCTTGCACAAATTGTTGTCAAAGCTTGCACTCCAAGAGGTAATCTCTAGTTGTTATTATGTAATTTTTCAATTCGTAGAGTATATGTGAATAGCTATAATGCTCGATTTATTTTATGTCTAGAGTAGTGAAATATAAATTATAAGTAGTTATACTGTCCATTTCATTTCAAGTATTTAGTTAAAAAGCTCAAAACACAAGCCGTTACGATGTTCGATTTTTCTTATCGTTCTTCGTGTTCTTGAGTGAAAGTCATAAATTTCCTTATAAGTAGGTTTATGATTTTGTAATTTAGTGTTATGGGATGATGAAACATGATGGCCTTGCTAAGTAATGCTTGTGGCATCAAGTTTTAGTAGTCGAAACGAAGAACGATGAAACTTTGTTCTTCGTGTTCTTCGATTCGTTCTTCGTGTTCTTGAGAAAAAGTCATGAAATCTTATATAAGTAGGTTTATGATTTTGTTATTTTTATGTTATGAAGTGATACGAAGTGTTAGAACATGTTATCTTAGCAAATTAATGCTTGAGGTATCATGTTTTACCAATCGGATCAAAGAAAGTTAAGTCTAATATAGTCGCAGAATATTTTTGCGAATTTCCGAAAATTTAAAGTCTGAATCTGCCTTAGAAACCTAAATAAAAGTTGTAGCTCATGAAATTCTAAGCAATTTAGACTCAAGAATAACTCAAAAATGTTTTCGTATGACAAAGTTATGGCCGTTACTATAAAAGAGGTCAGAAATATGAATCAGTTTTAGAGTAGTCCCCTTTAGGCCGAAATCTGTACAAATCTGTCAGGAATCTCGAACTTTTTTCTGAATGAAAGTTGTAGAGACGGAAGTTACGAACGCGTGGAATTTTGAACGACTAAAAAATGTTTTAAAACGAAGAAGTTATGGCCGTTTAACTGAGCCGGGGTCTGGCAGTCCAACAATCTGCCCAAATCCGAAATTTTGGCTTAAAAATGAGTTTTTGAGTTAGCCAATTTTCCAAATAATTCCACCTATTGAAAGAGTTTAAATAAGTTAATATAAGACTTATGAAGTTATATAATACGATGAATCTAACCGCTTATGCACTAAATGACTGTGTAGGGTTTAACGCTCCGCCGGAAAACCCTAGTTTCAATTTGAGGCAAGTTCTAAACTTTTATGTGTTATTAGTATGTTCTAAGATTGTTCATGTTATTATGTGATAGTTTATATGTGAAAGTACATGAATGAAGATCTTATGTGATTAAATAATTAAGTGTTAGTTATTGATTAACTGTTAAATGTTAATTGATATTTGATGATGCATATGAGTATGTATAAAATATGTTTATTGTTAAAGCATAAATTAATATGATTATTAACTGAGATGTATGTTCAGTCAAAGCATGTTAAAGTTTATATGAAAGCATAAACTGTGTATGTGATAATATGTTAGACTTGCTGAGCCGTCGTGCTCATTCTTGCGAATAAAACCTTATTTGCAGATTAAAGATGAACGTTAAGAAGATCTTGAATGTAAAGATGAAGCGTAGATTAGGTTTTCATGTTTATTACTTGTATTTGTATAAGTCATAACGACTGTTGTAATACGAACAAACAAACATGTAACCGAATATTGAATGAATGATATAAATTATTATCATCAGAATGTTGTTATGTCTTTAAATTTGATATAATGTAGAATTGTTAAATATTAAAACAATGTTGATAACGATCTATTTATCTGGATGAGGATCGGTAAATAACTTGTGAGTGCTGTACATCTGAGACAGAACTAAGCGATGTTGACTGATCAAATCCATCGTTAAGGTTCCTCGGACCCAGGTATAACTCGTTATTACTATTCTGAATACCATATAAATAGGATTATTGATATGAAGAGATATCTTTGTATATTGATACTTGTAGTACGAATGAGACCGTTACAAGTGGACGTATATAGAATATTTAAATCCTAATGTTAAAATTAAACTGTTATATATGGTTTTATCCATTTATACGGATGAAATACAAGTTGATACTTGTATACTTATGAGACTGAGATTAAGTTAAGATCCAGGGACAAAGTTAAGAGAAATTTTTAATGTATAGTCTAAAATAAGACTAATTCAACCAATATGATTATGGGATCATTGGTTAAGTCGATAGAGGTACGAAGTTAACGCACAAGGTCCGCCGCGTGGAAAGCGCTGGGATTTTGGGGTCGTTACAAAGCGCGGGGATTTTGGGGTCATTACAGTTGGTATCAGGGCAGTGGATTATAGTTTCGAGGTAACAAGTACCTTGGAGTATAATCTGACGGATTAAAAAAAAGAAATGGACTTGTGAAGAGTCCGTATATAATTAAAAGATATGCATAAATCTTATTAAATCTTAATACATAAAAATTATTATGTGAATGTAATATATTGAATAAAGATAAACTCTTTACGAGAATATCTGAAGTTAAATAGACTCATAAAGAGTTCTCAAAGCAAGCAATAAGATAAAATAATCTTATTAGTTTTTGTGTGAAACTGTTTCATAAAAATGAAATGGTATGTTTGGTATTATGTGTAATTATACCTAAGATAAGAGATGAGTAAACTCATAGAGAGATGTTAATAAGAAATTCATTTGGAGATAGTAGAAATTCATTTGGAGATTGTAAGAATTAAGCTTATAATGAGTTGTAATGATACATGAATGAATTCAGGGAATTCATAAGATAGTTTTAGCGAACGATTAGAGATTGCAATTGAAAACTCATATTAGTAAAACTGAGTAGAACGACTCTCTTGTATGGGAAAGAGTTTAATATGCTTCAGAGAACCGATCTAACTACACTGTTGGTATGAATGATTCATGGTCAGTGTTCTCAAAGCGGGTTACACACTGAATGATATCATTTGAGGATAGTGTTGATGAGACGGGGAATTGATTCATTAGTTCTTGGGTGGAGGAATAACTCAGTTTGCTATATTGATAAGTAAATTAAAATCTTGTGTCAACTCTTCTTTGTATATATTCTGAGAAGTTAATTCTTCACTCATATGTATATTGATTAGTTATTAGTTGTTACGTCAAAACTAATGGTTTTAAAAGATATTTGTATGTTAGTTACTGAGTGAACGAACCCTTGTATGGGCGGGGGCTATGATATGTCAGTCGAACCGACTATGAGATACGGCTACGAATGTCATTTCGGTAAGAATATTGGAACAGACTGATATGAACTGAGACATTTTCAATCCCGTGTTGATAAGAAGGGGAACTGATATATTTGTTCTTGTGGTTAAAACAACCAACCAGTTTACTATATTACTATATATTTGCAAAACTTGTGTTATGGTTAGAGAATAATGGAAAAGATAGAGGATTGAGGGTATTTCAAAAATCTTCTAGCTATGCTAGATCTTTATGGTTATATTCGCACTTGAGTGCCTTTGAAAAGAATTGTTCACTAGTTGAACTGAAAAATTTTGTTAACTACATCTATGCTAATTTTTCAAGCTAGATAGAGTTAAATTTAATGAATTTTATCATGAACACATGGTCAAATGTTGTGGTTATGATCGAAGATCATCAATGCACAGTTATAGGGATGTGGGTGTGATAAAAATCATAAAATTGATTTTCAAAAATGGAAAATTTTTGGCTATGTTATTCTTATGTCTATGCTAATTGTTTTGGCTAGGCGGATTTAATGTGAAGGATAAAAATGATTTATTCATCAGCACCCCATTTAACCTGGTGTGAAGATGATACATGATGAGTTATCAACGCACATTGCAAGGTGCGGTATACAATCATAAAATTGCTTTTCAAAAGTTTGAATGGTTTAAATATGAGTCAATGCCAATTGTTTTGGCTAGACATTTCTGGTTATGATAAGTAAACGGACATATGATTCCGGTTGATGCAACATACCGCGTCTTTAAGAGATAATATGGTACGACAGGCTGATCACCTAATGTACTGTCATGAGTGTTCTCAATCTTATTTGATTGCTACACAAGAATAGTGTTTGTCAATCCAAGTGATTGTTAAACTTGTGGGTCATCTAGCATCCATAGTATTTAAAAAAAGGTCAAGGTCTTGATTGACAACAGTATAAGTTCGAAGAATCCTAAATAAAGGAAGAGTGAGACTGAATGTCAAGTTTGATAAAAGGAAATGTGTAGAGATAAGTGAACATTGTTCAGACCTAATCAAAGTATTGGAAGTTTAATGTGAGTAAAAGATGAATTTAGAAAATTCATATTGAAGATTAAATTGGAGATGATTATAATTTCGAGGACGAAATTCTGATAAGAATGAGAGAATGTAATATCCTGAATATTTATAGCACTTATAAATATGATATTAAATTACTAAAGTAATTGTAAAGTTAATTTCGAGGACGAAATTCTGATAAGAAGGAGAGAATGTAATATCTTGAATATTTATAGCACTTATAAATATGATATTAAATGAGTAAAGTGAATTGTAAGTTAATTTCGAGGACGAAATTCTTGTAAGTTGGGTTGAATGTAATATCCCAAATATTTTAAAAATGATCTGTCAAGATATGATAAAGGTTGTTAATTTAGAAGCCTAAAAACGATTGCTCAACAATACATTGAACTATATTAAAGATTAAAAACGACTCGAAACTACGATTCGTTTACGATTAGAGGTTAAACTTTTAACCTAAACTATGTGTTATGTGATTAGTAAAGCTTGAATTGAGCTTTTAAATGTGCTATGTGAATTACTTATGTGTAGGAATTCGTGTTTCGGTTCAAGTAATTAACCTTAACACTTATTAAAATCGAAAAGTTATTTAAAGGTTAAAACCTAAAAACCTAATTCTAGGGTTTGGAAAACCTAAACTAGGGTTTGGTTATACTTAGAAAAGGTTAAAACCTAAACCCTAAACCTAGAAACCCTAAGGGTTTAAACCCTAAGGGTTATAACCTAACCCTAATCACTATTCACATATACGCGTATAATACGAAAATTATACGGGTAGAATACGAAAATAATACGAGAATAATACGAAAATTATACGGTATAAATACGAAAAAGTCAACTGTGAATAGTAAAAGTCAAGTATACAAGTTAGTAGAGAATTAACTAATGTTGAGTTAGATGTTAACTCTAGTTAGTAGATAAAGTTAAAGCCTAAGCCAAGCCAAAGTCAAGCCAAAACTTGGAGCCAAAGAATAAACCAAACTTGAAGCCAAAGTTGGAGCCAAGCCAAACTTGGAGCCAAAGTATAAACCAAACTTGGAGCCAAAGTTGGAGCCAAGCCAAACTTGGAGCCAAAGTATAAGTCAAACTTGGAGGCAAAGTTAAAGCCAAGCCAAACTTGGAGCCAAAGCTTGATTGTCATTTTTTACCATTTTACCCTAACTTGGAAAATCCTATAAATAGGAGTCTTCACTCTTCATAATCTTTACCAATTCACCAAGTAAATTAGAGCAACAAAGCTAGAGAGATATATTGATAGATTAATCTTGTTGATGAGTATTGAAGCCTTGCACAAATTGTTGTCAAAGCTTGCACTCCAAGAGGTAATCTCTAGTTGTTATTATGTAATTTTTCAATTCGTAGAGTATATGTGAATAGCTATAATGCTCGATTTATTTTATGTCTAGAGTAGTGAAATATAAATTATAAGTAGTTATACTGTCCATTTCATTTCAAGTATTTAGTTAAAAAGCTCAAAACACAAGCCGTTACGATGTTCGATTTTTCTTATCGTTCTTCGTGTTCTTGAGTGAAAGTCATAAATTTCCTTATAAGTAGGTTTATGATTTTGTAATTTAGTGTTATGGGATGATGAAACATGATGGCCTTGCTAAGTAATGCTTGTGGCATCAAGTTTTAGTAGTCGAAACGAAGAACGATGAAACTTTGTTCTTCGTGTTCTTCGATTCGTTCTTCGTGTTCTTGAGAAAAAGTCATGAAATCTTATATAAGTAGGTTTATGATTTTGTTATTTTTATGTTATGAAGTGATACGAAGTGTTAGAACATGTTATCTTAGCAAATTAATGCTTGAGGTATCATGTTTTACCAATCGGATCAAAGAAAGTTAAGTCTAATATAGTCGCAGAATATTTTTGCGAATTTCCGAAAATTTAAAGTCTGAATCTGCCTTAGAAACCTAAATAAAAGTTGTAGCTCATGAAATTCTAAGCAATTTAGACTCAAGAATAACTCAAAAATGTTTTCGTATGACAAAGTTATGGCCGTTACTATAAAAGAGGTCAGAAATATGAATCAGTTTTAGAGTAGTCCCCTTTAGGCCGAAATCTGTACAAATCTGTCAGGAATCTCGAACTTTTTTCTGAATGAAAGTTGTAGAGACGGAAGTTACGAACGCGTGGAATTTTGAACGACTAAAAAATGTTTTAAAACGAAGAAGTTATGGCCGTTTAACTGAGCCGGGGTCTGGCAGTCCAACAATCTGCCCAAATCCGAAATTTTGGCTTAAAAATGAGTTTTTGAGTTAGCCAATTTTCCAAATAATTCCACCTATTGAAAGAGTTTAAATAAGTTAATATAAGACTTATGAAGTTATATAATACGATGAATCTAACCGCTTATGCACTAAATGACTGTGTAGGGTTTAACGCTCCGCCGGAAAACCCTAGTTTCAATTTGAGGCAAGTTCTAAACTTTTATGTGTTATTAGTATGTTCTAAGATTGTTCATGTTATTATGTGATAGTTTATATGTGAAAGTACATGAATGAAGATCTTATGTGATTAAATAATTAAGTGTTAGTTATTGATTAACTGTTAAATGTTAATTGATATTTGATGATGCATATGAGTATGTATAAAATATGTTTATTGTTAAAGCATAAATTAATATGATTATTAACTGAGATGTATGTTCAGTCAAAGCATGTTAAAGTTTATATGAAAGCATAAACTGTGTATGTGATAATATGTTAGACTTGCTGAGCCGTCGTGCTCATTCTTGCGAATAAAACCTTATTTGCAGATTAAAGATGAACGTTAAGAAGATCTTGAATGTAAAGATGAAGCGTAGATTAGGTTTTCATGTTTATTACTTGTATTTGTATAAGTCATAACGACTGTTGTAATACGAACAAACAAACATGTAACCGAATATTGAATGAATGATATAAATTATTATCATCAGAATGTTGTTATGTCTTTAAATTTGATATAATGTAGAATTGTTAAATATTAAAACAATGTTGATAACGATCTATTTATCTGGATGAGGATCGGTAAATAACTTGTGAGTGCTGTACATCTGAGACAGAACTAAGCGATGTTGACTGATCAAATCCATCGTTAAGGTTCCTCGGACCCAGGTATAACTCGTTATTACTATTCTGAATACCATATAAATAGGATTATTGATATGAAGAGATATCTTTGTATATTGATACTTGTAGTACGAATGAGACCGTTACAAGTGGACGTATATAGAATATTTAAATCCTAATGTTAAAATTAAACTGTTATATATGGTTTTATCCATTTATACGGATGAAATACAAGTTGATACTTGTATACTTATGAGACTGAGATTAAGTTAAGATCCAGGGACAAAGTTAAGAGAAATTTTTAATGTATAGTCTAAAATAAGACTAATTCAACCAATATGATTATGGGATCATTGGTTAAGTCGATAGAGGTACGAAGTTAACGCACAAGGTCCGCCGCGTGGAAAGCGCTGGGATTTTGGGGTCGTTACAAAGCGCGGGGATTTTGGGGTCATTACAATCACTCCACTCTTTTTCATGATATTTTTAGAACTATTGAAATAAGGCTATCTTTGCTATACATTCAAGCAACCAAGCCTCGAAAAATGTTATTGTAAACAATATTTGATCATTATTTAGTTTTATAATTTATTTTATTACATTTTTTATTCTTTGCGAGATTTTTTTTTTATTTTAAAAATTGACCCCACTAAACTAAGGAATTGAATCTGCCCCTGTACGTTGGTATACGCTAATATTTCAGCTTAACCAATTAGCGATAATTTTTCATCGTCTTTTCTCTTTGAATAAGGAAAACTAAGCTGAGAGAAAGAGTTGGAGTATTGAAATCTTTCAAGTCGAGATCTATATTGTGGAATATGTTGAAATTGAGAGGAACATTGGATGTTTCGTCGTGCATATGTTTGTGGACAAGTGTCCATTTTTTCAGCCATGGTCGACAAGAAACATAATTGCATGCAAACAAAATCAAGGACAACCATTGCGTCGACACACATTTTACCCTAAAGATAGTTTTCAACAGGATTTTATTGAGAATTTCAATCAAAAGAGATTCAAGAACATGGTTAATAAAACTTGGTGCACATTGTATTTGATGCATGACTCTCATGCAACCAATCCAGTTGAACAAAATAAGTGACTGCTAAGTCAAAACAAAAGAAGAGAAAGTGTGCGCTTTAGATCAAACTATTGTATTAAATTGAGAAAGGTATTTATAGAGTTAATTTTCAGGATTTATCTTTCCTGAATAGGATTTATTTGAATTAATGGAGAAAGGTATTCATATAGTTAATCTTCCCTTTCCTAAATAGGATTGTGTCAATTGCTAATAAATCAAACTAAAACTACATGTCTCTTGTTGACTCGGATTAGAATTATGTTTCCTCTTATTTTTCACCATTTTAAACTAGAAGAAATAATTATGTTTACATAAAAAAAGAGTTCAAAATATATCAATGAAAATTATAGTGCCTTTTGTTTTGGTATGTATCGTGTTCAATTAATTTTAAATATCAATGAAAATGTTGAAATCCAGTTATGCAGTACCAACCTGGATGGTATCCAGTAGTAGCCGAAAATTTTGTATCCATTCACATCCTTATTCGAAAAAATGGATATTATTTATATTTAAAATAAATAGATATATCCGTATTCGATTTTAATGCATCCGTAAATAAATGAATACGAATACGGATATATGCATATTTGTATTCGTTTAACATCCGACTGTAAAAATATCCTACAAATATTAGATATCCGATATTTAGATTCTTATTCGTATTCATATCCAGAATTTGTATCTGAATAACTTATACGTGTGTGTGTGTGTGTGTGTGTGTGTGTGTTAACGCCCGATTTTGTTTGCTAACCCAAATCACCAAAAAATCAGCAACCTGCCCAGTGAATAGTCAATGGGTCACACCAAAAACTTGACTACTTTGGCCGTCGGAAGATAGTTCCAATGTGAGAATCAGTACAGGTTAAAAGCGTTAACAATGGAGAGATGTAAACTGCTAAAAAATAGTAAAATTTTATAATATTGTGTGTGTATGTTTGTGTGTACCGTGTTCCTCTGCTTATGGATGTATTACAGATGCTATACACGCCCGAGACCCATTAGAAGTGGAAGTCTTTAACATAATCATGTTATAACTGCAATTCATAACTAATTGAGTTCTTAATAAATTAAGTCTCCTTATCCCTCCTAAATCAGAAATCCCAATTATACATAAATATGGACTTTGACACTTCTAGAATAATAAGCCGTTAAAATATATTGCAATGGGCAAGTGCCAGTACCAGGCCCAGCGTGCAATATAGATATAGACCTGTACCAAAACCGAGCCTTTAATATAAAGATAATATGGGCCTGCACATGGGTAGGGCCTAAAATAATTATATCGCAACATTGCCCCCAACTCTTTTGTTATAACAGATTTATAATAGGAGAGCGTAGGCAAGAAAATCTTGTACCTTGCTAAGGTTAGGATTAATAGTAATGGTGGAGTCGAGAAATTCACAAAAAGTACGGAATTGATCAACTGATTGCAAAGGGGGGAAGAACCGGTGAGCAACTACTCGAGTTATTTAAAGGAAGATAAATATAATAAGGTAATTAATTATTATTTAATAAATAAGGGTGATTAATTATTTAATTATTGTTTAAAGGATATTAAATAATAATTAAAGGGATATGAAGTGAATAAAATGATCAAGTGTTATTTAAACTATATTAAATAATAAATGTGGTTAATTAATTAAGAAATGATTATGTAATTGATAATCATTTAAGGAATTAAGGATAATTAATTAATTATTATTTAAAATAAATAATAATTAAAGTGAATTAAGGTTAAAGAGATAATTGTTATGTAATGCTAAATAACAAATAAGGTTAATTAAGTTAATTATTTATTTAATTTATATTAAATAAATAATGTGAATGAATTAAGAAAATAATTGTTTATGTGAAGATAAATAAACAAGTAAAGTTAAGTGAATTAATTATTTATTTAGAAAATATAAAAAAAATAATGTGAAGGAATTAAAGGTAATAAAGTGTAAACAATTGGCGGATTAATAATATTGGTAATTGGGTGAATATTATTAAGGGCTTAATAATATTAGTAACCAATTAAGGTGGTGTTCAGTACTTAAGTATAGTTGGTAATGTAGTGATGTATTATTAATGTATAATAATACTGATCGGTAATTAAAGTATTCTCCAAGGAGGATAATGTTGTCTCATAAATTATGAGTTACTAAATAGGGAATTACGTGTTGTAGAGTAAATTCTTTTATGAATGGCAGCTGAATCCCTATTACCAATTGCCAGATAAGCATATTAGGTCTTTCGGATGCAGTAATTGGATTTGTATGAGCGTTAGTGAAGGGAACACGGACTTCAGACTGGTAGCGTAAGTCAATGCGCATATTAGGCAAGTTTTTCAATGTTATGTGTTATATGCATAAACTATTAAATGTGCACTCATGTTATGTGCTAACTGATTGTAAATGTTTCTGAGTACAATCATATGTTGTTAATAACTGTTATATATAATTAATGATATGAATCGAATCGAATGTGTTATAGGAAATTCAGGATGTTGTAATGGAAAACAGTTTGTTGCATTGGCTTTACTGATCTGTGGTCATGGTCGTGGAGTGAGCCTCAAAAATCGTGGAGTAAGTATCAGCCAATCGTAGAGTGCTTGGTCGTAGGGTAACAAATCGTTGAGTAACTTCACTGTGAGATCGTAGAGTGAAATTTCACTGCCCGAGTTTTTTCTGCGAGTGTAGACTGTCAAGCCAGACAATCGTAGAGTGACTTCACAAGCGATAGTAGCATATCTTACAGCTGGCTGTTTTGATATTCTAGTTTGCTGAATCATATAGTTAGCTTACCGGATTATAAAGAATAACTTATAGAGGTAAAGATTTTCTCTCCTATTACCACCAACCCGCCGTCATCCATCGTATTACCTCCCACAGCCGCAAATCATTTCGAGCTTAAATCGGAAGTGATGTTACTTCCCATTTTTCATGAAATTGATCAAGAAGATCCTTACTTCCATATTAAGGATTTTTAAAAAATTCGTGCGACTTTCAAGTTCCAAAATTTTTCTGATGAATCGGTTCACCTACATTTATTCCCTTTCTCCCTGAAAGGAAAAGCAAAGGCATGGCTTAACTCATTACCTTCTAGGTCCATCACTGGTTGGGAGACTTTGGTTTCCAAATTTCTCACTAAATTTTTCCCCATGTCAAAGACAAATGAACTTCGAAGGCAGATATCCGATTTTTGTCAAGAGGATCATGAAAAATTCTATGAATCCTGCGAAAGATTTAAAGACCTACTTTTGAGATGTCCCCACCATGGTTTGGAGACATGGAGATTAGTTCATTATTTCTATAATGGGTTAACTTAAACCAACCAAAAGATGATTGAATCCATGAACGGTGGCACTTTCCTTAGTTTAACAGAAGATGAAGCTTACAATTTTCTTAAGAATCTATCTGAGAGCTCTCAGCAATGGGATTTCTCTTCTCATAAGAAATCATCACCTCAAGTCAATAGGGAAGTAAAGAAAGAAGGCATATATAGGCTAACTTAAGATGTAGAGACTAGAAGGCAGTTAGATAGTCTCTCAAAAGCGTTAGCGTTGCGGTTGGATAGCAATTCTATCAATCAAGTTCAAGCTGAAGGATGCTCTGTGTGTGCTTACCCTATGCATACATCATAAATTTTCCCCTCTATGGAAGGATTCTTCAAATTCATGCCACAACAAGTAAATGCGATGAATGATTACAAAAAGCAATTCAATAGCCCATTCACGAAAACTTACAATCCGGGTTGGAGAAATCACCTAAATTTTTTATGGACATAAGCTCAACCTATGTCCAACATTGCTAATGTTCCACGATAGCAGCCAACTCCTGGTTTTCATCCAACAATCAATTCTTATCCATCATTTCAATCTGCTTCACCTGCTCAATCACCCTATGTCACTCCACAACAATTCTCATCTTTGGAGGACACTTTAAAACAATTCATTCAAGTGACCACCCAAAATAACCAGACTTCAAGTCAAATTTTGCAAGAAGTCGGGAATAATGGCCTCATGAACACTCAGGCCATCATCAAGTTAGAGAGTCAAGTTAATTGGTTAGTCAATTAGGTGATCGAGAGAAAGGTAATTTTTTGAGTCAGCCAATTCTGAATCCTAAAGGTGTTTCATCGAGTGGGATAGCTCATAACCCACAAAATGCACCAACAGATGGGCAGGTTCAAGCCATCACCACACTTAGGTCAAGAAAGGTAGTTGATAACAAGGAGGAAGAGACAGAAGAAAAGCAGTATCCAGCTGAGGTTGAGCCTACACCTCAAGTTATGAATCAAGCCCCTCCTGCTAAGTAAGCAAGTGAAGATCTCTCGAGTAAGACCTTTGTTCCTAAAGCCCCATTTCCTTAAAGGCCGAAAGACAATAGGAAGGGTACTCAATTCGAAGAAATTTTGGAGGTGTTTAAGCAAGTTCAAATAAATATCCCATTATTTGATGCCATCAAGTAAGTACCTTCTTATGCCAAGTTTCTCAAAGACTTAGTCACTCAAAAAAGGAGGACAAATATTCTAAAAAAGGCATTCTTAGCTGAACAAGCAAGCTCCATTAGTCAATGCAAGATCCCTGTCAAGTATAAGGACCCTAGATATCCAATAATCTCATGTAAGATAGGAGATCATCATATTGAGTGAGCTTTGGTATATTTGGGGGCTAGTGTGAACTTATTGCCATATTATGTGTATGTACAGTTGCATTTAGGAGAGTTGAAGCCCACACCAATGATAATTCAACTTGCTAATAGGTCAGTGAAAATTCCTAGGGGTGTTATTGAAGATGTTCTGATCAAGGTAGATACTTTATACTTTCCTGTGGACTTTGTTGTCCTTGATACTAAGCCTGTTCAGAACACAAGAGGCCAAATTCTTGTGATTTTAGGGCGACCATTCCCTGCTACATCCAATGCCCTCATTAATTGTAGAAATAGAGTGATGAAAGATTCTTTTGGGAACCTCACAGCTGAGCGAAATGTTTTTGACATTAGAAAGACCTCAATCGACACTGATGATGATGATTTTAAAAGAGTCCATTTGATTGATAGTCTAGTAGAGGAATCTTTCTTGCAAACTTATAAAGAGGACACATTATAGGCTTCTTTATCCCATTTTGGTTGTGATTTTGATATTGACGAATCTATAGAGCAAGTAAATGCACTCTTAGATTCAATGCCTGTCATGGGTACACATGTTTTCCAACCAAAAACCAATGCCTCTCAATCTCTCATCAACTTCTCGACCTCTTTCCATTGAAGAACCGCCGAAGTTAGACTTGAAGCCTTTGCCTGATAATCGTAAGTATGAATTTCTAGGTCCAACAGAGTCATTGCCAGTTATCATAGCTTATAATCTTAATGATGCTAAAATGAAGCAATTACTTGAAGTCCTTCATGAGCATAAGGAAGCCACTTGGTGGTCTATCGTAGATTTGAAATGAATCAGCCCGTCAGTTGTCATGCGTAAGATTCACTTAGAGGAGAATGCAAAACCTTCTCGTGAACCACAAAGGAGGCTGAATCCAGTGATGCATGAAGTAGTTAGGGCCGAGGTACTAAAGCTTCTTGATGCGGGTATTATTTACCCGATATCTGAGAATGAGTGGGTGAGCCTTGTACAAGTAGTTCCTAAGAAGTTAGGAATTACAATGGTAGCCAATGAGCATAATGAGTTAGTTCCATCTCGTGTTCAGACGGGCTGACGTGTTTGTATTGACTACAGGAAGTTGAATTCAATGACCAGGAAGGATCATTTCCCCCTTCCTTACATTGACCAAATGCTAGAAAGGTTAACCAGTCATGCTTATTACTGCTTTTTGGATGGTTATTCAGGCTATAACCAAATTTCAGTTGATCCATCTGATTAAGAGAAGACAACATTCACGTGTCATTTTGGTACATATGCCTACCGACGCGTGTCTTTCAGCCTATGCAATGCACCTGCCACTTCTCAACAATGTATAATTTCTATATTCTCAAACATGGTAGAGCGATTTTTAGAGGTTTTCATGGATGATTTTTCTGTGTTTGGGTCTTCCTTTGAGGAATGTTTGAAACACCTAGCTCTAGTTTTAGAGAGGTGTAAAGAGAAAAATCTAGTGCTAAATTGGGAAAAATGCCATTTTATGGTACAAATGGGAATTGTTCTTGGGCATATCATCTCTAATGAGGGAATTGAAGTAGACAAGGCTAAAGTAAAATTAATCTCTAACCTGCTGGCCCCGTGGATGGTTAAGGAGATTCGCTCATTCTTAGGCCATGCTAGTTTTTACAGGTGTTTTATCAAGGATTTTAGCAAGATTGCTAGACCTCTGTGTAATCTCGTCGCTAAAGTTGCCCCATTTATCTTCGATGAATCATGCCTAAAAGCATTTGAGACGCTGAAATCCGCTCTGATCTCTACGCCATCATTCGGTCCCTTGACTGGAGCCTTCCATTTGAGATCACGTGTGATGCCTCTGACTATGCAGCTAGGGAAGTTTTAGGTCAGAGGATTGATAAAGTCCCTCATGTGATTTACTATGCTAGCCGGACTTTAAATGACTCTCAACTCTGTTACTCTACTACAGAGAATGAGTTGTTAGCAGTCGTATTCGCTTTAGATAAGTTTAGGTCCTATCTCTTAGGATCTAAAGTCATTGTTTATTCAGATTACGCCGCTTTAAAATATTTATTTTCCAAGAAAGATGCGAAGTCGTGGCTGATTCGGTGGGTCTTGTTGCTAAAAGAGTTTGATTTAGAGATTAAAGATAAGGAGGGGGTTGAAAATGTTGTAGCAGACCATCTATCTAGGCTTATAGTTGAATTCTAGAATGATTCCTTACGCATAACTGAGACATTCTTTGATGAACATCTTATGCATGTTTCCCAGTCACTTTGGTATGCGGACATCGTTAACTATCTTTTCACACATGAAATGCCGAATCATTGGCCTAAACAGGATAAATGCAAATTCTTGTCCGATGTGAAGCACTTTTATTGGGATGATCCCTATCTCTTCAAGTATTGCCTTGATCAGATAATTAGGAGATGTGTTTCTGAGGAGGATCAAAAGCAAATTCTCTCCTTTTGCCATGATCAATCAGTGATGTGTTCCTGTGGAGGCCATTTTAGTGGAAAGAAGACAGCTGCTAAAGTTTTGCAGTGTGGATTTTATTGGCCTTCCTTGTTTCGTGATGCACGTGCCTATTGTGTTGCTTGTGAGAGATGTCAAAAGTTAGGTAGTCTCACGCAACGAAGTATGATGCCCCTTAACCCTATTTTGATAGTGGAGATCTTTGATGTGTGGGGGATAGATATTATGGGACCTTTTCCTAACTCGTTTGGCAATCTCTATATTTTGGTAACTATTGAATATGTGTCAAAGTGGGTAGAGGCTATTGCGTACAGATCAAGTGACCACAAAGTGGTGGTTAAATTTTTGAAAGAGCATATTCTTGCACGATTCGGTACACCCCGTACTATCATTTGTGAAGGGGGGGGTGGCAATTTTGCAATAGACCATTTAAAGATCTAATGAAGAAACACTGAGTGATTCATAAAGTGTCAACCGCGCACCATCCACAAACTAGTGGTCAAGCCAAAATTTCAAATAGGGAGATTAAGCATATTTTAGAGAAGACGGTAAATCCCAACAGGAAGGATTGGTCAGTCTGACTAACAGATGCTTTGTGGGCATATCATATTGCGTACAAAACTCCCATTGGAATGTCTCGTTACCGATTAGTACATGGTAAGGCATGTCATCTACCTATTGAGGTGGAACGTAGAACTTTTTGGGCTGTTAAACAGCTGAATTTTGATGTCCACCAGGCAGGAAATCATAAAAAACTTTAAATTACTAAGCTAAAAGAGATAAGGAATGATGCTTATGACTGTGCAAAATCGTATAAGGAGAGGATGAAGAGTGTACATGATCAAAAAATTCTTAGGAAATCCTTTCACCCTGGTCAGAAAGTTCTTTTATATAATATTCGTCTGCATCTATTCCCAGGTAAATTGAACTCTAAATGGTTCGGTCCTTTCATAGTCCAGTAAGTGTATCTTCATGGGGCCATTGAGATTCAAAATCCCAAATATGGTACTTTGTTTAAAGTGAATGGCGATCGTTTAAAACCATTTTTGGAGTTGAAAAAGCTAGAGGTAGAAGTTATACTTCTGGAGGATCCCATTTATCGGGATTGAGTTTTTAAGGCCATGATTCTTGTATATTTTTGTATATTTAGATTTTCTTTGTTCTATTTCTAACAAATGTGCAGGGTTATCTTTTTGATTGGAGCTTCATCATATCTAGGTGATATCCTTCCCTTTCTTATTTACTTGTATTTTTACATTGCGGACAATGTAAGTTTTAAGTTGGGGGGTGGGATTTATTTGCGTTATATGAGACTTTGTTAGAATATGAGCAAATTTTCCTTTTCTTTAGAATAAAATAATAATAAATTTATGCAATGGTTCTTGAGTTGATATTAAGTTTCTCTTTGTCTAACCGATGCAATAATAATGATGCATTCGTCTTAATGCATTATATATGCATATTTAGTTCTCCTACTATCATTATTAAGAGAAATTTTAAGATTTCTAATTCTCATTTCATTTTATTCTAAGTAACCTGTGACTATTTGAGCCAATTTTCCTATTTAAGGGTTTTTACATCAACTCTGAATTTTTGAAAAGCATATTTTGTTAAGTAGTCTCATTATTCTTTGCTTTGATTGAACACTAGAAAGATAAGTCCATGAAATGTAATTTCTTTTGAAGGATTCCTAATATTGCTTGAACTGAAGAACTCTAGACCTTAGGAAGTGACTTAGGCCATCTTTGGTAGTCGACATATGAGCATAATCCCTCCTTTACATATATACCGCTAGTCACCCCTTTAAGCCTTTTATATAACCTTTCTTTAGTAACTCGATATCCTTACCCTACTCCAAATTGGAGTGTAAACCATATTTATGGCTTACGTTTTTATCTAAGGATGTGTTGAGATTATTTCTATGCATGGGTAATAGTGAAAAGTGAGCTTGAAATGAAAAAAAAATGAAAAAAGAAAGAAAAGAAAAGAAATGTGATGAAATCTCTTTTAAAGTTCACAAAAAAGAAGAAGATAAAATGGATGAAAAAAAAGATGTGAAAAGGAAAGAAGAGATTGAAAAAAAAGAAAAGCTCACATGAAGTTAAATTAAGCCCAAGTGTTAATTTTTATATTTTTTATATCTCAACATGCTTCTTAGATCTTTGAATTCCTTATTTATCCCTTTCTTTCATAACCCTTGCCCTAAGCCTTGCATTACAACCCTAAAAGTCCTAATGATCCTTTGGAATATAGTTTAGATGTGAGAGTAATGGAGGGGATCCATTTATACATTTCGCTTTTCTAGTGGGATTTATCCTTTCATGAGACTATTGTTCTTTCATTTATAGCGCTTTTCAAGTATACATGTGAGAGGCATTTGAATTTGAATACATTTACTCTTTATAGCTTGCATGTAGTGAGAGTATTTACACCCTATTCTTGAGTGTTTCATTTGTTGAGTGTATGCCATGTGAGGAGTTGAGTCAAACCATAGTTTGGCTGGGGTTTGAAAGTTTTGTTACTTTGACATAAATGATGTTATGTTATTGTCAATTCACACAATCACAATGAGATTGGCGAGAATGAAATATTCTTATTAATCTTGCTAGTTTGAGAACTTTGTTGTTGCATGTGTGTCATATTGCTTTTGCGTGTGGGTGTTTTGATGTCTTTGTTGAGTTATTTGCATTGGTGAAGAAAACGGAGAATCATATTTTATAAAAGAATCATTGCATTTGAATTTTGTTGGTATATTCATTGCAAACCATCACGAGACACAGCTCGTCAACTTGGGTTAACCTTGGGGTTTAAAGACTTGTTCCACATGCTAAGTGCAATCATGTTTTCCTACGAAAATGGGGTAACTTAGTTTTTAGGATGTGTCGCTTGTGCAATAAATTAATAATTGGATTTAAATTTTTGGTCAATGATAAAATTTTGATTTTGATTTAATAACTTTTGAAAAATTGAAAGGTTTTTGTTTAGTTTGAATTTTGGCTTTTTGTTAGTTATTATTTTCTTTGAGATCTTTAATTTTATGCACATATCCATTTGTTTGAGCTAATTTTAATTTAAGGAAAGTTTATGTGGTTAAATGCTTATGAAAGATATTTTTGAGCTCTATATTTTTATTTGATTATAACTTGAAGCAAAACATTAGGTTGAATATAATTATGGGGGAAATGATTAAGGTAATAATTCTAGGATTGTTAAATTGCAACGAGAAAAAAAAATTTGTTATGTGGTGGGCTGAGATGGAGCGTAAAATGCACTCCCTCATAAACACATGTTAAATGAGAGGGAGCGTAAAATGCCCTCGTTGATGAGATGGAGCATAAAATGCACTCATCGAGGAAAAAAAAAAGAGAAAGAAAAAAATGGGATAGAGCATAAAATGCACCCATTTAATTAGAAAAAAAAAAAGAGGTTAAAAAATAATAATCCTAGTGTGCTTAAAAGATTTAAAACCTTTTGATGCTTTAATTTATATTTGTCTTTATTAGCTTTGAGTGATGTGAAAAATAAGAGTATAGAGTTTTGTTATAAAACTAACCATTTTTGATATCTTTTATGGGGCATTTAATTATGTGAATGGATCTAAGTTTTTTTCGCTTGTTTGATATATTTGGATTTCACACACACATGAAGGATCTTGATTAAAGTAAGATTAATAAATATGTTAAAATTTTAGGTTTTTCATAATTTTAGAATTTTCTTTGAGTTATCATTTAAAAATCCTTGTGGACAATTTTAAATTTCATATTGATTTGTTACTCGAGTAAGTTAGTTATTTGTTAGGGTCGTAGTTTTTATTTATTTATTTATTTTTTGCTTGAGAGCAAACAAATAGTTAAGTTTTGAGGTATTTTATAATGGAATTTTTTACCTATTTATTGAATATTTATAGGCTTGATTATTTATAAGTTTTTAAGCATTTCAATTAATTTTAGGTAATTTATGTGTTTTTATTATTTTTAGTATTTTTATATTATTTTTTAGTTATTTTTAATTATTTATATTTGATTTTGTAGGAAAATTAAAGCTAATGGCAATTTCGTAATTTTTGCAAGTGCCAAAAAGGTAAATAAACAACTCGGTGGCATAATTGTAATTTCAGGAAAGTAGGGCACGCCACGCGTACATGGAGGCTGAGCATGCAAACAGCATAAAGCAAACGACGTCGTCTGGCGTGCACGAACAAACAGGAAATTATAAGCGAGCGTACCACGAGCGAGAAATGACTAATGACAGGGAACAATGTTTTGGGCGGGCGGCCAACAGCTTGGTAAGCTTGCGCGCAATGCGCGAGGAAGATCAAAAAAATAAAGAAAACGCGAAGGGGTTGTTTGGCTTGAGCAGAAATTGCCAAAACTAGATTATTCTTGATTTAAAGCATTATTTTGATTCCGAATTGGATTTTAACTCCACGTTTGCTTAGGATTATTATTGTAGCTTATAAATACAATGGGAGAGACATCTTTTAGAGAGACAAAGATTTTTTTACAGCTTTTTAGAGAGGTTGAGCAGAATTTCAGAATTTATTTTATTCTCTTCTTCAATTAATTGGTTTATTCAGTAAGTAATTTGTTTGTTTAATTATGTATTATGCATTATTTAATTATGTTTTGAGTTCCAATTTCAAGCATGCTAGGCTAGGTTATTTTCTAGGGTTAAGGATGAGTATATTTGGTTGATTCCATTGCACATATTCATGCTAATTAACTCTACAAATTTAGTGTTTTCATTTTAAAAATAATTCTTTCTATTGAATGCCTATTTTTAATGATAAAAAAAATAAAGTTGGATTCTCATTATTATTTGTTGGATTCAGGTTATGATTTGTTAAAAGCGGATATAAATTGTGTTTTGATAGGACTAGTGAGTGTTTTGACCTTATACATATGTTTGGTTATGGAAGAATTAACAATTTGATTTTACAAATTAATTGGGCTTAATTGAATTTATTTTTCGTATCTAATAGAGTTGAGAGACCAAATTAGTGCGAGATAAAAAGTAGAGTTATTTGGGCATATGAATATTAGAAATATGATATCAAATATATGACTCTGACACCCTAGTATTTTATTATTGATTAGTTTATTCGTGCTAGTATTTTATCATTTATCATTTATTTTCGTTTCTTTAGTTGATAAATCATCATTGTAACAGCCCCAAATCCGGGCGCCCTTAACCCCGGATCTGGTCCGTTAAAAGTAACCTCAATCCTGAGTTTAAACTAATTATATTAAACTTATAAACAATAAGCAATACAATTATTACTATACACCATATATAAACCTCAAATGGATACAACATCCAACTTCATACTCTTCCAGAATCGCAATCTTTAAATATTTTTATTACACTTTCTACTCATATGAATAATGATTTAGCATACCAACCTGTCACCCTTATATAAAAAGGACAACATCTGAAAATGATTTAAAATAATCTATATATGTTCTCTTAACATTTCAGTTTGCTAATCTATAACACAATTAAGACATAAAAATCTTCACAAGTAATACCCACAGAAATAATTTATTCTATCGCAGGGTTTTACTATAAAAGCACCTACGCTTCGATCTTGATGACTCGTTAGTCAATCTTCATCTTTGCCTCTACCAGAGTAATCAGCTTCCTTAAGCTTATCTGTAATGTTTTGTTTTAAGCAAGGGTGAGCACGATGGCTCAGCAAGTCTAACAGTTTCACATAACACATAAACATATTTCATCATGCTTTGTGCATCTTATGCTTTACAATGACTACATATCTCATGCATATCATGCTTTGCATTTACTCTATGATTCATGTTATTCATGCATGTCAATTACAATTTCATACAGTTTAATATATATAGAGCAATTAACTTAAACAGTTTATTTCAATTTGTATCACAAAAACACATCACCACATTATTGCACATAATAACATATGCACACATAATAATTTTATAGTATTCTAATTCAGGCACATAATGCAACACGTTCTGAAAAACTTGCCTGGACTTGCATAACCAGCTTACGCTAACCTTTCGCGTTCTTTGCACCACCTACACGGTATATGAGATCAACGGTGCATAATATCAGTTAAGGTTTGACTTAATACTAAATCTGTAAAGATATTTATTTCTTCTTATTGTCCCATTTTTAAATCAATAGGGTTAATTTCATATTTTAGTCTCTCGTTGACTTGACTCAGTGTTTCACTGCAAACCTTTTTGTACATAACCATGCAATTCCGACATATATTAATGTCACTGCATTAAAACTTAGACCCTATATTTATTTAGGTCGATCCACCAATTAATCACTAATGGACCATACCCTTGGTTTAACTTAATCACATCATTTATCTCGACAACTTATCATAATATTACCCACCTTGGATAATATTTTAAATTTTACTATCAATTAGTAATAACTTATAATGTTATTTAATTGTTAAATAACACTTTAAATAATCATTACTATTATTAATTTATTTTTAATAATAGTTTACCTTAATCACTATTATTAATCTTTTAATAATAATTTAATTGCTTGCTAATATTATTACCCTTTAATAATATTTTAATTGACTTCTCATTATTATTAATCATTTTAATAATAATTTAATTGTTCATCAATATTATCGATTATTTAATAATATTTGAAATCCTCACGTATCATTAGTAATTATTTAATAATGATTCAACCCTTAACTATTATTACTCAATAGTTAATTACTTGTTAAACAATATTATTAATTCTTTAATAATATTCTAAATCTTTATTTATCATTATTATTTATTTAATAATGATTTAACTCTTAACTATTATTATTTAATAGTTAATTAAATGCTAAACAATATTATTAATCCTTTAATAATATTTTAAATTAATTACATATCATTATTAATTATTAAATAATGATTTAATTCTTAACTATTATCAATTAATAGTTAATAATTAATATGATCAATATATTTTAATTACTTAATAATCTTCTCCCGATTAAGTAATAATTTATTCCACTTAATTACCATTTAATATGAATTAAATAATAATTAATTAATTAATTATCCGTACTCATTATTTAATATTAATTAAATAATAAACAATTATACTATTAAATCTAACATCCTTTGATTACTATTTAATATATTAAATAGTAAGCAAAATAACCCTCTTTAATTATTATTTAATGTTAATTAAATAATAATTAATTAATTATCTTTATTTATTATTTACTCTTAATTAAATTAAATAATAAATAATTATGTTATCAACTTTACTTAACTGTAATTATTATTTAATGTTAAATAATAATTACCTAACTCTATTTATTTATTATTTAATCTTATTAAATAATAATTAAAGTTTAGAATCTTTATCTTACTCTAATTATTATTTAATATTAATTAAAGAATAATTAGTTATTTATTTTCCTTTATTTACTATTTAATACCTAATTAAATAATAAATAATTAATTTATTTTCTCCAAACAAGTTGATATTGTTATTAAATACCTAAAGAACATATTTAATATTTAATAACAATTTATTTATAATTTTCTTGAATTATTAGCTAGGTAGTCACAAATTAGTGTACCTTTACACCATAAATAATATGAAAAATACCAATTTTCGGAAATAATACCATCTCCATACATATAACAATTCAAATAATCAGTAGGTTATTTGTTCATATTTTTTCAACATTTAAAAATACTTTTTATTATTTTTCATACATTTAGTAAGCTTTTATTATTAAATAATTATGAAAAATAGCTACTGACATTGTAAAAATACCATTAAATTCCAGAAAATAGTAAACGAAATTCCAAGAAACTTTCTAGTTTTGACCATCGCCGGAACCGGCCGGAAAATTGGTGAACCGGTCACTTGAAGGCTCTGGCCAGTTTATTTCAAAAAAACCGGCAGTGGCTTTTTAGCATTTTCAGGTTATGTCCATTTTTGGGGTCTCTTACAAAAACCTTAATAACTTAAGTTCTATAACTCCGATGGTGCTCTAATTTATATCGTTGCGTTTGTATCTTCTCGAACTACAATTTTCCATTATAGGATTCATTTTTCGGACACAATTTGACCTCCGAAATCAGCCTGGAACCGGACTGTTCATGTAAAACTTCCGACAGTGGAGTGTTTTGCTTGAAAAATCATAACTAATTCATTTTAACTCGGATTTTAGTCATTCAAGTTTTAAAATTTACACAACTTCAAGATCTATCCAACAAATTGATGGATCAAAAATCCGACTTACGGCTCGTGAACAGTAAATCCGTTTATGGACTGCAAAGTTTATAATTTTTCCGGTAAACTTGATTTTCTATATTTTGGCTAACTTTTTCACATAACCCATACTAAAATTATGTTAAACACTCTATCACACATATTTAACATCCTAACATGTTTCTAAGCATTTAAAGTTTGATCATCATAAATCAAACATAAAATTATATATAACCTCTAATATTAGGGTTTTAGGGTTTTTAAATTACCTTTTGGATGTACAAGCTTGATTTCTTCTTCCTCCTTGGTGGTTTATGAAGCTAGAAGATATTAGACTCTTCTCCCTCATCCTTAGAACCCACGGCCACTTCCTCATTTTTCTCTCACTAGAATTCTCTCTAGTTTGATATTTCTCTCAAGTTTTCTCTCACTAAAAACTCAAGCTCTCAAATATAATGACTCTAGCAATTCTTGTAAAAAGCTCCAAACTCTTGGATGATGGTTCTATTTATAGAGAGGGAAAACTATACTTACAAGACTTGTAAGTAATCATTTTAGCTAGCAACTTTTGCTTGTCAAAGTTAGTCCACAAAATAAGGGATTTTTCCTAGATTTTTAGTACACAAATAGTACACCCATCAATCCTAGCTTCCCTTATAGACATGCCCGGCCATTTCCCTATTTTGACTCCAATTTCCTATTATTTTTATTAATCAAATTGCCAATTAAAGCTTCTAGAAGAATAGTCAAAATGTTTGACTTTAATTTGATTTAATTGGACACTATATTTAATTTAATTGGGCTAATTATTCCACCAACATATTGGGCTTGACCAATTAAATTATTGGACACCAAAGTATCCTCTCATTAATTAGTTTATCAAACTAATTAATTAAATCAAGCACAATAAACCTTATAATTAATTACACTAATTAAATATTTAATTAGGCTAGTCCACTGAAATATTAATTTGGGACTTCAAATATTATTTCCACTACACATTAATTGATGATCACATTAATTAGTGTACCCATTTTGCTATCGAAACTATATTTAAATTAAATTGAATATTTAATTAATTTGCTCACTTATCAATTTCTTGATATTAAATATCTCTAGGTTAGTACACTAATTATCCAGATATTTTGGACTTATTAAATAATATATTAAATGTCCTACGCAAGTTTTATTAATGACTAATTATATTAATTAGTCTACTTGATTTATAATCACATGCGATGTTCAAAATTAACTGAACATTTTTATCAATGAACTTGCGTAACGATTTCTCGGCATTTTTCTTCTTTTAGAAATACCTCCTAATCAAATTTTATTCTCTTCATATACATCATAGGACCTTATTCCTAAAAGTTCATGTCACACTTATTGAACCTTATTGGTTCTTGCTAGCTCATAGATTAAATAAAAAATTTAATTTAATCCAGTTTTTCACAATTCTATTCTCCACAACTAGGTTATCAAACTCTAACCTTTATTAACTATTAGAAATCTTATTTCTAATTCTTTCAAATATCCGGGATATTACAATCATTCTCAATTTTTAAGCTTGATTAGAAATTAATTAGAATCAGTGAGTGAGATAAAATATTTTCCATCCATTAAGTCCCAAGGGTTCGACCTCGCACTTGTCTAAGCTATACTAGATATTCGATTCGTGCACTTGCGAGTATATAAAACATTGACAGCAGTGATATATGTAACAAAGCAGAAAATTACTTCTTTGATTGACTATTAATGTTGTATTGATAAGGATTTATCTTAAACTGGCTTTAAAAAGTCAATTTTGACACTATTTTGGAACGCATGAAGTATTACATTTTGCTCAATCTGCTGCCATTTTGAGGTCATGTTGTGTGCATGCGTGTGTATACCATTACACATTTCCCACATCTTACATTTTTATTTCCTCCGTTATATCAGTTTCAATGTATGGCCAATATGATACAAGAAATTCATCTTTACAAATTCAGTTTCATGTTAAGTTGCTCACATATCTGAGTTTGAAAAGTTATGTTTTTTAAGTGCATTGTCCAAACTTCTGGCAATAAGAGGGACGTATTAATGTCTGTGCTGAGTGCTCTGATGTGCTCTCTCAAGCCCTAACATGCTATGAGATTTTTAACAAGATCACATTGTGATCTCAGTAGTTCATTGCTCCAAAAGTTATATATGTTCCTCCCCTTCACTTGTTTTCATTCACTATATTTTTTTTATTTTGGTTCCTTGTTATCTGTTTAGCTATATGAGGCGGTATTTTGGCTATATTATTTCCTCCACAATATGTGTTTCATCAATCACTTTTGCTAAATGATTTTTTCCCCGTCGGTATGCATGTGTGCTGATGTGCTTGGGTGCACGCTTGCAGGGGCCTTTGATTGTATTTTCCCTTGTGAATAAATATATACAATCAAAAAGGCTGATCACAAGCATCCAATGTAACTAAAAGCAGATTTGACTCCAGAAGAGGTGTTTCTATAATTTTTATTAAGACAATCTATTTATTTGTTTCAATATGCAATCTGCTGCAACAGAAGGTAAATATTGAGCTTAATATAAACATCTATGCATTTCCTAATACAACCCCCTCAAGTTAAGAGCTTTGTCCGGATGTTAAGAACTGCATGGCAATTTCCCTTCTTCATCACCCCTCATCATCAAACACCTATGAGCTCTATGATATCTGAAATTTGGCCTCTGAAAATTTGCATATGCATACAAATATACAATTAGCAATAAAGCAGTAGAAACATTAGATATGGCAATTCCTTCAGAAAATGAAGTTCTTTCTTAACTGTTTGATTATAACCAAAAACAAAAAGTTCTTTAATCAGATGATGGCTACTAAAATCATTCAAACTGTTACCAAACAGAAATTTCCTTGTGTCAGTGTACCAATTATATGCAATATGCAATCATAATATTCATATTTTTTAACAAATTCTCCAAAAACATATTTAACGAAAAAAACTCAAACCTAATAAACACCAAACCTAATTGAAAAATTATGGCAAAATTGGTCCACCAAACTGTAAAATCAAGGCAAAACAAAATTAGTCCAAAAAAACTTAGAATCCAAGAAAACCTCCTGGATTTATGCAGCTATGTATCTCCTCTCTTTTTTTCAATGAGACATCCACAGTGACGAAAGCAGGAGAAATTTTGTGAAGAGAGAGAGAGTGAGAGAGAAAGAAGCAGACGAAGGAGCCAAAGAAGAAGTCGCCAATGAAGACGAAGATGAAGGTTGTCGTTCGATCGATTTCTGATTTGGGGGATAAGAGTTTGACCCTAATTCTTTTGTCGTATTTTCTGATTTGGGGGAGATGAGTTTGACCTGAACTGTGTTTTTTTTTTATTTAAAAAAGGTTGCCAAAACAACGCCGTTTTGGAAAGTGTTGTGTAGATTTAGATGCTGCACACAGCTGTGCAGCCCCATTATTCTCATATATATATGTGTATGTGTGTGTGTGTGTGTGTATATATATATATATATCATTATTAAGAAGAATTATTTATCATATATATTTTGTTTGATTACCCTAACAACTTGAATTTTGTCTCCATTAGCCTTATATAATTTTATTAGTTTCTGTTCAATAGTTTTCTAGTTCGCAAGTCTTATCATTAGTCTTCTTTCTTTGCTTTAAAAATGATAAGATAATCGCTAAATTTAGTACGGAGAAAATATGTAATGAGTAGTTAAATTCACCATTATTCAGCAATTAGCATATCTTGTTCAACGCGAATTATTTATCATATATATTATGTTTGATAAATCCTAACAACTTGAATTTTGTCTCCATATTAGGCCTATATAATTTTATTAGTAGCTGTTCAATAGTTAATCTTGTGCTTCTCTTATCATTAGTTTTTTTATTTGCTTTAAAACTAGTAAGATAATCTGCTGGAGCCAATTCTATTTCGTTTTTGCCAACTTGCACTTACATTGTTCTTTTCTTTCCCTCTTTATTTTTAAATTCTTCATACCAATTTTTTGAAATTATGTTAGTTTTAAAAAATGGGAAAAGTAACATGTGCAATTCGTTCTTTATAATAATAAAATATTAAAATATTAAAATAAAATATAATATAATTTTTTTATTTTAAAATTAAAAATATATTTCAAAAATAACAATTTTTATAGATAATTTTTCACTTTTAATTTTAACCTTAAAATATTACTCTCTCTCTCTCTCTCTCTCTCTCTCTCTCTCTCTCTCTCTCTCTCTCTCTCTCTCTCTCTCTCTCCGTGTATTTAATAGCACCTTGGTATAAACAACCTTAAAATATTAATCTCTCTCTCCTTGTATTTAGTAGCACCTTGGTATAAACAACCATCCATTACTGCTGCTACTAAAGGTATAATATTGGGTTACCTGAAGCGCTATAAATGACCATCCATTCAGTGTAAAGTCAGCGGTAAGGTTTCGGAGCACACCTTGTTTCAAATTTCAATTACTCCCCCGGTCATTATATTGGTAGTTTTAGAACTTTTTTTCTTTTCAAAATATATGACGCTTTATATATATTTAAGAGAAAAAATCTAATTATTTTTTATTTTATCTTTAAAGATGGAGTAATTGAGAGAGAGGAGAATGAGGAGTAATTAATTAGTGATGAATAGTAATAAAATTTCAAATCAACATTAATTACCTAACATGCATTAGTATTAATGAGACTTCTTAATATGAGTGATCATATCTTAAACGACCTATATAATGAAAAAAAAAGGGAGTTATAAATTGGATATTTTATACTATTTTATATTTTAAAATAGAAAGACACAAAATACACTGGTCTTCGTGTTCTCACTTTCGGCAATTTGATTTGGTCAAATTTTGAATTTAAATGAAATCACATATGTGACAATCCAGGTTAAATCTGGAGTTCGAATCAAATCATAACATAATAACGTTGCTATCTCAATAATATCTTTTTAGGTCATTTTAACCCAACATAGGTTCACCTAAAAAGTTATGACTGAATGTACTAGTGCTAGTAACTTAATTTCTTATATACAAACAATTTTTTTTTAAATGTTTTGATGTGAGACTAAGGTGTTATATTTTTACTCTTTGATTTCACATCCAAGCTAATCTTTTTTCCTTGATTTTCTCTCAGCCAGGGACGAAGCTACATTGGTAAATTGTGGGGTCAATTGACCCCATTGGAAAAAAATAATAATTTCTTTATAATGTAGGATAATTTTTAATTTTTTTAAGTATTATATATAAATTGACCCCACTTAAATTTTATAATATTTTTACTATACGGGGTCAAAATTTAAAATCTATAACTTCGTTAATCCAATTTTAAACTCAATATATGTTCTTTCTCTATAATATTTTTAAACTAAATAATAATCTAATTTACATTCTTTTTTAAAGTAGTTAATGAATTAATTACTTATAAACATTGCGATTAAAAAAGTATATTATTGCAACGACCCCAAAATTCGGCTCCAATAATCCTGGATCTGGTCCGTTAAAAGTAACATCAATCCTGAGTTTAAACTAATTATATTTGACTTATAAACCACAAACAAATACAATTATTACTATACACCAGGTATTAAACCTTAAATGGGTAACATTTTCAATATCATTCTATTCCATAATCAAATCTTTAAACATTTTTATTTCATTTTCTAATCATATGAATAATGATTTAGCATACCAACATGTTACCCTTATACATAAAGGACAACATCTGAAAATAATTTAAAATAATCTATATATGTTCTTTTAACATTTCGGTTTGCTAATTTATAACACATTTAAGACATAAAAATCTTCACAAGTAATACCCACAGAGATAATTTATTATATCGCAGGGTTTTACTACAAAAGCACCTACGCTTCGATCTTGATGACTTGTTAGTCAATCTTCATCTTCGCTTCTACCAGAGTAATCAGTTTCCTTAAGCTTTTCTGTAATGTTTTGTTTTAAGCAAGGGTGAGCACGACGGCTTAGCAAGTCTAACAGTTTCACATAACATATAAACATATTTCATCATGCCTCATGCATCTCATGCTTTGCAATGACTACATATCTCAAGTATATCATACTTTGTATTTACTCTATGATTCACGCTATCCATACGTGTCATTTACAATTTCATACAGTTTAATATTTATAGAACAATCAACTTAATCATCTACTGTAGATTAACAGTTTATTTCAACTTGTATCACAAAAGCACATTATCACATTATTGCACATAATAACATATGCACACATAATAATTTTATTGTATTCTAATTCAGGCACATAATGCAAGACGTTCTGAAAAACTTGCCTGAACTTGTATAACCAGCTTACGCTAATCTTTTACATTCCTTGCATCACCTATACAGTATGTGAGAATAACGGTGCACAATATCAGTCACAGTTTGACTCAATACTAAATCTTTAAAGATATTTATTTCTTCATATCTTCCCCTTTTAAATCAATAGGGTTAATTTCATATTTTAGTCTCTCGTTGACTTGACTCAGTGTTTCATATTCAACACCGTAAATCTTTTGTACAAAACTATGCAGTTTTGACATTTATTAATGTCACTGCATTAATGCCTGAACCTTATTTCTGTTTAGGTCGAACAACCAATTAGTCACTAATGGACCATACCCTTTGTTTAACTTAATCACATCATTTAACTCAATGATTTAACATAATATTACCCGCCTTGGATAATATTTTAAACTCTTACTATTAATTAGTAATAACTTATAATGTTATTTAATTGTTAAATAACACTTTAAATAATCATTGCTATTATTAATTCCTTTTTAATAATAGTTTACCTTAATCATTATTATTAATCTTTTAATAATAATTTAATTGCTTGCTAGTATTATTAGCCTTTAATAATATTATAAATGACTTCTCATTATTATTAAAGATTTAAATAATAATTTAATTGTTCATCAATATTATTAACCATTTAATAATATTTGAAATCCTCACGTATCATTAGTAATTATTTAATATTGATTCAACTCTTAACTAGCATTATTCAATAGTTAATTACTTGTTAAACAATATTATTAATTCTTTAATAATATTTTAAATCTTTATTTATCATTATTATTTATTTAATAATGGTTTAACTCTTAACTATTATTAGTTAATAGTTAATTAAATGCTGAACAATATTATTAATCGTTTAATAATATTTTAAATTAATTACATATCATTATTAATTATTGAATAATGATTTAATTCTTAAGTATTATCATTTAATAGTTAATCATTAATATTATCAATATATTTTAATTACTTAATAATCTTCTTCCGATTAAGTAATAATATATTCCACTTAATTACTATTTAATTATTATTTAATATGAATTAAATAATAATTAATTAATTAATTATCTGTACTCATTTTTTAATATTAATTAAATAATAAACAATTATACTATTAACTCTAACATCCTTTGATTACTATTTAATATATTAAATAGTAAGTAATTAACCCTCTTTAATTATTATTTAATGTTAATTAAATAATAATTAATTAATTATATTTATTCATTATTTACTCTTAACTAAATAATAAATAATTATTTTAAACACTTTCTCATAATTTAATTACTATTTAATATCAATTAAATAATAATTACTTAGTTACTTCCTTTATTTACTATTTAATTATCAATTAAATAATAAATAATTATTTTCCTTCATTAAATAATATGATATAGTTTAAATATCACATTTATTATTTAATAATAATTTAATCACAATTTTCTTCAATTATTAGTCAATTAACACCCAACTAGTGTACATTATCACCTCAAAAAGTATAAAAAAAATATATATTTTTCTTTATTTAACCTTACTTACTATTTAATACAACTTGAATAATAAGTAAGTAGGGTGATTAACATTTTTTCAGCATTTAAAAATACTTTTAACAAATTTTCATGTAATTATTTAGCTTTAATCATTTAATAATTATAGAAATTACCAAATTACATACTAGAAATACAAATTAAATTTTATAAAATAGTACACAAAATTCCAAGCAACTTTCCAGTTTGGGCCTTCACGGAACCGGACGAAAAAGTGGTGAACCAGTTGTCGGAATGTTCCAGCCGGTTCACCAAAGAAAAACCGGCAGTGGCTTTTTATGATTTTCAAATCTACCCAGTTTTGGGGTCCTTCACTAAAACTTTAATAACTTGAGTTCTATAACTCCGACTAAGCTCTACTTTATATTGTTGCATTCGTATCTTCTCGAACTACAATTTTTCATTATCGGATTAATTTTTTAGACAAGATTTGACCACTGAAAACAGCCTAGAACCGGACTATTCACGTAAAACTTCTGACAGTGGAGTGTTTGAGTAGAAAAATCATATCTCACCCGTTTTAAATCGGATTTTAGTCATTCAAGTAGGAGTATTTTCACAACTTTAAGATCTAGCATACAAAATTGACGGATTATGATTCCGACTTACGGATAATTAACAGTAATTCCGGGAATGAGGCTACTCGGGGTTTAGTTTTCCGGTAAACATCATTTTACAACTTTTGCTAAGTTTTTCCACATAAATGCTTATGGATCGATACCAAAAATCCATGAAACACTTATTTAACATATCTAGCATGTATCTAGACTTAAAGAACATAAAGATGGTATTTTTACCATTTATTTTTTATTTTAATCACATAACAAGCATAACTAGGGTTTTTAGGGTTTTCTAACCTTTTTGTTTTGTGTGCTTGCTTTCTCTTCCTTCCAAATTAGGAGATGAACCTCCAAGCTTTTCTCTTGGTTAAAAATGGGTTGAGTTGGCTTGACTCAGCTTGACTCGGTGAAACTCACTATGAACTCACTAGCTTTCTAGCTTTAAAACTCACTAAACTCACTAGTTAACTCACCCAAACTCACTAGCACGATTATAAAAGCTCTCTCTTGCAACTTTGTAAACTCTTAGCCAATGAACCAAGTGATTTATTTATAGTGGAGCCAACCTATACATACACACCTTATAAGCATATAAATTGGACTTCAAGCATTCTACAAATTCTACCCAAAAAAGGTTTAGTATTCCACACTTAATGTCAACCAAAAAGTCATCCAAGCCATCCCTCCAAGGACAACCTGTAATGACCCAGAAATTCGTAAGACTGATGAGTATGGTCTTAGGTAAATTGTGGATATTCATAAGCCTGATGAGTATGGTCTTAGGTAATTGATGTGATTTAAGGCTACGCTAATCCTTGGATGAGGATGTAGTGGATAGTCGATTTGAGAAAATATTAAGCTTCCGAGGATTCGAGCAAAATTTGAGGTTAAGACATAAAGCTAACATTAGTAAAGTGATGGCCGATCACTGGAAAGGAATTAGAGTCCAGTCACGGAGGGACTAGGACAGTGTTTATAAAACAATAAGTAAAATAATGCGTATGTTAAAATAATCGATAAGATCGATCGGCGGGGCAAATGTTGTAAGGATGTTGTGCTAATTCCAAGAATGGAATCAGTTGTAAGGATTGAGTCTAAAACTTAATCTGAGGAAAATAATTGTTGGGAGTTTAAAACCTAGAATTGGTTGAAGGGGGTATATGATAAGGTATACACTAAGTTACGTATCTATATAGTATATAGGTGCATAAAACGATGAGGAAGAATTACCCTCATAATTGTTGAGTTACCTTATATTGAAATTTCGGGGACGAAATTATTATAAGGGGGGGGGGGGGGAGAATGTAGCGACCCGAAATATTTTAATATAGAGAAATGGAATTATTGGATGTAATTGTAAATTTCTGAGGGATTAAATTAAATCATTATATGGTGGCTTGGTTTATTTAATTATGCGTTGCAGTAATTAAAGGAATTTAAGGAAGGTTCAATTAATGGGTAAATAAAATTAATGGACCAACCTAGGTTGTGTAGTATCAAAGTCTGATAGGGTAAATGAGTTATGTGATTATTTAATTAAATAGCTAGCAAGTTAAGCTAGATATGTAAATTAATTAATATGGTTATTAATTAATGAGATTTTGTAAACATTAATAATGTTGTATTTATTTCCATTTGGAAAGTTATTGATAGTGGGGTATTAATATTTTATATTTCCACTAGAAATTTAATTTGGGCAACCCAAAGCTTAGTTGCAATGTAAGTAACAATTGGGCCACCCATTTGTTTAATTAACAAAACAAATAGCAGCCCAGCCCAAGAATAATAACATAACCCGGTGGAAAAGTAAGAGTGCCACTCATTTAGGGACAAAACCTCAGAAAAAGCAGAGCACGCGCAGTTTGTGCAAAGCTCAAGGAATCAGTGCTGAGAAAAGAAGGAACAAGTCAGGCATAGGGGAGGCTATAGGGTCCAACTCCTCAGAGTTGTCTAAGGCTGAGAGAGTGTTGTATAACCTCAGTCATTCCCTCATTTCCCCTTCGCGTTCATTTAGGCTAAGAGAAATATGGAGCTTGAGAAGTAAATGCAAACTTCAGAGGAGTTCATGTTGTTCGAAGAAGGCAGAATCTGAATGTAAATCATCTGTCAAAGATTGAAGGTATTATCCGGTTATTTTGATTTAACTAGTTTCATGTTATGATTGGATTAAGGAAGCAAAATATGCTAGAGTTGCATATGAGGTGTTTAAATGAGAGTAATGTAAACTTGGTAGTCAAATGTTGTTGAAACTAGTTAATGATTGAATCAGAACTAGAATAATGGTTTCGATTATTTTACCCAGTCAACATTAAGAGTCTGAACCACAGTTGGTCTGTACTCGGTGTTCATGTTCATAAAACTTTAGAATGGACTGGTGTATTGACTTATTATTGGTTTAGATGTGGTTTTCGGTTGGGAGAAATCTGTGTTAAGGACCAAGAATGGTCCAGACGATACAAGGTTGGAGTAGGTATGGAAGAGTCTTTGTTTACTTTAGATAATCAGTTTTTGAAGTTATTCCCATATGCTCACCAAGTGTTTGATTAACAGTCTAAGAGAATCGAGGTGGTTAAACCTTCTGTCCAATGATCTGTTTTCAAAATCAGAACCTCTTTAAGTAATATGTTAGACGTTTTGTTAGTCTAAAGAGTAAACCAGAAAGGTTAAAATGAGTTTTGGTATGTTGTATGAAGTTAGTGTAAATCTGGGAATTTTCCTTAGTTGCGGTAAGAATCGTAGAGTGGTTGCACTCTGATCGTAGAGCTCACCCTTCAGCCAATGAATAACTTAACCAAGTCAGGAGAAAGAATAGTAGGGTAAACCTGAAAATCGTAGAGTGACCTCAATCGAAAATCGTAGAGCCCACTATAATATTGAGAAAGAACTAAGCCGTGAGCTTAGGTGTAAATCATAGAGTGACTTCGTTTAGTTACTCGGTAGATCGTAGAGTAAGCTCGCACAAGGGATCGTCGAGCAGTCTAAACCAGACTGGTGAATCGTCGAGTGGTTCCCACTCACAAATCGTAGAGTGACCCTAGTCACTGAAAATCGTAGAGTGACCCTAGTCACTGAAAATCGTAGAGTGGCCTTAGTCACTAGAAATCGTAGAGTCCACTCGAGATCGTAGAGTGCTTTGTACTCGCCGAGTCGTAGAACAGTCTGGACCAGTCTTGGGAAATCGTTGAGTGGCCCCCACTCGACGATCGTAGAGCTGCCAGCCCAGACAGTGTGTTCAGGCCCTGAACCTTGGTTCAGTCGCCGGTTTCAGGAAATGTTTTATTAATTAAAATATTATTAACAGATTAATAATATTAGACAATGACTAATTAATATCAAATGATTAATGATAACGATAAAAGTTTCATTGTAATTGAAACAAGGTATTTAATTAATTATTGTGCAACAATAATTAAAGTGAGTTATATTCAATAATGAATAAGGACGGGTAAGTAATTAATTATTATTTAAGAGGTATTAAATAATAATTAAAGAATGATAAATATAAAAAGGTAATTGTAGAATTAAATCTAGTAAAGTCCAGTAGTGACTAATTGGTAGATTGACTTAAATAATTATGAGAACCAAAGGATAAGGTTATGGCATTAAGGAATGTCAGATATACAAAGTTAAGTATAGAAGGTTTACGGTGTTTATGTGAAACATCGTGATAAATCCACAATGGACTAAACTAATGAATCAACCCTAGTGAATAAATGGGACGATAAAAGGAAGTAGACATCCTAAGAATAGGATTAAATATTGAGTCAAACTTTGACTAATATAATGCACCGTTGATCTCTCATGTTGTATAGGTGGTGCAAGGAACGCGAAAGGTTAGCGTAAACTGGTGTTGCAATCCAGGCAAGTCTTTCAGTAATATTTGTTATCCCTGCAAGTTTTCAGTGCTATGTGTTATTTGCATAAAGTATTATGTGTGCACTTGTAGTATGTGCAAACTGATTTCTAAATTTGTCTGTGTACGGTTATATGATGTTAATAGCTGATATAATTAATGCTATGATTTGTAATGTGTTATATGAGTTATATAACCTGGATATATTGACATGCATGGTAAGCATGGGTAGATTTTATAAATGCAACGCATGATAAGCATGATGCCTAAGTAAATGCCAAGCATGGAGCATAAAGCATAAATTAAATGTAACCTACGTGTTATGTGTTAGCTGTTGGACTTGCTGAGCCGTCGTGCTCATTCTTGCTTTAAATTAACATTTTCAGCGAAGGGCGAAGAGTTCGAAGATTCCGATAATCGCAAAGAGGATGTGCGAAGTTTATTTTATTAATAAAGGTTGTCACTAGAACTGTTTAAAGTCAAAGTTGCATTTTGTGGGAATAATTACCATTTGGTACCATCCCGGATGTAAAGCCTTGTAATAGTATTGAAAGGTAGTTGTAGTTAACACGGGTGTTAATGTTTTGTAACTCGTGTAATTAAAAGCAGTGAGTAAATAGTCATGTCGACTTATTGTTAGGATGCGAGTTTTGTTGCTCACAATTGGTTGTAATACACTAGGTCGTGGCATAAATGATCTGAGTTGTAGGATTCATGTAAAGATTGCGATTCTGAGACAAGGTTAAGTAAATGATTTATAAAAATTTAAATTTATCGTGGTTTTTATGAGAAGGTTGTTTGCGTAACGACTGAAACTCAGGATTGAGATTACTTTTGACGGACCAGATCCGGGGTTATTGGAGACGGATTTTGGGGCTGTCACAGTTGGTATCAGAGCTGATAGGTTATAAACCTTAGGTAGGAGTACCTTAGGCTATAACCTTAGTAAGAAAGAGTAAGGTTAGTTGCATGTTCTAAAAACCCAAGCGTATAGTAAGCTCGTGACTCATGATTGTATGGTGGAGCCCCTCAGCGAATGGGCGACTATGGCCTGACTAGGACAAGCTCCTCAAGCCATATGATTGTGGTAAGTTCCTAAGCCCAAATACGTGATAAGTTTGATGAACATGGGAGGATTAGAGTAAAGAGCCATAAGTTGAGAAATATAGTTCTCAGATATTGGCTAAGGTTAAGGAAAATGTTAAATGATCTGTTAAAGGATTAACAGCATGTGCAGATAACAAGATGCTATAAACCAAATATACTATGAGGAATAGTAATAAACTCATAACGAGTGGTATGTGATGAAATATGGAGTTTAAGCCATAAGTGCGGAACATATGAAATTCATAAAGAAGAAATAAGTGCATATTTGAGGAGATTCAAAGAAGGATCTTCAAGGTTGGATTCAAATTGAATAGAAAAGAATCAGGGGACACTTGATTCAATAATTTAAAAAGAGGAGGATCGTACAGTAAAATGATCAGAGATGATTGATAAGATGATAGAATTAAACGATCCTATAATAAGTGAGAAATCATATAGTGAATTCAAGTGTGAATTAAGGTCATATGGTGATTGTAGTAAAATCATGGAATAACAGAAGATCTGGTAAATGATTAAGAGAATGTTTACATAGCATGACGCTATTCAAAGGTAAATACTATGAAATAGTATGGAGTAAACTCATAAAGAGTGGTTTGTGATAAGGTATGAATTTAGAAAATTCATATTAAGTTAAGAAAAGTTAGAGGTTGAAGGTTTTTAATGGAGGACTCATGTTAGTGGCTGAGTTGTACGATTCCTTGTATGGGCGGGGAATTTGTACCTGGTTTGAAAACCACTTAGCTTCCTATTAGATTAGTGGCTGAGATAACCAATTTCTTGTATGGGCAGGAGATTGTGTTTGGTTTGACGACCACTTGGCTTCCTATAGTGATAATCAATTGAAACCTGGTGTTGCGTTATTCGCTATATGTATGTTGAGAAGGTGATTCTTTTCTCATGTGTATAACGGATAGGTAGAGAATGTTAAGATAAATTCGTGTTCTGAGAACCGACACGTATATAAGTTCGTGACTCATAGTCATGTGGTGGAGTCCCTCAGCGAATGGGCGATTATGGCCTGACTAGGACAAGCTCCTCAAACCATATGAGTATGGTAAGTTCCTGAGCCCAAATACGTGGTAAGTTTGATGAACAGTGAGTGTGGGTAGAATTAAGTAGCAAAATTAAAGCTATACTAAGGATAGTTATTAAGCTGGAAAAGATAAGGAGTAAAATTGGTGTTTATTTGAGGTTTTAGGATATTCTAAATCTTCTAGCTGTGCTAGACCTTGAATTCTTAAAATCGTGCCAAAATTTGCACTTTTATGCCTTTTGAAAGAATTGGATGATGATTTTCAGTTGTTTTTGAAACATTATTTTTGAAACGTTTAAATGAGGGTCTATGCCATTTGTATCGGCTAGACATTGTTGATTTTAACTTGAAGTGATGAGCTTCACAAATTTTATTGCACGTGTGTGCTCTTGGAGAGTTTAAAGTTCCGATTGATATTCGAACTATTGTTGAAAAGTCTAAGCTAATTGATTCGGCTAGACAAAGGTTGAGTTATATTTTTCAAGTATTTCTTGGGAGTTATGTTGGGAATTCAACATTTTAAATAAAGATAATAAATGTTATGCGTATACATGGGGTACATAAGGTTGATCTCCATAAGTGGGAGTACCCGGTTTAAATGTTATGCATATACATAGAGTACGGAAGGTTGATCACCTTAAGTGGTGAGTACTCGGGTTAAGTGTGTACCGTTTTTTTTGCAGATTTTTAAATACCCCTAAGGTGGTCAGTAAAATTTCTAATGACGCCGGACAAAGGGGATTGTTTATTTTAAAGGGGTTATTTTACTTCCTGGTTATTCAAATTTATTCACAGTTATTGATCAATTGTGAAGACTCCTGGAGTTGTTCCAATGTTCTGGACATCTAGCGGGTAAAGGGGTAAGTATGTTGTAATTTCGAGGACGAAATTCTTAGAAGAAGGGGTGAATGTAATGACCCAGAAATTCGTAAGACTGATGAGTATGGTCTTAGGTAAATTGTGGATATTCATAAGCCTGATGAGTATGGTCTTAGGTAATTGATGTGATTTAAGGCTACGCTAATCCTTGGATGAGGATGTAGTGGATAGTCGATTTGAGAAAATATTAAGCTTCCGAGGATTCGAGCAAAATTTGAGGTTAAGACATAAAGCTAACATTAGTAAAGTGATGGCCGATCACTGGAAAGGAATTAGAGTCCAGTCACGGAGGGACTAGGACAGTGTTTATAAAACAATAAGTAAAATAATGCCTATGTTAAAATAATCGATAAGATCGATCGGCGGGGCAAATGTTGTAAGGATGTTGTGCTAATTCCAAGAATGGAATCAGTTGTAAGGATTGAGTCTAAAACTTAATCTGAGGAAAATAATTGTTGGGAGTTTAAAACCTAGAATTGGTTGAAGGGGGTATATGATAAGGTATACACTAAGTTACGTATCTATATAGTATATAGGTGCATAAAACGATGAGGAAGAATTACCCTCATAATTGTTGAGTTACCTTATATTGAAATTTCGGGGACGAAATTATTATAAGGGGGGGGGGGGGGGGGGGGAGAATGTAGCGACCCGAAATATTTTAATATAGAGAAATGGAATTATTGGATGTAATTGTAAATTTCTGAGGGATTAAATTAAATCATTATATGGTGGCTTGGTTTATTTAATTATGCGTTGCAGTAATTAAAGGAATTTAAGGAAGGTTCAATTAATGGGTAAATAAAATTAATGGACCAACCTAGGTTGTGTAGTATCAAAGTCTGATAGGGTAAATGAGTTAGGTGATTATTTAATTAAATAGCTAGCAAGTTAAGCTAGATATGTAAATTAATTAATATGGTTATTAATTAATGAGATTTTGTAAACATTAATAATGTTGTATTTATTTCCATTTGGAAAGTTATTGATAGTGGGGTATTAATATTTTATATTTCCACTAGAAATTTAATTTGGGCAACCCAAAGCTTAGTTGCAATGTAAGTAACAATTGGGCCACCCATTTGTTTAATTAACAAAACAAATAGCAGCCCAGCCCAAGAATAATAACATAACCCGGTGGAAAAGTAAGAGTGCCACTCATTTAGGGACAAAACCTCAGAAAAAGCAGAGCACGCGCAGTTTGTGCAAAGCTCAAGGAATCAGTGCTGAGAAAAGAAGGAACAAGTCAGGCATAGGGGAGGCTATAGGGTCCAACTCCTCAGAGTTGTCTAAGGCTGAGAGAGTGTTGTATAACCTCAGTCATTCCCTCATTTCCCCTTCGCGTTCATTTAGGCTAAGAGAAATATGGAGCTTGAGAAGTAAATGCAAACTTCAGAGGAGTTCATGTTGTTCGAAGAAGGCAGAATCTGAATGTAAATCATCTGTCAAAGATTGAAGGTATTATCCGGTTATTTTGATTTAACTAGTTTCATGTTATGATTGGATTAAGGAAGCAAAATATGCTAGAGTTGCATATGAGGTGTTTAAATGAGAGTAATGTAAACTTGGTAGTCAAATGTTGTTGAAACTAGTTAATGATTGAATCAGAACTAGAATAATGGTTTCGATTATTTTACCCAGTCAACATTAAGAGTCTGAACCACAGTTGGTCTGTACTCGGTGTTCATGTTCATAAAACTTTAGAATGGACTGGTGTATTGACTTATTATTGGTTTAGATGTGGTTTTCGGTTGGGAGAAATCTGTGTTAAGGACCAAGAATGGTCCAGACGATACAAGGTTGGAGTAGGTATGGAAGAGTCTTTGTTTACTTTAGATAATCAGTTTTTGAAGTTATTCCCATATGCTCACCAAGTGTTTGATTAACAGTCTAAGAGAATCGAGGTGGTTAAACCTTCTGTCCAATGATCTGTTTTCAAAATCAGAACCTCTTTAAGTAATATGTTAGACGTTTTGTTAGTCTAAAGAGTAAACCAGAAAGGTTAAAATGAGTTTTGGTATGTTGTATGAAGTTAGTGTAAATCTGGGAATTTTCCTTAGTTGCGGTAAGAATCGTAGAGTGGTTGCACTCTGATCGTAGAGCTCACCCTTCAGCCAATGAATAACTTAACCAAGTCAGGAGAAAGAATAGTAGGGTAAACCTGAAAATCGTAGAGTGACCTCAATCGGAAATCGTAGAGCCCACTATAATATTGAGAAAGAACTAAGCCGTGAGCTTAGGTGTAAATCATAGAGTGACTTCGTTTAGTTACTCGGTAGATCGTAGAGTAAGCTCGCACAAGGGATCGTCGAGCAGTCTAAACCAGACTGGTGAATCGTCGAGTGGTTCCCACTCACAAATCGTAGAGTGACCCTAGTCACTGAAAATCGTAGAGTGACCCTAGTCACTGAAAATCGTAGAGTGGCCCTAGTCACTGAAAATCATAGAGTGGCCTTAGTCACTAGAAATCGTAGAGTGCTTTGTACTCGCCGAGTCGTAGAACAGTCTGGACCAGTCTTGGGAAATCGTTGAGTGGCCCCCACTCGACGATCGTAGAGCTGCCAGCCCAGACAGTGTGTTCAGGCCCTGAACCTTGGTTCAGTCGCCGGTTTCAGGAAATGTTTTATTAATTAAAATATTATTAACAGATTAATAATATTAGACAATGACTAATTAATATCAAATGATTAATGATAACGATAAAAGTTTCATTGTAATTGAAACAAGGTATTTAATTAATTATTGTGCAACAATAATTAAAGTGAGTTATATTCAATAATGAATAAGGACGGGTAAGTAATTAATTATTATTTAAGAGGTATTAAATAATAATTAAAGAATGATAAATATAAAAAGGTAATTGTAGAATTAAATCTAGTAAAGTCCAGTAGTGACTAATTGGTAGATTGACTTAAATAATTATGAGGACCAAAGGATAAGGTTATGGCATTAAGGAATGTCAGATATACAAAGTTAAGTATAGAAGGTTTACGGTGTTTATGTGAAACATCGTGATAAATCCACAATGGACTAAACTAATGAATCAACCCTAGTGAATAAATGGGACGATAAAAGGAAGTAGACATCCTAAGAATAGGATTAAATATTGAGTCAAACTTTGACTAATATAATGCACCGTTGATCTCTCATGTTGTATAGGTGGTGCAAGGAACGCGAAAGGTTAGCGTAAACTGGTGTTGCAATCCAGGCAAGTCTTTCAGTAATATTTGTTATCCCTGCAAGTTTTCAGTGCTATGTGTTATTTGCATAAAGTATTATGTGTGCACTTGTAGTATGTGCAAACTGATTTCTAAATTTGTCTGTGTACGGTTATATGATGTTAATAGCTGATATAATTAATGCTATGATTTGTAATGTGTTATATGAGTTATATAACCTGGATATATTGACATGCATGGTAAGCATGGGTAGATTTTATAAATGCAACGCATGATAAGCATGATGCCTAAGTAAATGCCAAGCATGGAGCATAAAGCATAAATTAAATGTAACCTACGTGTTATGTGTTAGCTGTTGGACTTGCTGAGCCGTCGTGCTCATTCTTGCTTTAAATTAACATTTTCAGCGAAGGGCGAAGAGTTCGAAGATTCCGATAATCGCAAAGAGGATGTGCGAAGTTTATTTTATTAATAAAGGTTGTCACTAGAACTGTTTAAAGTCAAAGTTGCATTTTGTGGGAATAATTACCATTTGGTACCATCCCGGATGTAAAGCCTTGTAATAGTATTGAAAGGTAGTTGTAGTTAACACGGGTGTTAATGTTTTGTAACTCGTGTAATTAAAAGCAGTGAGTAAATAGTCACGTCGACTTATTGTTAGGATGCGAGTTTTGTTGCTCACAATTGGTTGTAATACACTAGGTCGTGGCATAAATGATCTGAGTTGTAGGATTCATGTAAAGATTGCGATTCTGAGACAAGGTTAAGTAAATGATTTATAAAAATTTAAATTTATCGTGGTTTTTATGAGAAGGTTGTTTGCGTAATGACTGAAACTCAGGATTGAGATTACTTTTGACGGACCAGATCCGGGGTTATTGGAGACGGATTTTGGGGCTGTCACACAACCGGCCATGCTCCTCTTTTTCCTCCAATTTCCATTTATTTTTATTGCTAAATTTACCAATTAAAGTCTTCTGGAAGGTGAGCTAGGGTTTTGGGCTTGGTATTAATTTATATTGGGCCAAACATGATCAATTTATCCAACATTTGGTTGGGCTATCCAATAACCTTAATTAGGTTCCAATTAAATCAATTAAGTTAGCCTAATCATGATAGATTATAAATAAAATGTGAAATTCTATCATTATTAAAGAAATTAGGCTTAAACAAATAAATGAGCAAATCATCATACAAGTTAAATGGTCTTGTTTAATTCAATTAATCAACTAGCCCATTGAAAAATAATCCCCTACTTGAACTATTTTCATTATTTAACTAACACAAAATTAATCAATAATCAATTTAATTGATTTATTAATTCTAATTATATTTTCATATATTCAAATTCATTTGAATATTTAATTAGGGTTTAAACTATATCAATTTCTTGATTTTAAAAAAAATAATTCTAGGTTAGTCCCCTAATTAATTTAATTTATTAGCGGGTCACCTTTAATTAAATTTCTACAGCGTGTTGCGTATTTACTTGAATTTAATAATCGTGCGTCAGTTTAGTTAATTATCGAATTGATTCAATAAACGATTTTAATTTAATCATCTAATCCAATTAGACTTGCCCTAATTAAGCCTCATTGAATCCTAATTAGGGTTTCTCAACATACCACTCGCTCGGTATTAAATTCCTAGGTTTGTTCGTTAGTTTAATAACCCCTTGGATCGAACAACCTTAAAATAAATTCTCTAATATTTAAATATTCATAATACCCTTTCCTAGGGTTTACAATAATTACCCTTCATTAATTCACTAATTTAGAAATTTAAATTCTAAATTTTATTTATAACATTATTAAATTTTTGGGTTCATTTCAACTAGGTTGGCTTAAATCGAATTACCGCAACAATACCTAGCTTATCTTATCCATCAAATAATTCATCGAATTTTAAAGGTATCATACTACCTTGTTTTACCCTAGCGAATTATCTTTATTATAATTCCCTTATCTATCGAGTCACTAATCGCATCCTGCGTTAATGACTAATTTACTCGCCCTTCTAAGGCATCTCTGCTCCAAGAGAAAATTTTCAGGGTTCTAAAACACTTGAACCTCCTAGGTTCTTACTAACACATAGATAAAAAAATAAATTATCCATCTATTTTCACCCTTCTCACAGAACTAGGTTTTTAAATTTTACAACCTTTATTAATCTTCTCAATATTTTCATTAAAAGAAATATTGTTAAATATTCGGGTTATTACAATTATGGGTCAATATAGTGTATATATATATCGTATATCATATGTTATTATATTGTCATTGTAATGTGTGTGTGTGTGTGTGAGAGAGAGAGAGAGCCAAAAGAACAAAAGTATCAAAAAATCTGCATCAAATTATTTTTAGGTTTAGAATAATTTTGACCTCAATGAAAATTAATTCTGGCTTCGTCGCTGCTCTCAACTGTCTATTTGTAAGGAGGTTTATGGGTTGTGATATAACTAGGATGATCACAGTTATGAGAAATACGATGATTTGGAAAATGGGTGTATTGGAAGAGATTAAAAGTTAAAATACGTACGCTAATAGGTGAAATTGATTGATTTTTTTCTTAAATATTTTAATGTATTGTGACTCTTTTATCCCTAAAAAATAAACTGAAATAAGTGAAATTGGAGCAACCGGTCACATTTGACCGGTTAAAAATTCAGTGTGTACGTACATATTTACACGTTATTAGTAATTTTAGAATGCATGCAAGCAAACATGTTTTTAAGTTTGGCGTGCGAGGTGCGACAGATCTTTGATAGGTAAATTTTGAGGTGCTCTGTATTTCAGTCTGTAAACAATTACATAGAAGGCAAAATATTACAATATTACAGATAATCAATTAAAAAGAAATACAACGTCATAAAAAACAATTTCTATCAAACTTCGAAGGCCTGGCATAAACTTACCTTTTTCATGTACTGTATTGGTTAATTCTAAGATCTTGTAACATTTGTTGTGCAGTATACTCGAATTTGAAAAAACTTTTACCACTAGACTATGACCTTTACTCTAAAAATTTATAATTTATTTGCAATTATTTTAGTAATTAGAGGACTCCTAGTCTTAACAAAGTAGTGGTTAGAAAATGTAGGGAGTAGATTATTAGTTAATTTGCAAGTTGGCTTAGTGCTCTCAATCGTATTTGCAATATATATTTATTCATATCACTTGATTGTATGAAATAATAGAACAAAAAATATTATTAAGAAAAACTTCAAATCTGCATCTATGAAGTCTATGGTTTGACTCTAATATAAATTGAACGACAATTCCGCTTAGGATTCTCCCAATATTATTAACTTGTGATGACCTTCAAGAAAACCTGTGGTAGTATTAGAAAAGGAATCATAAAAACTTGTGTTTCATTCGTTCCAGTCTTTATTGAGCTCTTCTTTCCGTCCAACTCCTAGATTTGATGGATTATGATGACGTGATCCGTTCTCTTCCCCTCTACAAAGCTGCACTAGAAGACGACTGGGAGTCTGCTAAGTGCATTTTCCAAGACGACGAGGAGAAACTGACCGCAAAAATCACCTATTGGTGGGAGACCCCACTTCACATTGCGGTGGGAACAAACAGATCCCACCGCTTTGTGAAAGAACTCGTGGAAAGGATCATGGCCGCAGGCGGGGTCGAGAAGCTGCGGACTCCGGCATGGGTGAAAAACAACTCCCTTCACTATGCTGCTAAGGTCGGAAACACGACGGCTGCCAGGATTTTGGTTGAGAAAGATCCAGAAATGCCTCAGATAGCTAATCCATATGGGAACACAGCCCTGAAGTTGGCAGCTTGGTATGCCCGAAAGGAGACGCTTTGCTATTTGCTGGAGGTGACTAAAGATGTTGTTGGAGAGGATGGGACTAGTCCTTTTAGGGGACTTGCTGGTGCTGATCTGATTACTCTTACTATAACAGCTGGTTTCTACGGTATGTTGGTTTTACTTCTGAGGTTGAGGGTGGTGATAGATATAGTATATATTTGGTTGGGTTTATAGTCTTTGTTGCGTTTGAATTATTATTTTTTTAATCTAATAACTGTTTATTTTAATTGTATATTATTTAACTTAGCATGGTGTTTAAAATTCAAAAATAACATGTCAAAATTAAGACACTGTGTTTTTAAATTCGAATGCTACAAATATTATCGCCGCTAACGTTGCAAATGCAGTGTACAAAAACAACTCATCCATTAACAGTAGTCGTATCATTTTATCATCTCATTATTGTACTTTTAAAGACTTTTTACTAAGTCTCTCTACGTCACTCTCTATGTCATTTTATCATCTCATTTTAGTATTTCTTAAAAACTTTTTACCAAGTCTCTAACGTCCTTTTTTCTCTTTATTTATATACTTTTGCATTAATTATATTCCCTCAGTTTCAAAGTTAAAAATACATTTTTTTGCACATTTTAAAACTAGAGATACAATTTTACTTTTCAACTATAAAGTGATACATGAGTTTTAAAATATTTAAAATTAATTTTTCAAAAGTCAATAATAATTTTATAATTTGAAATAAAGGAAATATAAAATATATTTATATCATAATACTCCTGGCAATATTCCTAATTCCTAATATAACTATTAACTAATAATATATGTTAACGGTTATAGATGCAAAATTATTAATATATATAAGAAAAATATGTATTTTTTATTTTTTAACTTTTATCATTTTAAAAAAGTCGGTTCCTCTATTATTTCTGTACTTATTCTTTCTAGAGATTGAAAAATAAAACATGTTAGTATGGCACTACGTGGGTCTCTATGCAGATGTGGCTTTGTATTTAGTGGAGAACTATCCAAACCTGGTGGTTGAGAAAGATAGGAACACGCAGACAGCTTTGCAAACGTTAGCTGCAAAATCAAATACTTTTCCAAGCTCACTAGGATTTTGGCAACTTATCATTTATTCATGTTAGTCTCCTCTCTCCCTTTCTCACTCTTCCACTTTTTTCCCTCTAAAATTATTAAGGGTAGGAATTTCTAGTAAAGGATAAGATCATTTTGTCACTAGTCGTGCTGCATATTGTTAACGTTTCAATATGTTCAACCACCAGCTTGTAAATGAATCTACACAATGAACATTATCATAAAGTATTTGACGAATTAGGCCCCCGAGTAACTTTCTCCTTCTTGATTTGTATAACTTTTGCTAAAGATACAATCTGTATTATAATTTTATAAATTTTCTCCCCTGGTGGGGAGGTTTATTTTTATTTTTAATGCTTTATTTTGATGATTGACTTGTTTATCTCTTTGATTCTATTATTATTATGATGTTTGATTGCAAACTAGCACTTATGCCTCACCTCCTTAGCCTTGCTCGATAAGGAGAAGAAGTAAGGCTAAAGGGTCAGGTAAGTGATGCATTGGATCAAAATAGAAGTAAAAAACAATAATATGAAATAGAATCATTACTTTTACTAATTCCCGAAGAGATAACATATATTGGTTGAAGTAGCCTCAAAATATTCTAAGTGTAGAAAGTTTAAGTCCTGTTCCACTCCTAAGTCTTGTTCCACTCCTAAGTCCTGTGGAAGTCCCGTTGATAAATAAGGTCTAGGCAAGGTCTTCAAATGATTGTCCTTCATCCGATGTAGGAATTTCTTTCTTCGACTGAACAATTTCCTTATCTTTGGGAAAGGAGCACTCAGTGATATGAAGTTAATGAGTGCATGTGCTTTAATAGTAGTCTGAGGGCAAAAGTCTAAGATGAACAAGCTGGGTTAAAAATTGCTCATACCACTAATCTTCTAGAGAGATCAGGTTGATAGAGAACGTGCTTGAGGGGCTGATATCTGAGGATAATTATTGTTCATCCTTAGAAATACTTCTAAAGCATCTTGTTGGTTATTATCATAGCATAAGCCAATTTCTTAAGATCTGAGTACCTAGTCTCAGCATTCTGAAGAGAATGGCTGACATAGTAAACTAGTTTCTGAACTTTAGAATCCTCTCAAATCAAGGCTGCCAATGGCTAGAGGACTTTCCAAAAAGTAGAGAAAGAGATCCTCTTCGGGCAAAGCCTTAGTTAGGATGGGAGAGGAGGAAAGATACCATTTTATACCCTAAAAAATGCTTCCAAACACTCTTCGGTCCATTAAAAAGTCTTCTAATTCTGAGTTTCCTTCAATGTATTAAAGAAAGTTAGGCACTTTTCTGTTGGCCGAGCCATGAAGCGCCGAAGAGCTACCAATCCTCCTATTAGCCTCTAGACTTCTTTAAAGCTTTTAGAGGCTGTATGTCGAGTATAACTAATATTTTCTTGAGATTTGTTGCGATCTCTTTTCGGCTAACCATATAAACCAAAAAATTTCCCGCTCTCAATTTGAAGGTACAGTTGGTTAGGTTCAACCTCATATTGTGGAAGCGCAAGTTTTTATAACATTATCTAAGATCGACAACCTAGTCTTCAATTGGCACGCTCTTAAGTATCATGTCATCAATGCAGACCTCTATGTTCCTACTGATCTAGTTCCTGAATACTTGTTCATCACACGTTGATAGGTGGCTCTAACATTGATGATGCCGAAGGGCATGGCTCTGTAGAAATATATAGCTTTGTGATTGGTGAAGGTCGTCTTTGGAATGGCTTCGGCTAACATCCCAATCTAGTTGTAGCCGAAGAATGAGTCAAAAAAACTAAGTATTACATGTCCTGAGGTGGAGCCTATCAGCTAATCGATGCCTAGAAAAGAGTAACAATCCATTAAACAAGCTTTATTAATATCTGTGTAGTCTACACTCATTCTCCACTTTTTTCTATGCTTTTTAACTAACACCACATTAGTGAGCCATTCTAAGTACGTAATTGATCCCGAAGATAAATCTTACTAGCAAGAGTTTAGAAATCTCTTCGCCGATTACTTTTTGTCTTTCAAGAGTAGTGATGGTTTGGCATTTTTGCTTCACTAACTTAGCTTAAGAATTGACACTTAGTTTGTGCATCACTACTTTTTATCAATCTTAGGCATATCGGTTGGGTTCTAGGCGAAGATATTAACATATTCTCTTAGAAGGGCGATTAAGGCTTCAGGAGTTAGTTTGTAGTTCGAACCCTATTTGCACTATCTTTTCCCAGTTGCTTGGGTACAATTCTACTCCTCTGTCTCTTCGGTGCCACCTTCTGTAAAGGGGTCGATTTCAATCTTCGTGGTCTATTTTTATTTGTTGACCTTTACAGTAGTGGCGTAGAGAGTTTGGATATATCATTTCTTAAACATGTCTTGGTCCTCTGTAACTTTTTTGACTCCAAAATTGATTGGAAACTTTATCTTCAGATGGGGAATGGAAGTTATTGCTTTTGGTGCTAGTAAGGTTGTTTTGCCGAGGATGGCATTATAGTTGCTATCCACGTTGTGAATTTTTAGTGAATCATTTCTATAATAAAAATAACTTAATTTGAGGAAAGTAATCAGTATAGATGAATGTAAAGAGACTAATTAACATAACTTAATTTAAGGAGAGTAATTAGGAAATTAGGCCTAGATGTATGCTCAATGATTTTCTTTCCATATATTTACTTCTAGATTGTTCCTTCATTTTGTATATAAACTCTCAGTTGTTGTAATCTTTTACACAAGTTATAATATATAAAATATTACCACGTGGTATTAGAGCTACTAATTTGAACCTAAAATCTTTGCACCACCAATCATTGCTTTTTAATTATAGCTTGCCACACTAACTCAATAGGATTACGCTTTTCATTGGAGTCGTGCAATTGAGATCATATTAGAAAAGATTGTTACAATACAAAGTTAGTATTAGATTTGGCAACTAGTTGCTATCTTAGATGACAAGGTGATTTGGCAATGATAGGAGTGACCCAATATTGGGGGCCAATGGGGGCCATGCCCCCAGGTTCTTTTAGGTATAATATATATATATAGGTGTTTTATGTAAGTTTAAAAAATTTAAGGTTTATAATATAATTTTTATACAAATGTAGGCTCCTTAGTGCTGTATTTAAGGCTCTCTTGTAATACATCTCGGTCCCGTTATGTGGTTTAGTAAATGTTTATAACCCACAATTTGTAGTTTGGCCTTTTTGGCCCTCCTTTGCAACAAAAAATATTCTTATATATAACCTTATGTATATTACTCCTATGTTTTTTTTTTCCAAAATGAGATATTTATTTCGACTTTCTAAAGTCATCTTCTAATTTTATTTTATTTTTAAATTCAAATTTATTTAATATTATTATATCAACTATAATGTGCATTCTTTGATTGTGTTATCTAGTCATTTTTATTTGCAAGAGTTCATAGTTCACAACATTTTGCTTGAATAATTAATTATACTCTACCATTTAATAATTAATTGAAGGCATATTAAATATTTTTATTGGTTCGTGTGACGCCCCCAAATCCAGGTTCCTTGAACCTCGGGTTTGGTGCTCATGAAAAATAATTAACAACATCCATGAATCATTATTCATTAACTAGCAAAAAATATATAAATAATTCAGGCAAAATGCACTATAATTCCCCAGGTAAATCTAACCTTTAAATATCACAACTACCTTTATACAACCGAAGGCTTACCTCTTACCTATTATGATCTGATAATAAGACGACCCGCTTTTAAAGGGTTTACTCGTACGTCCTTCCTTAGTCCTCGTCTTTAAACGATCAACTGACTTATATGAAAAATATTTATGATATAGCAAGGGTGAGCAACAATTTTTGCCCAGCAAGTTTTAAATGACAGCAGACGATATATCATAATGGCAAGAATAAAATTCTTGAGATTCACAATGTATAATAATCGCGAATGAATTTTAAAGAGATATCTATTTTAAGATATTTAACCTCAGAATAATAACCCCCGGAATACCATCCAATACAGGTGACTTCAAAGGTAATAATCTTGATAAGATAATTGATAACGGTGCCTCATCAATAATATTCCTTGATGGGTAACTTCAGAAAGAAAACTTTCGAACAGATATTTAAGAATGATAACCTCAACAAGAGAGTTGATAATTTCAGAATGATAACTGATAATACTGGAAATAATATTCAACACCCAGTCTGGGGAGAATATTTACTGCTGAGATGGTCATTACAGACCTTGAACAATTGTGAGGACTTCTCCCAGAACTCCATCTGGAACACCTCATGGAGAACTTCTCCAGGGTCTTATCCTAAACATCTCATGAGAACTTCTCTAGGTCATTAACCTGTTTATAGTGCGCGCAAGTCGGATTTACCGACATCAAACTCCCCCTTAAAACCATGGGTTGCTCCTCTCAGACTTGAGAAAATCCGCACCAACAATAGTTTGGATAAGCTTCAACAACATTCAAGAAAATGAATTTAGATATCCAAAGATCTAGCCGAACAATTGACATAGATTACTTCTTAACTATATTTCAACGTCTATCTGAATCAAGTGGCATAGACTTACTCCTTAAGTAGTTCATTTACCGAACACAGACTATTAATCGTCTAGCCGATTCAAGTGGCGTAGACTTACTACCAATGGTTCTTACTGAGAACGATTTTAACTCAACGTCTAGCCGGAACAAGTGGCATAGACTTACTCATCAGATAGTTCATATCAAGAACAAAGACTTGCAAATGCACAAGTGTGCGAATAGCAATAATTATTATGACGCAGAATAATATACAATAATTATCCCCACTTAAAATCTAAACATTTTATATTTGATATAATTGCAATATAAAGCAGTTTTAATATAGCATGGTTGCTTAAATATAGACTTGGGTAAGTTAGGGAACTTACACAATAATAATGAGTTTAGGGTTAGGAAACTTGCCTGTCTCGCGAGTTATTCCTACTTCGCTTAATTTAACTCCACTTGAAAAACCTATAATTGATAATGTTGGTCTATCAATTAGTACAACAAATAATCACTCACTTAACATTTAAGTTTACCTTGCGTTAATCACATAACATATTTATCACATAATTCGACACTATATCATTTAACCTTATAAAACCATTAATTGGACTCCGGATAATGATTTAATTATCTCATATTACTTCTCTTTGAGGAACACAAATTTGTCAAACTCAGAATATCCCTTTTTTTTTTTTTTTTTTTTTCCTTTTTTGTCTATTTAAACCCTTAAACAATTCATTGTAATTGTCCAAGTAATTGACTTATTATTTATCCTCAGTCATTTGATAAATAATTACTTACCTTTATTTATTATTAATATCAATTAAATAATAAATAATTAATCCTCAAATTTATTTTAATCCATGACTTAATATTTATCGTCCCTATTTATCATTTAATATTAGTTGAATGACAAGTAGTGACTTACTTATCTTATATTTCCTTAAATTATTATTAACTCCATAATAATTTATTAATTATCCTTACTTATTGTTTAATATTTAAATACTAAACAATTATTTCATTATCCCTTAATCACTATTTAATATCCATTAAATAATAACTAATTAGTTAACCACCTTTACTTTATTATTTAATCCCCATTAAATAATAAGTAATTATTTACTATTCCTAAATTATTATTTAATATTAAACAAATAATAATCAATTAATTTATTATCTTCACTTATTATTTAATCTTAAATAATAAATGATTAACTTATCATCCTTTAATTATTATTAATTCGATTAATTATCCTTATCTATTATGAATTAAATAACAAATAATTATTTTAGAACCTTAAATCTCCTTAATTATTATTTAATATCATGTAAATAATAATTAATTAATTTAATTATTCTTATTTAACATTATTTAACTAACAAATAATTATTTTGTTGACCTCATCATGCTTTATTTATTCTTTATTGATTAAATAATAAATATTAATTAAATTTCCTTATTTCCTTTATTTATTATTTAATCTCCATTAAATAATAAATAATTAACGATTAACTTTAATCCCCTTTTTATTATTATTTCATATAATAATTACGTAGTTAGTCCTATTTACTATTTAATATTAATTAAGTAGTAAATAATTAATTTGATTTACTATCATTTAAATAGTAATTAACTATCCTTATTTATTATTTAATGTGAATTAAATAATAAATAATAATAAATAATTTCTTTAAGTCTTCTTACTAGATTTATTTATCATTTAATAACCATTAAATAACAAACAATTAATTGTTTCTAGTTACCTTAATTATTATTTAATATTAATCAAATAATAATTAATTATCTTAAATATCATTATTTTACCTTATTTATCATTTAAAGTCATTTAAATACTAAATAATTATTTCATTTGGATACCATATATTTTAATATTTGAAATATATTACAATCCATTTAGTACACTGAACCATCACCCAAACGTGACCCGAAATAGAGCAGTACGGTATCAACAACCATTGTAGCAGTAAACAACGTCGCTTCAATCGCCAGCAGCCACAGCCTTGCGGCGCTTAGGCGAGACGCTTAGGCGCGCGTTCGCACAAAGAGCCCGGCGCTTAGGCACCTGGGCGTGCGTTATGTTTTCCAGAAATAAGTTTTTTTTTTTTTTTAGCAGTTTATTCCGGCAAGTGTCTTATAAATTAACATAACCCAGTCACAGCAGCCATATCTTACTCTTACATAGAATCCTTTACCAAAAACTTAATTACCGCAAATTTAGAACGCAGAAAGCTATCTTATCAAAACTAAATCTCTACACATAACGATTAACTAAGGAAAGTACTTACCCCTTTGCTGCTATTCTCATTCCGGACTGGGGCTGGGCAGAGGTGAGTGGTCCTCCTTGGTTTGCTACTGACCCCCTCTCTCTCTTTATAACCCTCCTCACTTAACGCCCTGCTAGGTTGGATGGAAATTAAAACTTCATCAAACTATCACCGTGGCTGCATATAAGGGTTTCATTTGCCCTTTGTCCAACAGTTCTTAACCCCTAGTCCACTCCTTACACTGTCCCCTAGTTCTGTTGATGAGACCTCTATATCATAGCTATCTCTAGTAGCCTTTTGTTCACTTATTATTTGTTGGATAATACCATTCTATCCCAGCCGCATGCAGTGTCCCAATTTGATAGTCATGCTTGGTTAAATGATAGGGTACTTTACAATAATATACAACAATTAGTAATAAATTACAAGATTAATGTATAAATAAAATAATTACAAAAAGAGTACAATAAGAAGAAATTAATTACACCACATATCTTTAGAATCCTGAAAACAAGGAGAAACTGCCATATTTACCAATTACCAAAACAAAATCAATAATTCAAAATAAAAAAAAAACCACCTTCCTCGCTGGGCACCCCTTCCATCAAACCAGAAAAAAAGATGACCATTATCACCACCCTGAGAAAAAAATGAAAAAGAATACCATGATGGGGAGAGGCGTAGATGGGGCGGCGGAAGTCGGACGATTATTGGGGCAAAAAGAATCGGTGATTATCGTCGATGAAGTTGATGGTGAGCTCACGGGTGGCTTTAGGGAGGGGTGGGAAACGGTGGACGGCGACGACTGTGTCGTCGTGATGGAAAGGAGTTGAGAAAGAAGGGGTAACCAACCCATAATACAAAAATACAAAGGTAACTAAACCTTAATACAAAGGTAACCAACCTTAATACAAATGTAACCAACCTTTAATACAAAGGTAACCAAATTTTAATACAGATGTAACCAACCTTTAAAACACATGTAACCAATCCTTAATACACAGGTAACCAAAACTTAATACAAAAGGTATCCAACCTTAAAATAAAAGGTAACTAACCTTTAATACAAAGGTAACCAAACCTTAATACAAAGATAATCAATCCTTAATACAACGGTAACCAAACATTAATACAGAGATAACCAAACCTTAATACAGAGGTAATCAACCCTTAATACAGAGGTAACCAAACCTTAATACAGAGATAACCAAACCTTAATACAGAGGTAACCAACCTTAATACAGAGGTAACCAAACCTTAATACAGAGGTAACCAACCTTTAATACAAAGGTAATCAAAAATAGTTACTACACATTCAAGAATTTGTTACCTATATATTAGTGTTTGGTTACCTAGATTTAGTGCGCGAAAAAATTAGTTACTATACATTCAAGAATTGGTTACCTCTATACTAGTGTTTAGTTATCTAGATTTATTGCACGAAAAAATTAGTTACTACACATTCAAGAATTGGTTACTTCCATACTAGTATTTGGTTACCTAGATTTACTTCACGAAAAAACTAGTTACTACACATTCAGAAATTGGTTACCTTCATACTAGTGTTTGGTTACCTCTATACTATTGTTTGGTTACCTAAATTTACTGAACGAAAAAATTGATTACTACACATTCAGAAAATACGGCTTTGTCTTCATCTGTCGACCTCACAAAATTATATATGACACCAGAAGATTTAATACCATCTATCAATCATCTATCACCAACCATTACCAACAACTCATCCACCGCCACTTACCACCATACACCATAGCCACACACCACAAACTCAGATTAACAAAGACAAAATAAAAGGAAGAAGAAGACGAGTATTTGATTACCTAGATTTATTGCACGAAAAAACTAGTTACTACACATTCAGGAATTGGTTACCTCCATACTAGTGTTTGGTTACCTCTATTCTATTGTTTGGTTACCTAAATTTACTGAACGAAAAAATTAACCACTACCAACACCTCATCCACCACCACTTACCACCATAAACTACCGCCACACACCACAAACTCAGATTAAACAAAGACAAAATAAAAAGAGGAAGAAGAAGAAAAAGATCGGAAGTCCCTTGATTTTGGTCTGAAGATTTTCGACGGTGTTCTAACAGAACGAAATCGTCGTGGCTTGATGAAGTCTCCTCTGTGACTTTTAGCAATAGGCATGGTGACTGGTATAATAGATTTCAGAGGAGAGAGATGAACTAGTTTAAATAGGGATATAGATTTGAATTTTGAAATGTGCAATCAATTAGAAAAATGGTCCACATAAGCAACCCATTAAAATAACTAACTAAATTAAAGGGATAAGAATGCACTAATTTGTAAATTAAATATTAAAGATGTACTAATTTTGTAGATATTTTATTTACTCACTTTTATTGTAATTTTTTCTAAAAATATACTAGAAAATGTAATTGTTCCTAAATGATATGCTACGGTTTGGGCTAGGAAAATAATTGCCAGCTATCCTTGTTTTAACTATCATAACTTAGGCTGGATTCTTCATAGACACTTTGGGCTGCTGGAAAAGAATTTGGCCGCTACGAAAATGGCTAAGTTAGTAATTCACTTGGGTTTTAATTAAATAAAACCCCCAAAATGTTAATTACTTCTCTTGGACTTATTATTTAAACTTCAGTGCCACATTCATTTAATTATTTATCGTTGCTATGATACATTAATTAAACTGATATTTAATTAATTAATGTATTATTATAGTCTTTACAAATAATTCCTATTTAAGTTATTAATTAAATAATTCAAATTTAATTACTCACTTATGTAATTAATTAATTTAATTACACCACAATTTAAGCCCATCCCATGTTGGCTTTCCTTTCCATTACTAAAGTAAATATACGTTTATAATAATGCATGCTACTAGCACGTATCATAATGAATATTTAATTCACATGATTATCAAACTTATCAATAATTTGATATTAAGCTACCTAGGTTGGTTCATAATTTAAATCCTCCAGTAACTGGACCTCCCATAATTTTAATCGCGCAAATAATCATGTCGTGATTATTTAACTTTTTAACCGCCGATCAAGACTAATATTTGCGCTATGTTAATTATATATAACAAAGCTTAATAATCCATTCAATTAATACAATAATTTGATTTACTTTTATTTCGTAGTTAATTCGAATTGAATTGACTAGTCAAATAATATATCATGTAGCACACATCGTACGTCACAAAAATAAAATAAAAAATCTAGCTCGAAATTTCCCGGTCATTACAGTTCGGGGATAGATAGGTTTGTATGTATTACCATGTTATTTTGAATATTATTGTGTTATTTTTATAGTTATTATTATTTATTTAAAAAAATTCATCCTATGTTTTAAAAATTTATGACTCGCCCCAAAGTTAAAATTTTCTAGGTTCGTCACTGGGTGGCGAGTTAGGCCCAATATATGCATCCACTTATGCTTAGTAAATACGCAATCCAACAATGGTAATTATCAAACAGAGTTTGTATTGGACATGATAACTTATGAGTTCCCTTAAGCGATGGGACGGTTGACCTAAATCATAATGAACTTAGGAGTTCCATGAGGTGTGTAATGCCGACTGGATCATCGGAGCGAAACCCAATAGTGTCCCCACTCGCGCTAATAATACACAGACCAGTACACACACACACACACACACACACACACACACACACACATATATATATATATATATTGATAAATCTCTAACTTTAGGTATTTTTTAATTTAAAAATTTATTGAATTACGTGTTTATAGAGTAATTTACACTTTGATTTCCTTATTTTGTCTCATTTTGCACTACGAATTACAAAAGTGAGCACTTTGCATTCCATATTTTCGCTAGCACAGCAAATCGCATGCTAGGGAATTTTTTTTTGTTATATAAGTTAATGAAGGTACACCTGTACATCACACATGTTGTTTTTAAGGGCAAAAACCTCAACACATGTTGTAATGAAGGTACCAAATCAAAATAGACTAATATGAATAGGATTAACTGTAAAAATGTTCCTCAAAATTCTACAATTTTATTTTTAACCCCAAAGTACCAATATTTGCAGTTATGTTCAATCAATTATAAATTTTTCACAAAGTTGTTCCCTGTTAATATGTTGGTGAAATTATTGGTCAGAATCCGATCCTTTACATACGTACTTGTTTGGATATTATTGTACTCATACGTTGGAATGAGTAAAATATGTATTCACCTGTATAAAATGTGAGTATCGGCTAGTAGCTAGTTTCATCGTATTAAAAGAAAATAGTTTTGTAAAAAAAGTAAATTTGAATGAACAAAATTGAGAAAGTTGGTAATTTGAGGCTAAATTTAAAATTTTGTAGAACTTTGAGGGACACTTTTGCAATAAACCCTTATACTTCGTTTCTTGGTTCTGCAACAAAATTTTCTTTTGTCAGATGTTTTCATAAAAACAAAATCCTCTTTCATTGATGATAACATTATATTTATATATATAACACAATGTCTTCATTTTGTCATTATAATTTAATTATATATCATGTTCATCATTATTAAATTAGCAAAAGTTATTATTTGTAAATTATGCAAGTGAGAATCTTTTATGAAAAGGAGATAGTGTTTTTCCATAATAAATGTGTGATTTATATATTTCTTTTTTGGTTAATTAGGGATTCCTGTAAATAGAAAGACAGCATTTAAGAACCCCATTACAGGACTAGACAAGGAAGATTACTCTGCAACTAATACACAGGCTGAAGAAAAGGGTGCAACTACAAATCTTCTCATCAGGTTGTTCAAAAAAGGTAATATCATTCCGGTTCTTACTACATTTAAATCTTTAGCTACTCTTCTGATTATTATCTCTTTATACTGTTTGTGAATGTCATTATTACCTATTTACTGGAATTGCCAAATTGATGAAAAAAATTTCATTTCATTTTAGCTCGTTATTGTATATTGCTTAATGTCTTTGCCTAGCTGTTGTGGTAAGAAGCAAAATTTTATAATTGAAATAACATCATATAAGGGCTCGATAGACAATAGTTTGTGTAGTGGGTATATATTATTTCCCTAGGATGATCCTTTCCATGCAGAGGATAACTACCACAACACTAACACCTGTTCATCTCCTTATAAGTCTTGGTGACTTGGCCTTAGTGACCTTAATTCTAAGTGAATTAAGTAAAAAAAAATAGTTTGTCTCTACGTGAGAAAGCGTTGACGTTTCCTTCTCAGCGTAGAAGAAGAGTGGAATAAAGAATTTTGTTTGCCTTGAACCACTTCAAGACCTAGTCTTGTTTTCATACCCTTTTTGCACTTTTTGTTCCTATAATGTTACCAGTGTTTGCATTTATATTTATATTTGTGTTCAGGGATTTTTCAAACTCCGAACTTTGAGGGATTTTTCCCTGTCAAATATTATCTTCTTTAACATGAATAAATTTAAGGGTTAACTTGGTAATATTAATTAATAAAATTTTGGAAGACTATTCACTCCACCCCTTTACTCTATTTAGTTGCACCTTTGGGACCTAAACATTTTTGTTTTGTGTTAAAATAACCTATAAAATACGGCTATAATTGTAGCTATTTATTTTTCTTATATGCAGCTCACTATCGCATGAGTGTTGGCTTTTGGAGTGTCATTCGATACCTAGGTATGCATCCCACTCTTCATCCCATTTGATTTTATGGATTTTCATTTATAACTTGATATCGACAACAGTACCATATATCAAGAACATCCACGACATGAAAGTAACGCACATACAAGTAGAACAACTTGTGAAAGCAATATGCTCAATCGTTATGAAGAAGGTCGACCATTCCATAGCTTGGGACGTTTTAGGAACATCGATGTCGACAGCAGTTACGCATGGCACTCGTGAGATTATAGAGGAGTGCATTGGAAATTATCCTGGCCTTGTTTGGTACCATGTGGAAGGGTACTATTTGTTCCTTGCAGCCATAAAGCATCGTCAGGAAAAAGTGTACAATCTTGTATATCAAATGTCTGGGCACAAGGTATATGCTGCAACTGAAAACATAAATGGAGAAAATGCACTACATATTGCTGGCAAGTTAGCGCCTCAACATCGCCTTAGTACTGTAACTGGTGCAGCTCTGCAGATGCAGCGTGAGCTTCAATGGTTCAAGGTAATCATAATACACATTACTTTAATTAGTTCAGTATGTAGAATATTATACGTTCAACTTTTTAAAAGCATATTAACGCTTGCATATGTCACGCATAGACTTATTCAATTGACAATTTATTTTTTAGAGGCTGAATTGCAAAAGTGTCTCTCCAAGTTCTCATTTAACTTTAGTTTGGCTGTTTAAGTTGTAAAAATTTCAATTAAACCCCTCAAGTGGTTAATTGAATTCAATCGAATCCTTTATGGGAAAAAAAACCCTATTGAGTTGAAGGCAAGGTCGAGAATCAATTAAAATGACCATTTGAAGGATTCAACTAAGGATTTTGTAACTTGAAGGGCCAAATTGAAATTGAGTGAAAATTTGGAGGGATATTTTTACAATTTAATTGGCCTAGTTGAGTTATATATTTGTCTCTCTAAGTTGCCATCGAATTTCAAAGTGGCCCTTAATTAATTGGCAAAAAGTGACACGTTGGTCTTCTAAGTTAGCATCTTGGTTCAATTATGTTCTTTGGGTTAAATAATTGTATAGCTAGAACCGTCACACTAAAAATCAACACAAATAATATAAATGAACCAAAATACCAATTTGGTGGAAGAAAGTGACATTTTAGCCAATTATATAAGGGGCCACTTTAAAACTCCGTTGCAATTTATAAGGACATATATGTAATTTAACAATTAAATAATATCATTAGTCCTAGAGTACAAAACATGAAGATGCCCAAAAGTATTTGGTCAAAACCATCAAAACCAATACACAAAGCTAGCACTATAATCATATCACTAATTATCCCACCAATATTTCAATTGGATATACTGTTCATACATATTATACTGATTCATGCCTGAATTCTCTAATCCGACCAACCAACTTTAGCTTAGCCGCTGACCAACTTACGAGATATATGGAGGGAGTACTACTTTTCACTTATTATATATGAATACTAGGTATATATTAATCTTATTAACCATAAAAATAAAATTGTTCATAGTATGGTATTAGAGCCAATTAAGATGGTGCTCAATACGAATATTTGTTTTAAGAATGATTTATATTACTAATTGAGTTTGATGCAAAATCCAATATTAATCGAACAAATCAGAGATTAGAGTAACCGTTTCTAAATTCACTACCGAGAGATAGTTTAAGAGGTTTAGTTAAAAGCTTCCTTTTTGCCACTGAGTCAAGCTTCTCCAATACCATAATATTCAACATAATATATCATATTAGGTATTATCTTCAAATAGACTTGGATACAATTATATCTATTGGAATTCAGGAGAGGTTCTTTCTTGGAAATTAAGGAGAGGATACGAATTAAAAGGGAGAAAAAGAGTATATTTGGAGAATACTCAATTAATTGTTTTCATTTTACTTGATCCTTATGTTTGTCCAAAATGGACCGTGTATATATATATATATATATATATATATATATATATATATATATATATATGTGAAAAGTTTATAGAAACAAGTTTAATTTTAGATGACGTTTGTTATGACTTATGACTATTCAACTTATTTTAATAAATTGTCTAAATAGACTGTCGATTTATATTATCAGGAAACAAAATCCCCTTTATGCCTATGCAACATTCTTCTAGTCTTCGGGTTATAATGACATACATGCACTTCAAAATAAAATCTCTCTATGTCACTTCAAAACAAAATACACCATGAACCCAAATAATAAAATTACAAAATGTAACATGTATACTATAACTAACTACAATTTTTTTACTTTATACTATGAACATAAGTGAGGTATTTTATATTTTCTAAAATTGTTGGCAGACATTAGTTGACTTCGTTTGATTGTTTAATTTTTTACTACGTGACAGTTTATGTTATATCACTTTGTGCTTGTTACTCTGCCATTCGATATATATCTATGTTGCTCTTTCATTGTCTTCAGATATTCTTTAACATGAACATTGGTGCCAAAATACCCTTAGAAACCGTAACTTCCTCTCTATTGTCAGTGTTACTCAACTCCTTTATCTTTGAGAACCCTAGACTCTTTGTTTCAACCTTAATGTTTCGATTTAGTCCCTTACGTTTATCATGGATGTTAAATAGATGAGATAGAGTGTTCTTACTCCTAGTTTTGCAAGAATTCTGTGGCAGCTCGAATTCAAAGCTTCACATTTCCTGACGGATACTAACTTCCTATGGAGCTATGGTTGGAGATTGCTTCCAACGCTGCCAATGTTATTAAAAGATGGAACAAAAGCGGAGGTGGAAGTGAAGGACGACAGTTCACCAGAAGGTTCAAGATCGGCGAGGCATTCTCTTAAGCGGAGTGCACAAAATCTGATGATAACATTAATATACGAGATACGGCTGGATTGGACTTTCGGCCGTCATTTAGGGTGGGGTCACTAGTCATGCCTGTAAAAGAGTGTATTTTGTATCTTTATTCTTCTCTACAAGAGGAATATATATAAGAATACCCGATTGGAGAGCAAGTAATACATTACCTTAAATAGGAAATTACCCTAAACTATGGGATTACACTCAATTAGCCTGATATTTAGCATGACTAATAGCTATTCTAGAATAGGAAATACAGCTCATGCTGACAATGCTGGAGGTGATAGTATGTATTTGGCTCATTATTATAGATACAAGTGCAGTAGACAAAAATGAAAAATAAAACCGGGGCAGTTGTCTCAGTTGGTTCAACGGAGACCTCGGGACGAGTCGTAAACCCGGACGTCCTAGGTTTGATTACCAGCAGCAGCATAATTGTTAAGGGCAGAAATGGTTAACTCGGCCACGGGTCGCACGTTTCAGGACGAAGCCATGTCTTAGGCGAGGCCTGTGCGCAAAGCCTGGCTCGGGGTGGAGAGACTTAGTCCGACTACGGTTAGGATACTCCACATTATAAAAAAAAAAAAACGTTACATGAAGTACACTAACGTCTATCAATGATTTTTGAAAAAATAGAATCTATCTTTTACAGTTTTTGTTTAAACTGAAAATTTTGTAGTCAATTGGTAAAACAAAAAGTTTGTGAAATTTATTAGTTTTTTTGGCGCTATTTGCCTTAACCCATTCATGCAGTCTATCAACAATTTTACTTCACAAAAATATCTTTCTCCAGGAAGTTGAAAAGTTTGTGGCGCCTTCATATAAAGAAGAGTTAAACAAAGACCTGAAAACACCAAGAATGGTATTCACTGAGGCACACGAGAACCTACTTAAAGAAGGACAACAATGGATGAAGGATACATCATCATCATCTACAGTTGTAGCAGCACTCATTGTTACAATGGCATTTGCAGCCATGTTTACCGTGCCAGGGGGAAACAATGGCGATGGAAAACCCTTGTTCTTACAAGATGCAGGCTTCATGCTATTTGCAGTATCAGATGCCATAGCGCTATTCTCTTCATCCACTTCCGTGTTGATGTTCTTATCTGTACTTAATTCTCGTTATGCTGAAGAGGATTTTCTCTATGCATTACCTAAGAGGCTGACAATCGGACTTCTCTCCCTATTCATGTCCCTAGCAACAACGATGCTCGCATTCAGCGCCACCCTTGTGCTTGTGCTTCGTGATAAAGTAGACTGGATTATTATTCCAGTGGCTTTAGTAGCTTGCATTCCTGTTTCCTTGTTTATTATGCTTCAATTTCCATTACTCGTGGAATTAGTACATTCCACATATGGGAAAGGAATTTTTTTCAAGCAAAATGATCAGTTGCTTCATTAGATATTGACATATCTAATGAGTGTTAAGAGTATATATATTGTCTTATATTGAATACCTTAAGAAAGTATGTACAGTATATAATGGTTAAGGCTAATTCAACTCAAAATACATTGACTACGAGAAGGGTTGGTTCTAATCATTAACTACTAGCATACTTTCTCAAGAAATTTAATATGGAATAACATTTATACTCTAACGAACATCAACTATCTGATCATTTATGTTTATTCGGAGTCTAATTATTTTGTAATGATTGTATGAACTTTCCTACTTTGTCCTCATAAAATCCCGTTCAAATTCATAATAAAGATATTGGTTGTTGGTTCTGAATTGTACAAACTATTTTTTTTAATATTTTAATATTAATTTATGACATAATCAATCACATGAAATTTATCCAACCGACTAATGTTATAATGGCATATCATTTGAAGATACTTTTTAATTTTTTTTTTTGGACTTCTAGGATCACCTTTTTAGAAGTACACAATGTAAATGCACTTGACATATTATGAGTGTGAATATGATAGAACAAGAAACTCAATTTGTGCTCTTTAGATCATTATTACATACCAAATTATAATTAAAATAAATATTAACATCATAATTTAAATTCTTAATCATGATACAATATATTAACCGTACCCTTGACATTTATGCATAGAAAAAGCAACTGAAAATTGCCAACTCAATGTTTGTATACACAAATTTAAATACATGAAATAAAGAAAATTTAAATCCATAAGATCTTAAATTCATATCACCAATCTTACCAAACAAACCATATCTTTAAACAACAAAAAATAAGAAAATAAGAAAATCATTCCAATATTATTGTGCCATTAATGTTGGCCATGGTGGGTGTAACGACCCCAGAATCCGGCTCCAATAACCCCGGATCTGGTTCGTTAAAAGTAACCTCAATCCTGAGTTTAAACTAATTATATTTGACTTATAAACCACAAGCAAATACAATTATTACTATACACCAGGTATTAAACCTTAAATGGGTAAAATTTTCAATAAAATCTGTAAACATTTTTATTACACTTCCTAATCATATGAATATTGATTTAGCATACCAACCTGTCACCCTTATACATAAAGGACAACATCTGAAAATTATTTAAAATAATCTATATATGTTTTTTTAACATTTTGGTTTGCTAATCTATAGTACATTTAAGACATAAAAATCTTGTGACGCCCCCAAATCACTATACTTACTATAGCTAACTTGGCGCTCACTATAAATGCTAAATCATTAGGTTTATGGATGATTTCCTTTATTCATAAACAAAGTTCTCATCTTAACCCCCAAAGATCTTTCATTATTTTATATCAAGCCCTTGTAATCGATACAAGAGACTTGATACCCAATCATGACATTTTATTCTTAAGATTTAGATATTCTATAATTTTACATGTTCCAATATCCACGGCATTAACTCTTTAGGACGGCTCTTGGGAACAGAGAATCTCGCGGTGAATGTTTGTATCTTCACCCGTGATAAATGTTTGCATCTTTATCCGTGACAAATGGTTGTATCTTTGTCCGATGCAAAATTCTCTTTCCGTACAGAACATTACCCAACTAGTTAAAACCCTCACTCGAAACATATTTGGTTATAGTGATATCTCTTCATATCAATAATCCTATTTATCTGACATTCAGAATAGTAATAATGAGTTATACCTGGGTCTGAGGAACCTTAACGATGGATTTGACCAGTCAACATCGCTTAGTCCTGTCTCGGATGTACAACACTCACAAGTTATTTACCGATCCTCATCCAGATAAATAGATCATTATCAATACTATGTTAAGTTTTAATCAATTCTAAGTTTAATCAAAGTAAAGACGTAACAAGAATATGTGATGAAACTTGATATATATTAATATAGAGTTGGTTACACGGTTTGCTTGTTCATATTACATAAGTCATCAAGACTTTAAAACAAAAAGACAAGCAATTTAATAAAGCATGTAAACTAATCTATGCATTTCTTCTTTCCTTTCTTCTTCTTAGAACCGGAACTTTCGGGTATGTCTGCAATTTAGGTTTATTTGCAAGGGTGATCATACAAAAGCTCAGCAAGTCTAACACATAACATATAAGTGAACTCACACTGATATGGATTTTAAAGATTCATGGTACAACAATTGATATTACCAATGTTTAACATAGTAAGACTGAGTGGTGGTTAGACCTAGAACTGTTCTTTGTCTTTCGACTTAGAACCATTTACAGTGGATATAGAAAGGGGATCAACCTAACGACATCCTATGTTATGCATAACATACACTACACTGGACTAATCATGAACAGTGGTACATATTCGTTCATCTCAGTTTACTTCACATGTCAGGATCGCCCCAAGACAACTTGGTTTGATAAAATAAAGCATGATTCGAAATATATCGCGAATAAGCATTTCATTTTTCAAGTTATGCCGAAACAAGAAGCAATAACTCACATATCAAAGATTTATAACACATTGCTTCTACAAAATGTATAAATCACATCAAGAGAAAGTAAACAAAGGTTAAGGATAGAAAACTTGCCTTGAAGCAATTTAGGGTTTTCCCGGTAAAGCGTTAAATGCCTACATAATTGTTTACGCATACTCGAATATTAGTTTATCGAATTTTACTTCTTAATAAATGTTTTTATAACTTGTTTAGACTATTTCCATAGGTGGTTTTAATTGGAAAATTCTCAAACTCAAAAACTCATTTTTAAGTGACTTTATAAAAAGTGGACAGCAACATTGGCTGTCAGACCCCGGCTCAGTTAAACGGCCATAACTTTTTCGTTTTAAAACACTTTTGAGTCGTTCAAAATTCCACACGTTCGTAACTTCCGTCTCTACAATTTATGTTTAGACCAAAGTTCGAAATTCCTTACTGATTTACACAGTTTTTGACAAAAAGGGGACTGCCAGAAACTGTTTCAAAACGTCTTTGACTGAATTGATAAAACATGATACCTTAAGCTTTAATTTGCTAAGATAACATGTTCTAACAATCAATAACACTTTATAACATAAAATAAGAAAATCATAAACCTTCATATATAGAGATTTATGACTTTTGCTCAAGAACACACGAAGAACACGAAGAACGGAAAAACCGTACATGGTAACGACTATGTTCTTGAGCTTTTGGTTTTCTTACTTGAAATAATTTGAGCATTATAACTGCTTACATAAGTGATTATGACACTTTATAATTGACAAAATTTGGTCATTATAACGACTTGCATAATTGATTAAAACAATTTATAAAAATGCTCAAGAACATACGAAAACGCGGAGAACGGATAAACCGTACATGACCACTACGTATGTTCATTGAGCTTTAAACTATGAATTGAAATTCGACATAACAACGACTTGCTCAAGTCATAAGGAACACGGAGAACGAAAAATCGTACATGGCTACGACTTATGTTCTTGAGCTTGTCAATAAAAGAAAATTGAACATTATAACAACTATAAAATGAAGAAAATCTCAAGAACACGTGAAGAACACGGAGAACGACAATCGTACATGGCTACGACTCACGTTCTTGAGTTTTATCGACTATAAATTGAAAGAAAAATTAAACATAACAACGACTAAGGATCGTACCTTTTGTGATTGCAAGCATTAACTATTTCTTTGCAATTTCCAATACTTGAAATATAACTATGAATAATAGATATAGAGAGTGATTTTGCTCTTGATTTTGTCTTGAAAATGGATGATGAAACAAGTGCACAATGCTTGCTATTTATAGGCCATGCAAAGCTAGGGTATTTTGGTCATTAAGACAACCAAACTTTGGCTCCAAGTTTGGCTTGGCTTTAACTTTGGCTCCAACTTTGGCTTGACTTTGGCTCCAAGTTTGGCTTGACTTTGGCTTGACTTAGGCTTCAACTTTAACTACTAACTAGAGTTAACAACTAACTCAACATTGGTTAATTCTCTACTAAAGCTAGCCACTTGATTGGTTGATTAGTTTCTTAATTCACCAACTAAACTTATTAGGTTAATCTTAATTTTAATTAACCTTAATCTTAATCAAGTATACATGTAGTATACTTGACTTTTACTATTCACAGTTGACTTTTTCGTATTTATACCGTATAATTTTCGTATTATTATCGTATTATTTTCGTATTCTATCCGTATAATTTTCGTATTTATACGCGTATTTGTGAATAGTACTTTTTAGGGTTTAGGGTTTGAACCTTAGGGTTTCTAAAATTAGGGTTTAGGTTTTCTCCAAACCCTAGTTTTAGGTTTTCAAAAATTTTACTTTTATTTTTCTAATAATTTGTTTAAGTTGGATTCTTGAAACGAAACACAAAAATAAACACACATGAAAATTCCATAACACATATTAGATGTAATATAATATTTATTTATGCCTATAAATTCGGATTACAACTATCTGGAAGTTCGGAATATTACATTCACCCCTCCTTAAAAGAATTTCGTCCCCGAAATTAACTTATACAATTAAGAAAACAAATGTGGGTATTCTATCTTCATTTTATCCTCTAATTCCCACGTTGCTTCTTCCATGGATTGATTTCTCCATATGACCTTGACTGAAGGTATGACCTTGTTTCGCAAGACTTGTTCCTTCCTATCAACGATTTGAATAGGAATCTCTTCATAGCTGAGATCCTTCTCAATCTGGATTGGTTCGTAATTAATTACGTGTTTGTAGTCGGGTTTATAGGGACGCAATACTGAAACATGAAATACATTATGTATATGTTCCAGTTCTGGAGGTAAGGCTACTTCATAAGCTACCTCACCTATTCTTCGTAATATCTCGAATGGTCCTATAAACCTTGGACTCAATTTTCCTTTCTTTCCAAAACGAATCTTCCCTTTCCAGGGAGATTCCTTCAAGAAAACATGACTACCGACTTCAAAGTCTCTCTTTTGTCGATGTAGATCGGCATATCTCTTCTGTCTTTCTTGAGCAGCTCGTAACCTCAGTTGAATTGTTCGAACTACCTCCGCTGTTTGTTGAACCAATTCTGGACCTAGCATCTTTCGTTCACCGACTTCGTCCCAACACATCGGTGTTCTACACTTCCTTCCATATAGAGCTTCATATGGTGGCATTCCTATACTAGCGTGATAACTATTGTTGTAAGCGAATTCTACAAGAGGTAAGTGATCTTCCCAACTTCCTTCAAAATCCATCATACAAACTCTCAACATATCCTCCAAAGTTTGGATAGTCCTTTCACTTTGACCATCTGTTTGTGGGTGGTAAGCCGTACTTAATCTCAACTGTGTCCCTAGATGTTCTTGAAGACTTTTCCAAAAGTTCGATGTGAACCTTGGGTCTCGATCGGACACGATTGAAACTGGAACCCCATGCCTAGATATAACCTCCTTAATATATAATTTGGCTAATCTATCTAGGGTGAACTTAACTTTAATTGGTAGAAAGTGAGCAGACTTGGTTAGTCGATCCTGTAGCGACCCGAAATATTTTAATATTGAGAAATGGAATTATTGGCTGTAACTGTAAATTTCTAGAGGATTAAAGTAAATCATTATATGATGGCTTGGTTTAATTAATTATGCGTTGAAATAATTAAAGAAATTTAAGGAAGGTTCAATTAATAGGTTAATTAAATTAATGAACCAACCTAGGTTGTGTAGTATCAAAGTTTGATAGGGTAAATGAGCTATGTGATACTTAATTAAATAGCTAGCAAGTTAAGCTGGATGTATAAATTAATTAATATGGTTATTAATTAATGAGATTTCGTAAACATTAATAATGTTATATTTATTTTCATTTGGAAAGTTATTGATAGTGGGGTATTAATATTTTATATTTCCACTAGGAATTTAATTTGGGCAACCCAAAGCTTAGTTGCAATATAAATAACACTTGGGCCACCAATTGTTTAATTAACAAAACAAATAGCAGCCCAACCCAAGAGTAATAACATAACCCGGTGGAAAAAGTAAGAGTGCCACTCATTTAGGGACAAAACCTCAGAAAAAGCAGAGCACGCGCAGTTTGTGCAAAGCTCAAGGAATCAGTGCTGAGAAAAGAAGGAACAAGTCAGGCATAGGGGAGGCTATAGGGTCCAACTCCTCAGAGTTGTTTAAGGCTGAGAGAGTGTTGTATAACCTCAGTCATTCCCTCATTTCCCCTTCGCGTTCATTTAGGCTAAGAGAGATATTGAGCTTGAAGTAAATGCAAACTTCAGAGGAGTTCATGCTATTCGGAGAAGGCAGAATCTGAATGTAAATCATCTGTCAAAGATTGAAGGTATTATCCGGTTATTTTGATTTAACTAGTTTCATGTTATGATTGGATTAAGGAAGCAGAATATGCTAGAGTTGCATATGAGGTGTTTAAATGAGAGTAATGTAAACTTGGTAGTCAAATGTTGTTGAAACTAGTTAATGATTGAATCAGAACTAGAATAATGGTTTCGATTATTTTACCCAGTCAACATTAAGAGTCTGAACCACAGTTGGTCTGTACTCGGTGTTCATGTTCATAAAACTTTAGAATGGTCTGATGTATTGACTTATTATTGGTTTAGATGTGGTTTTCGGTTGGGAGAAATCTGTGTTAAGGACCAAGAATGGTCCAGACAATACAAGGTTGGAGTAGGTATGGAAGAGTCTTTGTTTACTTTAGATAATCAGTTTTTGAAGTTATTCCCATATGCTCACCAAGTGTGTGATTAACAGTCTAGGAGAATCGAGGTGGTTAAACCTTCTGTCCAATGATCTGTTTTCAAAATCAGAACCTCTTTAAGTAATATGTTAGACGTTTTGTTAGTCTAAAGAGTAAACCAGAAAGGTTAAAATGAGTTTTGGTATGTTGTATGAAGCTAGTGTAAATCTAGGAATTTTCCTTAGTTGCAGTAAGAATCGTAGAGTGGTTGCACTCTGATCGTAGAGCTCACCCTTCAGCCAATGAATGACTTAACCAAGTCAGGAGAAAGAATAGTAGGGTAAACCTGAAAATCGTAGAGTGGCCTCAATCGGAAATCGTAGAGCCCACTATAATATTGAGAAAGAACTAAGCCGTGAGCTTAGGTATAAATCATAGAGTGACTTCGTTTAGTTACTCGGTAGATTGTAGAGTAAGCTCGCACAAGGGATCGTCGAGCAGTCTAAACCAGACTGGTGAATCGTCGAGTGGTTCCCACTCACAAATCGTAGAGTGACCCTAGTCACTGAAAATCGTAGAGTGACACTAGTCACTGAAAATCGTAGAGTGACCCGAGTCACTGAAAATCGTAGAGTGGCCTTAGTCACTGGAAATCGTAGAGTCCACTCGAGATCGTAGAGTGCTTTGTACTCGCCGAGTCGTAGAACAGTCTGGACCAGTCTTGGAAAATCGTTGAGTGACCCCCACTCGACGATCGTAGAGCTGCCAGCCTAGACAGTGTATTCAGGCCCTGAACCTCGGTTCAGTCGCCGGTTTCAGGAAATGTTTTATTAATTAAAATATTATTAACAGATTAATAATATTAGATAATGGGTAATTAATATCAAATGATTAATGATAACGATAAATGTTTCATTGTAATTGAAACAAGGTATTTAATTAATTATTGTGCAACAATAATTAAAGTGAGTTATATTCAATAATGAATAAGGATGGGTAAGTAATTAATTATTATTTAAGAGGTATTAAATAATAATTAAAGAATGATAAATATAAAAAGGTAATTACTTATTTTTTTTAAACAAATAAGGGTGATTAATTAGTTAATTACTATTTAAAGGATATTAAATTAAATAATAATAAAAGGGAATTAAGGTTAATGAAATAATTGTTTATGTGAAGGTAAATAAACAAGTAAAGTTAAGTGAGTAAATTGTTTATTTAACTAATATTAAATAAATAATGTGAAGAAATTAAAGGAATAATGAAGTAATTAAACAATTTATATTTAAATGGTTTAAGTCTTTAAATTTACTAAAGGTGTAAATTATTATTAAATATTTAATGGTGTTAAAATATTATTACCAGATTAATAATATTGGTAATTGAGAGAATATTATTAAGGGATTAATAATATTAGTAACCAATTAAGCTGGTGTTCCGTACTTGAGTACAGTTGGTAACGTAGTGATGTATTATTAATGTATAATAATACTAATCCGTAATTAAAATATTATCCAAGGAGGATAATATTGTCCAATAAATTTTGAGTTAATAGATAAGAACTGCCGTGTGGTAGAGTCAATTCTTTTGTGAATAACAACTAAGTTCTCATGCACCTTCCTAATTGGCAGGCAAGCGTTTTAGGGCTTGCGGATGCAGTAATTGGAATTGTATGAGCGTTAGTGATGGAACGCAGGACTTCAGACTGGTAGCGTAAGTCAATGCGCGTATCAGGCAAGTCTTTCAGTGATATTTGTTATCCCTGCAAGTTTTCAGTGCTATGTGTTATTTGCATAAAGTATTATGTGTGCACTTGTAGTATGTGCAAACTGATTTCTAAATTTGTCTGTGTACGGTCATATGAGGTTAATAGCTGATATAATTAATGCTATGATTTGTAATGTGTTATATGAGTTATATAACCTGGATATATTAACATGCATGGTAAGCATGGGTAAATTTTATAAATGCAACGCATGATAAGCATGATGCCTAAGTAAATGCCAAGCATGGAGCATAAAGCATAAATTAAATGTAACCTACGTGTTATGTGTTAGCTGTTGGACTTGCTGAGCCGTCGTGCTCATTCTTGCTTTAAATTAACATTTTCAGCGAAGGGCGAAGAGTTTGAAGATTCCGATAATCGCAAAGAGGATGTGCGAAGTTTATTTTATTAATAAAGGTTGTCACTAGAACTGTTTAAAGTCAAAGTTGCATTTTGTGGGAATAATTACCATTTGGTACCATCCCGGATGTAAAGCCTTGTAATAGTTTTGAAAGGTACTTGTAGTTAACACGAGTGTTAATGTTTTGTAAACTCGTGTAATTAAAAGCAGTGAGTAAATAGTCATGTCGACTTATTGTTAGGATACAAATTTTGTTGCTCACAATTGGTTGTAATACACTAGGTCGTGGAATAAATGATCTGAGTTGTAGGATTCATGTAAAGATTGCGATTCTGAGACAAGGTTAAGTAAATGTCTTAAATTTTAAATTTACCAAGTTTTAACAACATGATTTTATTTAAATGTTGTGGTTCTAGGAGAAGGTTGTTCGTGTAACGATTTAAACTCAGGATTGAGGTTACTTTTGACGGACCAGATCCGGGGTTATTGGAGACGGATTTTGGGGCTGTCACAGATCCACTATCACCCAAATTGCATCATGACCCTTTTGTGTGGTTGGAAGTCCTACTACAAAATCCATTGTAATATGCTCCCATTTCCACTCTGGAATTTCTAACGGTTGTAACAACCCGCTTGGTCTTTGATGCTCTGCTTTTACCCGTTGGCATGTCAAACACCTACTAACGAATTCAGCCACCTCCCTCTTCATGTTTGGCCACCAGAAATGTTGACTTATGTCTTTGTACATTTTGGTGCTACCTGGATGGACTGAAAACTTAGTACTATGTGCTTCTGACATAATTTCTTCCTTCAACTCTTGTACCGAAGGTACCCATATCCTTGATTCAAACCTTATGATTCCATCATTGTCCAATTTGAACCTTTTGTTCACATTCTTTGTTATCTTATTTTTCATTTCCTCATACTCTTCATCCTTTTCTTGTATTTCCTTGATTTTTCCCAATAAAGTTGAGTGATCCTCCATTACAAATAATTTTCTCGTTGAGATGGAAGGAACCCTCACTTCAATGTCGAGTCTAGCAAATTCCTTGAGCAACTCATCCTGAGTTGTTAACATATTTAGTTTCTCTTGATTCTTCCTGCTTAGTGCATCTGCAACTACATTGGCTTTTCCTGGATGATATAGGATTTCATAATCATAATCCTTAATCAATTCCAACCATCGTCTTTGCCTCATATTCAACTCTCGTTGTGTAAAAATATACTTTAAACTCTTGTGATCAGTATAAATTTCACACTTCTCCCCATACAAGTAATGCCTCCATATCTTTAAAGCAAATACTACCGCCGCTAATTTTAGATTGTGAGTAGGATACCTTATCTCATAATCTTTCAATTGCTGTGAAGCATAAGCAATGACCTTCCCATGTTGCATCAACACGCAACCTAATCCTTTATGTGAGGCATCACTATAGACTACAAGACCTCCACTATTATCAGGTAATGATAATACCGGCGCCTTGCTTAGTCTCTTCTTTAGCTCTTGGAAGCTTTCTTCACACTTATCTGTCCATACATACTTCACCGTCTTCCTTGTTAAGTTGGTTAGTGGGGTTGCTATTTTTGAAAAATCTTTAATGAAACGTCTATAGTACCTCGCTAAACCTAAGAAACTTCTCACTTCGGTAGGGGTCTTCGGTTGTTCCCAGTTCATAACTGCTTCTATCTTTGATGGCTAACTAAATCTCTTGTGCATGGTTTCTCTCAACTTCCTCCAACCACATCATTTCAAGAGTTTCAATTCTTTCAGTAGCTGCGTCCAACAATGCCCCTTGCTCCGCTTCTTCTTCATTCATTTCTTCAATGATTTCATCCAACTCAGATTCTGGATCGCCATCCTCGGCGTCTAAAATATCCATGTCGTGTTGAATTTCATCAAAATCATCATCATCAGACATGTCCACAAAGTTGATCACGGGGTGATCACCCGCATGATCTATTACTGGATCTTCAATTGGATCCTCCTCAGGATCACTTTCGAGGACCACAGGATGTGCGTTCGCTTGCATTATCTCTTCCCAACTTGGAATAGCAGCCATCCTACACAAGAATTTAGTTTTAATTAGTATATTTCTTTCAAGTAACATTTTATTTTTATATATATATATATATATATATTTTTAATTTACGTATTGTCTTATAACATTTTATGTTTAAGTTTTATTTGTCTTTTAATTATCTATAGACTTTTCACAAGTCCATTTAGTCCTACTTCCATCAGATTATATCCTAAGATACTCGTTACCTTAGAGCTATAATCTACAGCTCTGATACCAACCTGTATCTTCACCCGTGATAAATGTTTGCATCTTTATCCGTGACAAATGGTTGTATCTTTGTCCGGTGCAAAATTCTCTTTCCGTACAGAACATTACCCAACTAGTTAAAACCCTCACTCGAAACATATTTGGTTATAGTGATATCTCTTCATATCAATAATCCTATTTATCTGACATTCAGAATAGTAATAACGAGTTATACCTGGGTCTGAGGAACCTTAACGATGGATTTGACCAGTCAACATCGCTTAGTCCTGTCTCGGATGTACAACACTCACAAGTTATTTACCGATCCTCATCCAGATAAATAGATCATTATCAATACTATGTTAAGTTTTAATCAATTCTAAGTTTAATCAAAGTAAAGACGTAACAAGAATATGTGATGAAACTTGATATATATTAATATAGAGTTGGTTACACGGTTTGCTTGTTCTTATTACATAAGTCATCAAGACTTTAAAACAAAAAGACAAGCAATTTAATAAAGCATGTAAACTAATCTATGCATTTCTTCTTTCCTTTCTTCTTCTTAGAACCGGAACTTTCGGGTATGTCTGCAATTTAGGTTTATTTGCAAGGGTGAGCATACAAAAGCTCAGCAAGTCTAACACATAGCATATAAGTGAACTCACACTGATATGGATTTTAAAGATTCATGGTACAACAATTGATATTACCAATGTTTAACATAGTAAGACTGAGTGGTGGTTAGACCTAGAACTGTTCTTTGTCTTTCGACTTAGAACCATTTACAGTGGATATAGAAAGGGGATCAACCTAACGACATCCTATGTTATGCATAACATACACTACACTGGACTAATCATGAACAGTGGTACATATTCGTTCATCTCAGTTTACTTCACATGTCAGGATCGCCCCAAGACAACTTGGTTTGATAAAATAAAGCATGATTCGAAATATATCGCGAATAAGCATTTCATTTTTCAAGTTATGCCGAAACAAGAAGCAATAACTCACATATCAAATATTTATAACACGTTGCTTCTACAAAATGTATAAATCACATCAAGAGAAAGTAAACAAAGGTTAAGGATAGAAAACTTGCCTTGAAGCAATTTAGGGTTTTCCCGGTAAAGCGTTAAATGCCTACATAATTGTTTACGCATACTCGAATATTAGTTTATCGAATTTTACTTCTTAATAAATGTTTTTATAACTTGTTTAGACTATTTCCATAGGTGGTTTTAATTGAAAAATTCTCAAACTCAAAAACTCATTTTTAAGTGACTTTATAAAAAGTGGACAGCAACATTGGCTGTCAGACCCCGGCTTAGTTAAACGGCCATAACTTTTTCGTTTTAAAACATTTTTGAGTCGTTCAAAATTCCACACGTTCGTAACTTCCGTCTCTACAATTTATGTTTAGACCAAAGTTCGAAATTCCTTACTGATTTACACAGTTTTTGACAAAAAGGGGACTGCCAGAAACTGTTTCAAAACGTCTTTGACTGAATTGATAAAACATGATACCTTAAGCTTTAATTTGCTAAGATAACATGTTCTAACAATCAATAACACTTTATAACATAAAATAAGAAAATCATAAACCTTCATATATAGATTTATGACTTTTGCTCAAGAACACACGAAGAACACGAAGAACGGAAAAACCGTACATGATAACGACTATGTTCTTGAGCTTTTGGTTTTCTTACTTGAAATAATTTGAGCATTATAACTGCTTACATAAGTGATTATGACACTTTATAATTGACAAAATTTGGTCATTATAACGGCTTGCATAATTGATATAAAATAATGAAAGATCTTTGGGGGTTAAGATGAGAACTTTGTTTATGAATGAAGAAAATCATCCATAAACCTAATGATTTAGCATTTATAGTGAGCGCCAAGTTAGCTATAGTAAGTATAGTGATTTGGGGGCGTCACAAATCTTCACAAGTAATACCCACATAGATAATTTATTATATCGCAGGGTTTTACTATAAAGACACCTACACTTCAATCTTGATGACTCGTTAGTCAATACTCATCTGCCTCTACCAAAGTAATCCGCTTCCCCAAGTTGCTCTGTAATGTTTTACTTTAAGTAAGAGTGAGCACGACGGCTCAGCAAGTCTAACAGTGTCACATAACATATAAACGTATTTTATCATGCTTCATGCATCTCATGCTTTGCAATGACTACATATCTCATGCATATCATGCTTTGCATTTACTCTATGATTCATGCTATTCATGCACGTCATTTACAATTTCATACAGTTCAATATATATAGAACAATCAACTTAATCATCTACTGTATATCAACAGTTTATTTCAACTTGTATCACAAAAGCACATTACCACATTATTGCTCATAATAACATATTCACACATAATAATTTTATAGTATTCTAAATCAGGCACATAATGCAACACGTTCTGAAAAACTTGCATGGACTTGCATAACTAGCTTACGCTAATCTTTCACGTTCCTTGCACCACCTACATGGTATGTGAGATCAACGGTGCACAATATAAGTCAAAGTTTGACATAACACTAAATCTTATTTTAAAGATATTTATTTCTTCTTATCGTCCCATTTTTAAATCAATAGGGTTAATTTCATATTTTAGTCTCTCGTTGACTTGACTCAGTGTTTCATTTTAACACTGCAAACCTTTTGTACATAACCATGCAGTTCTGACATTTATTAATGTCACTGTATTAAAACCTGGACCCTATATTTATTTAGGTTGAACCACCAATTTGTCACAAATGGACTATAACATTGGTTTAGCTTATCATAATATTAACCATCTCGAAAAATATTTTAAATCTTACTATCAATTAGTAATAACTTATAATGTTATTTAATTGTTAAATAACACTTTAAATAATCATTACTATCATTAATTTCTTTTTAATAATAGTTTACCTTAATCATTATTATTAATCTTTTAATAATAATTTAATTACTTGGTAGTATTATTACCCTTTAATAATATTTTAATTGACTTCTCATTATTATTAATTATTTTAATAATAATTTAATTGTTCATCAATATTATTAATCATTTAATAATATTTGAAATCCTCACGTATCATTAGTAATTATTTAATAATGATTCAACTCTTAACTATTATTATTCAATAGTTAATTACTTGTTAAACAATATTATTAATTCTTTAATAATATTTTAAATCATTATTCATCATTATTATTTATTTAATAATGGTTTAACTCATAACTATTATTATTTAATAGTTAATTAAATGCTAAACAATATTATTAATCATTTAATAATATTTTAAATTAATTACATATCATTATTAATTATTGAATAATGATTTAATTCTTAACTATTATCATTTAATAGTTAATCATTAATATTATCAATATATTTTAATTACTTAATAATCTTCTTCTGATTAAGTAATAATTTATTCCACTTAATTAACATTTAATTATTATTTAATATGAATTAAATAATAATTAATTAATTAATTATCCGTACTCATTATTTAATCTTAATTAAATAATAAACAATTATACTATTAACTCTAACATCCTTTGATTACTATTTAATATATTAAATAGTAAGCAATTAACTCTCTTTAATTATTATTTACTGTTAATTAAATAATAATTAATTAATTTTCTTTATTCATTATTTACTCTTAACTAAATAATAAATAAATAGTTTAAACACTTTCTCATAATTTAATTACTAATAATTACTTAGTTACTTCCTTTATTTACTATTTAATTATCATTTAAATAATAAATAATTATTTTCCATCATTAAATAATATGATATAGTTTAAATATCACATTTATTATTTAATAACAATTTAATAACAATTTTCTTCAATTATTAGTCAATTAACATCCAACTAGTGTACATTATCACCTCAAAAAGTATATAAAAAAAATATACTTTTTTTTCTTTATTTAAACTTACTTACTATTTAATACAACTTGAATAATAAGTAAGTAGGGTGATTAACATCTTTCCAGCATTTACAAATACTTTAAACAATTTTTCATGTAAAAAGTTAGCTTTAATCATTTAATAATTATAGAAATTACCAAATTACATACTAAAAATATAAACTAAATTTTATAAAATAGTACACGAAATTCCAAGCAACTTTTCAGTTCGGGCCTTCACCGGAACCGGCCGAAAAAGTGGTGAACCAGTCGCCGGAATGTTCCGGCCAGTTCACCAAAGAAAAATCGGCAGTGGCTTTTTAGGATTTTCAAATATGCCCAGTTTTAGGGTCCTTCATTAAAACATTAATAACTTGAGTTCTATAACTCCGATTAAGCTCTTCTCAAACTACAATTTTCCATTATCGTATTAATTTTTCGGACACGATTTGACCACTGGAAATAGCCTAGAATAGGACTGTTCACGCAAAACTTCCGACAGTGGAGTGTTTGAGTAGAAAAATCATATCTCACTCGTTTTAAATCATATTTTAGTCATTCAAGTTGGAGAATTTTCATAACTTGAAGATCTATCATACAAAATTGACGGATTATGATTCCGACTTACGGATAATGAACAGTAATTCCAGGAATGAGGCTACTCGATTTTTAGTTTTCCGGTAAACAACATTTTACAACTTTTGCTAAGTTTTTCCACATAAATGCTTATGGATCCATACCAAAAATCCATGAAACACTTATTTAATATATCTAGCATGTATCTAGACTTAAAGAACATAAAGATGGTATTTTTACCATTTATTTTTTATTTTAATCACATAACAAGCATAACTAGGGTTTTTAGGGTTTTCTAACCTTTTTGTTTTGTGTGCTTGCTTTCTCTTCCTTCCAAATTAGGAGATGAACCTCCAAGCTTTTCTCTTGGTTAAAACTGGGTTGAGTTGGCTTGACTCGGCTCGACTCGGTGAAACTCACTATGAACTCACTAGCTTTCTAGCTTTAAAACTCACTAGTTAACTCACCCAAACTCACTAGCACGATTATAAAAGCTCTCTCTTGCAACTTTGTAAACTCTTAGCCAATGAACCAAGTGATTTATTTATAGTGGAGCCAACCTATACATACACACCTTGTAAGCATATAAATTGGACTTCAAGCATTCTACAAATTCTAGCCAAAAAAGGTTGAGTATTCCACACTTAATGTCAACCAAAAAGTCATCCAAGCCATCCCTCCAAGGACAACCGGCAATGCTCCTCTTTTTCCTCCAATTTCCATTTATTTTTATTGCTAAATTTACCAATTAAAGTCTTCTGGAAGGTGAGCTAGGGTTTTGGGCTTGGAATTAATTTGTATTGGGCCAAACATGATCAATTTATCCAACATTTGGTTGGGCTACTATCACACCAAATTAATTTACCAACATTGGTCTCAAACATTAATTTATTAGCCTCCCAATTGAAATAAATCATTGGGCTTACCTAATTAAATTAAGGGTCCATTACAGTTATATACAACAATTAGAAAGTAATTACAAAATTAGTGCACAAATAAAATAATTACAAAAAGAGTACAAATCAGAGAAATTAATTCCACAATTTATATTCAAAGTCCTGAAATCAAGGAAAAACTGCCATAGCCGGCAGTTACTAAACAAATCCCTCCATAACTGCAACAACTTGATATACATTCAAACTGAGAAAACATGCAACTTTGATATCGGAATAACAGTTCAACGCCAAATCAATCAGAGAAGACAAAATATTCTGTCGAGGCTCAACTCTGTTATCTGATAAAACGAAGCATCCCGTCGCGACGCATCTATAAGATCGAAAATATCATACAACCCGCACGTTGGTTGGTTTAGGCAACCCAATTATACTATGACATGTACATTTCACAATCGATACATCTTTAAACAAGCTTGTAACTCTCTGGTTACTATCAAAACAATAATTGGTTACCATGGTATACCTATTCGGTTACCAACTGTACATCTCAAACGATGTAGCAAGCACAACTTGAAAGAAACAAAAACCAACCAAAACAATGTTACTTTCATTACTGCTAGAATTATAAAATATGTAACCCCATTTACATATGATTTAAGGCAACTGAGTACACATGCAAATTTGATCTGCAAAACTGAGTAAAGCTGCCTCCAGTAAAACAAATATAATAAATAAGTAACCAAACAGTTACACAACAGTAACTATAACATGTTTTAATGGTAAACACCACTTGTTTTAATGGTAACCGTAACATGTTTTAATGGTAACCAAAACATAAAACAACCTGTAATGAAATTGATATTGTTTGTTTAGGTAACCCAATTATACTATGACATGTACATTTCACAATCGATACATCTTTAAACAAGCTTGTAACTCTCTGGTTACTATCAAAACAATAATTGGTTACCATGGTATACCTATTCGGTTACCAACTGTACATCTCAAACGATGTAGCAAGCACAACTTGAAAGAAACAAAAACCAACCAAAACAATGTTACTTTCATTACTGCTAGAATTATAAAATATGTAACCCCATTTACATATGATTTAAGGCAACTGAGTACACATGCAAATTTGATCTGCAAAACTGAGTAAAGCTGCCTCCAGTAAAACAAATATAATAAATAAGTAACCAAACAGTTACACAACAGTAACCATAACATGTTTTAATGGTAAACAACACTTGTTTTAATGGTAACCATAACATGTTTTAATGGTCTGGTTACTATCAGAACAATAATTGGTTACCATTGTATACCTATTTGGTTACCAAATGTACATCTTAAACAATGTAACAATCATAACTTAAAAGAAACAAAAACCAACCAAAAAAAATTGTTACTTTCATTATCAAATATGTAACCCATTTACGTAAGATCCAATAAACATCACAAACTCATAAACCATACAAAAATGTTGTGTATATCCCAAAATATGTACTTGTCTCAAAAAATGTTGTGTATATCCCAAAAATGTTGTGTATACAATTCATAAATACAAAACACTATATCTGAACTAATCAAAATCTGGAAAAAATCTTCCTGGAAATTCTCTGTCAGTCTCATATCCCTCCAACTGTTTCTTCCTTGCATGCATATATAGGTTTGTGCATAACTTCTTCCGATACTGCGCAATGGGAAATGGAATAGGAATTTCAACAATTTTCTGATGAATGATATGCTCAGCGAAACATATTGTGAACATCCCGCAATCACTACACAAACAGAAAAAAGATAACAAAAATCAAAACTAAAATCAACCTATATGTAATAATTAAAAAAATCTAAACAATGTACACCTTACCCCTCGACTTGTTCAGGAACCGCCTCTGCAAATTCCAACTCAATTATATCATCTTCTTCCTTGTTGCGATACGGTTCACTGCTAAAGTCAATGTCAGACCTATCCCTCCAAAAACCACTATTGCGCAATAAAGTGGGAAGAATGAATATGTACGGCTCACAAACATCCATAATTTTTGTTTGCATGGATTTCTTTTTCGGACGCAGAGAATTATAAACAGTAAGACGTCTAGGATGCACATCAAATGTTAATAAAAACCAATGCTCCGGTGATGTCATATGGATGGGGAATAACACGTAGTCAATATTTTTCCATGGTGTGTTGACATCCATAAACAGCCCATGGATGTATTCAGCAACATCACCCTCCCCAGACAAAACACTCGTATCTGCATTTTTTCTTGTATACTCATCGAAAAGAGCAGTTATCTTGTTATGAAACCAACAATCCGTAGTAGTTGCCCTTATATGAACACTGTTGGAATGTCTGGCCAATTTACGGAAATAGTATAACGCAACATTGATGTGCTGAACCAGGAAACAAAAAAAATATTACACAATTGCTGAAAAATGTAATGATTTAAAGAATGTAACCAACTCTGTTAACACTAGTTACTATCTGAAATAAAAAATGTTTAAAAAAGAACTCACATCATCGTCTAACCATTGTCCAAGAGTCTTCAATGTGTAGAATTTAACCACATTTTTGATGATATTGGGATAGACCCAAATAGAAAAGCAGGTTCAATATTATTGTTCTTCCCGGGGAATTTGTCAGTCCTTCATTATAAAAGCATATTAGTATACACGCAAGCACAGTAACCAAACAGTTATATAATAGTAACCAAAACAGTTATATAATAGTAACCAAAACACCATTTTGAGAACACAAATATGGTATCCAACTTATAATATAACATTAACCATACCATTATAAAGCAGTAACCAAAACATAAACTAATAGTAAACAGTACACTTATTTAATATCAGTAACCAAACATATAAAAACACAGTAACCAAACAGTTATATAATAGTAACCAAAACAGTTATATAATAGTAACCAAAACACCATTTTGAGAACACAAATATGGTATCCAACTTGTAATATAACATTAACCATACCATTATAAAGCAGTAACCAAAACATAAACTAATAGTAAACATGACACTTATTTAATATCAGTAACCAAACATATAAAAGCACAGTAACCAAACAGTTATATAATAGTAACCAAAACACCATTTTGAGAGCACAAATATGGTATCCAACTTATAATATAACATTAACCATACCATTATAAAGCAGTAACCAAAACATAAACTAATAGTAAACAGTACACTTATTTAATATCAGTAACCAAACATATAAAAACACAGTAACCAAACAGTTATATAATAGTAACCAAAACACCATTTTGAGAACACAAATATAAAGCAGTAACCAAAACATAACTAATAGTAAACAGTACACTTATTTAATATCAGTAACCAAACATATAAAAACACAGTAACCAAACAGTTATATAATAGTAACCATTATAAAGCAGTAACCAAGACATAAAATAATAGTAAACATGACATTTATTTAATATTAACCATATGTTTCTACAAAGAAAACAAATTTACTTGTTTAATAAAAAAAACAAACCTTTTCTTGTTGTTTAGGCCAATTTTAAACCACTGATCAAATAATGCCTCTTCAAACTTTGATGGCATCTCCATGCATGCTTCCGGAAATGCAGAAGGACATGCATGTGTTTGACTAGCACCCAAAGCAGCAGACGATGAACCAGCCGATCCAAACATTGATGTATATGGAGACCGCAAAACGACACTCTTTGCGTGTTCACGGACAGGTCTGTCACCGGCTTTATAAACACTTTTCTCCAACTCATCACACTGCACTATGTCCTGTGTAGTCAACACCATCTGATCAAGGCCATACTTGCTTTCTTCCTCACATTTATTCCCTTGTTTATAATGTTATAATAACCAACACATAATGTTATAGTAACCAACCAATATTATAATAGTAAACTTAATACATATACTAGTAACCATGTCACAATATAATAGTAACACTAACCTCATCATCAACATACACAACAATCTCTTTCCCAGTGCATTGGCTTAATATGTCAAACGATGGCATGTCATTATTCTTGCCAATCTGTGCAAAATGAAAAACAACCAATTAATCATTAAAAAAAAAGGCACAACACACAACAAAACAAACAAATATTATATAACCTTGACATTTTCTGCATCATCATTAATTTTTATTTCATGATGTTCTTCAGCCACAACATCCCGTTTAACTTCATTACCAATCTGAATTTCATTCCCATCCTTATTCTCAACAAAATTCAACACATCGTCAACAAACACATCAAACTCGTTATCCTTCTCATCAACTTTCAACCCAATATCACCAACTTCATCATCATCATTATTAGTATCTTTAAGAGTATCATCATCATCACCATCAACAACATCATCAGCTTCATCAGCAACATCATCAGCTTCATCATCATCATCACCACCATCATCATCACCACCACCACCATCGGAATCAGAATCCCCATCACCTTGTTTCTCCCCACCATCTTTGATCCCACGTAACTCATCTCTAATAATGGACCTACCCTTACATAACTGAACATGTAAATCATACATGTCATCCTTAATATCACCACGCAAATTTAAAATATCCTTCTTGATTTCAGACACTTTTTTCTCCAATGGCCTAACACGTTCATCAATTAAATCTTTAACTGCAGAAAGATCAAATCCAATGTCGTCACCATTCAATTTTTTTCCAACCTTCTTTTCAGCATGCTTCCCATTGAAAAATTTAAACACGCCCAAATCAAGCCTCTCCTTCTCCTCGGACGTGGGAATCAACCTTTTTATCCTCAACTGAAAAACATTAAGTACATTTAGTATAAAAGCACAGTAACCAAAACAACATCTAAAACAGTAACCAAACATATAAAAGCACAGTAACCAATCATATAACAGCACAGTAACCAACAATATAAAAGCACAGTAACCAAAACAGTAACCAAACATATAAAAGCACAGTAACCAATCATATAACAACACAGTAACCAACAATATAAAAGCACAGTAACCAAACATATAAAAGCATAGTAACCAAATAGTTATACACTTAGCAGTAAACTGCATACCTGTCCGGAACAAAATACTAAATCATTCAACTTCTCATTCGTAGGGGGCTTCACTAGCTCCTTCCATCTAAATAAACGAAAATCCGACGGCTGCTCATCATTGCATATGCCCCTAATCTTGAATGTCAGAATGGTTTCAAACATAAAAACTTGGAATACATAAGGTAGTCCATTCAACTTGTACAATTTTGTATAATGATCCTTGTAGAAATTATAAATTGAACCACCATTCCTTCCCTTTTTCAAACGCCCCTTCAACGCAATGGACAAAGAGTGCTTTGTCATCTAAAATGCGACTTTGCCCCAAGGAAAACTACTTACATCACCATAACATAAAAAATTTACCATTGTCCCATCCACAAAATTTTCAGAAACTGTTGATAAAATGAAATTAAACACCAAAAAAATAAATGACATCTTAACAGTCTCATCATCATCATCAAAAACTGCCTCCCGATAAACCCTACCTATACTTCTACGCGTCAGAGCTTCATCTCCAAAAAACTTTTCAACAATCACATTCTTCATACCTTTATATGCAGTTATATCATCCTCACCTTGCCATCTTAACCCAGAAATTAGACAAAACTCAGGCAAACCAAATCTCACCCTTTTTTCACCAAATAAAAACCACATTTCAGCATCATCGCTATGGTGAACCTCCCTTACAAGAGCATGCTGAATAATTTGGGAATACATTTGGTGTTGATCACCAAACTCCATAAAATTCCCAAAACATGTTGCCTTAAACTTCTCCAGCTGACTTTGGTTCAGTCTCTTTGCAATAATGCTGGGGACTTCCACGTCGCACCAATATATAACTTTTCCTGTAAATTTGTTGTTGCATACCTCGTAATAAAAATCCCATAACTGCAAATAAACAAAATCAGATTTGCACAATTATTAGTAAATAAAATAAAACAATATTAATACCAAATATATATCATACTTGCAGAAGCATAATATAACAATTACACAGTAGCCAAAACAGACTATAAAAAGTCTTCAACATCTCACATTGACTTTTTAAAAATAGTTACCACATTGACTTATAATAAAACAGTAACCATAACACACTAAAGCAGTAACCAAACAGTTATATTATATAATCTATTGCTAAAAAAAATATTAACAAGATGTAGTACATATAACTTTAAATAGTAACCAAACAGTTATATGATAGTAACCAACCCGTTATATGATGCAACTGAGCAGTTACTATGATAGTAACCAACAAGTTATAACATAGTAACCAAACAGTTACTACACAAATTTATACTACACAAATACATTGTAAATAAAACAACATACAAAAGTAACCAAAACACCACATTGAGTGAGCAATAATAGATTCCAAATCATAAGCAAACATTACCAACAAACATACTAAAGCAGTAATCAAACAGTTGTGTATATAATCTAGTGCTAAAAAAATATTAACAAGATGTAGTACATATAAGTTTAAATAGTAACCAAACAGTTATATGATAGTAACCAACCAGTTATATGACAGCAACAAACCAGTTATATGCTAGTAACCAACCAGTTATATGATAGTAACCAACCAGTTATAACATAGTAACCGAACTGTTACTACACAAATTTATACTACATAAATACATTGTAACCAAAACACCACATTGAGTGAACAATAATAGATTCCAAATCATAAGCAAACCTTATCAACAAACATACTAAAGCAGTAACCAACTAGTTATAGCACAGTAACCAATATGTTTTTTAATGGTAACCCTACAACTAGATGATAGTAACCAACTAATTATAAGATAGTAACCAAAACACCTTTTACTGGTAACCAAAAACATACTAACTGGGATATCCCAACAGTTATATGATCATAAAATAACAAAATTTAAATTGACAAACCTTTAAAATTCTTTCTGTTAAAATTATATTCTGGCCAAGCACTTGTCCTTTTGACTTTGCTACATTCACATCAAAAACATCATCTAAAACAACTTCAGAATGCTTGCTATCACTGTGAATAACTAACCTATCCTCACTCTTATTGGATTTCTGACCTGCATTCTGCCCCTTCCCCTTACTATCCACAACAACCTTCTTCAACCCTTTAGCACCATCCCCCTCCGTGATTCTCTTCCTCTTTACGTACTTCTTCATTTTATCAACCATTCTAAATAGCAAGTCCAACGATCAGATGACAACGATAACAAACAACGACAACAAATAACACACTGATACACGATCAACCGAGTGAGATGAAAGCAAAGACAACGAACAGAGATAGATGAAAGCAAGGAATACGAACATAGAGAGATGAAAGCGAAACATACGAACACAGATGGAAGAAAGGAAGAGTTCTAATGGCGGTTATCACATCTTTCAAAAAAAAATCTATTTTAAATTAGACACTAATTTATCATATCAGTTATTAATGTTAATCCCTTAAATTAAGGACTTATAATTACATTAGTATTATAAATAAAATTAAAAAATGTAATATTTTTGTAATTATTTTTAAAAAGGTACTAATATATGTAATTTTTTCTTAAATTAATACAACTAACATACAAATCCATACTTAATTAATTAAGTGGACTTGTTTAAAAACAAATATGAGCTAACCTACACGTATTTAACTACTAGTTGGAATTAATTAATATTATTAATATTTCACATAGTTATGATTAATTATTAATTATATTAATTAATTTACATAACCCAATTAGACTTGCCCCAATTAAGCCTCATTGAATCCTAATTAGGGTTTCTCAACATACCACTTGCTCGGTATTAATTTCCCAGGTTTGTTCGTTAGTTTAATAACCCCATTGAACGAACAACCTTAAAATAAATCCTGGAATATTTAAATATTTATAATACCCTTTCCTAGGGTTGGCAATAATCACCCTTCATTAATTCACTAATTTAGAAATATAAATTCTAAATTTTATTTATAACATTATTAAATTTTGGATTCATTTCAACTAGGTTGGCTTAAATCGAATTACCGCAACAATAACTAGCTTATTTTATCCATCAAATAATTCATCGAATTTTAAAGGTATCATACTACCTTATTTTACCCTAGCAAATTATCTTTATTATAATTCCCTTATCTATTGAGTCACTAATCGCATCTTGAGTTAATAACTGATTTACTCGCCCCTCTAAGGCATCTCTGCTACATGAGAAAATTTCCAGGGTTCTACAACACTTGAACCTCCCAGGTTCTTACTAACACATAGATAAAAAATAAATAAAAATTATCCATTTATTTTCACCCTTCTCACTGAACTAGGTTTTTAAATTTTACAACATTTATTAATGTCCTCAATATTTTCATTAAAAGAAATATTGTTAAATATTCGGGTTATTACAGTGGGAGCACTAAGGGGAAAGCAATCCTCCGATCCATTCTTTTTCTAGCTCTCCATATATACATCAAAGTTTCCACCTTTCTTGTGCCAGTGTTTTAAGAAAGGAGGGTGTCCAAATCCCTCCTAAAACAAAATATGTTTGCATCAAATGTTTTGTAAGCTATTGGAGTTAATGTTGGTACCTTTACATAAAGGTCTGTAAAACAAAAATCAAAGATTAGATCACTTTTGTTAATTTTGTGCTCCAGACACCAATTTCCAGCATCATAGGCCTTAAATGTCCATATCTTGAAACCCAATTCTCCTTGTGTTTTGTGATGAAAACCACATACTTCAATATATCTCAATTCTCCTCCAAATTCATAAAATAAGTAAGAAACTACATTGGAGTTGTGTTGACTTAGCGGTAAGCTAACTAGTCGACATTGGCTTTAATCAATTACTTCACAATTAGTATCAACCGCAATTACATTCCTTGTTGGTTTTTTACAAATCCAGTGGAGAAATCCATTAAGGGAAATTGAATTCCATTGTAGTTCCACCGCTTGGGGAAAACAAACCTTGTTTTTCCTCCATACGCCAGTTTCAGAAGTGAAAATCTCCAAACATGTCTGAGAAACTTGCGCAACTACATAACCCGCTATAACATAAGGATTTTGATCTTGAACTCGGGTTAGAAAGCCTTCTCCAGCTCTTTTTTCTTTTTCAGGATTAAGCAATGGAGGAAGCACTGTGCGTTGCTGTTTGCCTAATTTTAATTAGGAATTTTACACGCAAGTATACGTGGCCAATAAGTAATATAATAATTAAGTTGAGTGTCGAACCCACAGGGAATTAAAAATAATTATTACCAAATACTAACTCTTAATCAAATTAATTCTATTTAAACAATTGAATTTAAACTGTAGAATTAAATCTAATTAAAATTAACGACTAATTAAACTAATAAAAAGGATTAAATCAGATTTTAAAGACTTAAGATCACAAATTTTCTTAATGTTTCATTTAAATATCTTTACGCCCTTTTTAATTAATTAATTATATAGAATTGTTAACTGAAAATGCCTAACTATTTATTAACATTCTTCAAATGATTAATTAAAAGATCTATTCCAATTAAGTTGCTATATTACTATGCAAAATAACTTGAAATAAATTCATTAAGATCAAACTCTCAATAAGGTTACATGTGGCATATAGATATATTCATCCTATACACCATCATGTTATTCTTCCTAAAAAGAATTAACAAATTCACATGTTATCATATCCAAATCTAAACCTATAATCTATCTTTTGATTTCATATATATTATCCCAATTAATTACCCGCAAATAATTCATATATGAATGCCCACAAATATTTAGCACAAAAATATTTGAATCTTAATCTATAATCCATTAGACAATTTCATATAGATTATCAAATTAATTGCTACGAATAATTAATACCCAAAAGCACAAAATATGATAAACAATTCATATATAATCAAATATAATAAAAAAGGAAGCACATTAATATCAACTATGCATTGGGTTCCATTGCAATTTTAATTAAATGATTAGTTCATAACTAAAGAAGAAAACGTCATCATATATATATAAATCATCCCAAGAATACAATAGTTAAAGAGAAGAGTTAGAGATAAAAATTTGAGTTAAAGCGTAATCTCCAATCTTCTTCTTCAATCCCCGTAATTCGTCCTTGAATCCTTCTTTAGATCTAACAAACCTTGCTTGAATCTATTCTAATCTATGTTAATCTTATGTTAGACTCCTCTAACTTATGTTGGTTTATGTGTTTTGACATGTATATATAGGTTACACATCAAATCCCTAACATATATATGGACAACCCAATCCAATTCGGAGTTAAAAATCATAAAAAATGCTTCAAAACTTGGTCAAGCTGTGACCCGACGAAGCTTCCTCGAAGCGCTATACAGCTGCCTCGGATACTACTGATCTTGGAAGAATTTTTTAATGTTCCACGCAGCTGCCTCACTTTTTGACGCAACTTCGTCACCCCATTTTCTACTCTGACATATTTCTGAAAAATGGTTAGAACTTCTTCATACAAACTTCGATTGAGACGATTCAATATGTTCTGGAAAGCTAAGAAGTATATATACAACTTTCATGTTTTAGGATTTGACAAATTCTGATCGCATTAAGGTCAAAATTAGTCCTGAAGTGACTACTGCGTAATTCAAAAGCTGAAAATGTGAGCATAACAACTCCAAACTTTGATTCACCAATCTTTTATTCCAATTCCTACCAAATAACATCGAAACACATAAAACTAATATAAAACACTTAAAAATAATATAAAACACTTAAGAACTCACAAAATATTAAGTTAAAAGATAGTCAATACATATGTATAAAACTCACTCATCAAATACCCCAAAACATAACCTTTTGCTTGCCCTCAAGCAAAACACTAAAAGTAAAATAAAATTAAAACTACAAACTAAATACTTGAGCAACATACCAACATGAATAGGATTAACGACCTCAAAGATTATGCAACATGACTTAAGAAAAATCTCAGGACACCACATAATTTAAAATTCCAACATGATCACTAATTCCACAAATATTCAAGATTCCTTAAAGTGTGTGTGTGTGTGTCTGCCCCACTACTTCAACCAATTAGAATTTAGATAAGCTTATACAATCGAACATTTGAGGAAAGTCTTCTTTTCAAATTTAAAACTTTATTTTTTACAACAATAACGACTAGGCAAGGCAATCATATAAATACACGATCACGCGGATTTAACATGTAAGCACTTTTATTTTTTTAAGCGAGTGCATATATTACTTTTTTTTTTCTCCCGTCTCGCTTTGTATGCGTATATATGGACGAATGCGCTTTATGCTCCATTTCACCCTCATAATTTTATTCTTGACTTGTGCAATATCTAATTTTATTAGGCTTTTCAGTACTACCCATGTAACGAACTTTCGACCAATGACTCCCAAACCAATTGACTTTCGGGCACTAGATGTAGAGACATCCCTAAGGGCTTACTTATTCGAGTAACAAAGGTCACCAAATTTTGATTAAGTCAAGTTATTTTAATATTATATATTTTTCTTTTTATTTTCCCCAAATTTAAATATTATCCAATATTCTCACAAACTTATATGAAAACCTAAACTTAGCACAAAACGATGTTCAAATACTTATTTCAAAATTACAATGGTAATCCTCACAAACATCTAACCTAATAAGTTTTTTAAATAACAACTAGTCAAATAACAGGGTATGTGCTAATGAATGCAAAAGAATCGAGAATATCGCAAAACGAACTCAAATGTCAAAATATAAACCCTGCATGTTCATCAATTTCTCTTAAATAACAATTAATAATCAGATTCTTATCATTGACCATATCCTAATTCAAACAATTTATTGCTCAAGTAACTAATGAAAACAAACACAACCTAAACTACCCATTTTCGTAGGTATCACGATTACACTTAGCACATGCAACAAGCCTTTAAACCTCAAGGTTACCCCAAGTGGACGAGTTATGTCTCGTGAGAGTTTGCAGTAAATATACCCACAAAATTTCAAAATTCAAACTAAAATAAAACCTATTTTTTTTTCAAAATTTACGTACACCCCCAAACTTAAAATAGACATTGTCCTCAATGTATAAAATAAAGGAATTCAAGAACAATGGACTCCCCTGAATATGAAGCATTTTTCTCCTCATCTGCTAAGTCTGGAGTGTATTGCAAAAACCTGAAATAAAAAAAATAAAAAAAAATATTAAAATAAATAAGTAAATAAAAAACTAAAATTTACTACTAAGAAAAATATACTAAAATAATATATATAAAAAAATAAAACTAAAACTTGGGTTGCCTCCCAATAAATGCTTATTTTAAAGTCTCAGCTTGACTACTGCATTTTCTCTTAACCCAGATCAAATTGATGTATGATGAACTGCCTTGGAAGCCAATTCTTAACTAATCTCTTAGCTTTCCCTTGAGATTGATCACCCCCAAACTTGAAATCATCTTTCTTCTTTCAGTGAAACATACCTTTCTTTTTACTCTTCTTTCCAACAGCATCAACCGAATCAACTTGAAAACATTCTTCAGAATCACTTGGAAGCTTGACTTCCTTAAGAACTTTGAAAGTCACCTTTTCATCTTGGACCTGCATAGTTAGCTCTCCTTTTTGTACATCAATAAGCGTTCTCACCGTAGCTAAAAACAGTCTCCCAAGAATGAAAGGTATGTCTTTATCTTCCTCATAATCCAAAACAATGAAATTCTTGGGAAATATGAACTTATCTACCTTAACTAACACATCTTCAAGATTTTTCCTTGGATAAGTGACCGTCCTATCCGCTAATTGTAAAGTGACATTCGTAGGTTTCGTTTTATTCAATCCAAGCTTATTATAAATAGATAACAACATTAAATTTATGCTTGCTCCCAAATCACATAACGCCTTCCCAAAAAATTAATTTCCAATGGTGTACGAAATTGTGAAACTACCAGGATCCTTAAGCTTTGGCATAGTTTCTTTTGCAATATCGCATTACATTCCTCCGTAAGCGACACTATTTCAAAATCATCTAGCTTCTTTTCATTGGACAAAATATTCTTTATAAACTTTACGTAGCTAGCCATTTGTTCTAAGGCATCTGCAAACGGGATGTTGATATGAAGCTTTTTGAATATCTCCAAAAATTTTGAAAATTGCTTCTCAAGTTTTGATTTATGAAGCTTTATGGAAATGGCAAGGGTGGCACAATTTGATTCTGATTAGGATTCACTGCTAGATTTTCTGCGGCCTTCTTTTCCTTGACCTCTTGCTTCCTAATTTCCTTTTTAGCCTTACTATCATCTTGCATATTCAGATGTGTTTTCTTCGAATTTCCTCCATTATCCTCGTGTAACTCCTTACCACTCCTAAGTGTGACTACGGTGCATTGCTATTTGCCTTCCCTTCTTGGATTTATCACCGTGTCACTTGAAAAATCCCATTGAGGTCGACTATTTACAACACTCGTAATATGTCCCACTTAATTCTCGAGGTTCCACATTGATGATTCTAGACTAGTCATTCTAACCTCATTCTGCGATATATAATTCTCCGTCCGAGTCATGAAATTTGCCATTTGAATCATGAACGTAGAAAGCACCTCCTCCATGTTCAACTTCTCTTCCGGCTATAATGGAAGTTGATTCTGAAAACCCAAAGCATATGATGGTCTAGGAGCATATAATTGAGCTTGATTATTGCTCCATGACTGATTTTGATGATAATAGCTCAGATTATTAGACTGCCGATGATTATAACCTGCCACGTATTAAACTGATTCTGCATTGATTGGACATTGATTTACTGAATGATTTCTGTACATAGGTCACAAATCATCGTCATGTGTTGAATATCTTGCATAGTTTTCGCAAGTGTTTCCATAGTTTTTGTGAGTGATGCCACCTGTGCAGCCAAAGCGGGAACTATATCTATCTTATATATCTCAGTCGTCCTTAGTTGATTTAGCATTGCAGAAGGCCACTGATAATTGTTTGCAGCCATGGCCTCCTACAAATCATAGGCCTCGTCGAAATTCTTCGCCATTAAAGCACCACCCGCAACTGCATCAATACTCGTCCTTTTAGAGCTGAATAATCCATTATAGAATGTATGCATTTGCAACCATTTGGGATAGCCATGATTTGGGCATCTTCGCAATAAATCTTTGAAGCGCTCCCATACCTCATACAAAGATTCTGAATCATACTGCATGAAAGAATTTATGTCATTCCTCATCTTTGTAGTCTTGGCCGGAGGGATGAACTTCGCTAGGAACTACTGAGCTAAGTCATTCCATGTGGTGGTAGAACCCGGTGGTAGTGAGTGTAGCTATCTTTTTGCCTTGTCCCAAAGTGTGAAAGAGAACAAGTAAAGTCTAATTGCATCATCGGTGACTCCATTGTACTTGAACGTGTCACATATCTCCAAAAATCTCACCAAATGTTCATTTGGGTCGTCGTTAAGCAAACCCCCAAACTGCACCAAATTCTGGATCATTTGAATTGTGCCTGGCTTGATCTCAAAATGGGTACCATGTATGGCTGGCTTATGGATGCTCGATTGAATTTTCATGACTTACAACATTGCATAGTCTTGCAGTGATTTTTGATCCTGATTTGCTATAGTACCTGAAAGAGGAAGTAAAAGAAAATAAAATAAATAAAATAAAATAAAAAATAAATAAAAAGGTTTAAATTAAAACTAATTTGATTGAAATTAATATTGGCAAATAATTATTAAATTAAGTCCTTGGCAATGGCGCCAAAAAACTTGTTTGCCTAATTTTAATTAGGAATTTTACACGCAAGTATATGTGGCCAATAAGTAATATAGTAATTAAGTCGAGTGTCGAACCCACTGGGAATTAAAAATAATTATTACCAAATACTAACTCTTAATCAAATTAATTCTATTTAAACAATTGAATTTAAATTGTAGATTTAAATCTAATTAAAATTAACAACTAATTAAACTAATGACAAGGATTAAATCAGATTTTAAAGACTTAAGATCATAATTTTCCCAAATACTTTATTTAAATCCCTTTAATCCCTTTTTAATTAATTAGTTATATAAAATTGTTAATTGAGAACGCCTAACTATTTATTAACCTTCTTCAAATGATTAATAAAAAGATCTATTCCAATTAAGTTGCTATATTACTATGCAAAATAACTTGAAATAAACTCATTAAGATCAAACTCTCAACAAGGTTACATGTGGCATATAGATATATTCATCATATACACTATCATGATATGCTTCCTAAAAATAATTAACAAATTCACATGTTGTCATATCCAAATCTAAACCTATAATCCATCTTTTGATTTCAAATAGATTATCCCAATTAATTACCCGCAAATAATTCATACATGAATGCCCACAAGTATTTAGCACAAAATATTTGAATCCTAATCTATAATCCATTTGACAATTTCATATAGATTATCAAATTAATTACTACGACTAATTAATATCTAAAAGGACAAAATATGATAAACAATTCATATATAAGCAAATCTAATAAAAAAAAAAGGAAGCAAATTAATATAAACTATGCATTGGGTTCCATTGCAATCTTAATTAAACGATTAGTTCATAACTAAAGAAGAAAACATCATCATATATATATATAAATCATCACAAGATTATAATAGTTAAAGAGAAGAGTTAGAGATAAAAATCTGAGTTAAAGCGTAGCTTCTAATCTTCATTTTCAATCCTTGCAATCCGTCTTTGAATCTTTCTTTAGATCTAACAAATCTTGCTTGAATCTATTCTTATCTTTGTTAATCTTATGTTAGACTCCTCTAACTTATGTTGGTTTATGTGCTTTGACATGTGTATATAGGTTACACATCAAATTCGTAACATATATGGACAACCCGATCTAATTCGGAGTCAAAAACAATTAAAAACGTATCAAAACTTGGTCAACCCACGACCCGACACTGCTGCCTTGAAGCCCTATACAGCTGCCTCAGATATTACTAATTTTGGACGAATTTTTTAAAGTTCCACGCAGCTGCCTCACTTTTTTACGCAGCTGCGTCACCCCATTTTTTGCTCTGACATATTTTTTGAAAAATGGTCATAACTTCTTCAAATGAACTCCGATTGTGACGATTCAAGATGTTCCGGGAAGCTGAGAATTAGATCTACAACTTTTAAGTTTTAGAATTTGACAAATTATGATTGTATCAAGGTCAAAATTAGGCCTGAAGTGACTATTGAGTAATTCGCAAGCTGAAAATGCAAGCATAACAAGTTAAAACTTTGATCCACCAAGCAATTATTCCAATTCCTACCAAATAACTTCAAACATATAAAACTAATATAAAACATTTAAAAATAATATAAAACACTTAAGAACTCACAAAATATTAAGTTAAAAGATAGTCAATACATAAGTATAAAACCCACTCATCCGCTGCCTAGTGAATGGATTGAAAATATAGTAATGGTATGAAAAATCCATACTCTTGCAACATAACAAGAATCCGTTGGCATGGGTGGATCTAGCTTACAGGCCGGTCAATTGACCCCACTGATTTTTCTGTATCAAAATTTTTTTATTTGTTTATTTTATTATTTTTATAAGATATTTAGTTAAAATATAAAAATTTTGATTAAAATTCTACTAAATATCTCAAACTTTCATTCACAACATCACTCCACTCTTTTTCATGATATTTTTAGAACTATTGAAATAAGGCTATCTTTGCTATAAATTCAAGCAATCAAGCCTCGAAAAATGTTATTGTAAACAATATTTGATCATTATTTAGTTTTATAATTTATTTTATTATATTTTTTATTCTTTGCGAGATTTTTTTTTTTTTAAAAATTGACCCCACTAAACTAAGGAATTGAATCTGCCCCTGTACGTTGGTATACGCTAATATTTCAGGTTGACCAATTAGCGACAATTTTTCATCGTCTTTTCTCTTTGAACAAGGAAAACTAAGCCGAGAGAAAGAGTTGGAGTATTGAAATCTTTCAAGTCGAGATCTGTATTGTGGAATATGTTGAAATTGAGAGGAACATTGGATCTTTCGTCATGCATATGTTTGTGGACAAGTGTCCATTTTTTCAGCCATGGTCGACAAGAAACATAATTGCATGCAAACAAAATCAAGGACAACCATTGCGTCGACACACATTTTACCCTAAAGATAGTTTTCAACAGGATTTTATTGAGAATTTCAATCAAAAGATATTCAGGAACATGGTTAATAAAACTTGGCGCACATTGTATTTGATCCATGACTCTCATGCAGCCAATCCAGTTGAACAAAATAAGTGACTGCTAAGTCAAAACAAAAGAAGAGAAAGTGTGCGCTTTAGATCAAACTATTGTATTGAATTGAGAAAGGTATTTATAGAGTTAATTTTCAGGATTTATCTTTCCTGAATAGGATTTATTTGAATTAATGGAGAAAGGTATTCATATAGTTAATCTTCCCTTTCCTAAATAGGATTGTGTCAATTGCTATTAAATCAAACTAAAACTACATGTCTCTTATTGACTCGGATTAGAATTATGTTTCCTCTTATTTTTCACCATTTTAAACTAGAAGAAATAGTCATGTTTACATAAAAAAAAGAGTTCAAAATATATCAATGAAAATTATAGTGCCTTTTGTTTTGGTATGTATTGTGTTCAATTAATTTTAAATATCAATGAAAATGTAGAAATCCAGTTATGCAATACCAACCTGGATGGTATCCAGTAGTAACCAAAAAATTTGTATCCATTCACATCCGTATTCGAAAAAATGGATATTATTTATATTCAAAATAAACAGATATATCCGTATTCGATTTTAATGCATCCGTAAATAAATGAATACGAATACGGATATAGGCATATTCATATTTGTGTAACATCCGACTGTAAAAATATCCTACAAATATTAGATATCCGATATTTAGATTCTTATTCGTATTCAGATCCAGCATTTGTATCTGAATAACTTATATGTGTGTATGTGTTAACGCCCGATTTTGTTTGCTAACCCAAATCACCAAAAAATCAGCAACCTGCACAGTGAATAGTCAATAGGTCACACCAAAAACTTGACTACTTTGGTCGTTGGAAGATAGTTCCAATGTGAGAATTAGTACTGATCAAAAGCGTTAACAATGGAGAGATGTAAACTGCTAAAAAATAGTAAAAATTTATAATATTGTGTGTGTATGTTTGTGTGTACCGTGTTCCTCTGCTTATGGCTGTATTACAGATGCTATACACGCCCGAGACCCATTAGAAGTGGAAGTCTTTAACATAATCATGTTATAACTTCAATTCATAACTAATTGAGTTCTTAATAAATTAAGTCTCCTTATCCCTCCTAAATCAGAAAACCCAATTATACATAAATATGGACTTTGACACTTCTAGAATAATAAGACGTTAAAATATATTGCAATGGGCAAGCGCCAGTACCAGGCCTAGCGTGCAATATAGATATAGACCTGTACCAGAACCAAGCCTTTAATATAAAGATAATCTGGGCCTGCACATGGGTCGGGCCCAAAATAATTATATCGCAACATTGCCCCCAACTCTTTTGTTATAACAGATTTATAATAGGAGAGCGTAGGCAAGAAAATCTTGTACCTTGCTAAGGTTAGGATTAATAGTAATGGTGGAGTCGAGAAATTCACAAAAAGTACGGAATTGATTAACGGATTACAAAGGGGAGAAGAACCGGTGAACAACTACTCGAGTAATATGTAGAAGAACTCTTGGGGTCCCAACGTAATCGCTAGTGTCCAAGAGCCTTGTCAGGTGTTTGGAGGTCTCGAGTGAACTCAAGTTAGCATTGGGGGTCCAAGTGTATTCACGTGTGTCCCAAGCCAAATCTTAATTCGAAGTCGTTCACAAGTCCAGAGAATTCTTTAAGCCCCCTCGTGTCCAGAGAGAGAATCCTTCAAGTGGCCAAATATCCAAAAGTCATTTCTATTGTTAAGTGAAGGGGTATTTATAGAGTTCCTGGGTAGGGTCATGTGCCAGGCATGTGACTACAGATTTTTTTTTAGAAATACCCTTAGTAATAGGAAAATTATTGAAATACCACTGGTTACTTGGGTAATGCCCAAATCGTCCAATTCTTATAGTCACCAATCCAATCCCTTAATCGATTCCCAATATGAGTTAGCCCCATGATCCTTTTGTCTCGGGACTCGTGATGACACCACTCGTGTTACATTTTTTCCCCAAGGTTTTGTTCTTATTTTGTTTCGGTAATTTAAGTCAAATTCGACCGATCTTTCATTATTGAACATTTTTCACCAAGAAGGGACACCTAGGGGGTCCGAACCCTATGGAAAACCCTAGTTTTTCCTTATTTTTTTTTTGTCTTTGATTGTTCATTTGTTGTACGTTTGTTCGTTGTTCATTATTCGTTTGCTCGTCGATTTTTGACTTTATTGTATTTCATTTAATTCCTAAGGGTTACAGTAACACCAAAAATATAATACTGATGGAATAAATCAAAAAGACTAAAATACCCCTTAAATTTCATATTTTTATTCCATAGCCTTTGAAACCCACGCCCATCATCAAGGTGGGAACCTTTAAATCAAGCCCACCCTTTCATTTCAAATCACTTCTTCACATACCCGTTCACTTTCTTCACTCTTCTTCTTGCAAAAACTGTTTTCAGCAAGCCTTTACCTTCCTAGATCAAATTCTTCCCTCTTCCAATCATCAATGGCATTAAAACCCTCTTTTTCCACCCCTTTAAGCTCCAATGATCTTCCCATGACTGCTAATATGAAAAAAGAAATAGAGGTCCAAAAAATATACGAATCGATGAAGGATTTTCACCATGCCAATACCACATCCACCACCAACAACCAAGCCTTCCTCTATATCCGCCAAGAATTTAAGATTCCATATGAATACTAACTCAAAACTCCCGGACCCATGAGAAGATGTGTTGGTGCCCCAATGGTAGTTGGTTTGACATCTCCGTATCTGCACTTCAGAATGGGGTCTGATTTCCCTTTCACGACTTTATTTCTTCCTTTCTAACCTTCGTCGGTATTGGGTTTGCCCAACTCGTCCCGAACTATTATATCCATCTCATTTTCTTCATAGCATTCTGCTATGAATGCTAGATTACCCCTTCCTTAGACTTCTTCTTTTCCATTTTTACCCTCACTAAGAGCAAAGAACAGGGCTTTCGGGCCCTAAACAAACTCCCAGGTCGCCAGGTGTGGATGCAACCCCCTCAAACAATAAAAGGGTGGCATCCATACCGAATCTTCGTATATGGTCTCGACACCCACCTTATTCCATCTTGGGGAGAACCTCAAAAACTAAAATTCGGCTACAAACAGCTGTTCGAAGCCTAAAAGAAAGAATTTCGCGCCTTCTGCAAGAACATGCCAATTGAGCTTTGGAGCTATATCTTCTTTCCAACCAATAGTGGCTCTTCAACCATGGTTGTAAGTTATCGATTTCTCTTAAATTGTATAAATTTATTTTTCCTTATTATTTCTTATTCCTAACCTCTTCTCCCCACTTTTTCTATTAGTAATGATTATATACAGACCACAACCTCGACCTATAACCCCTACACCAATGATCATTGACACAATAAACCTTCCACCTTAAAGATCTGAACCCTCCAAACCCAACACTTCAACTACCAAACCCACCATACCTACTACCTAACCATCCCAAACATCCTTAGAGAAAAATGCCTTCGAACTCACCCACCTAGAAAAATAACTTAGAAAACAAAAATGCTAAAAACTACTTAAAACATCTGACCTCCCTCTATATGTAGAACCCATCACATCAGTTCCACCCCATCACCTCTATCTTCAAAATCACCTGAATTGCCCAATAGAGTCATCTTTCCTCCACGATAACCCTAACCGACATCATCTCAAACTTCACCGATGCAACTTGACACCCAACCACATTTAAGTCGACCTGAACACCAACCATCCTTAATCTATACCAACCTCTAACCTTCTTGTTCTAACCCCGACCTCTCCAGACTAACCTTCTGATTTCTGACCCTGACGAAGGCATTCCAATCGAGCTCTTCAATCTTTTCAACCTTCCAGTTGACGACGCATAGTTTGACCCACCTAGTCATAAAAATATGCTAGCCTCAGCTGCCACTCACATGGGTCGGGTAAGTGCTTTAATTACTCTTTAAAATTAATAGACTTTCCTTTACTTATTTCTTATATCATAATGACATCTTTCTTCTTAATAGACCTTATGAGCTTTTAGCTAGCTTCTAGTGCATACGGAGAAAGCCAAAAAATAAATCGCAATAATAGCCAAACTCCAAACCAAACGTGCCAAAATCTAAGAAGACAACTTCGTCTTCCATCTTGAAGCCAAAATCAATGATGCATCCACAAAATTACTACAAATTGAAGCTGCTATACAAGAACACTACACCCAATCCCTTAAATGACAAATGACCGACCTCACCAAACAAGAAACCATCCCACTTGAAGAACGCATTAAACATTGTAATGAAATTAAATACTTAGAGAAATAAAACAAACACCTATCCGAGCCCTCTAAACTACCACTAACACCATCAGCCAGCTCGAGGAGGAAAATCGAGCGCTCAAGTGTCAAGCCCAAACATAATTGAAGACTATGAGAAATCCAAAGAATTGATAGATAGAAACAGTGGTGGTCGAGTATGACAAAGGCTACTAGTACGCTAAGCAAAAGGTGAAAGTTGTCGACCTCAACCTCACTACTTTGGGCTTTTCTAACGACGAAGACTCTGAAACCGAACAACCCACTAACTGAATATATTGTAGTTTTTCCCTTTTAAACAATCGTAATATATTGAACAACTTATGTAAATAAACTAATGGATGAATGAAATTAAACTTGCTTTCACTTATGTATCCCAATGAATATAGATAACATGTCTCCACTAGTTATAATAAGTAAATAACTTGTACAAAAATAATAATCTACTGTTGATAATACTTCTTCAACCTATTAACATTCCAAAAATTCTTAAGCTCCGAACCTAACATATGCCAAAGTTAATAAGTCCTGGGTTTTAATAATTCAATAGCTTCATAAGGACCATCCCAATTAGGCATCAATTTTCCAGTATCTTGAGGAGTTAAGGCTTCAGCTTCTCTAAGTACCAAGTCTCCGATATCAAACTTCCTTTGGTGAACCTTCTTGTTCTAATGTTGGGCAGCCTTCTTGATGAGTGTGTTTTATACATGTGAATTAGTACTTTTGGCTTAAAGATTTGTGAGTTTTTAGGAGTTATTTATGTTTCTTTAAGTGATTTTTATGGTTTTTGATGTTTTATTCTTGATGTACAGGGTTTTTAAGCTTAAAGCGTAAAATGGTAATTTTACAGCCTGACCACCTCGCAACGGTCATCCCTGCTGACCTTAGGCAGGATTTTCCTTATTTAATCTTAGTTGAAACATAACCTAAAGGGTATCTAATTCTATAAGGCAACTTTTAATTAGTTTTAAAGCTCAAGAACAAGGAGATTTTCTAGCTTAGATGTCATCAAAGTGAAGGGAGTTCATTAGATTGAAACTTGTTTCTTAAGAGTTTCATTTGTATATTTTGTCTTCCTTTTGTGTATTCCAAGAATGATGAACAACTTGTTATTGGTTTTTCTTCATTTAGTTATGAATTAATTTCCATTCTAAGATCATAATGGATTTCAATATTTAGTTTCAATTAAATATCCCTCCATTTAATGATTGTGGATTGAAAATAAATGATTTTCATGTTTTATGCTTCATGTATAGATTACTTATCTTGTAAGTATTGTGGTGGTGTTTATGATATTAAAAAATGGATTAAAGAGCTTGACCTAAATATGATAACACTTGTAGGATCATTCATCTTAAGATTGAATACCTAAATTGTATCTTGGATAGAAATATACCGCTATATCTTGTTGAGAATCCGTTTCTATTGCCATTTTGCTTAATTAGTATCACATAGAAATATATTGATCTGGTTATTTGGGTGTGAGTCAGTTAACTATTGATAGAGGTTTGTGACTACATTTATTCTCAGGCTATTATTTGTTCGATTCATTAGTTAAAAGGAGGGGTGTGAGGTTTTAACGAGGTATTGGGGGAAGTGATGGTCTTAGCTTGTCTCATATCGATAATAGTTGTTGTGCTTTATTAATTTTGTAATTGTGTTTCTTTATAATCACCATCTTCATCATTGTTTAAATAAGATTAGATTGATATAAGGTTAATGCTTGGAGAGTGTTAGTGCTAACTCCCTGTGGGTTCGACATTGTTATTTACTTTATACTACTTGTGGGCCATGTACACTTGAAAGAGTTTATTAATTGATAAATCGACCAACAAGTTTTTGGCGCCATTGTCTGGGAGTTATTTATTTAATTTTTTTTACAATATTACGCTCAATCGAGATAATCTTAATTTAAACGTTTACTTATGTTTAATTTTACAACTACTTTTGATTTTGTATGCGACCTTCTTAAGATCCGAATTTAGTCCCATTCGACCATAAAGTGTAAAGAACTCTGTGGAGACTGCGAAAGGAAAGAGCTCGAGTTATACCCAATCAATATAGTATGACGGAAGAAGAACATAAATCTTTATGGGAATATGTTATGCCAATAGTCACAGATATCCAGTCGAGCATCATTAGGCCAGTTATTATACCTAACAGCTTTGAGATCAAGCCGGGCATTATCCAATTGATTAAGGATCATGTATAATTCGGTGGGATGCCTAATGATGACCCGAACGATCATTTGATAAACTTTTTGGAAATATGTGACACATTCAGATATCAAGGAGTTATCAAAGACGCTATTAGACTTTGACTATTCCTTTTCACTCTTCATGATAAGATGAAAAGTTGGTTGCACTCTCTTCCATTGGGGTCCATTACGACATGGGCTGACTTGGCTCAGAAATTTTTAGCGAAGTTCTTTCTGCCAGCAAAAAAATAGCAAGTTTAAGGAATGACATCACATCCTTCTCATAGCAGGACTCCGAGTCTCTTTATGAAACGTGGGAAAAGTTTAAGGATCTGCTCAGAAGATGTCTGCACCATGGCATAACCAAATTGTGGTGCCCCAAATTACTATACTTTCTATAGCTGATTTGGTGCTCACAATAAATATTAAATCATTACGTTTATAGATGATTCCCTTTATTCATAAACAAAGTTCTCATCTTAATTCCCAAGGATCTTTCATTATTTTATACTAAGTCCTTGTAATCGATGGAAATAAGTTAATACTTAATTCTTACATTTTAACTTTAAGATTCAGATATTCTATAACTTTACATATTCCAAGATTCATGACATTAAATCAGTAGGGCGGTTCTTGGGAACAGAGAATATCGCGATGAATGTTTGTATCTTTATCCGTGATAAATATTTTTATCTTTGTCCGGTGTAAAATTCTTTTTCGGTACAGAACATACCCAACTAGTTAAAACCCCCACTCTAAACACATATGGTTATAGTGATATCTTTTTATATTAATAATCATACTTATATGGCATTCAGAATAGTAATAACAAGCTTGTACTTGGGTCCGAGGAACCTAACAATGAATTTGACCATTTAACATCGATTAGTCATTCCTCGGATTTTTACAGTACTCACAATGTTATTTACCATCCTCATTATGATAAGTAGTTGATATCAATACTGTGTTAATGTTTAAGAATTCTAAGACTTATAAAAGTAAAGACATAACAAGAGAATATGATGAAACATGATAATATTAATATAATATTCGGTTACATGTGTGAGACTTGTTCTTATTATAAAATGTCATTACGACTACATTTAAGAACAATATTAATATAATATTCGGTTACATTTAAGAGAATATGATGAAACATGATAATATTAATATAATATTCGGTTACATGTGTGAGACTTGTTCTTATTATAAAATGTCATTACAACTACATTTAAGAACAAGTAAGAAAAGTAGTAAACTAGTTTACGCATTTCTTCTTTCCTTTCTTCTTTGAGCCAAAGCTCTCAAGTCTATCTGCAAATTGGGGTTTATTTGCAAGGGTGAGCTAAAAATGCTTAGTAAATCTTAAACATATAGCATATAAGTGAACTCACACCGATATGGATTAAAAAGATTCATAGCACAATAATTGATATCACAAATATTTTAATATAGCAAAACTGAGTGGTGGTTAGACCATGAACTGTTCGTTTGTCTTTCGAATTAGAACCATACAGTGGACATAAAAGGAGATCAACCTAACGACATCTTATGTTATGCATAACATACACTACACTGAACTAATCATGAACAGTGCTACATATTCGTTCATCTCAGTTTACTTCACATGTCAGGATCATCCTAAGACAACTTGGTTTGATAAAATAAAGCATGTTTGGAAATATATCACAAAGGAATATTTTATTTTTCAAGTTATGCCAAAAAAGGAAGCAATAACTTTCATATCAAAGATTTATAACACGTAAATCACATAAAAAGTAAGTAAACAAAGGTTAATAATAGAAAACTTGCCTTAAAACTAGATTAGGGTTTTTTTCCGCGATAAAGCGTTTAGAACCTATATAAAGGTTACGCGTATCCGATCGTTAGTTTATTAAATTTTACCTTTGAATAAGTGTGTTGATAACTTAAATTGACTACTTTCATTAGTGAAATCATTTGGTTAAGTAGAGAACTCAAAATCATATTTGTTAGTGCCCAAACCCGAATGGTGCCCTAAAATTTTCAGCTTCGACCTCTTTTATAGTAACAGCTATAACTTTGTCATACAAAAATATTTTGAGGTAATTTTTTAATCTAAATTGTTGATAATTTCATGATCTACAACTTTACTATAGGTTATTAAGGCGGATTCTAACTTTAAGTTTTTGGAAATTTGCAAAAATAGTCAGTGAACATGCTTGGATCAAAATCTTTTGGGTTAACCATGTGAAACATGGTACTGCTAGCTTTAATTCCTTAAGATATTAAGTTATAAGACTTAATAACACTTTATAACATAAAAATAACAAATCATAAACCTAATCATGGAAAGATTCATGACTTTTGCTCAAGAACAAACGAAGAACACAAAGAACGAAAAATCGTACATGGCTACGACTTATGTTCTTAAGCTTTTGGATTCCATAGTTAAAATAATGTGAGCATTATAACAGCTCACATATGTGATTATGACACTTATATTTGAAATAATTTACACATTATAACGGCTTGTATAATTGGTTATAATAATTTATAATTAGTGCTCAAGAACACACGAATAACATGGAGAACGACAATCGTACATAGGCTAAGATGTACGCTCTTGAGCTTTAGACTATGAAATAAAATTTGACATTATAACTACTATAAAATGAAGAAATGCTCAAGAACACGTGAAGAACATGGAGAATGACAATCGTACATGGCTATGACTCGCATTCTTGAGCTTTTTAAAACTAAAGATAAAAGAAAAGTCGAACATTATAACGACTAGAGATTGGACATTTTGAATTTGTAAGTTTTTAACTATTTCTTTGCAATTTCCTCTCAAGAACTCACTCTTATAATTGTGTATAGAAAAATCAAATTTTATTAATTGCACGTTAGGGGCTTGGCTTATTATGCTTTAGTACCTAGATAAATTATACTTTGGTACCTTCGCATATTCTTGGAATATTCTTTTAGGTCTTGCATCATCATTGTATCACCCTTCTTCTGAAAGGTTGGTTCGTTTTCACTTGGATTTAGTTCCGAACAAATCGTGCTAGTTTTTTCTAGTTTGGTTACACTAACGTAGTTACACATAACCTAGTTTGATTTCAACTAATTTTCTTCAACTTATTTCATTCTTAAGTTTTTCGATTTAATTGACCTTTATTGATTAAAATTCTGGTATTACTGAGTTTTGTTTCGTATAAACACTATTCCGTGAAGTGAAAAGTACAAAAGACGTTGCACATTTTTTGATAAATAGTATTTTAGACAACCATTTATCAAAAAATGGTTAGACAATCAAAAAGTCAAAAAAATATTATTTGTCTTTTTTTTTATTTTGTCCTATTCTCGCCGCGCTTTTCGAGAAAAACTTTTATCGGCTATTACATGTTTTCAAAATATGGGAATGGTGAATCTTAAAACAGAATGTCAATTTGACATACACATTTCGCTCGAAGGCCTATGTTAGACCTTATGGTTTAGGGTTTAACTTCTTTTCAGTTTTTTTTTAAAAAACTTTTATTCTCCTTTTATGTGCTAAGGTTGGATACTCTAACCAAAACACGAATTAAACATCAACGAATATTTCATAACACATATAAGATGTAATTTAATCTTTATTTATTCATATAAAGTCAGATTACAATAATTTCGGAAGTTCGGAATATTACATTCACCCCTCCTTAAAAGAATTTTGTCTTCGAAATTAACTAATATAATTAAGAAAACAAATGTGGATATTTTATCTTCATTTTATCTTCCAATTCCAACGTTACTTCTTTCACAGATCGATTTCTCCATATGACCTTAATTAAAGGTATAACCTTGTTTCGCATGACTTGTTCCTTCTTATCAAAAATTTTAACAGGAATCTCCTTGTAGTTTAGATCCTTTTCGATCTGGATTGGTTTGTAACTAATGACATGTTTGTAGTAGGGTTTATAGGGGTGAAATACTAAAACATGAAATACATTATATGTATGTTCTAGCTTTGGAGGTAAAGCTACTTCATAAGCTACCTCACATATTATTCGTAATATCTCGAATGGTCCTATAAACATTGGACTCAATTTTCCTTTATTTTCAAAATGAATCTTTCTTTTCCAGGGAGATACCTTCAGAAAAACATGATTACTGACTTCAAAGTCTCTCTTTTATCGATGTAGATCGGTATATTTCTTCTGTCTTTCTTGAACAGCTCGTAACCTCAGTTGAATTGTTTGAACTACCTCCGATGTTCGTCCCAACACATCGGTTTTTTACACTTCCTTTCATACAGAGCTTCATATGGTGGAATTCCTATACTAACGTGATAGCTATTATTGTAAGTGAATTCTACCAGAAGTTAGTGATCTTCCTAACCTCCCTCAAAATCCATCATACAAGCTCTTAACATATCCTCCAAAGTTTAGATTGTCCTTTCACTTTGACCATCAGTTTGTAGGTGATAAGCAATACTCATTCACAAATGTGTGCTAAGATGTTCTTAAAGACCTTTTCAGAAGTTCTATGTGAACCATTGATCTCTATCGGACACAATTAAAACTGGTATGCCGTGTCTAGTGATAACCTCCTTAATATATAATTTGGCTAGTCGATCTAAAGTGAACTTGACCTTGATTGGTAAAAAGTGAGCTGACTTAGTTAGTCGATCCACTATTACCCAAATGGCATCATGACTTTTCTGTGTGATTGGAAGGCCTACTACAAAATCCATAGTAATATGCTCCTATTTTCACTCTGGAATTTTCAATAGTTGTAATAACCCGCTAGGTATTTGATGTTCAACCTTGACTCGCTAACATGTTAAGCACCTACTAACAAATTTAGTCACCTCTCTTTTCATGTTTGGCCAACAGAAATATTAACTTACGTCTTTGTACATTTTGGTACTGCTAGGGTGTATTGAAAACTTAGTACTATGTGCTTCTAACTTGATCTCTTCCTTGAGCTCTTGAACTGAAGGAATCCAAATTCTAGATTTAAATCTAATGATTCCCTCATTATCCAACTTGTATTTTTCGTCTACAGTCTTTGTTAACTTCTTTAGCTTCTTATAATCTCCATCTTTCTCTTGAATTTCCTTAATTTTACCCCCACAAGGTTGAGTGATCCTCCATTATGAATAATTTTCTTATTGAAATTGAAGGAACTCTCACCTCTATGTCGAGTCTAGCGAACTCTTTGATCAACTCATCCTGAGTCGTTAACACATTTAATTTTTCTTGATTCTTCCTACTCAAAGCATCTGTAACAACGTTGGCTTTTCCTAAATGATATAGAACCTCACAATTATAATCCTTTATCAATTCTAACCATCGTCTTTTCCTTATATTCAACTCTCGATGTGTGAAAAATATACTTCAAACTCTTGTGATCAGTATAAATTTCACACTTCTCCCCATATAAGTAATGCCTCCATATCTTTAAAGCAAATACTATCACCTCTAATTTTAGATCGTGAGTAGGATACCTTAACTTACAATCTTTTAGTTGTCGCAAAGCATAAGCTATTACTTTTTCATGTTGCATTAGAACACAACCTAATCCTTTATGTGAGGCATCACTGTAGACTACAATACATCGATTATTATTAGGTAGTGATAATACTGGTGCTTCACTTGGCCTCTTATTCGAATTTATCTATCCATACAAATTTCACCGTCTTCCTGGTTAAGCTGGTTAACGGGGTTGCTAACTTTGAAAAATCCTTAATGAAACGTCTTTAGTATCCCACTAAACCTAAGAAAGTCTTTACTTCCGTTGGGGTCTTTGGTTGTTCCCAATTCGTCACTGCTTCTATCTTTGATGGATCTACTTAAATTCTGTTCTTGTCAATCACATGACCTAAGAACTGAACTTTCTCTAGCCAAAACTCACATTTTGAAAATTTGGCATAGAGTTGTTTCCTCCGTAAGGTTTCTAGTACACTTATCAAGTGTATAACATGTTCTTCCAGTATTTTTGAGTATATGAAAATATAGTCGATGAACACTACAACATACTTGTCTAAACAAGACCTAAAAACCCTATTCATCAATTCCATGAATGCTATTGGTGCATTCGTTAATCCAATGGACATCACTAGAAACTCATAATGTCCATAATGTGTTATAAACGCTATCATCCACATCTTCTTTTCTAACCTTTAGTTGATGGTAACCCGACCATTGATCAATCTTAGAGAAGTACTATGTTCCTTTGAGTTGGTCAAACAAGTCATCAATCCTAGGTAATGGATTCTTATTCTTTATGTTTAATTTATTGAGTTCACGATAATCAACACATAATCTTAAAGTTCCTTCTTTTTTCTTGACAAACAACACTAGTGCTCCCTATGGAAAAACACTTGGTTGAATGTATTTCATATTTAACAATTCTTGTAATTGTACCATCAACTCCTGTAACTCCACATGCGCCATTCTATATGGAACCTTCGAAATAGGTGAAGTTCCTCGAGCTAACTCAATAACAAACTCAATTTCCCTATCAGGTGGAAGACCAGGTAGATAATCGAGAAAGACATCCTGAAACTCTCTAACCACTGGTACTTGGTCTATATCTAACCCTTTCTGTTGGGTGTCTACGATATATGCCAAATAACCTTGACATCCTTTTTAAAGTAATCCTTTTGCTTGATTTGTAGTTAGGCATCAGGATTTTCTTGGTGACTGACTTTCGTTGAAGACTACTTTTGACTTGGACGTTGTCAGAAGTTTAACACACTTTTGTTCACAATCGATCATCACTTGGTGATTGGTCAACCAATTCATGCCTAGAATAACATCAAATTCCCCTAACTGGATTGGAATAAGATCGACTCTCAACTCATGACCCTTGATCACTATGCAACAACCTTTTAATATGTTATTAACAAGTATTAATTCTTTATTAGCAATCTCTATTATTAAGGGATTTTCTCATAATTCACTAGGCACGTTTAGTTTCTTAGCAACTTCATAGGAAATAAAAGAGCAAGTAACACCCGAATCAAATAACACATAAGAATTTATGGTGTTGATCGGAATGATATATAGCACAACATCTTGAGATACTACTACATTTCCCACGAACATGTTGAATGTCCTGGCTATTGGATGACCCCGTGTAGTTGTTGGGATAGATTTGTTGACATTATCCCCTCTGATGTTTCTTCCCCTTTTGGGGCAAATCTTTGCTTGATGTCCCGTGGCTCCATAATTAAAGCAAATGTCTTTCTTAGGGTTAGGGCATATATTTGCTACGTGTCCCTCATGTTTGCAATTGTAGCAAACATTCTTCCCTTTTAGACACACTCTTAAGTGACTTTTCCCGCATGTTTTGCACGGCTCCATTTATTTCTTCCTATTCTCCCCTCCTTGTTGGGAGTTTCCCCTACCACAGAACTTTTTTTTATTATTTCGTCCACCATTTTCCCCTTTATGACTACCTCCTTCATTCCTTTTTTTTTATTTATCTTTATTAATTTTTCCATGGCTTCGTTGTCGCCTTCGACAATGATAGCCTTCTCGAGGATTTAAAAGAAATCCTCTAGCTGTAACACAACTACCTTGTTATATATCCATTGTTTCAAACCCTCTTCAAACCTTCTAGTTTTGTGCCCTTCCATATCCACTTGATGTGGAACAAAACAAGCGAGTTCATTAAATTTTGATGCATATTGGGGAACAATCATGTCCCCTTATTTTAAATTTAAAAATTGAACCTCCATACGGTTCTTCATACTTCTTGGGAAAAAGTTGTCGAAGAATATCTCATTGAACTTTTCCTATGGTAAAACATCTTCGCCCGCATTAGCTTGGTTTGCTTTCCACTAGAAGTTAGCCTCACCCTTCATTAGGTATGTAGAAAACTTAGTCTTTTTATCCTCATCAACTTCTGCTATGTCAAAGGCTTTCTCAATTTCTTTTATCCAACACTGAGCCTCTATAGGCTCAGCGATTCCCTTGAATTTGGGAGGACCTACATTCTTGAAGTCTTTAAACAAGACTTTATGTAGTTGAGGTTGTGGCTGTGGTGGTGGCAATTGTGCCTGTGGTTGTGGTTGTGGTTATGGGGGTGGTGCAACAATCGTTGCTGCTTGGGTATCTAAGGTGAAAGTAATATGCCCTCAAGGCAATCACATTTGATGTGATAAGCATATACTTTGTAATCTTGTTCGTTTATTAATAAAAGAATAAGGCATTTCTTTATTCATGATTAATTACTTAAATTAATCAAATGGATAAACCCATAGTTTTTTAGCAATGCTTTTAGAACCATGATGAGGATCATGCTAATGAGATCTAAATTCAAGATAGCTCAAAACTAAAATTGTTCCTAATCGTTGGATCACTAAAAAGGGGGATTAGTAGATCTGGATAGATTGGTACATACTATGCTTGCTCTTATGAAGAGGATGATTGATCTCATAATCATTTGTGTAGAGACACTAAAGCAAGTATGTAGGTGCTTATTAGAGAATAAGTTCACTGAATGTGACTCGCTCAAGGAACACCTAATGGAGTCTTACTTGTCTGTCAATAGGAGTTCCTTTTGTGATAGTAGTACAAGTGATCATTGGACTTGAGATCATCATAGTATCTTGTGTATGATGAATTATATTTTGACATATTCCTTAAAACCTTTAGGGTGTATCAAACGGTATGATCGAATATAATAAGTCATACATGGAGATAGGTGAATGGTCAACAAAGAATCTACCACTTCTAGTAAAAGAAGCGAATGTCCTATGCGATTCGATAAATGACAACTCAGTAGTCCTTGGCCAAGGCAGAATGAAAATTAGAAAGTAGTTTCTAATTTACATTAATTAGAGTTATTCATTTAAGGATCGAAATGCATATAATCAAATAAAATAAGACTTGACAGTTATACCATGTCTTATATTTGATTGGGACGTTGTGAGGTAGAATGATTGAATTGTACGGTAACTATTCGCTGAATAGGTTCTTTTGTGATTAAATGTTGAAATCTATATTATCTGGAAAGTCGTTGATCGCTAAGGGGGTTTACCCTTATTATGGAATAAATATTATTTATTTAAATGAATTAAATAGTTTAATTTATTTATATAAATAAGATTAGAATATTTCTAATTAATTTATTCTATAACCGGTTTAATATGGAGAACCTAAAGGGTCACACCGCAAAAGGAAAATAATTATTTAAGAAGTAAATGGCATAATTGTAATAATTAATTAAGTATATTTAATTTATACTATGTGGATAGAATAAATTAAATAGCTTAATATTTATTATTTAGTATTTTGAAAATACTAATTATAAATTAATAAGAGGGGTCTTATTATTATTATTATTACTATTATCATTATTATTTAGTTCCTAAATGGTTTAGGAATTAATTAATAAGAGTACTCTCATAATTAATAATTAAGTTCCTAAATAGTTTAGGAATTATAATTATTATATTAAATCAATTAAGTTCCTAATTAGATTAGGAGTTTAATTAAAAACCCTATTCCTAAAGGTGTTAGGAGGGTTTACTAAATCTATAAATAAGAGAAGTCTTATTATGGATTAAGGTTGCACACATACACTTCCACAAGTTTTGGGAGAGTACTCATATATTCTCTAGAGAGAGAAAACTAGGGTTTGCCATCACCCACTTCTTGAATTATTGTTATTCCTTGGTGGATCACCTCTAGAGGCCAAACACTTGGGTGGCTAACATTGATCGTTGGAATCCAATCGGTGAAATTCAAGGAGATCGTGAAGGATTTGGAGGTGAACTTGTACCCGTTGAAGCTTTGAGTTCTACAAGGGTATATCTCTAACTTCTTCTTTATTAATTAATAATTGCGCATAAAGGTCGATCCTGAATTATGGTTTGTAAAATTTTAAATTTGATTTTACCATGCTTCCGCTATTTTGTGAAATTTGATTGCGTCTATGAATATTACAAACCATCATAAGGCTCCTATTAACTTATCTATGAATTATTGTATAGGATCGAGAGCCTGAATCTCACTCTCCCTATTAACACTTGGTGTTGTCGTTGCACTTGTTTGTGGTCTTGGTGGTGCCATCTTTCTAAATAAAAAGAAAAGCACGAGTAAATATGAAAGCATTAATAATTGCGAGACATATTTTATAAACAAACTTTTCTATATATCTATAACAATTCCACATTATAATATTCGAGTGATTTAAAATTACTTTACAACTATTAACATTCCTTATAAAAATGAAAATATTAATTTATGACATTTAAAGCATACTAACGTATTACACATCTTTAACTTCTGACTAGAACTTCCTAGCCTTCTTGTAGATTTTGTGGATCATGCTAATCACTACGAACCTATTTATGTCAAACCCCAAGTCTCTAGCCAGTGAAGGGAAAACAGTTATTTTGTCTTGGAGTTTGGAGTATGTAGCACAATAGGCTCATTTGATTTGACCATAATCGGCTTGTAGGTGAGTCACTTCCTCTTGGGAAGCCTCCAACTGGATTTTTAGTTGGTAGCTTCTTTCGGCCTCATCCAACCTTCTCCTTTCAAGCACTTCCATTAAGTTGTTGGCAGTTTTCGCGTTTGCTTGATTTTCTGCCTGTAGACTTTTAATACGCTCCTCTTGAGCAGTTTCATAAGCTAACATCTCAGCTACATCTTCTTCCAACACAGCGATTATTTCATTGTAAGTCGGCAAGTCGAAGACATCTTCATCATCATCCTCCTCTTTTGGGAGAATTTGATTATCCTCAGGATCAACTACTGTCTCACTAGCATCTTGGAGTTTCAAGTATTGGATAGGCTCCTCATCTATGGAATCATCACTGAAATACTCACTTGGATCACTTTTGTTGCCCGTGGCTTGAGCATTGACTTCAATGATGTCTGGTCCATTTAAATTTGTCATTCTACAAAAATTCGACTTTAATTAGTATATTTCTTTCACATAATGTCTTTTATGTAATTAAGAATTATTAAGATTTATTAACATCTTTTAATTGTCTATAGACTTTTCACAAGTTCATTTAACTTATTTCATCAGATCATATCCTAAAGTACTCGTTACTTTAGAGCTACGATCTACGGCTACGATACCAACCTTTGACGTCCCCAAATCACTATACTTTGTATAACTGATTTGGTGCTTACTATAAATGTTTAATCATTAGGTTTATAGACTATTTTCTTTATTCATAAACAAAGTTCTCATCTTAATTTCCAATGATCTTTCATTATTTCATACTAAGTCTTTGTAATTGAAGAAACAAACTTAATACTTAATTCTTACATTTTAACCTTAAGATTCAGATATTCTATAACTTTACATATTCCAAGATTCACGACATTAAATCATTAGGACGGTTCTTGGGAACAGATAATCTCACGATGAATGTTTGTATCTTCATCTGTGATAAATGTTTGCATCTTTATCCGTGACAAATGTTTGCATCTTTATCCGTGACAAATGTTTGTATCTTTGTCTGGTATAAAATTCTCTTTTCGTACAGAACATACCCAACTAGTTAAAATCCTTACTCGAAATACATTTCGTTATAGTGATATCTTTTCATAAAAATAATCATACTTATATGTCATTCAGAATACTAATAACAAGCTTGTACTTGGGTCCGAGGAACCTAACGATGAATTTGACTATTTAACATGGATTAGTCATGTCTCGGATGCTTACATTACTCATAATGTTATTTACCATCCTCATTCTGATAAGTATTATTGGTTTGTAAAAATTCATAGACATACAATCAAATTACATAAAATAGCGGAAGCATGGTAAAATCAAATTTAAAAAATTATAAACCATAATCCAGGATCGACCTTTATGTGCAACTATTAATTAATCAAGAAGAATTTAAAAAATTATACCCTTGTAGAACTCAAAGCTTCCACAGGTACAAGTTCAACTCCAAGTTCTTCGTGTTCTCCTTGAATTTCACCGATTGGATTTCAATGATTAATGTTAGTCATCCAAGTCTTTGGCCTCTAGAAGTGATCCACCAAGGAATAATATTAATCCAACAAGTGGGAGATGGTAAACTCTAGTTTTCTCTCTCTAGAGAATATGTGAGTACTATCCAAAAACTTGTAGAAGTGTATGTAACATTAATCCATAATAAGACTCATTTTATTTATAGATATAGTCAACCCTCCTAACAACTTTAGGAATTGGGCTTTTAATTAAACTCATAATCTAATTAGGAACTTAATTAATTTAATATAATAATTATAATTTCTAAACTATTTAAGAACTTAATTATCAATTATGAGAGTACTCTTATTGATTAATTCCTAAACCATTTAGTAGCTAAATAATAATAATAATAATAATAATAATAATAATAATAATAATAATAATAATAATAATAATAATAACAATAATAATAATAATAATAAGACTCCTCTTATTAATGAATAGTAGTATTTTCAAAATACTAAATAATAAATCTTAAACTATTTAATTTATTCTATCAATATAATATAAATTAAATATACTTAATTTATTATTACTATTATGTCATTTACTTATTGAATAAACATTTTTTTTTGCGGTGTGACCCTTTAGCTTTTCCATATTAAATCGGTTATAAAATAAATTAATTAGAACTATTATAATCTTATTTATATAAATAAATTAAATTATTTAATTTATTTAAATAAATAATATTTATTCCATAATAAGGGTAAGCCCCCTTAGCGATCAACGACTTTTCAGATAATATAAATTTGAACATTTAATCACAAAAGAACCTATTTAGCGAATAGTCACCGTATAATTCAGTCCTTCTACTTTACAATGTCCCAATCAAATATAAGACATGGTATTACTGTCAAGTCTTATTTTATTTGATTATTCGCATTTCGATTCTTAAATGAATAACTCTAATTAATGTAAATAAAAAACTACTTTCTAATTTTCATTCTGCCTTGGCCAAGGACTACTGAGTTGTCATTTATCGAATCGTATAGAACATTCTCTTCTTTTACTAAAAGTGGTAGATTCTTTGTTGATTATTCACATATCTCCATGTACAACTTATTATACCTAAACATACCCTTTGATACACTCTAAAGGTTTTACGGATTATGTCAAAATATAATTTATCATACATAAGATACTATGATGATCTCAAGTCCAAGGATCACGTGTACTACTATTACAAAAGGAACTCCTATTGACAAACAAGTAAAAAGCCATTAGGTGTTCCTTGAGCAAGTCATATTCAGTGAACTTATTCTCTAACAAGAACCTACATATTTTTTAGTGGCTCTACACAAATGATTATGAGATCAATCATTCTCTTCATAAGAGCAAGCATAGTCTGTACTAATCTATTCGGATTCACTAATCATCCTTTTTAGTAATTCCACGATTAGGAATAATTTTAGTTTTGAGCTATCAAGAATTTAGATCTCATTAGCATGATCATCATCATGGTTCTAAAAGCATTGCTAAAAAACTATGGGTTTATCAATATTAGTATGATAATTAACTATAGATAAGAAACGCCTTTAAATAAAATGAATTCTTTTATTAATAAATGAATAAGATTACAAAGTACATGCTACATCATATCAAATATGATTGACTTGTGTGCATACTACTTTCAATCTCCCACTTGCACTAAAGTCAATCGTCGTGGTATATAATACCCATTTTCTCTAGGTGACAATCAAACTGCTGCTGAGTTAAAACTTTAGTACATGGATCTGCTATGTTGTCAAGGGAGTCCACACACTCCAAGGTGAGATCTCCTCTTTCAATGATTTCTCTAACCAAATGAAACATGGGTTCTTGATGAGACCCGGGTTCCTTGGCTTATGCAACAACTCATGTGTTGTCACAAAATAAAGACACTGGTCCTTGAATGCTAGGAACTACTCCAAGTTCTGTAATGAACTTCTTCATCCAAATAGCTTCCTTTGTAGTTTCACTGACAGCTATGTACTCTGCCTCTATCACTGAGTCAAAAACAGTTTGTTGTTTAGAACTTTTTCAACTCACTGCGCCACCATTTATGGTAAACACATAACCCAAAATTGATTTACTATCATCTCGGTCAGTTTGAAAACTTGAGTTTGTATAGCCCTCTAGTTTCAAATCAGAGCCACCGTAGATAAAAAATACATCCTTAGTTCTTCTTAAGTACACTACAAAAAAAGGGTCATTGCCGCGAACATGCCCCTCGCCAATGATCTAACTGCCGTCGGCAATGGGTCATTGGTGACAGATATGGCCACTGCCATTACTATCGTCCCATGTCCCGTTGACCGCCGTCGGCAATGAGTCAACAACGACAGAACCATTGGCGACGGTCTATCTGTCGCCAATGTGTTATTGGCAACGGCCTTAACGACGGTCTGATCTGCCGCTAATGAATAATATAAAAATAAAATTAAAGTTCTTTAGCGATAGACTATCTGTCGCCAAAGACTAGTGTCCATCGCCCATAACATTTATTTTTTAAAATTAAGCTAGGCATTTGCAACGGTAGCGTATGTCATTGATAAGTCATTATCAACGGAACATGCCGTTGCTAATGAGTCTGTCGCCAATGACCTTTTTAAAAAAAAAGAAATTAGAAGAATTTGCAAAAATCCCCAATTTTTTTTAACATATACATAATTGTAGCTTTTATAAACCAAAAACAACAAATAATTCTTGACTAACGCATACTAATAACCATTCAAAAATATACAATCAACCATCAAATATGTACATAACGTAATCACATAAACCATAAAATGTAATCACTATATAACCAAACATAAAAGTAAATATAAATCATCAAACTAAATAAATACAATAACCTAGTCTGTACAACCCAAAAACTAACTGTAGTTAGATACATAAAGGTAAAAAAATCTACAAAGTGCTATATCCTTAGGTTGTCATTATCATCATTTCCATCGGCTGACAGGTGAATATAGTCGATCGTGCCACTGCCGATCCCATCCTCAGTACCATCATCAGCATCTTCTTGGCGGTCCTCGCCATCTCCTTATCAACAATAAACTACAAAATTAAAATAAGTTAGGCAAAAGCGGTCTAACTCAGCCATCGGAACTCAGAATCGAGGTTCGTAAATTGTCATGTGTTAGAAATATATAATAGGTGCTACGCCTACGATTTCACGTTGTTTTGATACCTGGGGCGAGTTTTGGTCTATTTTTTCTAAATTTATCTAAGTTGTTTTAAAATAAGTCAGGCAAATGAGGTTCTAACTCGGCCATCGAAACTCATAATCGAGCTCTATAAGTTTTCACACGTTTGAAATATGTAGAGGTGCTACGCCTACGGTTTCATGTCATTTTGATGCCCAGGGTGAGTTTTGGTCTACTTTTCCTATATTTGTCTAAGTTTTTTTAAAATAAGTTAGGCAAACGAGGTTCTAACTCGACCATCAAAACTCGGAATCGAGCCCCATGAGTTGTCACGCGTTTAAAATATGTAAGAGGTGCTACACCTACGATTTTGTGTCATTTCAATGCCCGAGATGAGTTTTGGTCTACTTTTCTTATATTTATCTAAGTTCTTTTAAAGTAAGTTAGGCAAACGAGGTTCTAACTTAGGCATCAGGACTCGGAATCGAGCCCCGTAAGTTGTCACGCGTTTAAAATATGTAAAAGTTGTTACGCCTATGGTTTCATGTCGTTTTAATGCTCGGGGCGAGTTTTGGTCTACATTTCCTATATTTGTGTAAGTTTTTTAAAATAAGTTAGGCAAACGAGATTTTAACTCGGCCATCGGAACTCGGAATTATTTGTCCAAGTTTTGGTCTACGTTTCCTATATTTGTCCAAGTTTTTTTTAATATAAGTTAGGCAATTATTTTTTTTATAACTTTTTAAAAAAATTAAATAATCAATATAATATATATTAGTACAAACTATATATTTAAAGACATAAATTAATATTTTTATTTACTTGTCGCATATGTGGGGGAAAGATGTTTGCAAGTACAACCACTACTATTTCAACAGCCTCCTGTGCTGCTAGACCCATATGCTAGTCCCCTCGAAGGTGGATTCCCTAGCAACCCACGTGCTAGTCCCCTCGGAGGCCTAGGGCGATCACCTATGTAGTGCAATATGTGAATAACTCAATACAAATAATGGTGTATAATAACTCAACCCGACAATAATATAAAAAAAAACAATCAGAAATAAAAATAAATATCCTTACAATTAATAAGTGTATAAGTTATTGTACCTGAACTTGCAAGTTTCTTGTCACCTCCACGACCCCACATCCACCACGAGTAGCACGACCTCCATGATCGCCATGTGGAGTACGTGCCATATCTATATCACTTTATTGACATAAACACAAAATTATAAGACATGTTTAGTAAAGACAAACTAGTATACCATCAAACTATTACATATGGATACAACTACAAACTAGTACATATGGAGTATATCATCAAACTAGTACATATGGATTTATTAAAGACAAACAAGTATACATGGATACAACTCCAAAAATATACTCAGATACATAATCCTAATCATCTATATGATCAAAGCCATCAACATCAGAATCGTCATCCTCGAGCAGTAGCTCCTCATTGTCGCTGTCATCACCATCTTCATTATCCTCAATAATGTCTTCATTTATATCTTCCTCCTCAACATTAACCTCTTTAATTTCGACAACAACGACATCATCCTCGTCGTCACTAGACTCACTAACAACTGTCACATCAGTAGGTGTGACACTAGTTAACTCTACTTGTAAATGTCCATCATCTAGACAAGGAGCTATGCCTTGAAAACCATGAGCTTTGGTTGTTATAACAGCATACCATGAGCTTGTAGGAGTCTTCACACTCCAGGCATAGTACACCTGCTTTGCTTAACTTGCTAAAATAAAAGGCTAATCTGAATTTAGTTTTGACTTCACATTTACGGTCACCAGTCTAGAGTTTTTGTCTACTCTAACTTCATTCTCAACATCAAACTAATGATAATTGAAGCAAACTAACTCTTTTTGACCCTAATTCTTGAGAACTATTACTTCTACCAATCGATACCAATCATCCCAAAGATTATCATAATAGCTACCTTTAACTACTACATTAGAGTCAGATGACACGACAACACTTAAATCTGTAACCGTTTACAATGCAATATGTATTAGTATCTATAGATCTTTCAGGGCCGTCGGCTATAAGCTTTAGCCGCATGTCAGGTTTATCATCTTTAAGCACCTAATGTACATTTAACAACATATTCTAATGTTAAGTGCGTCGTAAGATTTAGTCGGGAGAAAAAAAGGCAATTACACATTAACGTAAGTCACTTACTACATATTTAAACCATTGCACAAAGTTTATATTTCTCTGAGTTTGTAATGCCCTGTCCGATATACTCGGATTCACTGCACGTATATCGGCATCATATTGTCTGTAGTACAATTATAAATTTAGAGATATGGCGCTATTTACTCAGTAACAATATGTTTAGAACTTTTACCAGTGATAAATGATATACTTATGACAACTTACTTAATGTATGACGCTACTTCATTCATGTTTACAAGTGCATACAACGTGGCAGCTACATACTCACTATCGGTTAAGAATCGCCTTTTTTCCTGCCAAATGGTTGTACTGGATGACTAAAGGCCGTTAGTTCCCCATTCTCCTCGTGCGCAACAACCTTGTTTCGACGTAAGCAATTGTACCTTGTCTGAACATTAGGCTCAAAGTACAACGAGCAAAAATTAACAAGCTCCTCCATCACATAACTTTCAGTAATAGATCCCTCAACACGGGCTCTATTCTTCACCTTTTTTTTAAACGGCTCATATACCCATATGTTTGATATATGATTGTATACATTAATTACAAAATAGTGAAAAACATTTTAGCGTATTAAAAACATTAATGTCATTTCCTCTCAAATGGATACATCCATTTATATTGAATAGGACCACCAAGCTTGGCTTTGTATGGCAGGTGAATTGGCAAATGCTCCATTGAATCAAAAAATGATTTAGGGAAGATCATTTCTAACTTGCACATTATTTTTACTATCTGCCTCTCCATTTTATTTAAGTCTCTGAGCTGGAGCTCCGTCAAGCATAGATCTCTAAAGAATTTGGAAAGCTGTAATGACCGAGAATTTCAAGTTAATTATAAATAATTAAGAATATGATTTCCAATGAATTTAATTTTCTGTGAATTAATTTTGTGATTTGTTGAATATGTGACTATATGTTAATTCTAATCAAAGGGAGGTCCAAGTAATACTTTTTTTAAATTAATGGACTAACCTAAGAATTTTTATTGATAGGTTATGGAACCCTAATAAATATTCAAATAATCTTGAATATGACAAGTCTAATTGGATTATATAATTAATGTGAATATTAATTATGTGACAATGTGTTAAACTAGATGAATTTATTTAACAGTCCATGTATGTAATTAATTACTAATGGACTAACTTAGTAAGTTAATTAAACAAGCCCAAGTATTTAATTATGTAATGGACTTGTAGACAATAATGTATGATTAGGTAATTTTATTAAATTATCCTAATGCTTGATTTAAATACCAAGTCATGCTAGTAGCCCATTGATTTAATTAACTTAGCCCAAGTGAAATTAAATGTAGTAGCCCAAACATTAGCCCAAATGGTGCATTAAGTGAAAGTCAACAAGTGGTCAATGTTGCTCCCAAATTAAAATAAAAAAAGAAGCAAAAATAGGAGGATAAAAATGAGGTGTTGGATGGATAAGAGAGGGATCACTTAGGTCTCATGTAATCTCTTATGTGACATATTTGATTGGTTAGGAATTTCTAAAAATCTCCATGTAAGCTTGGATTGGATGAAGTTGGTGATAGATCTATACGTACATAGTTATATGTATAATTGTTGGAAGATGAGATCTAATTTAATAAGACCATCTTTGACCAACATTAGAATACTTCATTTTTTTCAAGTTGTAAGCATTTTAGAGAGAGAAGCGCTTAAGAAAAAGTTGCAAGAGAAGTTAGAGAGAATTTTTTTAGAGAAAATAGAGAGTTTTAATGAGAGAATGAAAGAAAAATCCTAGAAAAGCCATTAAAGCTCCAAGCCTTTGGTAGTTAGAGAGCATTAAAACCATCTAGGGTGAAGCTTTGAATGTCCAACAACTTCATCTTCTACTTTGGAAAGAAAAGAAAGCAAGCTAGCAAGAGCAAAAGGTATAAAACCTCTCAAAAACCCTAGTTTAATGATCTTATTTGTGTATTATGTGATTTTTATGGTAGAAAAGTATTTTTCAAACCCACTATATCAAGATCTATGTTATAATGATAGATCCAGGGATTAATATGCTTAACTAGTATATTTGTATGCATCTGTGTTGGTAAGTTTGACAAAAAGCTTGAAAATGACTTTACCAAAAAAACATAAAACGTAACAGCCCGTTACCGGAGTTACTATTCATGATCCGTGAGTTAGACTCATGATCCGTCAACTCTGGGTGATATATCCACACGATACGAAGATTCTCCAAGTGGAATGACTAAAAACTGATATAAAATAAGCAAGATATGAATTTTCTATCAAAACACCCCACTGATTTTGGGTTTATGCATAACAGTCCGGTTTGAGGCCATTTTTAATGATCAAACCTGATGCAAATTTGCTTTTTTAATGACGGAATCATGTAGTTCGGGAAGATAAGATTCCATCGATACCTAATAGAGCTTAATCGGACTTGTAGATTTCATTTTATTCAAGTTCTTCTGAGAGACCCCAAACTTGGAAAAACAAAAATCTGCCTATTTTTTTTAGAAAAACCGACCGGTTCGATTTTTTTTCGATTTTCTGATTTCTTGGGTGGGGCCAGTTCGGGTCCTTGTGGGCTGGTTCCGGGTTTTGTTCGAAAATAGAAAATATTTGTAATTTAATAAATAATATTATAAAATTTTAAAATTTTATGTCATTTGGCATTTATTAGAATTAATGGTTGATTAAACCTTACTAAAGAAATAATAATAATAATAATAATAATAATAATAATAATAATAATAATAGGAAAATTATTATTAATTGCTAATAAATGATAATTGAACTCTTTACATATTATTTAATTAATATAAAATAATATGTAAAGAAAATTGGGTAATTAATTATTATTTAGCTAATAATTAGCATATATTAAAGTTAATAAACTAATTATTTATTATTTAATTAATATTAAATAATAATTAAAGTTAATAAATTAGTTAATTATTATTTAATTAATATTAAATAATAATTAAAGGATATTAAGGTTAATAAACTAATTATTTATTATTTAATTAATATTAAATAATGAGTAAAGTTAATCAATTAATTAATTATTATTTAATTAATATTAAATAATGATTAAAAGATATTAAAGTTAAGTGAATTAATTATTTATTATTTAATTAATAATAAGTAAAGTTAATGAACTAGTTAATTAATTATTATTTAATTAAATATTAAACAATAATTAAAGAATACACAAACAATTAAAATATTAATAAATAATTAATAATATTAGTAGACACTTAAAATATTATTAAATGATTAATAAATATTAGAAATTCATTAAGGTGTTATTAAGTGATTAATAATTCTAATATGTAATTAGGGTATTATTCAAACGTAATAATATTGTCTTGTAGGTTATGTATTATTGATTAGGGAGTTATGTGTTTAAGTGACGACTTAATTAAGACTTAGCATGAATCCCTATATGATGTACTAATTTAGAGACCAACATTATCAATGTTAGGTCTTTCAAAGGGGATCTAATTAATCTGAATTAGCAGTACGTCGCGAACCAGACAAGTTCTCTATCATTACTCAAAATTTATAATGAGCAAGCTTCGTAACTCAAACTCGAGTTAAAATTTTCAAATATATGTTAAGTAGTTTAATTGTTGCAAATTATTCTACATCATTAATATTATTAACCTTCGCACATAGTGCATTCGAATCCATGTTTCCATTATTGAAATATAAAGCATGTAAAGTTCTTTTATTCACGAACTATTTAAAAAAAAAAAAATCTATGCCAATTTTTTCAGCTGGACGATGAAATGGTATATTTTAAAAGCTGTCCAACCCAATCTGTGGTGCGGATTCTTGGCTGAGAGAGCAACCCTTGATAGTGGAAAATTAAGTGTCGGATATTCCGATGCAGTCAGAGTTAAATGTCATGTATACACATGGTGTACAAGAGGTTGATCCCCTCGAGTATAAAGTGATGGATTAAAATATAAAAGGGTCATTCGAACAAGTGATTCCATGGTTCTGTTCATCATCTATTTGACCACTCAACAGTAAATAATCATTCTTCATTCCTTCGTTTGAACTTTGATTATACTACCAGTAAATCCATAAACTACTTTCAATTGTTGAGTACTTTATTTCATTCGCAAGTTATTGATGATATGTCTTTATTAATTATTGTAAACTTGTTGAGCAAAGTAGTTGCTCACTCTTGCTATATCATGAACTACTTGCAGCTAAACTCGAGAGTTCTAAAAAGGACAAAGGCAAGGGAAAGCTTAAAGAATAAGATGCATATTACATGTTTAAATGCTCCTATTATGTTATGTAATTATGGAACCATTTTGTATTACCAAGGTATTCATGATGTAATTATTTAAGGTTGTAGGCCTTGGGACCATAGTAAACCTTTTGTAATAAACAACTTATGTTTATTTATTCCGCGTTAGTTTATATATGTTGTCTAAAGGTGATTGAATGTTTATTATCGTGAGCACAAATGTCGAGGTATTGTAACCCGAATTTGGGGGAGCCACAGGTTGCTATCAGAGCTGTAGGTTATGAATTTTAGGAATTGCGAAACCTAGGTTATAACCTTAAAATTAAAACTCAAACTGAGTACGATAGAAGATGGATCAAGGAGTTCATTGAGTCGAGTTATGTTTGAGGTGAATTGTGGAAATTCATCGAGCCGATTGTTGTGCATAATAAAATACTATTTCACTTTATCAATGAATATATTTTATTATGATACTAACGTCATGCTTGTTTTCTGTCTATGGTTGTAAGATGTCTTAAAGGGGTTAGTCTAGCCGAGCTAATGAGGAGGAGTATGTGGACAAACATATTGTCATCACGGAGCCGATTGTGCCAGTTGTACTGATACAACCGCTAGGAGTTGAGCATGAAGAGGATGCAGAAGAGGAATATGAGTCAGAGTTTGAGGAGCCCGTTGTAGGTTGAGTAATGAGGCCCTATAACGAGGGCGAGGAAGATGAGGTCAAGGAGACCGGCGAGGATGACACCGAGGAGGCTAGTGAGGAGGACCCAGAGAAGGAGGCCACGGAGGCCCAAGAGCCTATAGGGTTGTTTGAGTTTCAAATAGTGGAGGAGCGGATCTGCCACTTAAAGGAGCAAAATCAGGATCACCAGGACAGGGAGGATCATCAGTATAGGTCTCTAGCATACCAAACACTGGGAGAGAAAGTAGAGTTGACAGAGAAACTGATAGAGAAGGACCAAAAAATAGAGCAATAAGAGACTCGAATTACTGAGTTAGAGGCTGAGGTACGTGGGCACCGTCAGACTACTACTTTACTAGGGGTTATGGTACATCATCTCCTCGAGAGAAATGTAGATCTAGCTGGCGAACTGGAGCAGGCTGAGGTATTCAGAACGAAGAATGATGAATTATAGACACGGTTAACTGAGATGACAACTAAGTTTGATTTGGAGATAGTGGATAAGATCCGCATATCTGATGAGTGGATGAGGGCATCCAGGAGGGTCGATGAGCTTGAGGCCAAGGTTAGGATCAGCTACCAGGATCGATACCGCTAGCTTCGCTTTAGATACTACCTTTGGTAGGTTGAGGAGCAGGATTCATATGTATCCTCGGGATGAGTACTTGAGTAAATAGGTAGTAAGCCGCAGGGTGGTCGACCGGATCGCTCGGCAGGAGCATAAAGAGGCCGCCCGCCGGGCTGATCTGTGATTTCTTTTCTTATTTTTCCAGATAAGACCTATCTATAGATGTAGTGTAGAACCCATTTTTTGTTCATAGGGTTATATTCATGATGTAAACCTTAGGTTGTGACACCCCCAAATTCAGGTACTAATACCTCAAATTTGGTGCTCACGATCAAATACATACATCACCCCTTAAACAACATATATCACTAAATGCGGAATGAATAAACATACGTTGTTCATTACAAAAGGTTTACTACAGTCCCAAGGTCTCAACCTTAATAAAATACATCATGATAACCTATTAATACAAACAGAGTTCCATGATTTAATAAACAGAAATAGAAATATTTAAACTATTCTTTAAATCTTGCCCTTGCCTTTGTCCTGCTTGGAGTACTCAGTCCTAACTGCAATTAGTTCATGATATATATATAGGAAGAGTGAGCAACAAATATGCTCAGCAAGTTTAAAATCAATAATTCAGGCATATCATGAATAACTACGAATAAAGTGAAAGCTCAACATTTATAAAAGTTGATGAAATGACTGATAAGATAATCGAAATTCGAACTAAGGAATGAAAGATGATTATTTACTGCTGAAAGGTCATAAGACCGTGAACATTCATTTCGAATATTAATCATATCCATTTATATAAAACCATGTTTTTCGTTTCGAATATTAGTAATCATGTCAATTCTAATATCCAAAGATGGGTACTCTAGGTGATCAGCCTATCGTACGTATATATTGTGCACAACATAACCACCTGCATCTCGTTTCGAGTATATCATACCCACAATAATTATAGCGTTTGCCCTACTATGAGGGTTGTTCACTACAGCTATTACCATCGATTCTGTACCACAACAATATGGTTTGGACTAGCTTTAATAATATTCAAGTCAATAACTTTTGACATACAAATGTCTAGCCGAAATAATTAGCCTAGATTACTTCTCAATTTTAATTCAATGTCTAGCCGAACAATTGACCTATTCCTTTAAACAGTCCTTATCAAGAATATGACCTTCAAATGCACATAAGTGTGAATAACAACAATTCATATGATATGAAATAATTATCAATAATTAATCCAGCTTGAACAATAGAACAATTATAGGTTCAACAATAACTAGCATAATGAAACAATTTCAATTTAAAATACTTGCTCAAAATAAATTTGAGTAAGGTTTGGAAACTTGCACAATGTAAATATGCGTAAGGTTAAAGAAAACTTGCACAATCTCAATGTGAGTAAGGTTTAAGAAAACTTGCCTCCGTCGTTGATTACAGCTTATACGACTTAATTACTGCTCTTGAAAGACCTAGTATTAAACAGGTTCACCTTTCAATTAGTAAAGCACATAGAAGTCTAGATAACGTTATCAATATAACTATCATTTATGCACATAATCCCCATTTAAGAATACACAGGTTACCTGTCAATATTATCTTCCTTAGATAATATTTTAACTACTCAACGATATTATTATTCACGTAATAATATCTAACTAAGCTACAAATATTATTACTTAATTAATAACATCTTAACTGTACATTTATATTATTAATTCTCTAATAATATTGAACATGTACGGTTATTATTTAATCATACAATAATAACTTAACTAATTTCTTTTACTATTAATCATTTAATAACGGTTTAACAAAATACCATTATTATAAATCCTTAAATCATATTTTTAATCATCTACCATTATTAATCATTTAATAATAATTTAAATCCATTTACTAATACTATTAACCCTGTAATAATAATTAAATCACATGTCATTATTATTAACCCTGTAATAATAATTTAACTCATTTAGGGTTATTTAAATAAATCATTTATCCTTATTATTAATCATTTAATAATAATTATATTATTTAGCATTATTATTACTTATTTAATAATAATTAAATCCAATTACTATTATTATTAATCCTTCAATAATAATTTAATCCTTTATCATTATTATTTAATCATTTAATAATAATAATAATTAAATTCTTAAAATATTTTTTATAATAAAATATTATTTAAAAACATCTGAACCGACTCGAGTCCGCGACCCGACCCGGCCCGAATTTGCGACAGCAGAGCAAGCACCGGCGCCTAGGCGCTCGGTTTTGCACTGCAACCAACGCTTAGGCGCCCAGTTTTAGCGCTTAGGCTCCCCTCCCCCCCAGTGCTTAGGCGCCCGAACACAAAGGAAAGCCAACGCTTAGGCGCCCGACCGTGTCAGCGCTTAGGAGCTCATAATTGCACGGTGAACGGCGCTTAGGCGCCTGAGCCATAAAGCACCCACTTAAGCGCTTAGGCGCTCTTCAACACAGACCAAACCCAGAAACATTTCCAGCTTCGATCGGTCGACCATTTGCCATCCAACACCCAAACCATATACATATATAGACCCAACAAAGAAAGCTCAACAAATATACACTCAGTTTAACAAATCTATGATACCAAAACTATGAAACACAGAGAACATGCAAAGAAGAAAAGGTTTCGGTTACCTTCCTTAAGATGAACGTTGTGTGATATTAACCGGCTTGGATAACCCTTACTTTAATGTTTTCTTCTTTCCCTTAAATGCTCCAACAATCTCTTTACTCTCTATATAACTCACAGCTCTGCTATTTTCTTTCTCTGGTTTAGTAGGAGTAACTCGAGGGGAAATGAAGAAATGAAGACTGAGCTTGCGTATTAAAGAAACCCTCATCTCTCTTTGCCGACTGAAGTGAATAAATATCACTGAATTCTACTAAGCTATAATGTCCCTTCTCAGCGCGGCTCGAGGAAGAAAAAACAGAACGAAGATATATTTTATATATACATACCGTGTATGCATTAAATCCCTGATACACCAATTTAATATAACCCCTCGTGGCTATCAATTTAAATTAAATTCAATTAGTTAAACGTCCAAATTTAAAGTCCACAAGGATTGGGTTTATTTTATATAAATCTATTTGTATACATTCATTATTAATAAATTTCCTAGCGGAGTTATAAAATATTAATGTTTACACATTAATTAATTTACATTATAAAATTTTAATTTGTCAGCTATTTAATTAAATAATCCCATAGCTCCTTAATCTTATCAAAATTTGATATAACACCTAGGTTAGTCCATTAATTTAATCAACCCATTAATCGAACATTCCCTTAATTCCTTTAATTATCTCAACATAAAGTTAAATAAATCAAAGCATCATAAAATCCCATGTGCTAGGTGTTTATGATACATCCCTACTTTTTGTGTTTTAGGGGAATGTAGTCCTTGTAAATCCAATCTGTTGATTTTCTTTGGGATAGGTTTTTGTAATATCCCATCTTCTGTTGACTAGAGGGATATGTAGTGTTTAAATATTTCAAATTGGTAGGACCGCCAGAGTTCCGAGGAACTACAGATCCGATAGAATCCCAGACTAGGGTGGAAGAAATAGAGGTGGTCTTTGAGGTTGCACGAGTGGCCGAGGAACAAAAGATATCATTTACCACCTTCATGATAAAGGGAGAGGCAAATTACTAGTAGAAGGCCAACAAAAATAGAGCTAGAGAAGAGATAATAGCATGGGCTCAATTTAAGGAGCTGTTTTTCAAAAATTACTTTCCAGAAAGCATGAAGGCGATAATGGAGATTAAATTCTTGGATCTAAAATAAGGAAGTATGTTAGTTGCAGAATATGCCACAAAATTCAACGAATTAGCTAGGTTTGCTCCACATCAGGTAGACACCAAAGCCAGGCGGGCGAGGAGGTTCGAACAAGGGTTGAGGCCCTGGGTGTACAACAATGTTGTAGTTCTTCAGATTAACATTTTTTCAACACTGCTGGAGAAGGATATTATTGTTAAGGGAGGCAACGAAGCATTGTCGAAGTTTAACCAAGAACAGAAGAAGGGGAAGAGCCACGAGGGACAAAAAGATGGGAACAGTGCTGGGAGTAATCCCAGCAAGAGAAAATGGAATGACAGTCAAGTGTTAGGCAAAAATCCAGAGGGGAGGTGAAGAAGGAAAATAAATGTGAGAAATGTAGAAAGAATCACTCTAAAGAGTGCATGAAAGGAAAAGGAGTTTGCTTTAACTATGGTCAACCGGGGCACTTTGCTCCCCAATGCCCGAAAGTAAAAAGAGGAGGTTGTTTTAATTGTGGTGCTCCCGATCATCAGAATAAGGATTGCTCGAAAAAGGAGGAGCGATGCAGGCAGTGGTAACCAAGGGAACAACAGTAAACTGACTATTGGGGGACCAGTACAGCAGAACAGACCAGGGGCACGCACCTTCAACATGACTGTACATGATGCAATGGAATTAAAAGAGGTGGTGTCAGGTATTCTTTCGATCAATAATATAAATGCATATGTATTATTTGATTCGGGCGCTACCTGTTCATTCATATCAGATGATTTTGCTAAACGTTTAGATTCACCTTATGAAAAGTTAGAGAACCCACTAAATATAGAAGTAGAGAACAAAGAAGTTATCCCCGTAGATCATATATATAGAAATTGTTGTGTTGAAATAAGAGGATATAAATTGTGCATGAACTTGATCCCAATAATGTTAGGGGAGTTTGACGTAATTCTCGGAATGGATTAGTTGTCTAATATCGGAGCTGTGATTGACTGCCAGAAGAAAAGTATACACCTGAAGACTCCAAACAAGTCCAAGGTTGTATTCTATAGAAGTAAATCGCCGAGAAAATTCGGTTGTCTGACGTTGATGCAAGGAAAGAGATTGTTAAGGAAGGGTTGCTTAGGTTATCTGGCTCATGTGGTTGATACTTAGAGAGCAGAGGGAGAATTGGGACAGATACCCGTGGTAAGGGAATTCATTGATGTATTCCTAGAAGAGTTGACGGGTTTACCACCGAATAAAGAAGTGGGAGTTCGTAATCGACTTAGCACTGGGGACAACACCTATGTCGAAGGCACCATACAGAATGGCTCCAGTCGAGCTGAAGGAATTGGTGATACAACTACAAGAGTTGTTGGAGAAGAAGTACATTCAGCCGAGTGTATCTCCTTGGGGAGCACCAATACTATTTGTTAAGAAAAAGGATGGATCGCTAAGGCTTTGTATCGACTACCGGGAGTTGAACAAGGTCACCATTAAGAACAAGTACCCGTTGCCGAGGATAGATGATCTATTTGATCAACTGAAGGGAGCGAAGTATTTTTCAAAGATTGACTTGAGGACAGGGTATCACCAGCTGAAAGTGAGACCAGAGGATATACTGAAGACAGCATTCAAAACTCGATATGGTCACTTTGAGTTTCTGGTAATGTTAGGACTAACAAATGCGCCAACAATATTTATGGACATGATGAATTGGGTATTCAAGCAGTACTTGGACAAGTTTGTTGTCGTATTCATAGATGATATTCTGGTATACTCGAAGACTGAGGAAAAGCACGCTGAACACCTAAGAGTGGTGTTGGAGACACTAAGGAAGGAGAAGCTATATGTAAAGTTCTCAAAGTGTGAATTTTGGCTATAAATGGTGCAGTTTTTGGGGCACATGATTGATAAAAAAGGTGTTTCAGTAGATCCAACAAAAGGTGGAGGCAGTTATAAATTGCGAGCAACCAAAGGCATAGACAGAAGTCAGAGGTTTCTTAGGGTTGGCAGGTTACTACAGAAGGTTTATACAGGATTTCTCAAAATTAGCAATGCCATTAATGAATTTGACAAGAAAGACAGTTAAATTTGTATGGACGAAAAAGTGTGAAGCCAGTTTTTATGGAGTTAAAGAAGAGGCTTAGTGAAGCACCGGTGTTTTCATTGCCCGATGATACCAGGGGATTTATGGTATACAGTGATGCGACACACAAGGGGCTCGACTCCGTTCTAATGCAACACGGCAGAGTTATTGCATACGCGTCACAACAGTTAAAGGACTATAAGAAGGGATATCTAACTCATGACTTGGAATTAGCAGCAATAGTGTTCGCACTGAAAATTTGGAGGCACTATCTGTATGAAGAAAAGTGCGAGATATACACAAATCATAAAAGTCTGAAGTATATCTTCCCTCAAAATGAGCTAAATATGAGGTAGGGGAGATGGTTAGAATTGATAAAGGACTACAATTGTGAGATTCTATACCATCCAGGTAAAGCTAATGTTATAGCTGATGCTCTGAGTAGAAAGGGCATGCAAAAGTTATTGGTATTGACAACTCAAGAGGAATTAATCAAGGATATGAAAAGATTGGAGTTGGAAATCAAGTATTCAAAGGAGGCAGATGATAAGTTGTTTGTAATAGAGGTGAGTCCGACTTTATTTGACAAGATAAAGGAGGCTCAGGGGGTTAATGAGGAATGCATTGGCATTAGGAAACGACTATCCGAAGGTGAGGAATTAAAGTACGCAGTGGATGGCATAGGGTTAATTCGATTTGAAGGAAAAGTCTAGGTGTCGTTGGTTCCATAATTAAGAGAAGAAATTCTAGAAGAAGCCCACAACACTAGATACTCAATACATTTGGGTAGTACGAAAATGTATCAAGATCTACGTCAACATTTGTGGTGGCCTAATATGAAGAGAGAAGTGGCTGAATATGTCAGCAGGTGTTTGACTTGCCAGAGGGTCAAAGTAGAACATCAGAAATTGGGTAGACTGTTGCAACCATTGGAGATTCCAAAATGGAAATGAGAGCATGTCACGATGGATTTTGTGGTAGGACTCCCAGCAACTCAGAAGGGATACGATGCAATCTAGGTGATTGTGGATCGTTTGACAAAGTCTACACATTTTCTACCGATCAGAATCAGGTATAATTTGGAGTAGTTAGCAAAGCTATATGTTAAAGAAATTGTATTACGATATGGAGTACTGGTATCTATCGTATTCGATAGAGATTTGCGCTTTACGTCAAATTTCTAGTGAAGTCTACAGGAAAGGATGGGGACGAAGTTAAGGTTGAGTACCGCGTATGATCCTCAGACTAATGGGCAGAGCGAAAGAATGATTCAGACACTTGAGAATATGCTTAGAGCATGTGTGATGGATCTAAAAGGCAGCTGGGATGACCATCTACCTTTGGTGGAGTTCGCGTATAATAACAGTTATCATGCTAGTATTGGCATGCCACCGGACGAAGCATTATATAGAAGAAAATGTCGTACGCCATTGTGTTGAGATGAAGTTAGTGAGCGAAGGCTACTGAGACCTGAGTTGGTACAACAGACCATGGACGTCATCAAAGTAATAAGAGCTCGTCTGGTAACAGCTCAGGATCAACAAAAAAAGTATGTGGATTTACATCACTAAAAGAGGGAATTCGAAGTAGGGAGTTTCATATTCTTAAAGGTATCTCTCCGGAAAGGGAAGATAAGATTTGGGAAGAAGGGGAAGTTGAGCTCCAAATTCATAGGACCATTTGAGGTTCTAAAGCGAATGGGTGAGATGGCGTACAAGATAGCACTACCTCCTGAACTGGAGCACATCTATAACGTGTTTCATGTTTCAGTGTTACGACCACATAAACCTGACTATAAACATGTGATTTCCTATGAGCCGATTCAAGTGGAGAAAGATTTATCATACGAAGAAGTTCCTGTCCAGATACTTGATAAGAAGGAGCAGACCCTAAGGAATAAGGTTATACATTCTGTAAAAGTGTTATGGAGAAACCACACGGCTAAAGAAGCTACGTGGGAGCTTGAGGAGAAGATGAGTACGAACTATCCGCATATTTTTTAGTAACCTTATGTTAAAATTCCAAGAATAGGATTCTTATAAGGGGGAGGATGTAATGACTGAGAATTTCAAGTTAATTATAAATAATTAAAAATTTAATTTCCAATGAATTTAATTTTCTGTGAATTAATTTTGTGATTTGTTGAATATGTGACTATATGTTGATTCTAATCAAAGGGAGGTCCAAGTAATAGATTTTTTAAATTAATGGACTAACCTAAGAATTTTTATTGATAGGTTATGGAACCCTAATAAATATTCAAATAATCTTGAATATGACAAGTCTAATCGGATTATATAATTAATGTGAATATTAATTATGTGACAATGTGTTAAACTAGATGAATTTATTTAATAGTCCATGTATGCAATTAATCACAAATGGACTAACTTAGTAAGTTAATTAAACAAGCCCAAGTATTTAATTATGTAATGGACTTGTAGACAATAATGTATGATCATGTAATTTAATTAAATTAGCCTAATGCTTGATTTAAATACCAAGTCATACTAGTAGCCCATTGATTTAATTAATTTAACCCAAGTGAAATTAAATGTTGTAGCCCAAACATTAGCCCAAATGGTGTATTAAGTGAAAGTCAACAAGTGGTCAATGTTGCTACCAAATTAAAATTTTAAAAAATAAAATAAAGCAAAAATGGGAGGATAAAGATGAGGTGTTGCATGGATAAGAGAGGGATCACTTAGGTCTCATGTAATATCTTATTTGGCACATTTGATTGGTTAGGAATTTCTAAAAATCTCTATGTAAGCTTGTATTGGATAAAGTTGGTGATAGATCTATACATACATAGTTATATGTATAATTGTTGGAAGATGAGATCTAATTTAATAAGACCATCTTTGACCAACATTAGAATACTTCATTTTTTCAAGTTGTAAGCATTTTAGAGAGAAAAGCTTTCAAGAAAAAGTTGCAAGAGAAGTTAGAGAGAGAAATTCTCTAGAGAAAATAAAGAGAGTTTTAATGAGAGAAGGAAAGAAAAACCCTAGAAAAATCGTTAAAGCTCCAAGCCTTTGGAAGTTCGAGAGCATTAAAACCATCAAGGGTGAAGCTTTGAATGTCCAACAACTTCATCTTCTTCTTTGGAAAGAAAAGAAAGCAAGCTAGCAAGAGCAAAAGGTATAAAACCTCTCAAAAATCCTAGTTTGATGATTTTTTTTTGTGTATTATGTAATTTTTATGATAGAAAAATATTTTTCAAACCCACTATATCTAGATCTATGTTAGAATGATAGATCTAGGATTTAATGTGCATAACTAGTATATTTCTATGCATCTATGTTGGTAAGTTTGACAAAAAGCTTGAAAATGATTTTACCGGAAAAATATAAAACGTAATAGACCGCTACCGAAGTTACTGTTCACGATCCATGAGTCGGATTCATGATCCTTCAACTCCGGGTGATAGATTAATAAGATATGAAGATTCTCCAAGCGGAACGACTAAAAATCGATTTAAAATTAACAAGATATGAATTTTCTACTGAAACACCCCACTGATTTTGGATCTGTGCATAACAGTCCGGTTTGAGGCCACTTTCAGTAAGTCCCCCCCCCCCCCCCCCCCCCCCCCCCCAATTAGGTTTTTTTACTTCTTTGATTGACTATTGATGTTGTATTCATAAGGATTTATCTTAAACTGGCTTTAAAAAGTCAATCTTGAAACTATTTTGGAACGCATGAAGTATTACATTTTGCTCAATCTTCTGCCATTTTGAGGTCATGTCGTGTGCATGCGTGTGTATACCATTACACATTTCCCACATCTTACATTTTTATTTCCTCCGTTATATCAGTTTCAATGTATGGCCAATATGATACAAGAAATTCATCTTTACAAATTCAGTTTCATGTTAAGTTGCTAACATATCTGAGTTTGAAAAGTTATGTTTTTTAAGTGCATTGTCCAAACTTCTGGCAATAAGAGGGACGTATTAATGTCTGTGCTTAGTGCTCTGATGTGCTCTCTCAAGCCCTAACATGCTATGAGATTTTTAACAAGATCACATTGGGATCTCAGTAGTTCATTGCTCCAAAAGTTATATATGTTCCTCCCCTTCACTTGTTTTCATTCACTATATTTTTTTATTTTGGTTCCTTGTTATCTGTTTAGCCATATGAGGCGGTATTTTGGCTATATTATTTCCTCCACAATATATGTTTCATCAATCACTTTTGCTAAATGATTTTTTCCCCGTCGGTATGCATGTGTGCTGATGTGCTTGGGTGCACGCTTGCAGGGGCCTTTGATTGTATTTTCCCTTGTGAATAAATATATACAATCAAAAAGGCTGATCACAAGCATCCAATGTAACTAAAAGCATATTTGACTCCAGAACAGGTGTTTCTATAATTTTTATTAAGACAATCTATTTATTTGTTTCAATATGCAATCTGCTGCAACAGAAGGCAAACATTGAGCTTAATATAAACGTCTATGTATTTCCTAATACAACCCCCTCAAGTTAAGAGCTTTGTCCGGACGTTAAGAACTGCATGGCAATTTTCCTTCATCACCCCTCATCATCAAATACCTATGAGCTCTATGATATCTGAAATTTGGCCTCTGAAAATTTGCATATGCATACAATTAGCAATAAACCAGTAGAAACATTAGATATGGCAATTCCTTCAGAAAATGAAGTTCTTTCTTAACTGTTTGATTGTAACCAAAAACAAAATGTTCATTAATCAGTTGATGGCTACTAAAATCATTCAAACTGTTACCAAACAGAAATTTCCTTGTGTATATCAGTGTACCAATTATATGCAATATGCAATCATAATATTCATATTTTTTAACAAATTCTCCAAAAACATATTTAACGAAAAAACTTCAAACCTAATAAACACCAAACCTAATTGAAAAATTATGGCAAAATTGGTCCACCAAACTGTAAAATCAAGGCAAAACAAAATTAGTCCAAAAAAACTTAGAATCCAAGAGAACCTCCTGGATTTATGCAGCTATATGTATCTCCTCTCTTTTTTTCAATGATACATCCACAGTGACGAAAGCAGGAGAAATTTTGTGAAGAGAGAGAGAGGCAGACGAAGGAGCCAAAGAAGAAGTCGCCAATGAAGACGATGGTGAAGACGAAGATGAAGGTTGTCGTTAGATCGATTTCTAATTTGGGGGATAAGAGTTTAACCCTAATTCTTTTGTCGTATTTCTGATTTGGGGGAGATGAGTTTGACCTGAATTGTGTTTTTTTTTTTTAAAAAAAGGTTGCCGACACCGTTTTGGAAGCGCTATGTAGATTTAGATGCTGCACACAGCTGTGCAGCCCCATTATTCTCATATATATGTGTGTGTATGTGTGTGTATATATTATTAAGAAGAATTATTTATCATATATATTTTGTTTGATTACCCTAACAACTTGAATTTTGTCTCCATTAGCCTTATATAATTTTATTAGTTTCTGTTCAATAGTTTTCTAGTTCGCAAGTCTTATCATTAGTCTTCTTTCTTTGCTTTAAAAATGATAAGATAATCGCTAAATTTAGAACGGAGAAAATATGTAATGAGTAGTTAAATTCACCATTATTCAGCAATTAGCATATCTTGATCAACGCGAATTATTTATCATATATATTATGTTTGATAAATCCTAACAACTTGAATTTTGTCTCCATATTAGGCCTATATAATTTTATTAGTAGCTGTTCAATAGTTAATCTTGTGCTTCTCTTATCATTAGTTTTTTTATTTGCTTTAAAACTAGTAAGATAATCTGCTGGAGCCAATTCTATTTCGTTTTTGCCAACTTGCACTTACATTTTTATTTTCTTTCCCTCTTTATTTTTAAATTCTTCATACCAATTTTTTTGGAATTATGTTAGTTTTAAAAAATGGGAAAAGTAACATGTGCAATTCGTTCTTTATAATAATAAAATATTAAAATATTAAAATAAAATAAAATATAATTTTTTTATTTTAAAATTAAAAATATATTTCAAAAATATCAATTTTTATAGATAATTTTTCACTTTTAATTTTAACCTTAAAATATTACTCTCTCTCTCTCTCTCTCTCTCTCTCTCTCTCTCCGTGTATTTAGTAGCACCTTGGTATAAACAACCTTAAAATATTAATCTCTCTCTCCTTGTATTTAGTAGCACCTTGGTATAAACAACCATCCATTACTGCTGCTACTAAAGGTATAATATTGGAGCCATAAATTAATCCGGCTGCGCAGTGTTTCACATGCACCTGAAGCGCTATAAATGACCATCCATTCAGTGTAAAGTCAGCGGTAAGGTTTCGGAGCACACCTTGTGTGACACCCCAGAATTTTACAGAATTTTCAAATGAGGTTTATAATTAATTAAGTAAAGGTTATATGATAAAACATAATTTAAATGATATAATGTATTAAGGAATGTTTAAATGTGAACTATTATGTGATCAATGTGCTAGCAAGGACCTATGTGGTTGACTGAATATGTGTATGTATAGGTAATCAAATATAGAAAGAAAAGTCAATTAAGTTAAAGAGTAATGGAAATGAGGAATGATATGTGGAAATTTGGAGTTTATTAAGAAATTGATATTATTGATTGAAATGAGGTGTGTAGTTATACGATGTGTAGAAATGGAAGTTAATACCCTGAGCATGAGTAGAAAGAATGAAGAATGCAGTTATGTTTCAAATTGGTAATTATGTGTGATGTAAATATGTAAAGGAACATTAAAGTCGAAATAATGATATTATGAGCATAAATGGTTAAATGATAATGAATTTTAGTAATTTGATTGAGGTTCGCTTCTCGAGGAAGTGGTTTTATGGAAAAGATGAGTAAGTCGACTATTGGAGATGTCAAAAGGTGAAATTGATTAAATATAGAACCGAAATGATTTGTAGGAATTAAGATTGTATTGATATGTAATTTGGCATAAAGGTAAATGGATACTTAGTTCATGAAATTCATATTTTGAAGTGTGACAAGTAAATTGGGACAAGCCAATTGTGGACTAGTTGATGGTGGAGTAAAATTCAAGCATAATGAAACAAGTTTGGATCAAAATGGATTTGAAATGGTTAAAAATAAGCAAGTATGGAATTAAGAGAATTAAAATTCTCTAGGAAAATTGTCAAAAGTCCAAAATGCCCTTCAACAATTAGTTAACGACTATTGTGTCCTAAAGGGAAAAACGACCAAAATACCCTTGACAAATTAGAAAATGACCTATGTGTCCCAAGCGGTGAAATGACGGAAATGTCCTTTACTTATTATGTGAAATGACCAAAATGTCCTTGGAAGTGTTAACCATGATTATGCCACTTAACCAAGCTTAGTTAAGGCATATATAATTATCAAAATAAGCAAGTATTCTTCATTTTCCATCATATTTGCTGGAAATCAGCCCTAAGTGAGAGAAAGAGAGTAACACGTGAGGAAGCTATGGGAGAAGAGAAGAAGAGATTGAAATCCAAGAAGTTATGGTGCTCGATTAAGATTTGAGCAAGAAGAAAAGATGAAGCTCTCATCGTAAGGAAGCTTTTCATGTAAAGAAATTAGTCATACAAGGGGGTATAACCATGTTCTTACTCTATTGTTTGAAGTTGATGTGTTTAAATGATAGTTTAAAAATAGACATGCATATATCTTTGGGGTACATGGCTTGATTTTGTGAGTTATATAAGTTACATGCTTTATATGTAATTAATCATGGAACCCTAGGCTTGAAAGTTGTGTTTCAAAGTTGATGGACTATTCATGTATATTTTTGAAGTTAGAACTCATGATTTAAGGATTAATATGTGTTAAAGGTTGTTGGTTTTGAGGAAAACCTAGCTTGAGGTGTAGAACATGTTGGATTCTTGTATATTAATTTGTTAGATAGCATATAAAATGCTTTGATGGTTGAGAAACATGTTTTGGTATGAAAAGTTTGAATATTGGGCTATACTTTGTGTATAGATTACGTAATAATCTGTAAAGTGATTTGGAAGATGCGGATAGGAATTTTGTGATTTCCTAAAGTTGTTGTATGTGTATGTGATAGCCTATGTGGTGTGTGGAGTTCAAAATGTCAAGATTGGTTTAAGGTTGACAATGGTTAAATTGTCAGAATGCCATTAACATGTAATTTTTGGCTATCTTGTGTAATTAGTGATCAAATGAGGCCAAAAAGCCAAGTTCGATATTAGTACACGTGTTTGAAACGATTTGGAAGTCGTTCGGCATTTATGGCGACAATTGAGGATTTTAAACGATTTAAAACATTCACCAACTCTTAAAAAGAGTTATTTTGAAAAATGAAGTTATTTGAAAAGTTTTAAATGCTCTAAAGGCCCATACAAGTTAAATATGTGTTATATGTGATAAATGAGATGTCGGAATCAAGTTTTTGCGAAAAGGAGCCAATAATAGCTTATGTTTTGGAAAATGAGAAGTTTAGGAAAGTTTAAGAAAATTGATGAAATTGCACCTAAATGGTGATTTTTGGCCATTATAGATATTTAAAGGTAAAATGGAATCAAATGATTAAGTTTTATGTTATTACATGTGTTTAGGTTGATTTGATAATCAACGGATATAAATTGAATGAAAAGTCGATTCGAACGATCGAAATCGATCGTTTCGACTCGAATTGGATTTTTATGGACAAAACTCGCCTCGTGCGAAGTTTTATCATTTTAAAAGTTTGAACATGTCATATATGAGTTGTAGGAACTATGTCAAGTGTTGGAATGGAGTTTTGAAGCAAATGGCCAAAAATCACAAAGTTGGAAATTTTAAGTTTTAAAGTTAGAAAAAATTTCCAAGTTTAAAATTGAGTTGAACAGCCCTCCTACGGGCTAGTTTATATACGATTTTAAGAAGCCAAATGAGTCAAGTAAATTTTTTGTAAAATACTAGGTAGTAAGACCTAGTTATTTTCCAAATTTGGTTTTAATTGGATGTATAATGTAGGAGTTAAAAATCAGCAAAGCAGAGGCAAAAATCAAAATTTCAGTTATTGGCAGGAGAGAGAAACATGGCCGGGGCCATGGTTTTGTAGGCAAAATCCGACAGGGGCCATGTTTGGCTGAGAGGTCACGGCCGGGGCCACAATTCTAGGCTGAAAAAGCCAGTCGGGGCCGTGGATAGCAGACTGTGAAAAAATTGTTATTTTAATCCGAAATGAAATGTTTTGATATTAAATGATAGAGATAGGTTAGATAAACCCTAGATTGATAAAAAAATGGTCAATGTAAAGGGTATTAAGGTTTAATGAAATGATGAATGACATAATATAACATGCCTAAAGCTAAGCCAAAGCATTATATAAGTTATGAAAAATGTCGATAACGAGTTAGGATGTATTATTAACCTACATAAGGTATAATACATCAAATGTAAAATGATTAGAGACGAGTGGTCGTATAATTATGGATTAAGTTTGACATGTATGTAAAGTTTTATTATCTTATTATTATAACATGTAAGTTCAATGTGAATAGATAGAGTTTGGATTAAGCAAACCAACGCAATGAAGGATAGTAAGGCCAAGCGAGGCAGTAAAGGTTAAGTAAATAAAGCGTACAGACAAGTTTTTCAGACTTGATTGTACTAAATATTCGACGTGAACTATATGGTAGTTGATATGTACACTCCGTGCCACTACGTGTTCTAACTATTAAGTGGATTATGTAATATCCCAAATATTTCAAAAGTGATCTAACAAGATCTAAGCAAGGTTGTCAATTCAAAACCTAAAGAAGGATTTCTCAAGCATACCTTGAGTTATCAGAAAGAATATATACGACTCAAAACTGCGATCGTATACAACTAAGAGGTTAAAATCTTTAACCTAAACTATATGTTATGTGATTAGTAAAGCTTGAATTAAGCTTTTAAATGAGTTATGTGAATTATCTATGTGTAGGATTTTGTGTTTTGGTTTGAGTGGTTAACCTTAACACTTATTAAAAGTCAAAAGTCAATTTAAGGCAAAAACCTAAATTGGAAAAAGAGTTAAAACCTAAACCCTAACCCTAGGGTCTAAACCCTAGGAAATAACCTAGGCCCTCGAGCAAAATGTGAAGGTCAAAATGACATTCCGTTTTAAGATTCAACCTTTCCACGATTTGAAAACACGTAACAGTCAATAAAAGTTTTTCTCGAAAAACGTGTAAAAGTACTATTCATGAAAAACGTTTTTCATTCGTTTGATCGTTTCTTTCATCTGTAGGACTTCTTGTATTTCACGATATAGTGTTAATATGAGGTTTAGATGTCAGGGAACCAATAAAATTTTCTGGGGAAAAAGACGAAAAAGACGCGATTTACGAGAAAACGTTTGTCGTCTTTTTGAACGTTCTTTTCAACGTTTGGACTTTTTCCATTTCACGATATATCATTTATATGGGGAATAGAAACCAAGGAGCCACTGATATTTTTCCCAAAATAAAACGTAAAACGCTCTTCAAACGGAAACCTTTTCCATTTTTGAACGTTCCGCTGAAGGATATAGTGTTTGTATGCAACAACGATGCGTAATATGCAATAAAAGTTTTTTCTCGAAAAGCGCGTCGGGAATAAGACGAAATAGGGAAAAAGACAAAAATAAATATTTTTTGACTTTTTGGTCGTCTAACCATTTTCTGAGAAATGGTCGCCAAAAACACTATTTACCGAAAAACGTGCCAAGTCTTTTGGACTTTTCACTTTACAGAAAAGTGTTCATTCGGAACAAAACTCAGTAATATCAAAATTTTAAATCAGTATAAGTTAACCATTTAGTTAGAATCAGACTGTTATATAATTAAACTGGTAATTCATCCGTATTGTTTTCATCAAATGGAACATGAGATAGGTTGACATTAAATTTGAATAATCAAATTTATCAGATTAATACATAATTATATTATTCAATCATAATTAGTGTCTAGAATGAAAGAAATTTATCAATCGCGTCGCCCGGTAAGTATATTTGAGAAAAATATACAGAAGATTATCCGAGATTAATTCAAGGAAAACTTCGAGGGTCAGACGAGACATCATATTAATACTGTATGATGTATTTTATTAATAAAATACATATAAGTAATTAAAACTTATATTACTAATGCGTAATATTTTAAATTAATCGTACGCGATTTATACCGAAATCGGAAGAAATAATGACAAAACAGTTCGGGAAGCTTCTAGAAGCTAGTTTGGAAAATATCTAGATATTATTCTAGTTTTATTAATTAAATAATGTGCGAAATGACTAAAATGCCCTTGTCTTTAAAACTAATGACCAAACTACCCTGACCCTTGGTTTTCCTATAAATAGAGAGTTAATCTCTTCATTATTCTCAATAATTTTCAAAGCAAAATTCCTATAATCAAGAGATTGCAAAGAAATAGTTAAAGCTTGCAATAATAAAAGGTACGATTCTTAATCGTTATTATGCTTAAAGTTTTATTTTATCGATGAGGCTCAAGAACATAAGTCGTAGCCATGTACGATTTTTTGTTCTCCGTGTTCCTTATGACTTGAGCAAGTCGTTGTTATGTCAAATTTCATTTCATAGTTTAAAGTTCAAGAACATACGTCGTATCCATGTACGGTTTATCCGTTCTCCGTGTTCTTCGTATGTTCTGCAGTATTATTATAAATTGTTATAATTAAGTAAACAAGTCGTTATAATGACCAAATTTTGTCAATTATAAAGTGTTATAATCACATATGTAAGCAGTTATAATGCTCAAATTATTTCAAGTATGAAATCCAAAAGCTCAAGAACATAAGTCGCTACCATGTACGATTTTTCGTTCTTCGTGTTCTTCGTGTGTTCTTGAGCAAAAGTCATAATTTCTACATAAGTAGATTTATGATTTGGTAATTTAGTGTTATGGGATGATGAAACATGATGGCCTTACTAAATAATGCTTGTGGCATCAAGTTTTAGTAGTCGAAACGAAGAACGATGAAACTTTGTTCTTCGTGTTCTTCGTGTTCTTCAATTCGTTCTTCGTGTTCTTGAGAAAAAGTCATTAAATCTTATATAAGTAGGTTTATGATTTTGTTATTTTTATGTTATGAAGTGATACGGAGTGTTAGAACATGTTATCTTAGCAAATTAATTCTTGAGGTATCATGTTTTACCAATCGGATCAAAGAAAGTTAAGTCTAATATAGTCGCTGAATATTTTTGCAAATTTCCAAAAATTTAAAGTCTGAATATGCCTTAGAAACCTAAATGAAAGTTGTATATCATGAAAGTTTAAGCAATTTAGACACAAGAATCACTCAAAAATGTCTTCGTATGACAAAGTTATGACTGTCACTGTAAAAGAGGTCAGAAATATGAATCAGTTTTAGATCAGTCCCATTACTGGGAAATATGTGTAAATCAGTAAGGAATCTCGAACTTTGATCTGAATTAAAATTGTAGAGACGGAAGTTACGAACGCGTGAAATTTTGAACGACTCAAAAATGTTTTAAAACGAAGAAGTTGTGGCCGTTTGATCGAGCCGGGGTCTAGCAGCCATACATGCTGCCTATTTTTTTTAAAAGTGACTTAAAAATGAGTTTTTGAGTTGGACAATTTTCCAATTAATTCCACCAATGAAAATAGTCTAGTTAAGTTATTCTAAGACTTATTCAAAAGGAAAATTTGATGAACTAACCCTTTATATAGGCGCTTTAAACGATTACCGGGGAACCCTAATTGTGCAAAAAGGCAAGTCTTCTAACTCTTGCTATGTGCTACTTGTTTAGTATTGTTAAAATGATAAATGAGATGTATAATGTCATGTTATTATGCAATAGATGATATGTGAAGTCTTTAACTGAGGTTTACAAGCCTTCTAACTGTTATGCGTTATGTTTACGATGTATGAACATGATTTATACACTTTGTGTGTCAATGTGATATAAATTATTGGAACGTGAGTTATATGTGATATTAAATGGAGAATTATGTTCAGTCAATGCATGTTAAAGTTTATATGAAAGCATAAACTGCGTATGTGCTGTATGTTAGACTTGTTGAGCCGTCGTGCTCACTCTTGCGAATAAAACCTAAATGTTAAGAAGATCATGAACGTAAAGATGAAGCGTAGATTAGGTTTTCATGTTTATTACTTGTATTTGTATAAGTCATAACGACTGTTGTAATACGAACAAATAAACATGTAACCGAATATTGAATGAATGATATAAATTATTATCATCAGAATGTTGTTATGTCTTTATTTTGATATAACCTAGAATTGTTAAGACTTAACATAGTATTGATAATGATCTACTTATCTGGATGAGGATCGGTAAATAACTTGTGAGTGCTGTACATTCGAGACAGGACTAAGCGATGTTGACTGGTCAAATCCATCGTTAAGGTTCCTCGGACCCAAGTATAACTCGTTATTACTATTCTGAATACCATATAAGTAGGATTATTGATATGAAGAGATATCACTATAAACAAATATGTTTCGAATGAGGGTTTTAACTAGTTGGGTAATGTTCTGTACGGAAAGAGAATTTTGCACCGGACAAATATGCAACCATTTGTCACGGATAAATATGCAAACATTTATCACGGGTGAAGATACAAACATTCACCGCGGGATTCTCTGTTCCCAAGAGCCGTCCTAATGATTTAATACCGTGGATGTTGGAACATGTAAAGTTATAGAATATTTAAATCCTAAGGTTAAAATTAGACCGTTATATATGGTTTTATCCATTTATACGGATGAAATACAAGTTGATACTTGTATACTTATGAGGCTGAGATCAAGTTAAGATCCAAGGATAAAGTTAAGAGAAAATTTTAATGTATAGTCTAAAATAAGACTAATTCAACCAATATGATTATGGGATCATTGGTTAAGTCGATAGATGTACGAAATTAACGCACAAGGTCCGCCGCATCGAAAGCGCGGAGATTTTGGGGGCGTTACAGATTCTGTGACATTATGCATAGCATAGAAAAGTAAAGGAAGGCATGACGCATATTATATATTGCGAGCATGTAATGTGTTATCTGAATGACTTGCTGAGCTTTATGCTCACTCTTGCTATAAACTAACATTTTAGGTAAGGTACGAAAAGGCCGGAGGTTCCGGTGCAACTAAGGTAAAGAATGTGAATAGATGGATCAGCATGAGGAACTTTGATACATGTATTTGTGTAGTTTGCTAATATGCCAGATAATTGTAAACGCATAATGGTATTAAGGAATGTATGGTTTATAAATCCATTGAAATAAATGTATGTATGTATGTGTTATTCAGGGAAAGGTTTTAAAAGGATAAAGTAAAAGTGGTCGAGTTTTATATGTAATAAACTCGTATGTATGGATCAATTATAAACATTCAGGATTATGTATGGTACATAGAAATGTGAACGGGATCAGATATGGAACAGGTAACAACAGACAGAATTATGTATGGATATTTATGCATGGTGATTGGTACTCACAGGTTAGGTTAAGACAAAAATCATAATATATATATATATATATATATATATATATATATATATATGATTGTGAAATAGTAATAGACTAGGTCACAATTTATAAATGTTTGATCTAAGTGCTAATGAATGTTAAGTGAGCGTTGTAATGAATGTTAAGTGAGCGTTGCGATCCTGAGACAGGTAAAGAGTAAAATAAAATAAAATATATGGACCGCGTTATGATCAATTGAATGGTTTCAAAGATTAAAGGTTAAGTTTTAACGCACGAGATTCCAGTGATTGCGGTTTTAAGTTAATATTTATGTAATCCAGATATAATTGGATAGAATTAAGGATTGTGGGATCTCGGGGCATTACACCTTGTTTCAAATTTTAATTACTCCCCCGGACATTATATTGGTAGTTTTAAAACTTTTTTTTCTTTTCAAAATATAAGACGCTTTGTATATATTTAGGAGAAAAAATCTAATTATTTTTTTAATTTTACCTTTAAAGATGGAGTAATTGAGAGAGAAGAGAATGAGGAGTAATTAATTAGTGATGGATAGTAATGAAATTTCAAACCAACATTAATTACCTAACATGCATTAGTATTAATGAGACTTCTTAATATGAGTGATCATATCTTAAACGACCTATATAATGAAAAATATGAAGTTATAAATTGGATATTTTATACTATTTTATATTTTAAAATAGAAAGACATAAAATACACTTGTCTTCGTGTTCTCACTTTCGACAATTTGATTTGGTCAAATTTTGAATTTAAATCAAATCACATATGTGAAAATCCAGGTTAAATCCGGAGTTCGAATCAAATCATAACATAATAACGCCGCTATCTCAATAATATATTCTTAAGTCATTTTAACCCAACATAGGTTCACCTAAAAAGTTATGACTGAATGTACTAGTGCTAGTAACTTAATTTTTTATATACAAAGAATTTTTTTTTATATGTTTTGATGTGAAACTAAGGTGTTATATTTTTACTCTTTGATTTCACATCCAAGCCAATCTTTTTTCCTTGATTTTCTCTCAGCCAGGGACGAAGCTACATTGGTAAATTGTGGGGTCAATTGACCCCATTGAAAAAAAATAATTGCTTTATAATGTAGGATAATTTTTAATTTTTTAAAGTATTATATATAAATTGACCCCACTTAAATTTTATTATATTTTTACTATACGGGGTCAAAATTTAAAATTTATAACTTCGTTAATCCAATTTTAAACTCAATAAATGTTCTTTCTCTATAATATTTTTAAACTAAATAATAATCTAATTTACATTATTTTTTAAAATAGTTAATGAATTAATTACTTATAAACATTGCGATTTAAAAAGTCTATTATGAGTCAATATGGTGTATATATATCATATGTTATTAGTTATTATATTGTCATTGTAATATGTGTGTGTGTGTGTGTGTGTGTGTGTGTGTGTGTGAGTGTGTGTGTGTATATGTGTGTGTGTGTGTGCGTGTGTGACCCAAAAGAACAAAAGTATCAAAAAATCTGCATCAAATTATTTTTTAGGTTTAGAATAATTTTGACCTCAATGAAAATTAATTATGGCTTCGTCGCTGCTCTCAATTGTCTATTTGTAAGGAGGTTTATGGGTTGTGATATAACTAGGATGATCACAGTTATGAGAAATACGATGATTTGGAAAATGGGTGTATTGGAAGAAATTAAAAGTTAAAATACGTACGCTAATAGGTGAAATTGATTGATTTTTTTCTTAAATATTTTAATGTATTGTGGCTCTTTTATCCCTAAAAAATAAACTGAAATAAATGAAATTGGAGCAACCGGTCACATTTGACCGGTTAAAAATTCAGTGTGTACGTACATATTTACACGTTACTAGTAATTTGAAAAATCTTTTACCACTAGACTAGGACATTTACTCTAAAAATTTATAATTTATTTGCAATTATTTTAGTAATTAGAGGACTCCTAGTCTTAACAAAGTAGTGGTTAGAAAATGTAGGTAGTAGATTATTAGTTAATTTGCAAGTTGGCTTAGTGCTCTCTATCGTATTTGCAATATATATTTATTCATACCACTTGATTGTATGAAATAATAGAACAAAAAATATTATTAAGAAAAACTTCAAATCTGCATCTATGAAGTCTATGGTTTGACTCTAATATAAATTGAACGACAATTCCGCTTAGGATTCTCCCAATATTATTAACTTGTGTGATGACCTTCAAGAAAACCTGTGGTAGTATTAGAAAAGGAATCATAAAAACTTGTGTTTCATTCGTTCCAGTCTTTATTGAGCTCTTCTTTCCGTCCAACTCCTAGATTTGATGGATTATGACGACGTGATCCGTTCTCTTCCGCTCTACAAAGCTGCACTAGAAGACGACTGGGAGTCTGCTAAGTGCATTTTCCAAGACGACGAGGAGAAACTGACCGCAAAAATCACCTATTGGTGGGAGACCCCACTTCACATTGCGGTGGGAACAAACAGATCCCACCGCTTTGTGAAAGAACTCGTGGAAAGGATCATGGCCGCAGGCGGGGTCGAGAAACTGCGGACCCCAGCATGGGTGAAAAATAACTCCCTTCACTATGCTGCTAAGGTCGGAAACATGACGGCTGCCAGGATTTTGGTTGAGAAAGATCCTGAAATGCCTCAGATAGCTAATCCATATGGGAACACAGCCCTGAAGTTGGCAGCTTGGTATGCCCAAAAGGAGATGCTTTGCTATTTGCTGGAGGTGACTAAACATGTTGTTGGAGAGGATGGGACTAGTCCTTTTAGGGGACTTGCTGGTGCTGATCTGATTACTCTTACTATAACAGCTGGTTTCTACGGTATGTTGGTTTTACTTGTGAGGTTGAGGGTGGTGATAGATATAGTATATATTTGGTTGGGTTTATAGCCTTTGTTGCGTTTGAATTATTATTTTTTTAATCTAATAACTGTTTATTTTAATTGTATATTATTTAACTTAGCATGGTGTTTAAAATTCAAAAATAACATGTCAAAATTAAGACACTTTGTTTTGAAATTCGAATGCTACAAATATTATCGCCGCTAACGTTGCAAATTCAGTGCACAAAAACAACTCATCCATTAACAGTAGTCGTATAACTTTATCATCTCATTACTCCTATGTTTTTTTCCAAAATTAGATATTTATTTTTTTACTTTCAAAAGTCATCTTCTAATTTTATTTTTTTAAAATTCATATTTATTTAATATTATTATATCAACTGTAATGTGCATTCTTTGGTTGTGTTATCTGGTCATTTTTTTTGCAAGACTTCATAGTTCACAACATTTTACTTGAATAATTAACTATATTCTACCATTTAATAATTAATTGAAGGCATAATAAATATTTTTATTGGTTCGGGGATAGATAGATTTGTATGTATTACCATGTTATTTTGAATATTATTGTGTTATTTTTACAGTTATTATTATTTATTTAAAAAAATTCATCCTATGTTTTAAAAATTTATGACTCGCCCCAAAGTTAAAATTTTCTAGGTCTGTCACTGGGTGATGAGTTAGGCCCAATATATGCATCCACTTATGCTTAGTAAATACTAAATATGCAATCCAACAATGGTAATTATCAAACAAAGTTTGTATTCGACATGATAACATATGAGTTCTGTAGTGACCCGAAATATTTTAATATAGAGAAATGGAATTATTGGATGTAATTGTAAATTTCTAAGGGATTAAATTAAATCATTATATGATGGCCTGGTTTATTTAATTACGTGTTAAAAGAATTAAAGGAATTTAAGGAAGGTTCAATTAATGGGTTAATTAAATTAATGGACTAACCTAGGTTGTATAGTATCAAAGTTTGATAGGGTAAATGAGTTATATGATTATTTAATTAAATAACTAGCAAGTTAAGCTGGATGTGTAAATTAATTAATATGGTTATTAATTAATGAGATTTCGTAAACATTAATAATGTTATATTTATCTCCATGTGGAAAGTTATTGATAGTGGGGTATTAATATTTTATATTTCCACTAGGAATTTAATTTGGGCAACCCAAAGCTTAGTTGCAATATAAGTAACAATTGAGCCACCAATTGTCTAATTAACAAAACAAATAGCAGCCCAGCCCAAGAGTAATAACATAACCCAGTGGAAAAGTAAGAGTGCCACTCCTTTAGGGACAAAACCTCAGAAAAAGTAGAGCACGCGCAGTTTGTGCAAAGCTCAAGGACTCAGTGCTGAGAAAAGGAGGAACAAGTCAGGCATATGGGAGGCTATAGGATCCAACTCCTCAGAGTTGTCTAAGGCTGAGAGAGTGTTGTATAACCTCAGTCATTCCCTCATTTCCCCTGCGCGTTCATTTAGGCTAAGAGAGATATTGAACTTGAGAAGTAAATGCAAACTTCAGAGGAGTTCATGCTATTCGGAGAAGGCATAATCTTAATGTAAATCATCTGTCAAATATTTAAGGTATTATCCGGTTATTTTGATTTAACTAATTTTATCTTATTTTGGATTAAGGAAGTATAATATGCTAGAGTTGCATATGAGGTGTTTAAATGAGAGTAATGTAAAATCGATAGTCAAAAGGTTGTTGAAACTAGTTAATGATTGAATTAGAACTAGAATAGTGGTTTCGGTTATTTTACACAGTCAACATTGTGAGTCTGAACCACAGTTGGTCTGTACTCAATGTTCATGTTCATAAAACTTTAGAATGGACTGGTGTATTGGCTTATTATTTGGTTTAGATGTTGTTCTCTGTTGGGAGAAATCTGTGTTAAGGATCATGAAGGGTTCAGGCGATACAAGGTTAGAGTAGGTGTGGAAGAGTATTTGTTTACTGTAAATAATCAGTTTATGAATATATTCTCATATGCTCACCGAGTGTTTGACTAAATGTCTAAGAAAACTAAGGTGGTTAAACCTTCTGTCCAAGGATCTATTTTCAAATCAGAACCTCTTTAAATAATGTGTTAGACGTTGGGTTAGTCTAAAGGGTAAACCAGAAAGGTTAAAATGAGTTCTGGTATGTTGTTTGAAGTTATTGTAAATCTGAGAATTTTCCTTAGTTGGAGAAATGTAGTAGAGTGCTGCTGGTAATAGAGTGAACTGGTAGTAGAGTGCTGCTGGTAGTAGAGTGCTGCTGGTGATAGTAGAGTGCTGCTGGTAGTAGAGTGCTACTGCTGGTAGAAGAGTGCTGCTACTGATAGTAGAGTGTTGCTGGTGATAGTAGAGTGAAAAGTGCAAAACGTAGAGTGAAAATCGTAGAGTGAAAAGTGAAAAACGTAGAGTGAAAGTGACAATCGTAGAGTGAAAATCGTAGAGTGAAAAGTGCAAAACGTAGAGTGAAAATCGTAGAGTGAAAAGTGCAAAACGTAGAGTGAAAGTGAAAATCGTAGAGTTTGGAAAGCTTCAGCGTCAGTTAGTAATATGAGCATAACTTTCTCATATGAACTCGGATTGAGGTGATTCAAAATGTTTTGGAAAGCTAATAGATAGACCTACAACTTTCATTCTTTATGAATTTCGATTTGATGTCTGTATCAAGGTCGAAATTGACCATTTTTGGGACTGTTTTGACCTCTTATAGTAAAATGAGTATAACTTTTGTATACGGATTCGGATTCATATGATTCAAGATGTTTTGGAAATCTAAGAGATAGACCTATAACTTTTATTCTTTAACTTTTTCGATTTGAGGTCTGTAACAGAGTCTAAATTGACCATCTTGTAGTATGATGGGTAATTGGAGGCAATCGGAGGGCGTCGGGCATGCACGTGTGCAACGTGCAATGTTTTCGACACTAAGTTATACTGTTATTTGTATAAATCATGAATATTATGATTTTTAATGTTGTCTATCATTAATCAATGATTAATTAGATAAGTGTATGAGCATGCTAAACGTGTGCATATGAGGCGGGATAGACGTGTTGCGTGTAAACGTCGAAACGCTGTGTAAAGTGTTATTTAGCAATTTAATAACCTTAGAAATTAATTGAGGTAATACTAATTGGGATTAGTAAGAGTTTTAAATATTGTCTGAGGCGGGTAATATTATGACAACTTGATGAGGTAATTGTAGCATTAAACCTAGTAAAGTCCAGTAGTGACTAATTGGTAGATTGACCTAAATAATTATGAGGACCAAATGACAATGTTATGGCATTAAGGAATGTCGGATATACAAAGTTAAGTATAGAAGGTTTACGGTGTTTATGTGAAACATCGTGATGAATCCACAATGGACTAAACTAATGAATCAACCCTAGTGAATAAATGGGACGATAAAAGGAAGTAGACATCCTAAGAATATGATTAATTATTGAGTCAAACTTTGACTAATATAATGCATCGCTGATCTCTCATGTTGTATAGGTGGTGCAAGGAACGCGAAAGGTTAGCGTAAACTGGTGTTGCAATCCAGGCAAGTCTTTCCGTGATATTTGTTATCCCTGCAAGTTTTTTTTTAGTATTATGGGTTATATGCATAAACTATTAAATGTGCACTCATGTTATGTGCTAACTGATTGTAAATGTGTTTGTGTACGATCATATGTTGTTAATAGTTGTTATATATAATTAATGCTATGAATCGAATGTGTTATATGAGTTACATAACATGGTAACATTGACATGCATGGTAAGCATGGGTAGATTTTATAAATGCAATGCATGATAAGCATGATGCCTATGTAAATGCCAAGCATGGAGCATAAAGCATAAATTAAATGTAACCTACGTGTTATGTGTTAGCTGTTGGACTTGCTGAGCCGTCGTGCTCAATCTTGCTTAAATTAACATTTTCAGCGAAGTAAATGAAGAAACTCGTGAAGGCTTTGGATATATGGTATGTTGAATAGGAAACTCAGGTTGCTGTAATGGGAAACAGTTGTTGCATTGGTTTTACTGATCTGTGGTCATGATCATAGAGTGAGCCTTAGCAATCGTAGAGTTTGTCTCAACTGATCGTAGAGTGAGACTCAGCTAATCGTAGAGTGAGCCTCAGAAATCATAGAGTGAGCCTCAACAATCGTAAAGTGAGTCTCAGTGATCGTAGAATGAGCCTCAGAAATCGTAGAGTGAGCCTCAACAATCGTAGAGTGAGTCTCAGCCGATCGTAGAGTGCTTGGTCGTAAAGTAACAAATCGTTGAGTAACTTCACTGTGGGATCGTAGAGTGAAATTCCACTGTCCAAGTTTTTCTGCGAGCGTAGACTGCCAAGCCCGAAGATCGTAGAGTGACTTCACAAACAATATTAGCGTATCTTACAGCTTGCTGTTTTGATAATCTAGTTTGATGAATCATATATTTAGCTTACTGGATTATAAAGAATAACTTATAGAGGTAAAAATTATATATTAAATCACAATGTATATGATCTAGAGTTGTAAAAGAGTAATGTAAAGATTACGATTTTGGGAATGAAAGATTTTTGAAAGTTGATTAAGTTCTCAATTAATATATTGAGTTCTAACAACATTAAATTTTATCTTTTATGTAATGTTGTGTATAAATAGAAGAAGGTTGTTCGTGTAACGAGTTAAACTCAGGATTGAGGTTACTTTTGACGGACCAGATCCGGGGTTATTGAAGATGGATTTTGGGGTTGTCACAAGTTCCCTTAAGCGACGTGACAGTTGACCTAAATCATAATGAACTTAGGAGTTCCATGAGGCGTGTAACGCCGACTGGATCATCGGAGCAAAACCCAATAGTGTCCCCACTCGCGCTAGTAATACACAGACCAATACACACACACACACACACACACACACACACACATACATACATACATACATACGTACATACATATATATATATATTGATATTGATAAATCTCTAACTTTAGGTCTTTTTTAATTTAAAAATTTATTGAATTACGTGTTTATAAAGTAATTTACACTTTGATTTCCTTATTTTGTCTCATTTTGCACTACAAATTACAAAAGTGAGCACTTTGCATTCCATATTTTCGCTAACACAGCAAATTGCACGCTATGGAATTTTTTTGTTGTTATATAAGTTAATGAAGGTACACCTATACATCACACATGTTGTTTTTAAGGGCAAAAACCTCAACACATGTTGTAATGCAGGTACCAAATCAAAATAGAATAATATGAATAGGATTAACTGTAAAAGTGTTCCTCAAAATTCTACAAATTTTATTTTTAACCCCAAAGTACCAATATTTGCAGTTATATTCAATCAATTATAAAATTTTCACAAAGTTGTTCCCTATTAATATGTTGGTGAAATTATTGGTCAGAATCCGATCCTTTACATACGTACTTGTTTGGATATTATTGTATTCGTACATTAGAATGAGTAAAATATGTATTCACCTCTATAAAATGTGAGTATCGGCTAATAGTTTCATCAGAGTATTAAAAGAAAATAGTTTTGTAAAAGAGGTAAATTTGAATGAACAAAATTGAGAAAGTTGATAATTTGAGGCTAAATTTAAAATTTTGTAAAACTTTGAGGAACACTTTTGCAATAAACCTTTAAACTTCCTTTCTTCGTTCTGTAACAAAATTTTCTTTTGTCAGATGTTTCCACAAAAACAAAATCCTCTTTCATTGATGATAACATTATATTTATATATATAACACAATGTCTTCATTTTGTCATTATAATTTAATTATATATCATGTTCATCATTACTAAATTAGCAAAAGTTATTATTTGTAAATTATGCAAGTGAGAATCTTTTATGAAAAGGAGATAGTGTTTTTCCATTTTCCATAATAAATGTGTGATTTATATATTTCTTGTTTGGTTAATTCGGGATTCCTGTAAATAGAGAGACAACATTTAAGAACCCATTACAAGACTAGACAATGCAGATTACTCTGCAACTAATACACAAGCTGAAGAAAAGGGTGCAACTACAAATCTTCTCATCACGTTTTTTAAAAGTGGTAATATCATTCCGGTTCTTACTACATTTAAATTTTTTGCTACTCTTCTGATTATTATCTCTTTATACTTTTTGTGAATGTCATTATTACCTATTTACTGGAATTGCCAAATTGATGAAAAAAGTTTCATTTCATTTTAGCTCGTCATTGTATATTGTTTAATGTCTTTGCCTAGCTGTTGTGGCAATAAACAAAATTTTATAATTGAAATAAGATCATATAAGGGCTCGATAGACAATAGTTTGTGTAGTGGGTATATATTATTGCCCTAGGATGATCCTTTCCATGCAGAGGATAACTACCACAACACTAACACCTGTTCATCTCCTTATAAGTCTTAGTGACTTGACCTTAGTGACCTTAATTCTAAGTGAATTAAGTAAAAAAAATACTTTGTCTCTACGTGAGAAAGCGTTGACGTTTCCTTCTCAGCGTAGAAGAAGAGTGGAATAGAGAATTTTTTTTGCCTTGAACCACTTCAAGACCTAGTGTGACGCCCCCAAATCACTATACTTACTATAGCTAACTTGGCCCTCACTATAAATGCTAAATCATTAGGTTTATGGATGATTTCCTTTATTCATAAACAAAGTTCTCATCTTAATCCCCAAAGATCTTTCATTATTTTATATCAAACCCTTGTAATCGATAAAAGAGACTTAATACCCAATTATGACATTTTATCCTTAAGATTTAGATATTCTATAACTTTACATGTTCCAATATCCACGACATTAAATCATTAGGACGGCTCTTGGGAACAGAGAATCTCGCGGTGAATGTTTGTATCTTCACCCGTGATAAATGTTTGCATCTTTATCCGTGACAAATGGTTGTATCTTTGTCCGGTGCAAAATTCTCTTTCCGTACAGAACATTACCCAACTAGTTAAAACCCTCACTCGAAACATATTTGGTTATAGTGATATCTCTTCATATCAATAATTCTATTTATCTGACATTCAGAATAGTAATAACAAGTTATACCTGGGTCCGAGTAACCTTAACGATGGATTTGACCAGTCAACATCGCTTAGTCCTATCTCGGATGTACAACACTCACAAGTTATTTACCGATCCTCATCCAGATAAATAGATCATTATCAATACTATGTTAAGTTTTAACAATTCTAAGTTTAATCAAAGTAAAGACGTAACAAGAATATGTGATGAAACTTGATATATATTAATATAGAGTTGGTTACACGGTTTGCTTGTTTACATAAGTCATCAAGACTTTAAAACAAAAAGACAAGCAATTTAATAAAGCATGTAAACTAATCTATGCATTTCTTCTTTCATTTCTTCTTCTTAGAACCGGAACTTTCGGGTATGTCTGCAATTTAGGTATATTTGCAAGGGTGAGCATACAAAAGCTCAACAAGTCTAAGACATAGCATATAAGTGAACTCACACTGATATGGATTTTAAAGATTCATGGTACAACAATTGATATTACAAATGTTTAACATAGTAAGACTGAGTGGTGGTTAGACCTAGAACTGTTCTTTGTCTTTCGACTTAGAACCATTTACAGTGGATATAGAAAGGGGATCAACCTAACGAAATCCTATGTTATGCTTAACATACACTACACTGGACTAATCATGAACAGTGGTACATATTCGTTCATCTCAGTTTACTTCACATGTCAGGATCGCCCCAAGACAACTTGGTTTGATAAAATAAAGCATGATTCGAAATATATCGCGAATAAGCATTTCATTTTTCAAGTTATGTCGAAACAAGAAGCAATAACTCACATATCAAATATTTATAACATGTTGCTTCTACAAAATGTATAAATCACATCAAGAAAAATTAAACAAAGGTTAAGGATAGAAAACTTGCCTTGAAGCAATTTAGGGTTTTCCCGGTAAAGCGTTAAATGCCTACATAATTGTTTACGCATACTCGAATGTTAGTATATCGAATTTTACTTCTTAATAAATGTTTTTATAACTTGTTTAGACTATTTCCATAGGTGGTTTTAGTTGAAAAATTCTCAAACTCAAAAACTCATTTTTAAGTGACTTTATAAAAAGTGGACAACAACATTGGCTGTCAGACCCCGGTTCAGTTCAACGGCCATAACTTTTTCGTTTTAAAACATTTTTGAGTCATTCAAAATTTCACGCGTTCATAACTTCCGTCTCTACAATTTATGTTTAGACCAAAGTTCGAAATTCCTTACTGATTTACACAGTTTTTTACAAAAAGGGGACTGCAAGAAACTGTTTCAAAACGTCTTTGACTGAATTGATAAAACATGATACCTTAAGCTTTAATTTGCTAAGATAACATGTTCTAACAATCAATAACACTTTATAACATAAAATAAGAAAATCATAAACCTTCATATATAGAGATTTATGACTTTTGCTCAAGAACACACGAAGAACGGAAAAACCGTACATGGTAACGACTATGTTCTTGAGCTTTTGGTTTTCGTACTTGAAATAATTTGAGCATTATAACTGCTTACATAAGTGATTATGACACTTTATAATTGACAAAATTTTGTCATTATAACGGCTTGCATAATTGATTAAAACAATTTATAAAAATGCTCAAGAACATACGAAAACGCGGAGAACGGATAAACCGTACATGACCACTACGTATGTTCATTGAGCTTTAAACTACGAATTGAAATTCGACATAACAACGACTTGCTCAAGTCATAAGGAACACGGAGAACGAAAAATCGTACATGGCTACGACTTATGTTCTTGAGCTTGTCAATAAAAGAAAATTGAACACTATAACTACTATAAAATGAAGAAAATCTCAAGAACACGTGAAGAACACGGAGAACGACAATCGTACATGGCTACGACTCGCGTTCTTGAGTTTTATCGACTATAAATTGAAAGAAAAATTAAACATAACAACGACTAAGGATCGTACCTTTTGTGATTGCAAGCTTTAACTATTTCTTTGCAATTTCGAATATTTGGAATATAACTATGAGTAATAGATATAGAGAGTGATTTTGCTCTTGATTTTGCTTTGAAAATGGATGATGAAACAAGTGCACAATGCTTGCTATTTATAGGCCATGTAAAGCTAGGGTATTATGGTCATTAAGACAAACTTCTAAGCTAAGCTAAGCTAAGATTCATCACCCATTTCCACTTGTTATTGCCGGCAATGTAGCTCCATTTAAGTCCATTAAATGTTTGCAATGATCAAGCTTTTATGACATCACAAAGCCACACATGCTAGCCTCCCATTGGTCCAACACTTAGCCTACCAAATGACTAGTGTTAGGGCTTGTTTGGTTGGTCATTTAACCCATTATTTGAGGGGTAGCCATGGTCATTTACCAAGCTTGGTCAAGGGTAGGTTAGTCCTTTTTAAGCTAGTTAACTTTCCTAGCCACTATTGTTGACTTTCACTATTCATCGGTTGACTTTCCGTATTTATACCGTATAATTTTCGTATTATACTCGTACAATTCTCGTATTATTTTTGTATTCTATCCGTATACTTTTCGTATTTATACGCGTATTTGTGAATAGTACTTTTTAGGGTTTAGGGTTTCTAAAATTAGGGTTTAGGTTTTCTCCAAACCCTAGTTTTAGGTTTTCAAAAATTTTGCTTTTATTTTTCTAATAATTGTTTAAATTGGATTCTTGAAACGAAAACACAAAAAAAAAACACACATGAAAATTCCATAACACATATTAGATATAATATAATATTTATTTATGCCTATAAATTCGGATTACAACTATCTCGGAAGTTCGGAATATTACACCTAGTCTTGTTTTCATACCCTTTTTGCACTTTTTGTTCCTATAATGTTTCAAATGTTTGCATTTATATTTATCTTTGAGTTCAGGGATTTTTCAAACTCTGAACTTTGAGGGATTTTTCCCTGTCAAATATCATCTTCTTTAACATGAATAAATTTAAGGATTAACTTGGTAATATTAATTAATAAAATTTTGGAAGACTATTCACTCCACCCCTTTACTCTATTTAGTTGCACCTTTGGGACCTAAATATTTTTGTTTTGTGTTAAAATAACCTATAAAATACGTTTATAATTGTAGCTATTTATTTTTATTAATTATATGTAGCTCACTATCGCATGAGTGTTGGCTTTTGGAGTGTCCTTTGATACCTAGGTATGCATTACATGTGACGCCTCCAAATCTAGGCCTACATAGCCCAATTTGAGACGCCATAAAATACTCAATTTCTAATACAAATAATACATAGAACAAAAATACAGAACTCAATACTACACAACTAAGTCTTCACTATTATTGTCACACTGTATACAATATGTGAAGACTACAATAGCTATCTCTCAGACCATCACTCCATTTCCCTGTTAGACCTGGCTATTCTCTCATTTTCTGAAAAACAATGGAACAAAAGAAAGGGTGAGCCTAAAATAGCCCAGTAAGAAATATCATGACTAAGATAATGACAAATAAATTATCATTAGCCTTCAACAGTTGAGTTCCTAATTGAATATAATAGACAATAAGCATTATATCAATAATAGCAGCGGAAAGCAATCCATTAGAAGAATAATGTAGACTATGATGTCTACTCACGTCTCTTTTTAAGAAAAATATCATCAACTTTTATCATCTTAAACACCACTGGTCATGATAATATAAATTTTCAGTTCCTGATTATAATCATGCCAGTCAATTGTTCATCTTTGCATTACGGGCCAAAGATATTCAAATATAACACCAACGGTAATGATTATACCAGTTTTCAGCCTTTGGTCATAATCATACCAACAACAGTTCATCTTTGCCCCAGGCCAAAGAGAATATTCACCACGTGCCCTAAAAGACACAACAATTATATCGCATTTATCCTATCATATGTGCCCTAGGCCACAGATATTCACAACAACATAGTTCTTGATGATTAGAATAACAACCGTGATATAGATGATGAATCAAAAGAAATAGTATGATCAATAAATATCGAAAGTTTATGATTTTTCTTTGTGCAGATTCAAAAAATGTCCAAATTGTCAACATGATGTGGACTAAAATTCAAGAATGATATTTAAGATCCACAGTTCAGAATAACAGTTAAGGTTCAATAGAAAGATTTAGAAAAATAGGAAGGTTCAGATGAAATGATATTAGATGAAGCGCAAACTATTAAAGAATATATAATCATTTCAGGAAACTTTACTAACAAGAGACAAATAAGAAATGAATACAAAGAGTAATTCACCAAACATGCGGTAGTCTGCGTAGTCGGGTTATTCTCAGAGATTAATGAGGAATGAATACGAAATGTTATTCACCAAACATGCGGTAGTCCGCGTAGTCAAGTTATTCCCACAAATTAATAAGGAATGAATACAAAAGGTTATTCACCAAACATGCGGTAGTCCGTGGAGTCAGGTTATTCCCACAATTTAATAAGGAATGAATACGAAAGGTTATTCACCAAATATGCGGTAGTCCGCGTAGTCAGGTTATTCCTACAAATTAATATATGGAGATAAATGGCACATCTTACGAGTAAGAAAGAAACGATATTATTTTTTAGAATCAAATAATGATAATCCCTTACCATAGTAAGTTTGAATAATGGAAGATGAAAAAGATGGTATCCCTTACCTTAACACGTGATTGGATATGAACTTGGTCAACTTATATTTTTATAATTTAATTAGTAACTACCATATATAATTTTATGGTGTATACCAATTCGTACAAAATCATCAAAAGTGATTTAATAAAATAAAGTAGAATAACTTCAATATAGTTTTTGAAGAAAATAATATTTCAAAATAAATCTTCCAAATGAAGCTTTTCAAAATGAATCTTCCAAATGAAGAGTCTTCTAAAGGAAGATTTATAAACATCGTATGATGTGTGTGGTTACTTATATAACTTTTATAAAAGGACTTACTTGGTCAGTACTCGTACACTTACAGATCTTTACAAATACTCAAGACGACTTTAGCACACTCAAAGAGAACTTATACAAAGAAATATTTGGAGAGTGAAAGAAAGAATAAGCAAGGAAGTTTTTTTATGAAAAATCCTTAAGTTAAGGTCTCTATTTATAGCAAAAAATCTTATCATCGCCAATATTTCCTAATTTAATCCAAACCGTATATTTCAAGATAAAGTTTAATCCATACCACTCATTTCATCTTTTAAGATTTTCTTAATCTAAACCATTCATTTAAAGATCATCTTTTAATCTATACCATTTAATTTCCTTTATGTATAAAATAACTAACTTTAAATAAATCAATTAACTTTATATATAAAAACAAATAACTTTATATAATTTATCATAATAAAAACAAGTAACTTTATCAATTCAATTATTCAACAATAATTCACAATTATTCATTATTATGGCTAATTGTTGTAAATGCAGTGTAGTTGGCTTTTCGAGTTAGATAAACAGAAAAATCAACTAATAATAGAATACAACAGTTTAATCAATATCATAAAAGTGATAACAATAATGCTGAAAATAAGTAAGAAAATAACACGTTACTGTGTAATGATAATTATTGATTCAGTAATGTGAATTATTGTGCATATGCTACTGCGACAATTATCAACTCAATAATATGAATTATTAGGAATGTGACAATTATTGGTTCAATAAAGTCAATATAGTATAATAACCACTTTATCAGTTTAACAATATGAAACATTGTGCAATACCGTGTGCTACTATTCCTTCACCACCGGGTATTTTAACAGTTCAAGGTGATAGTACCGTTGACTATATTTATTTAGAAAGGTTATGTATGTCACTTTCTATATCCGACAATAATTCGATGTGGGTGTCCACTATTATTTTGTTATTTCGGCGCCGTCGTACGAATCGAATATTCCCCGACAAAACGAATATTCTCCGACCAAACGAATATTGTCCGACATAATAAAATTTGCACATAACATCCTTAACTTTTAACTTTATCAATTTAACCACCTACTGTTTCAAAAATATATATATGAAGAACAATTAAATTTTGTATTTCATAAAATTCGGGATCTTACATCCCACTCTTCATCCCATTTGATTTTATGGATTTTCATTTATAACTTGATATTGACAACAGTACCATATATCAAGAACATCCACCACGAAAGTAACGCACATACAAGTAGAACAACTTGTGAAAGCAATATGCTCAATCGTTATGAAGAAGGTCGACCATTCCATAGCTTGGGACGTTTTAAAAACATCGATGTCAACAACAGTTACGCATGGCACTCGTGAGATTATAGAGGAGTGCATTAGAAATTATCCTGGCCTTGTTTGGTACCATGTGGAAAGGTACTATTTGTTCCTTGCAGCCATAAAGCATCGTCAGGAAAAAGTGTACAATCTTGTATATCAAATGTCTGGGCACAAGGTATATGTTGCAACTGAAAACATAAATGGAGAAAATGCACTACATATTGTTGGCAAGTTAGCACCTCAACTTCGCCTTAGTACTGTAACTGGTGCAGATCTGCAGATGTAGCGTGAGCTTCAATGGTTCAAGGTAATCATAATACGCATTACTTTAATTAGTTCGGTATGTAGAATATTATACGTTCAACTTTTTAAAAGCATGTTATCGCTTGCATATGTCACGCATAGACTTATTCAATTGACAATTTATTTTTTAGAGGTTGAATTGCAAAAGTGTCTCTCCAAGTTCTCATTTAACTTTAGTTTGGCTCTTTAAGTTGTAAAAATTTCAATTAAACCCTTCAAGTGGTTAATTGAATTCAATCGAATCCTTTATGGGGGGAAAACCCTATTGGGTTAAAGGCAAGGTCGAGAATCAATTAAAATGACCATTTGAAGGATTCAATTAAGGATTTTGTAACTTGAAGGGCCAAATTGAAATTGAGTGAAAACTTGGAGGAATAGTTTTACAATTTAATTGGCCTAGATAAGTTATATATTTGTCTCTCTAAGTTGCCATCGAATTTCAAAATGGCCCTTAATTGGCAAAAAGTAACACTTTCGTCCTCTAAGTTGGCATCTTGGTTCAATGTTATTCCTTGAGTTAACTTACATAATTGTATATCTAAAACCGTCACACTAAAAGTTAGCGCAAGGAATAAAAATGGACCAAAATACCATTTTGGAGAAAAAAAAGTGACATTTTAGCCAATTATATAAGGTGCCACTTTAAAACTCCGTTGCAATTTATAGGGACATATGTAATTCAGCAATTAAATGTTTAATTACATAATGACATTAGTCCTAGAGTACAAAACATGATAATTGTAACTCCCCGAAATTTCCTGTGCTAGCCACGACGGATCCCGTGCATTAGTGTACAACCTTGTACTTAAATCGACAATGTGCCTCAATAACATAATTGATAAAACCAGTTTATTTTTAAAACTATTACAACTTCATTCATATCCTACAACCATATTATTGTTGTTTAAAACATAGTTATTTAAAACTTCACCATTTTTCTGTCTCAGAATCGCAATCTTTATTAAATTATAATATATCTCAGATCAAGTATAGTATGACCTAGTCTATTATAAACATGTAAGTATATACAACTCATTAATCAACTTTCAATATATATGTTTATTCAATATCTTCTCTTTACATAAATTTATACAACGTAGATCATATTTATTATGATCTAATATACATCAATGAATTCTTAGTGACTTGTAATGATACAAGTGTTTAGCGTATGCGAATGTCATACAAACATTTCACTAACCAATTCTTACCATATCGTAACACTATTTACCCCCAAAAAGGTTTATCAGAATATATATCAATTGTGAAAGTCAGCATGTATTCCTGTTCCGTGATCTGTATATGAACCTCCGAATAACTCGCACTTATCTGAAAGTGTTTATTTTAAGCAAGAGTGAGCACGACGGCTCAACAAGTCTAACAGTTTCACATAACACATAAATATATTTCATCATGCTTTATGCATCTCATGCTTTGCAGTGACTACATATCTCATGTATATCATGCTTTGCATTTACTCTATGATTTATGCTTTTCATGCATGTCATTTATAATGTCGTACAGTTCCATATAGAACAATCAATTTAAATCATTTACTGTATATCGACAGTCTATTTCATCTTGTATCACAAAAGCACATTACCACATTTTTGCACATAATAGCATGTGCACACATAACAGTTTATCAAATTTCTAAATCATGCAAATAATGCAACACATTCTGAAAAACTTGCCTGGACTTGCATAATCAGCTTACGCTAACATTTCACATTCCTTGCATCACCTACACGGTATGTGAGATCAACGGTGCATAATATCAGTTAAGGTTTAACTTGAGGCCAAATCTTATTTTAAAGATATTTATTTCTTCTTATCGTCCCTTTTTAAATCAATAGGATTAATTTCATGTTCTATTCTCTCGTTAACTTGACTCAGTGTTTCATATTTAACACCGTAAATCTTTTGTACAAAACTATGCAGCTCTGACATTTATTAATGTCACTGCATTAATGCCTGGACTTTATTTCTGTTTAGGTTGAATAACTACTTAGTCACTAATGGACCATACCCTTGGTTTAACTTAATCACATCATTTAGCTCGATAATTTATCATAATATTATCCATCTCAAAAAATATTTTAAATCTTACTATCAATTAGTAATAACTTATAATGTTATTTAGTTGTTAAATAACACTTTAAATAATCATTACTGTCATTAATTCTTTTTTAATAATAGTTTACCTTAATCATTATTATTAATCTTTTAATAATAATTTAATTGTTTGCTAGTATTATTTGTAACGACCTGGAAATCCGCGTGCTGGTCACGCCGGATCCCGCGCGTTAGACGTACAACCTTGTACTTAAATCCACAATATATCTCAATAATATAAATGATAAAACTAGATTATTTTAAAACTTTTACAATCTCATTCACAATCTACAACTATATTATAATTGTTTAAAACAGAGTTTATTCAAAACTATTTCATGATCCTGTCTCAGAATCGTAATCTTTAATTTATGACATCTCAGACCGAATATAATATGATCTAGTCAGTTACAAAAATATGAGTACAATAAACTCTCTAAATACCATATTCAAATTTTGTTTATTTATACAAATATTCATTTGTACACAAGGGTACGATAATATATCTCACATATGTTCCAAATCGCAAGTTATACTAACTATTCAAGTTTTCTAACTTTGATTTTTTTTTGTTACCAACGACTACCTTAACAGGTGTATCGCAATAGCATCTAACTCTCTCTACGCAGAGATTTCATTACCATGTCTAATACCATTTGCAAATGTCTGACATTCCCGTCTCAATCTTTGTCTTTATCGACATCGTCTAAATTTCTCGAGCTTCAACTGAAAAATATTGTTTAAGCAAGAGTGAGCACGACGGCTCAGCAAGTCTAACAGATAGCACATAACACATAGTTCATATTTATACATGTTTCTCATACTTCATGCATTACATTATATGAATGCATCATGCTTCTCATGCTTTGCATTAATTTATGTAACATACTGATCATGCATTAGAATGAATACATGACATACAGTTCAACTTATTCAATTAACTCAAGCTTTCTATCATATAGAATCAACACACATCATATGATTTCACAAAAGCATATTTAATTCAAATTCTCACATACTTCAAGTGCACACACAACAGTTATACACATAACAACAATATCTGAAAAACTTGTTTGGATTGCAAAACCAGCTTAAGCTAACATTTCACGTTCCTTGCACCACCTACAGGGTATATGAGACCAACGGTGCCCAAAATCAGTCAAAATTTGACTAAGTGTTTAATCTTATATTCGTCTAGTTTGAACCATTAATTGGTCGCTAACGAACCCTACTCTGGGTTTAACTTAATTACACCACAAAACTCAACAATTTGTCATAATATTATCCGCCTCGGATAATATATTGAGTTATTACCTAGTAACACCTCAAGCAACTTCTAATGTTATTTAATTACTAAATAACACTTTAAATAGACATCAATATTATTAATCATTTCCGAAAACCTATCATTAATAGGTTGACTTAATAATTAGTGCTAACCTTGAACAATCTAGCTAACACTTAATTCACATAATCACCACATATTACATATATGTATCTCATAATACATTTATTATGTCATTTCAGTGCCTCTTGATCGAATAAATCAAGTTATATAATTTATTCGAGTTATACATAAATGCAACTGTAATTATTCAATACACAAACATATTTTTCAAAAATATCAAAATGACTCGTTATTTTTATATTTTCTGGAAATCATTAGTATATGATATAATACGCACGAAAGAATTTTCGTTTAATTTTCCAAGTCAGTTTACTATTTTTAATGGAGCCATTTCTGACCAAACTTGCAATAGTATATTAAAAATTGAAAACTCTACATAAAATTCTGAAATTTAAACTGCAGTCTACTGGCATACCATATAACACACAACAAAAATTTCAGAGCATTCCGAGTTACGTACTATGAGATATAGCAGTCTACATTTTTCAAACTTAAAACTTTATTTGGTCATATCTCACTCGTACGGACTCCAATTGGGCTCAAGTTTGGAAAGCGGCTACAAAACAACATATATTTTCAAAATTCAGAAGCCCAGAATTTTTACAGAAAGTTAAATGACCTAAATACCCCTCGGAGAAATCTGGGCAGACTGTTTTTGACAGAAAACAGATTTGGACAGTTTTACAAGAAAAATCACATAAAATCACCAGTAACTCGGAATTTGGTCACTCAAATCTCAATTTTCAGAAAATTGGGAGATCTATCTCCCAGTGTCAACGTATTTTCAAAAAGAGTTACGGTTTGAACACAGTTACTGCTCACAGTGGACTATCCGCGGTGACCGTTTTCAGCTTTGTTCAAGTTTGTTCAAAAATTTATATCGTGTTCATTTTAAATCGTTTTGACGCGATACCAACTAGGCGTTGTACAAAACTTACACCTTTAGCATCATAGATCATAAAACCGAGCATACCAAGTATGCACATAAGGTTTTAAAAGTCAAAGCCGCAAGCGTGGCGTAGTTTTTTTTTTTTTTTTTTTTTTTTTAACTCATTCTCATGTTTAAGCATTTTTCGTCAAACTCTTTTAGCATCAACACATAGTACCATGTTCATCTACCATGTTTAGACATAAAAAGTTGGTCACAACATAAATCTAATATTCAAGGGTTTTAAAAAGATTTTTAGCCGCTTATTTTACAAACTATACCATCAAAGTATGTTTTTAAACTTATAAACACATAATCCACAATTAAAATCACATAACCACCAACTAAATCCTCATCATTATATCTTCAAGCCCTTCATGGCTTCACCAACACATAACCTCCCAAAATCAACCATGGCATAACCATTTAAATCATTAACTTACAAAATAAAAAGCTAGGGTTTAGAAAAACTTCTAAACCTTTTAGATTTACAATATCTTCCTCCTCCTTCCCAAAATAGTTGATGAATGGAGGTCGCGTCCACTTTCTCTCTCCTCAAGAATCTTTAAAAATTCTCTTTTGACGATTTAGATTCTAGATCTAGCAAGGAATCAATCTCTCTCACACTTTTTATTCTAAGAATAGTAGGTTTTGTTCACTTTCTTTTACTTTCTCTCTCTATCCTCCCATGGAGGTTTTGTCCCAAGGAAGAAGATGAAGTGTAGAGATGGATGGAATGATAGATACTAGTTGGCAAAGGTAGGCATATAGCATGGACTTCAAAGTTTATTAATTCAAGTTAATCACACTTATCCATGCCCAATTAAATTGATTTGGAAAATAACTTGACATCCACCAATTAGAAGCTACCAAGTGGCAACATGGGGGCCTCTTGGGCACCCCAAAATATCCGGCCACACACACACACACACTATATAAATAAATATATATATATATATATATATATATATATATATATATAATTTTTTTGACTTTTCTTTTAATACATAAATGAGGTAATTTTGCTCATTTTTAATAATATAAATAATTTAATAATTGAGTTTCAATTTTATTTACCCAAACAAAATAATTTAGGGTTTAAATAAATACCCTAGATTAATAAATTAATTCACTTAGTTCACACAAATAATAAATTACAAGTCCCTCACATAATTAAATTGTCGAAACTTTTATAATAAGCAAACTAGTCCGCTACAATTTATCACATGCTTGGACTATCAAATAATTTTCATGTGATTTCACATTTAATAATCACTTAATTAACTCATAAATATTATTCCAATTAGACTTGTCATATTCAAGGGTTACTTGAATATTTACATAACTCAACTAATCAATTTCTTGATATCAAACCCTTAGATTTAGTCTAATATTCTACTATCTTAAATAATTGGACTCCCTCTAACTACATAAAAATTCCAATGCACATAGTCACATAATAATTCAATTAAAATCACTAGGGTCATTGTATTGGAAAATAAATTCCCAATTTAATTTACAATGGTTAATAATATATGCGGTTATTACATTCTTCCCCCTTATAAGAATTCCGTCCCCGGAATTACACTTAAGGTCACATAAAATATACGGATAAATCATCCTCCTCTTTTCTTCAAGCTCCCACGTCACCTCTTCAGCTGCGTGGTTCCTCCAAAACACTTTGACAAAATGTATAACATTATTCCTCATAATCTCTTTAGATTCTTGACTCCTTTTCTATTACGAGAATCTCATTAACAATAAATATCAAATCTTATCTCTTCATACACGTCCTAGGATCTTCTTCCTAAAAGCCTCTATGACACATATTGAACCATATTGGCTCTTGCTATCACATAATAAAATTTTAATTTAATCCAATTTCTTCACCAATTCCAAACTCCACAACTAGGTTATCAAACTCTAACCTGTATTAAATAATAGAAATCTCATTTCTAATTCTTTCAAATATCCGGGATATTACATTCACCCCTTATAAGAATTTTATCCTCAAAATTACAGCATACATATTTCTGTTCATTCTAACCATTAGGTTATCAACCAAACCTATCATTTACATTTCTTTATCTATTATGTATTAAATAGTAGATAATTAATTCATTAACCTTAATACTTCTTTAATTATTACCTACTATTAATTAAATATTAATTAATTAATTAATTAATTACCCTTATTTATTATTTAATATTGATTAAATAATAAATAATTAGCTTGCTATCCTTTAATTATTTAATAATAATTAATTATTTAATTACCTTTATTTATTATTTAATCTTAATTAAATAATAAATAATTTATTTATTAACTTAATTCTCCGTTAATTATTATTTAATGTTAATTAAATAATTAATTAATTAATTAATTATACTTACATATTATTTAATCCATAATTAAACAATAAATAATTAATTTATATTAATCCCCTTTTAATTATTACTCAATATTAATTGAATAATAATTAATTAACCTTGAGTTATTCTTTAATTATTATTTAAGGTCAATTAAATAATTATATTTACCTATTATTTAATCTTAATTAAATAATAAATAATAAATTTTATTATCCTTTAATTATTATTTAATTCAATTAATTAAATAATAATTAATTAGTTATTCTTACTCATTATTTTATCTTTATTAAGTAATAAATAATTATCTATTTATTATTTAGAACGAAATAATAATTATTTTTCCTTACTAACATTATTAATCTAATAATGTTTTAGTCCTTTTTCATAATTTTTATTAATTAAATAATAATATTTTAAAACATTTAATACCATTTAAATGATTTAAAAATTATTTTAAATCATTTTAATATTAATTGTTAAAGAAAATCTGCTACTAGACCCGAATAGGCTGACCGGGTGGCGCCTGATCCGGTCCAACCCGGATCAGAAAGTTGCAAATACCCCCACACTTAGCTTTTTGCTCGTCCTCGGGCAAAATAAGAATAAAAATTAAAAATAATAACCAAACTACTTACTTGAGCAACAGAGCAATATAAATTTCAACATCAGCCTCAAAGATTTTTAAAATAATAACTCAAAGAAAATTTCAAAATTATGCAAAATCTAGAATTTCAACATATTTATTAATCTTACTCTACTTAAGACCTTTTGTGTGTGTGTGTGTGTGTGTGTATCCAAATGTATCAAACTAATCAAAATTCAGATAAATTTCGGTCATCAATTACCTTATAAAAGATATATAACAAAACTCAATATACTTATTTTTCACATCATTTTCCATCAATATAGACACATATAACTAGAAGATCAAAAGGTTTTTAACAATTATATACACTAGGATTATTAATATGCATTTTTTCAAATATTTTTTCATTTTTTTTCTTTTAATGGGTGCATTTTATGCTACATCCCATTTTTTCTTTCTTCATTTTTTTTCACGGTGAATTTTACGCTCTATCTCGCTTTTTCATGTGTTTATGAGTGAGTGCGTTTTACGCTCCATCTTAACCCACCACATAATTTTTTTCCTTTAATAATAATTCTAGAAAAATTACCTAAATCATCTATTCCAAATTATATTTTGTCTTATAATTCACTTCGAATAATGATCAAATAAGATATTGAGCTCAAAAATATCTTTCATAAGCATTTAACCATATAAATTTTCTCTTAATTAAAAGTAGCTCAAACAAATAGATATAAGTGCATGAAAATTTAAAAATCTCAAACAAAGTAATAATCAATAAAAAGTCAGACTAAGCAAAAATTTATCCTTTTTCAAAGAGTTATTAAATAAAAATCAAAATTTTATCATTGGCTATAAATTAAAATTCAATTAACTCATTGCTCAAGTGACTCATCTTAAAAAAAAAAAAAAACTAACCCATTTTTGTAGGAAACACGGTTACACTTAGCATATGCAACAAGCCTTTAAACCCTAAAGTTATCCCAAGTGGACGAGTTGTGTCTTGTGAGGGTTTGCAGTGAATTAACCCACAAAATTTAAAATTTCAAAATTCATAAAATTTCCTAAAATTTTCAAAATATGACCTAAAAATAACAAAAATAATAACAAAAATCCTAAATCCTTTCCCCCACACTTAAAATTTACATTGTCCCCAATGTAAAGTAAAATGCAAAGAAAAAGGCAAAAATAAATATAAAAAGAAAAAGGAAAAGAAATGCAAATCTGATTTCTTGGGTTGCCTCCCAAGCAATGCCTTTGTTTATTGTCATTGGCTCGACAGTCGTCCTCAAACACTACATCACTCATTCCTCTTGAATTTTGACCATTTCATCCATCTTTACTCCATTTATCATAGACTTGGTCAAACTCCCTTGCAGCTGATATAAAGGTTCTACTCCCTCTTCAATGAACATAAATTCGAGACGATTAGGGAGAGATTTCAAATCTGGAATGTAATCCTGCAAAACAAAAGGTAAAGATTTCTTGTTAGGAATTGGTACGTCAAAATATGGATCATTACCTGTTTTCGGAGAACCATTCGCAGCCGCAATAGTGTTCTTCAAATCAGCACTTAAGATTAACTCCTCTTTTTCTTTCTCAAGATTCGGACTAAATGTAGTTTTCAATTCACCATGTCCATCATTTTTAGAAACTTTTGCTGCTAAAGAATCAATCACATCAACAGAGTAAATAAGATTATGACATTTCATGGCATCAAAAATATTAAATTTAACAATTTCGCCATCAAACTCCATTGTCAGTGTACCACTATGAACATCGATCTTAGTCTTGGAAGTCTTTAAGAAAGGTCTTCCCAACAAAATAGGAGCATTTTGATCACTATTTTCCATATCAAGCACATAAAAATCAGCAGGGAAAATCAAATTATCTACTTGCACAAGAACATCCTCTACTATACCTTTAGGATAAGTGTTAGACCTATCAGTCAACTGAATCATAGTACCAGTTCTATTTAAAGGTTCAAGTTCCAAAGAAGCATATATAGAATATGGCATGACATTAATAGATGCTCCTAGATCTAACATAGCCTTTTCAAATCTCGTGTTACCTATCTTGCAAGGGATAGTAAACATTCCTGGATCTTGGCACTTTGTAGGGAGTTTTCTTTGAATTACGGCAGACACATTCTTTCCTACTTGTACCTTTTCATATTTTTTAAGTGCTTGCTTTCTCTTGTGTGTACACAATTCTTTCAAAAATCTAGCAAAGCGAGGTACTTGTTTAATAGCATCTAACAATGGAATTTTGACCTCGCAATTATGAAAAGTCTCATATAAATCTGAATTTTTCTCGTACGTTCTTTTTTCTGTTAAAGCAAGAGGGAAAGGGGTACCGGTTTATACTCAGATAGAGGTGGAAATTTATGCTTAGGAGTACCATTTTTTCCTAGAACATTGTCGTCCTCTTGACTGTTGTTTGTCTCCTTGTTGTCTACTTCAACTTTGCTTGGCTCTTTTGGTGCAGACTCTGTCTTTGCTGGAGTTTCGATCTCTTTACCACTTCACAGCGTGATTGCACTAACATTTGCTTTTGGATTCGCCATTGTTTGCGAGGGTACTTTTTCAGAATTTTGCGCCTCCAATCTACTGATGGCAATTGTCATTTGTCCCATCTGTATATTTAAATTCTGTATATTTGCCTTCGTTTCCTATTGAAAGTGCAAATTTTTCTGTTGAAATTGTACAGTGTTAGTACTAATTTGTTTAACCAAATCCTCTAAAAACATATTAGAATCAGATGATTGGCCCTGTTGTTTGTTAGGATATGGCTGCTTGTATTGTTGGTAACTTGAGAAATTTTGAGGTGCAGACGGATTCCCTTGTGGATTTCTATAACCAAAATTTGGAGGATCTCTCTAACCTGAGTTGTACGTGTTCGTATAAGGATCATATCTCCTTTGTTGGGGATCAGGGAAACCACCGACTGCATGCACTTGTTCATGGGACTCCTCTTGAAGAGTGGGGCACATATCCGTCGGATGTCCTACGACCGCGCAAATTCCGCAAGCTTTTACTTGTTGCTTATTACCTACAGCCATTTGACGAACAACAGAGGTTAGACTATCAATTCATTGCTCAAGTGAAGAAATATTTACCTCATTAACATTCTTGGATGAAAAATGAAGCCTAATGCCAAATTGTTGGGAGTTAGCAGCCATGTTTGCAATTAAGTTCCTTGCAGCTTCGGGCGTTTTGTCCACCAAAGCTCCTCCACTGGCAGCATCGATCATGCTCCTATCAGTAGACATGAGTCCTTCATAGAAGTATTGGATGAGGAGTTGCTCGCTAATTTGATGGTGGGGGCAGCTTGCACATAGTTTCTTAAAACGTTCCCAATATTCGTATAGGGATTCTTTATGGTTCTGCCTCACACCACAAATGTCTTTTCTGATATTGGTTGCCCTTGAAGCTGAAAAATATTTCTCCAAGAATAGTCTTTTCATCTCTTCCCATGTGGTGATGCTTCCGGAGGGTAGGTAGTAGAGCCAATCCTTAGCCAAATCCTTCAAGGAAAATGGAAAAGCTCTTAAATTGATTTGCTCTTCATTCACTCCAGAAGGTTTCAGACTTGTGCACACCATATGGAATTCCTTTAAATGTTTGTGAGGATCTTCACCTGCAAGGCCATGAAAATTTGGCAATAGATGGATTAGACCTGATTTTAATTCAACTGAAGTGTTAGCATTTACATTTGGAAAAATTATGCTTAAAGGTTGTTGATTCAAATCAGGGGCCGCAAGCTCTTTCAAAGTTCGATTCCTAGCCATGATTTCCATCTTCAACCTGCACAACTCAAATAAAATATGAAAACTAGACAAATAAAAATAAATAAATAAATAAATAATTACTAAATGAAATACATATTTACAAAAGCACAAAATTAAATTAAAATCATTCCCCGGCAACGGCACCAAAATTTGGTGTGATGTCGCAAGCACCCAAAAATAAAATCTTACTTTGGAAAAATAAATATGTAGTAGTGCAAGTAAGAGTCGATCTCACATAGAATGATTATTTAATTTTATGTTTTCGCAAACAAAAATTGGGGAGTTTTTGAATTAAAGAAATAATTTAAATAAAACTAACTAAAATAATTATGCAAGTAATCTAATGAAATAAATTAGAAGAAAAAGCCTTGGTTTAAGTCAATATCCACCATCAAGAATTTACAACTGATCACTGATGCAAGAATAAATCAATTCATATTTTAAATATTCAACGTGGAATAATTACTCCCATTCGAATAATTTTTCTATCTCTCCTTAATTTTAGTTAAGCAGAAACAAGCGATCTAAATAACTCTTACTACTAAATAATCTCAGACAAGCGCTAAAGATTTAACCTAGTAGCAGTATAAAGAAATAGAGAGATCGTTGAATTAAACAACACAATCCAAGCGTCTGCATTTAATTTAGATGAATATTCTTCCTAAGATAAAATAATATTTTGATGAGCAAAATAATTATTAATCTTAGTTGCTTCGCAAATTAAAGTGACCAATGTAACGCCCCCCAAATCCCCGCACTTTCGATGCGGCGGACCTTGTGCGTTAATTTCATACATCTATCGACTTAACCAATGATCCCATAATCATAATGGTTGAAATAGTCTTAATTTAGACTATACATTAAAATTTTCTATTAACTTTGTCCCTGGATCTTAACTTGATCTCAGTCTCATAAGTATACAAGTATCAACTTGTATTTCATCTGTATAAATGGATAAAACCATATATAACGGTCTAATTTTAACCTTAGGATTTAAATATTCTATAACTTTACATGTTCCAATATCCAGGTATTAAATCATTAGGAAGGCTCTTGGGAACAGAGAACCCCGCGGTGAATGTTTGTATCTTCACCCGTGATAAATGTTTGCATCTTTATCCGTGACAAATGGTTGTATCTTTGTCCGGTGCAAAATTCTCTTACCGTACAGAACATTACCCAACTAGTTAAAACCCTTATTCGAAACATATTCGTTTATAGTGACATCTCTTCATATCAATAATCCTACTTATATGGTATTCAGAATAGTAATAACGAGTTATACCTGGGTCTGAGGAACCTTAACGATGGATTTGACCAGTCAACATCGCTTAGTCCTGTCTCGGAAGTACAACACTCACAAGTTATTTACCGATCCTCATCTAGATAAATAGATCATTATCAATACTATGTTAAGTCTTAACAGTTCTAGGTTATATCAAAATAAAGACATAACAACATTCTGATGATAATAATTTATATCATTCATTCAATATTCGGTTACATGTTTGTTTGTTCGTATTACAACAGTCGTTATGACTTATACAAATACAAGTAATAAACATGAAAACCTAATCTACGCTTCATCTTTACGTTCATGATCTTCTTAACGTTCATCTTTAATCTGCAAATAAGGTTTTATTTGCAAGAATGAGCACGACGGCTCAGTAAGCCTAACATACAACACATACGCAGTTTATTCTTTCATATAAACTTTAACATGCATTGACTGAACATAATTCTCCATTTAATATCACATATAACTCATGTTCCAATAATTTATATCACATTGACACACAAAGTGTATAAATCATGTTCATACATCGTAAACATAACACATAACAGTTAGAAGGCTTGTAAACATCAGTTAAAGACTTCACATATCATCTATTGCATAATAACATGACATTATACATCTCATTTATCATTTTAACAATACTAAACAAGTAGCACATAGCAAGAGTAAGAAGACTTGCCTTAAAACCATGTTAGGGTTTTCCCGGGAAATCGTTAAACGCCTACAAAAAGGGTTACGCGACTCCGAACGTTAGTTTATCAAATTTTCCTTTTGAATAAGTCTTAGAATAACTTAACTAGACTATTTTCATTGGTGGAATTAATTGGAAAATTGTCCAACTCAAAAACACACTTTTAAGTCACTTTTAAAAAAATAGGCAGCATGTATGGCTGCTAGACCCCGGCTCGATCAAACGGCCACAACTTCTTCGTTTTAAAACATTTTTGAGTCGTTAAAAATTTCACGCGTTCGTAACTTCCGTATGTACAATTTTCATTCAGACCAAAGTTCGAGATTCATTACTGATTTACACATATTTCCCAGTAATTGGACTGATCTAAAACTGATTCATATTTCTGACCTCTTTTACAGTGACAGCCATAACTTTGTCATACGAAAACATTTTTGAGTGATTCTTGAGTCTAAATTTCTTAGAATTTCATTATCTACAACTTTCATTTAGGTTTCTAAGGCAGATTCAGAATTTAAAATTTCGGATTTTAGCAAAAATATTCTGCGACTATATTAGACTTAACTTTCTTTGATCCGATTGGTAAAACATGATACCTCAAGCATTAATTTACTAAGATAACATGTTCTAACACTCAATGCCACTTAATAACATAAAAATAACAAAATCATAAACCTACTTATATAAGATTTCATGACTTTTTCTCAAGAACACGAAGAACAACGTTTCATCGTTCTTCGTTTCGACTACTAAAACTTGATGCCACAAGCATTATTTAGCAAGGCCATCATGTTTCATCATCCCATAATACTAAATTACCAAATCATAGACCTACTTATGTAGAAATTATGACTTTTGCTTAAAAACACACGAAGAACACGAAGAACGAAAAATCGTACATGGTAATGACTTATGTTCTTGAGCTTTTGGATTTCATACTTGAAATAATTTGAGCATTATAACTACTTACATATGTGATTATAACACTTTATAATTGACAAAATTTGGTCATTATAACGACTTGTTTACTTAATTATAACAATTTATAATAATACTCCAGAACATACGAAGAACACGGAGAACGGATAAACCGTACATGGATACGATGTATGTTCTTGAACTTTAAACTATGAAATGAAATTTCACATAACAACGACTTGCTCAAGTCATAAGGAACACGGAGAACGAAAAATCGTACATGGCTATGACTTATGTTCTTGAGCCTCATCGATAAAATAAAACTTTAAGCATAATAACGATTAAGAATCGTACCTTTTATTATTGCAAGCTTTAACTATTTCTTTGCAATTGATTCTTGTCTTACAAAAACTCTCTCTATATTTGCTCTTTAGCTTTCAAAATGGTAAAGAACTAATGAACTTAAGCCTTCTATTTATAGGACTTTCAAAGTTAGGGTATTTAGGTCATTAAGACCAAGCATCTTGAACAAGCTTAATAAAGCTTCTCCAATACACTTCTTTTAGCTTCCAAAGCAAGCTTGGTGAGCTCTTTCTTCCGACTTCTGTATATCGGATAAATCGCGTGCAATTAATTTAAAATATTTCGCATTAGTAATTTATGTTTTAATTAGTTATACATATTTTATTCATAAAATACATCATACAATATTAATATTATGTCTCATCTGACCCTCAAAGTTTTCCTTGAATTAATCTCGGATAATCTTCCGTGTATTTTTCTCAAATACACCTACCGGGCGACGCGATTGATAAATTTCTTTCATTCTAGACACTAATTATGATTGAATAATATAATTAGGTATTAATCTAATAAATTTGATTATTCAAATTTAATGTTAACTTATCTCGTCTTCTGTTTGACGAAAACAATACGGATGAATTAGCAGTTAATTATATAACAGTCTAATTCCAACTAAATGGTTAACTTATACAGATTTAAAAACTTGATATTACTGAGTTTTGTTCCGAATAAACACTATTTTGTAAAGTGAAAAATCCAAAAGACTTGGCACGTTTTTCGGTGAATAGTGTTTTTGACGACCATTTCTCAGAAAATGGTTAGAAGACCAAAAAGTCAAAAATAATATTTATTTTCGTCTTTTCCCTATTTCATCTTATTCCCAACACACTTTTCGAGAAAAACTTTTATTGCTTATTACGCATCGCTTTTGTATACAAACACTATATCCTTCAGCGGAACGTTCAAAAATGAAAAATATTTCCGTTTGAAGAGCGTTTTACATTTTATTTTGGGAAAAATATCAGTGGCTCCCTAGTATCTATTCCCCGTATAAATGCTATAACGTGAAATAGAAAAAGTCCAAACGTCGAAAAGAACGTTCAAAAAGACGATAAACGTTTTCTCGTAAATCGTGTTTTTTTTGACTTTTTCTCCAGAAAATTTTATTGATTCCCTGGCATCTAAACCTCATATTATCACTATGTTGTGAAATGTAATAAGTCCTACAGATGAAAGAAACAGTCAAACGAATGAAAAACGTCACCTCGTGAATAGTGCTTGTACACGTTTTTCGAGAAAAACTTTTATTGACTATTACGTGTTTTCAAATTGTGGGAAGGTTGAATCTTGAAACAGAGTATCAATTTGACCTTAAAATTTTGCTCAAGGTCCTAGGTTATTTTCTAGGGTTTAGACCATAGGGTTAGGGTTTAGGTTTTAACTCTTTTTCCAATTTAGGTTTTTGCCCTAAATTGACTTCTGATTTTTAATAAGCGTTAAGGTTAACTACTTGAACCAAAACACAAAATCCTATACATAGATAATTCATACAGCACATTTAAAAGCTCAATTCAAACTTTACTAATCACATAACATATAGTTTAGGTTAAAGATTTTAACCTCTTAGTTGTATACGATCGTAGTTTTGAGTCGTATATATTCTTTTAGATAGCTCAAGGTATGCTTGAGTAATCGATCTTAGGTTTTGAATTGACAACCTTGCTTAGATCTTGTTAGATCACTTTTGAAATATTTGGGATATTACTACCAAACAATTACGGATTTGATATTTAATTTAGCAATAGATTTCAATGAATAATAAACTAGTATGCATCCTAGCAATTAAACGAATTAATCATAAAATTAAATACAGAAAAATATTCAATACTCAAAATATAAATTGAACAATTAAAATAAATTAGATCTCACAGTGTATAAATCTTGATGGCTTCAATAACTTAAACCAAGAAAAATAATTTAGCTACTCATAATAATAGAAAACACTAAAGAATAGAAGAGAGAATTTTTATTCTAAGAAAAGTTGTATATTACATTGTGTGTCAAGCCCTCTATTTATAGGTTGCATAAGCCTCCTAACTTTTCCAAACCCTAATAGGATTTACAATTAAAAATAAAAAACAAATAAAATAATTATTATCCTAACCCTAATTGGAATTAAAATCCAATTTGGAATCAAAAAGTAGACAAAATCCCGAAATAATCTCGTTTTGGACAATTTTCGCGTTGCCAAACGCTGCCTTCGCCCCTTAACCGGTCAACACGCCAACAGCCGCCCCTAAACGACGTCGTTTTTCTCGCTGTTTGCTCTCCACGCATTGCGCGGCCTGTTCTTCCGCGTCTGCTCCACAAACGACGTCGTCTTGCTGCTCCACGTCTTTTTTTACCCGCGCCATGCGCGCGGTGAACTTTTCGACTTCTTTACAACTTTGCCCCTCCGCGTCTTTTCTTGCTTAATTACCATTTTGCCACTCAGCCTTTTATTTTCCTACAAAATAAAATATAAAATAATTAAAAATAAATAAAAATAATATAAAAATACTAAAAATAATAAAAACACATCATAATAAATAAAACACCTAAAATACTAAAAATAATTAAAAACACATAAATAAAAAGAGATATAAAAATACTATAAAATTACCTAAATTAACATAAATTAACTAAAACCCTATAAAACCTATTAAAACCAAAAAAAGCTAAATAATTAATCATTTAAGCACACAATAAATATAAAAACTAAGTATTATTCAACCCTATCAATTACAAAAAAAAACAGGCAGAATGCCCCTTAGTTTTCTGATTTGGGGTCCTTTACAAAAACTTGAATATCTTGAGTTCTACAACTCCGATGGAGCTCTACTTTATATCGTTGGATTCCTCTTTTCCTAAACTACTATAAACTGTGGTCTTTTGCTATTTTTGGATAAGTTTTGGTCCTCTGGTAACGGCATAAAGTAGACTGATGTGATTTGGTTTTTGACAGTGAGTTCCTTTGCTTCCAAAAATCATAACTAAATCATTTTAAATCATTTTTAAGTGAATCCAAAGCTATTTTGTTCCTCACTTATATGAACAATACCAAAAAATATAAAACCATGAAAATCATTTGTATATTTCAAAATGAAAAACTACAAATCACAAACTCGACATAGTTCGTCAGTAAAAATGAAACCTAGGATTTTTTTTGAGATTTTTGAGATCTAACCACATAGGTAAACATATTAAACCCCATGATACCATAGACATACTAATATAGCATAGATATACCATATACAACCTTTAGAACATTCTTTTCACCATATAAATTAAATAATATACCATAAACTCCAAACTTAGGGGTTTTGGGGTACCTTTTTGTTTTGTGAGCTATTTTCCTCCTTTTTCCAAAGTAAGAAATGTATCTTGAGGATATCAACACCTTCAAGACTTGATCTAAGCTTGACTCAGTTGAACTCGGTTTGACTCGGTGAGTCAACTCACTAAACTCACTAGCTTTTTGGCTAACTCACCTAGTTAACTTACTAGAACTCACTAGCACTCAATATAGATGATACTTGCAATATTTTTTGAAACCCTTACAAATGAACTCAAGCACTCTATTTATAGTGGACTCAACCTATACATATAATACCTATATGTATACATTTTGGACATCAAACAAATTTACAAATTTGCTAGCAAAATAGTTGAGTGTTCCACACATTTCCTCCATTTTTGATTTAATTTTATTAGTTAACTTGCATAAATGAAATCATTCTAGAAGCTTTGTAATTGGATCGAAAAATTGGGCTTGGAATTTAATTGTATAGGCTTACTATTCATCTCAATTTAATTTACCAACATTGGGTTCCTACATTAATTTATTAGTTTCCCAATTTAAATAATTCATTGGGTTTGCTTAATTAAATTAAAACAACCAACATACAAATTCATACTTAATTAATTTTGTAGACTTGTTTAATAAAAATATGGACTAGTCTACTAGTATTTAATTACTAGTTAGACTATTAATTAATTTTATTAATATATCACACAATTATTATTAATTAATAATTATATTAATTAATTTACGTAATCTAATTAGATTTGCTATATTCAAAATAAATTGAACTTTTAAATCAATTTATTCACGTATCGATTTCTCGGCATATTTCTTCTTTTAGAAATATTTTCTAATCAAATTTTATTCTCTTCATATACATTATAGGACCTTATTCCTAAAAGTCTCAGTCACACTTATTGAACCTTAGTGGTTTTTGTTAGCTCATAGATTAAACAAATAAAATTTTAATTTAATCAAGTTTTTCACAATTATAATCTTCACAACTAGGTTATCAAACTCTAACTTTTATTAACTATTAGAAATTTTATTTCTAATTCTTTCAAATAACTGGGATATTACAATAATGCCCAAAAGTACTTGATCAAAACCATCAAAACCAATAGACAAAGGCAGCACTACAATCATATCACAAATTATCCCACCAATATTTCAATTGGATATACTGTTCATACCTATTATTCTGATTCATGCCGCCTGAATTCTCTAATCCAACCAATGAACTTTAGCTTAGCCTCTGATCAACGTACGAGATATATGGAGGGAGTACTACTTTTCACTTATTTTATATGAATACTAGGTATATTAATCTTATTAACCATAAAAATAAAATTGTTCATAGTATGGTATTAGAACCAATAAAGATGGTGGTCAATACGAATATTTGTTTTAAGAATGATTTATATTACTAATTGAGTTTGATGCAAAATCCAATATTAATCGAACAAATCATAGATTAGAGTAGCCGTTTCTAAATTCACTACCGATCGAGAGAGAGTTTAAGAGGTATAGTTAAAAGCTTCCTTTTTGCCACTGAGTCAAGCTTCTCCAACACCATAGTATTCAACATAATATATCATATTAGGTACTATCTTCAAATAGACTTGGATACAATTATATCTATTGGAATTCAGGAGAGGTTCTTTCTTGGAAATTAAGGAGAGGATATGAGTTAAAATGGAGAAAAAGGGTATATTTGGAGAACACTCAATTAATTGTTACATGAAGTACACTAACGTCTATCAATGATTTTAGAAAAAATAGAATCTATTTTTTACAGTTATTGTTTAAACTGAAAATTTTGTAGTCAATTGGTAAAACAAAAAGTTCGTGAAATTTATTAGTTTTTTGGCGTCATTTGCCTTAACCCATTCATGCATTCTATCAACAATTTTACTTCACAACAATATCTTTCTCCAGGAAGTTGAAAAGTTTGTGGTGCCTTCATATAAAGAAGATTTAAACAAAGACCTAAAAACACCAAGAATGGCATTCACTGAGGCACACGAGAACCTACTTAAAGAAGGACAACAATGGATGAAGGATACATCATCGTCATCGACAGTTGTAGCTGCACTCATTGTTACAATGGCATTTGCAGCCATGTTTACCGTGCCAGGGGGAAACAATGGCGATGGAAAACCCTTGTTCTTACAAGATGCAGGCTTCATGCTATTTGCAGTATCAGATGCCATAGCGCTATTCTCTTCATCCACTTCCGTGTCGATGTTCTTATCTGTACTTACTTCTCGTTATGCTGAAGAGGATTTTCTCTATGCATTACCCAAGAGGCTGACAATCGGACTTCTCTCCCTATTCATGTCCCTAGCAGCAACGATGATCGCATTCAGCGCCACCCTTGTGCTTGTGCTTCGTGATAAAGTAGAGTGGATTATTATTCCAGTTGCTTTAGTAGTAGCTTGCATTCCTGTTTCCTTGTTTATTATGCTTCAATTTCCATTACTCGTGGAATTAGTACATTCCACGTATGGGAAAGGAATCTTTTACAAGCAAAATGACCAGTTGCATCATTAGATATTGACGAGTGTTAAGAATATATATGGTCTTATATTGAATATCTTAACAAAGTATGTATAGTATATAATAATTACAGTCACTCAGCTCAAAATCAATTGATTATGAGAAGAGTTGATCCTGAGCATTATACACTGGCATACTTTCTCTAGGAATTCGATATGGGATAATATTTAAACTCTAACAATCATCAAGTATCTGATCATTTATGTTTGCTCGGAGTCTAATTCTTTTGTAATGATGGAATGAACTTTCTTACTGTGTCCTCATAAAATCCAGTTCAAATTCGTAATGAACATAATGGTTGTTGGTTCTGAATTGTATAAAGTGTTTTTACTTTTATTGCTGTCGTTGTTATTTTAGGCATAATGCTAGCCTGCTAGGGGTCTTAAATTTATGACATAATCAATCAAGTGAAATCTGTCCAATCAATTAATGTTATAGAGCCACGTCATTTGAGATACCTTTTAAAATAAAAAAATTGAGACATCTAGTATCACCCTTCTAGAAGTACGCAATGTAAATGCACTTGACATATTTCTTTAAATAATTATATTTGAAATTGTAAGTTTCAAGGATTTTTATGTTATACTCCATCCATTTCAAAATATAAGATCTTTATTGATTTTTTAAAATCAACTTAAGACATTTTTAAATTTAAAATTGACATGAGTACTTTTAATTTTAATTAATATAATGATAAATATTATAAACTATTTAAAAAATATTAGTCATAATAAAAAATAATTATTTCGAATTTTTAATAAATCATCTCAATTTTAAACTTAAAAATGTCTTTAAATGATTTTTTAAAAAATTAATAGTGATCATATGGAGTATTTTGAATTTAATGAAAAATTTCATGTACTCACCCTTTGCACATAATTAAGAGTTCTCCAGATAACGTACTTAGGTTAATTATGTAGACAAAAATCACCCGACGAAAAGTGTAAGAAATGATGATAAGAAAAGGTATGGAAGCTACAACTGACCACATTAAATGCTAGTAATAGTGGATTAGTAAAATAGATAATGGTCCAAAACCCTTATAACAAACTCCGGTTTATACAAACACTCCCAATCACACTCAATAAAGTGGATTTACAATCCTACTTGGACTTCATTAGAGATGTACGATACAAGTTTGGTTTAAATAAAAGCTATCTATACATGATTTTGATTTCAAACCGTTCAAATAGATAGTTCGCTTTGGTATTTATAGAAACAATTATATTTTTTTTATAGCAAAGAATTGAACTTGTATAACAAATATTATCTCAAATTCAACTTTCTCTATACAAAAGACAAGTTATTTTTATAAATTATCTAAATGAAATTCAACTCTCTTTATACAAAATGCAACTTATTTTTATAAATTATCTAAATGTAATTCACATTTACAACTGTATGGGATCTAGATCCATATATTTATGTTCAACTAAGAAGACAAATCATAGTCAGACAAAAAGAAGTAATTCAATCCTAAACTTATTCAACCAATATGACATAAATCAATACTTACATATAAAAGACTGACATCTAATCAAATTTTAATTTGAAAACTCGGTACTGAGTTGACTCAGTTGGTATTATAATATCTCTGATATTTATAACGAAAATATCAATGAAAGATGATTTTAAACCCTAGTGTATCCAATTTATAAGTTAAAGTTATAAATTAAAAGTAGAAAGTAAATAAAAGAAAAGGAAGGAAAGAAAAGTTCTATTCAAATCTCAAATTTGAGTTCGGGATGAAATTTTGAAACACGGACTTTACCGTTGAGTCCGGAACGTCAAATTTAGTAAGAAGAGATTTAAAACACCTTAGGGTGTAGAGGTTGACTGTTTTGGTTAAAGTGAACATTTGACTTTTAAGATTAAAGTCAAACTTTGAGTTATAAAGCAAATTTGATGAAATGGACACATTACAAAAAAATTGGGAATTTGAGACGGAAAAGTCCGTTTCAAATAGAGCAGAATCCATCTCAAAATCCGTGTCAGTAAGTCACGTCGCTAAATTGTCCGTCTAAAAAAAATTGAAACGGATTTTGTCCGTCTCAAAATATTTTTAGAGACAGATTGTTTCCATCTCAAAAGGCCTTAATTCCATCTCAACTTAACCAATGAGGAGCTATTTTTTGAAACTACTTATATCGGTCTCCAATTTGGAGGGAAGCATTCATCAAACAAGTAGAGACCGTTGTGTTGCAGTAAGCTAGAATATGTGGCATCAATCTTAGGCTTCTTAGTCCCCATACACTGCTGGGTTGGCTTTGTTTTCTGAACATGCAAAAAAATTAATTTAGCTATCCCAATGATATTTTAGCTCTCCTTATTAGTGATAAAAGACATAATTATTTGCTAAAACATTTGCATTGTAGTATTCACATGTTCACCAACAACATTTAAAACAGGCACAAGGCTGACATTTATCAAGCAAAAGTTGCCAACACCTAAAATGGGGGCATTGCTGACAAAAGGTTAATTGCATAGTGAGATTACTTTAGCTTTCTTTTGATTTAAAAAATTAAATAAGCTTATACAAATTCTCATTCGTAATTTATCAACACGATATGAGAACTGTCCAAGAGCTTCAATAAATGGCATTGATTCAATGTCCCCTGCATCCATGAACTCCAGTAAATCACAAGCAAAACAGGAAAAACAACAAATGCTACCAACATTAAAATTAAATTCCTTCACCAGATTTCAAAAGTGATGGCACAGGCATTGTAAAATTTTCAAATTAACTTTGTACCAATATTGGGAACAAAAAATAACAACTTTAAAGCATAACTAAATCTCTTTGAAAAGAGAAACTTTGACTGAAACTTTGCTTTACAGTATTACTTACCCGAGCTTGAGGCTTATTTGTTTTCTTTGTCACATCATCATCGTCGTCATCGTCTCTGTTCGTAAGCATTTGCTGAATCGATGATGATGAAGGATTGCCCAACACTCATTTACCCAACACTCATTTACCCACTTGTTCTGATCCTGATGGTCTCTGACCTTCACCTTCAATTCTTGTATCTCACTCTCATTCTTAATGTTCTGGACTATCGTACGTGCTCACATATGATAGAACCCTCTATTCTCATATTCTAACTTGGATTCCATTCCGGACTTTATCTATTTCTCTGAAACTCTAGCTATATATCAGTGGTTCATGGGTTGTCATCATTTCTTCCCAATCTTCCCGAATATCTCGGGATCCTTCCTTTCTCATCTGGCTAGTCTTGCCCTATTCTAACATCCTTCAATCAACGACACAAATCAAACAAGCCCTATCAGCATCCCATAATAAAATATAAACAACAACTGCCTATTACAAATCTCTTAAGTCATTCCTAAGGTTTATAGCCTACAACTCTTATACCAACCTGTGACGCCCCTAAATTCGGGTACTTTTACCTCGAATTGAGTGCTCACGATACAACTCATCATCATACAAATAACTATCCAATCGATACATAATAGCATAAATATAAATAATACATCACATAAGTCTTACATAATTTCCCAGGTTCTAAAGACCTTTACATACACCAAAAGTGTTAAGTACAAAAGTCCTATAGGGTTCAAAATTAAATACATAACGTGAATGTTCATAACATCCTTAACTACTCGGTAGCCTTTGCTTTGTCTTCGTTCTTTTCGAAACAACCTGTCTTCTCTATCTTAACCAAAAAATAGGGTTACGATGCAAAAATGAGCAACGAGTTTTCTCAACAAGTATATGAACAACAATAATTAAGAATTGAATTTAGGTCTCATAAGTTCAAGGGTTTCATAGCTTTGGATAAGTCGTGATATAAATCAATGAATCATAAATGAGTAACATATTACAGTCTCAAATTTGGAATATGAAATAATCAGAATGAATTGGGAATAACCAATTAATATGTATCTTGCAAAGAAGAGTTTCGAACTTCCAAAGCATGAGTATCATTTATTACTAAGTGGCCATTAAGGACCATTGAACTATCGGAGGATTTACAACGTTTAGCTGAAGATCCTAAAAAAACAAGTACATGAGGTGATCAGCCCCATCGTACCCTACATTATGCATAACGTTTAGTCTCTGTGCGAATAAGTCAAATCCACGACTTAATTAAAAGTAGTACCCCTTTATCAAGGTTGTTCATCTCAGCATAATAGAGGTCGCATCAAGGCAATTGGTTTGGATAGCTTTCTCAAAGAAATAAGATTAAAAATTTATGTCATCATCTATCTAGCTGAATCAAGTGGCATAGACTCATTCATCAAACAACTTGTTTATATTTAAATTTCTCATTATTTATAATTTATTGTTTGGGAAATCTTTCTGAGTGTTCACATATGAAACGTCACATTCAAGTGACAACAATTTAAGTCTATGCATACATTATACAACTTGTATGAAGCAGATAAAGTATAAAAGTAAGAGATACTTGCCTGATACGTTTGCTTCTCCTCCTTCTAGCTTATTGACTCCTCCTTGACCTACATAAGTTGTAATTCGATCCATAGGTTTGTCTCTACAGGACTGTTATTAAATTCTAGTAAATAAATCCTCACTCGTAAGCCTCCACTATCTAACTCTTCCTCATCCCTTATCGTCTCGTTATTCATCACCCCAATTCTCACCTTCAGCTTATCTTATTGTCTTCCACATTCCCGCCTAACAATTTAGATAACCTTCATTGGTATCTTCTTTGTTTAATTATTGATCTCATGTTCGATCGTCTTTAGTCTTTATTATTGACTAATCACTTATCTCCATACATTGCATATAAAACAACCATGGCTGTTATTCTACCTGTTCACTTTACTTTATTCATTTTGTTTTTCATGATTAATGGGTATCATTAATTATTATTCATCTGCAAATAAAATAAATCTCCTTATTTTATTTGCTAAATTTTCCTTTTAATTCTTCACAAATAAAGTTCTTTATTATTTGTTTACATTCTGCTATCTTTAATTCCTCATTACTATTCACAAATAAAATAATCTCCAATACTTTATTTGTTTATGATAAGGTTAAATTATATGATATTTTTATTCCCTAATACTTAGTTTTTATATTTATTGCATGATTAAATGTTTAATTATTTAGTTTATTTTGGTTTTAATAGTTTTTATAGGGTTTTAGTTAATTTATGTTAATTTAGGTAATTTTATAGTATTTTTATATTTCATTTTATTTATGTGTTTTTATTTATTTTTAGTGTTTTATTTATTATTATGTGTTTTTAGGATTTTTAGTATTTTTATAATATTTTTAATTAATTTTTATTTATTTTTTGTAGGAAAATAAAAGTTCGAGGGCATATTTGTAAAATCTGCAAAGATCAGGTGCCAATTCCGTAATTTCCGAAAAATCGACGCACGCGCATTGCGCGCGGATGAATCAGCAGCGAGGAAAAGAAACGACGCCATTTTAGCAGAAGGAAAAAAACGTCCGCGCAATGCGCGGACAAGCAGCGACAGTCAGCAGAAACGGCGGAACAACAGAAAACGACGTCGTTTCGGTAATGAAAGCGCGCGCAATGCGCGGCTGGGTGCGGTGCGTAATGCTGACGTCAGCAAGCGCGTTATCAGGCGTTGACCGGTCAAAGTCTTGTTTGGCAGACGCGGAAATTGCTACAAAACAGATTATTTCGGGATTTTGCTATTTTTTTATTCCAAATTGGATTTTAATTCCAACTATGGTTAGGATAATAATTATTTTTCTTTTTCTTTTATTTTTATTTGTATTTTATATCCTATTAGGGTTTGGAGAGAGTAATTCCAACTAGGTTTAGGAGGATTTTGGAGCCTATAAATAGAGGGTTTGACACACATTGTAAGACACAACTTTTCTATTAGAATAAAATTTCTCTCTTCTATTCTTTAATGCTCTCTACAATTATGAGTAGCTAAATTCTTTTTCTTGGTTTAAGTGATTGAAGCCATCAAGATTTATATACTGTGAGATCTAATTTATTTTAATTGTTCAATTTATATTTTGAGTATTGAATATTTTTCTGTGTTTAATTTTATGATCAATTCGTTTAATTGCTATGATGCATACTAGTTTATTATTCGTTGAAATCTACTGCTAAATTAAATATCAAATCTGTAATTGTTTGGTCACTTTAATTTGCGAAGCAACTAAGATTAATAATTATTTTGCTTATCAAAATATTATTTTATCTTAGGAAAAATATTCATCTAGATTAAATGCAGACGCTTGGATTGTGTTGTTTAGTTCAACGATCTCTCTATTTCTTTATGCTACTACTAGGTTAAATCTTTAGCGCTTGTCTGAGATTATTTAGTAGTAAGGGTTATTTAGATCGCTTGTTTCTGCTTAACTAAAATTAAGGAGAGATAGGAAAATTATTCGAATGGGAGTAATTATTCCACATTGAATATTTAAAATATGAATTGATTTATTCTTGCATCAGTGATCAGTTGTAAATTCTTGATGGTGGATATTAACATAAACCAAGGCTTTTTCTTCTTATATATTTCTTGCATATTTATTTTAATTAATATTATTTAAATTATTTCTTTAATTCAAAAACCCCCTATTTTTATTTGCAAAAATATAAAATTAAATTAATCATTCTCTGTGGGATCGACTCTTACTTGCACTACTACATATTTATTTTTCAAAAGTAAGATATTATTTTTGGGTGCTTGCGACATCACACCAGTTTAAGTCTTATTTAGTTCACAAATAAAATAACTTGCATCATTACTTTATTTGTTTAGGCTTTATTTAGTTTGATCCTTCTTTACAACTCACAAATAAAATAATATTCATTATTATTTTACCTGTTTAAACTTTACTCAATTAACTAATCTTTAATATTCAAAAATAAAATAATCTTTGTTATTATTTTATTCGGTTAACTTTGCTCATTTAATCTACATAATTTAATTATTATCTTATTCGTTTAAATTTAATTCGTCTACAAATAAAATAATCTCTATTATTATTTTATTTGTTTAACTTTGCTCAATTAATCTACAAATAAAATAATTTATTATTTTATATGTTTAAATGCCATTTATTTCATCTGCAAATAAAATAATTTAATTATTATTTTATTTGTTTGAACTTTATTCATTCAATTCTTCCTTTATAGTCTACAAATAAAATAATTTAATTATTATTTTATTTGTTTATTCTTCATTAGTCAAATAAAATAATTAATTATTATATTATTTTCTTACTCATTATTTATTTATTTTAGTTTATATGTTATTTCGTTTATTAATTATTTATTTCTATTTTATTTTTCTTTATTTTAAAAAAATTTATGTTCTGACCTGGGTCGACCCGGTTTTAACTGGTCAGACCTGGTCAAACAGACCCGGTCAACTTGGAATCTGGGACTACGCCCCGGCGCGATGTTATGCCTTAGGGACTGTACCCCGGCGCAATTCTTCAAAATTTCCTAGAAAAGCCTAATTGTGCCCTGGCTCAGTGTTTAGTTCAAATATTGTGCCCCGACGTACTTTAGCAGAATGTTAAACTCATTTTTTTTTTGTTTTGAAATTTTGACCATTTTTTATTCTATCTTTCATAACTTGTTCATTTTACCTCCAAATGAGTTCAAACCAAGTTTATTAGTTAGTAAACTCATATATTTACAATATTCAAAATTTTAATCAGTTTTCTAAAAATATTTAATAGTCAAAGTTTTGGCTCAACCAAGCTAGGGTTTACCTAGGACATGATTCACCAAAAAAATCACTATAAATTCATTTTAGCTCCGATTTAATTTGTTCCACTAGGGTTGGCTTTGTATTTCATAGATCTACCATATTCGAGTCCTAGATCTTTAAGATCTACACATTTTACATAAAGGTATCTTCACCAAAGTCATGTCCAATATTTAGGGTTTAGCATATATACATGTTTTATATATCAAAATACATTATAAGCATAAAATCTCCATCACAAGCCCTCCTTGAATCTCCGAAACCCACCATGGTTTCCTAACACACACAATCTCTCACAACCAAGCATGATCTTTAAACACATATAGCTAGATCTACAATAAATCTTAAAGACATAGGTTAGGAGAGTTGTATACCTTATAGTAGCCATTTTTCTTCTTGATAAAAATCTTGTAAGGCTTGGATACTTCACAATGCTCCTCCTCTCCTTCCTTGTTATCTCTAGTTTGCAAGAGTTCACCCTCACTTTATCTTTTTCTATCTATTTTTCTCTTCTCTCCTTTCTCCTCTCTTTATGCTCTCTAACACTCTCCAACACTTAGCAAGAACGACCAAACTCTTAAAAATGCTAGAAGTGAGCTCTATTTATAGAGCATCACTAATCGTGCTTAGCTTATCTAACTAGCCAATGTTGGACAATTAGTACTAAACTAATCTCCCAACAAGCCTCCCTAATTTAGGGAAAAAGTGAGCATTCTTGGAAGAAAATATGGAGCACATTGCTCCAAGCTTTGCAAGGCTCAAGGAAGGTAAATAAAATAAAAGTTTACACAATGTTCCATGGGAGCTAGTTTGACCGATTTTTTGGAGCATTATTATATATATATATATATATATATATATATATATATATATATATATTGAAGCATTCTAGGCTTTCAGATAAGGAATTTGGGTCAACTAGTTGGACCTTGACTGGGACTTTAGGTTGGGCTTTCTTTGATTAAAATTGGGCTAAACCTTGGGCAAAGTTAAATTTCATACAAGCCTTATTAACAATAAAAAGAAGCGGGCTTACATAATCCCCACACATGCACACCTATATTGGATCAATCCAAATTAATTCCCTAGCAATCTCATAACACTTGGGCTTAATTAATTTTTGTAATAGTCCGAACTTCCGAGATAGTTGTAATCCGAATTTATATGCATAAATAAATACTGTATTACATCTAATATGTTTTATGGAATTTTCATTTGTGTTTCCTTTTTTGTGTTTCGTTTCAAGAATCCAACTTACACAATTATTAGAAAAATAAAAGTAAAATTTTTGAAAACCTAAAACTAGGGTTTGGAGAAAACCTAAACCCTAATTTTAGAAACCCTAAGGTTCAAACCCTAAACCCTAGAAAAGTACTATTCATAAATACGCGTATAAATACGAAAATTATATAGATAGAATACGAAAATAATACAAAAATTATACGGTATAAATACGAAAAAGTCAACTGTGAATAGTAAAAGTCAACTATACTATATGTATACTTGATTAAGATTAAAATTAAGGTTAATTAAAATTAAGATTAACCTAATAAGTTTAATTGGTGAATTAAGAAACTAATCAACCAATTAAGTTGCTAGCTTTAGTAGAGAATTAACCAATGTTGAGTTAGTTGTTAACTCTAGTTAGTAATTAATGTTAAAGCCTAAGCCAAGCCAAAGTCAAGCCAAACTTGGAGCCAAAGTCGGAGCCAAACTTGGAGCCAAAGTTAAAGCCAAGTCAAATTTGGAGCCAAAGCTTGGTTGTCTTAATGACTAAAATACCCTAGCTTCGGATGACCTATAAATAGCAAGCTTAACTCACTTGTTTTCTCACTCATTTCTAAGGCAAAATCAAGAGCAAAATCACTCTCTATATCTATTACTCTTAGTTATAATTCTAGTTTTGGAAATTGCAAAGAAATAGTTAAAGCTTGCAAATACTAAAGGTACAATCTTTAAAAGTTATTATGTTCATTTTTTCTTTCATCTTTAATTTTTCAAAAGCTCAAGAACGCGAGTCGTAGCCATGTACGATTGTCGTTCTTCGTGTTCTTCTCGTGTTCTTGAGCCTTTCTACACTTTGTAGTAGTTATAATGTCGAATTTCAATTCGTAGTTTAAAGCCCAATGAACATACGTAGTGGTCATGTACGGTTTATCCTTTCTCCGCGTTTTCGTATGTTCTTGAGTATTTTTATAAATTGTTTTAATCAAGTATGCAAGCCGTTATAATGACCAAATTTTGTCAATTATAAAGTATCATAATCACTTATGTAAGCAGTTATAATGCTCAAATTATTTCAAGTACGAAAACTAAAAGCTCAAGAACATAGTCGTTACCATGTATGATTTTTCCGTTCTTCGTGTGTTCTTGAGCAAAAGTCATAAATCTCTATATATGAAGGTTTATGATTTTCTTATTTTATGTTATAAAGTGTTATTGATTGTTAGAACATGTTATCTTAACAAATTAAAGCTTAAGGTATCATGTTTTATCAATTCAGTCAAAGAGATATGGAAACAGTTTCTGGCAGTCTCCTTATTGTCAAAAACTGTGTAAATTAGTGAGGAATTTCGAACTTTCATCTAAACATAAATTGTAGGGACGGAAGTTACGAACGCGTGAAATTTTGAACGACTCAAAAATATTTTAAAACAAAAAAGTTATGGCCGTTAAACTGAGCCGGGGTCTGACAGCCAATGTTGTTGTCCACTTTTTATAAAGTCACTTAAAAATGAGTTTTTGAGTTTGAGAATTTTTCAACTAAAGCCACCCATGGAAATAGTCTAAGCAAGTTATAAAAACATTTATTAAGAAGTAAAATTCGATAAACTAACCTTCGAGTGCACGTAAACAATTATGTAGGCATTTAACGCTTTACCGGAAAAACCCTAAATTGCTTCAAGGCAAGTTTTCTATCCTTAACCTTTGTTTACTTTCTCTTGATGTGATTTATACATTTTGTAGAAGCAATGTGTTATCAATCTTTGATATGTGAGTTATTGCTTCTTGTTTCGGCATAACTTGAAAAATGAAATGCTTATTCGCGATATATTTCGAATCATGCTTTATTTTATCAAACCAAGTTGTGTTGGGGCGATCCTGACATGTGAAGTAAACTGAGATGAACGAATATGTACCACTGTTCATGATTAGTCCAGTGTAGTGTATGTTATGCATATCATAGGATGTCGTTAGGTTGATCCCCTTTCTATATCCACTGTAAATGGTTCTAATTCGAAAGACGAAGAACAGTTCTAGGTCTAAACACCACTCAGTCTTACTATGTTAAACATTTGTAATATCAATTATTGTACCATGAATCCTTAAAATCCATATCAGTGTGAGTTCACTTATATGCTATGTGTTAGACTTGTTGAGCTTTTGTATGCTCACCCTTGCAAATAAACCTAAACTGCAGACATACCCGAAAGTTCTGGTTCTAAGAAGAAGAAAGGAAAGAAGAAATGCATAGATTAGTTTACATGCTTTATTAAATTGCTTGTCTTTTTGTTTTAAAGTCTTGATGGCTTATGTAATATGAACAAGCAAACCGTGTAACCAACTCTACATTAATATGTATCAAGTTTGATCACATATTCTTGTTACGTCTTTACTTTGATTAAACTTAGAATTGTTAAAACTTAACATAGTATTGATAATGATCTATTTATCTGGATGAGGATCGATAAATAACTTGTGTGTGCTGTACATCCGAGACAGGACTAAGCGATGTTGACAGGTCAAATCCATCGTTAAGGTTCCTCGGACCCAGGTATAACTCATTATTACTATTCTGAATGTCAGATAAATAGGATTTTTGCTATGAAGAGATATCACTATAACCAAATATGTTTCGAGTGAGGGTTTTAACTAGTTGAGTTATGTTCTGTACGAAAAGAGAATTTTGCACCGGACAAAGATACAACCATTTGTCACGAATAAAGATGCAAACATTTATCACGGGTGAAGATACAAACATTCACCGCGATATTCTCTGTTCCCAAGTGTCGTCCTAATGATTTAATGTCGTGGATATTGGAACATGTGAAGTTATAGAATATCTAAATCTTAAGGATAAAATGTCAAGATTGAGTATTAAGTCTCTTGTATCGATTACAAGGACTTGATATAAAATAATGAAAGATCTTTGGGAATTAAGATGTGAACTTTGTTTCTGAATAAAGGAAATCATCCATAAACCTAATGATTTAACATCTATAGTGAGCACCAAGTCATCTATAGTAAGTATAGTGATTTGGGGGCGTCACATGTTAGTATCAAAGCAGTAGATTATAGCTCTAAGGTAACGAGTATCTTAGGATATAATCTGATGGAAGTAAGACTAAATGGACTTGTGAAAAGTCTATAGATAATTAAAAGACAAATAAATCTTAAACATAAAATGTTATACGACAGTATGTAAATTTTAAAAATGAAATGTTATTTGAAAGAAATGTACTAATTAAAACTACATTCTTGTGTAGGATGGCTGCTATTCCAAGTTGGGAAGAGATAATGCAAGCGAACGCACATCTTGTGGTCCTCGAAAGTGATCCTGAGGAGGATCCAATTGAAGATCCAGTAATAGAACATGCGGGTGATCATCCCGTGATCAACTTTGTGGACATGTCTGATGATGATGATTTTGATGAAATTCAACACGACAGGGATATTTTAGACGCCGAGGATGGCTATCCAGAATCTGAGTTGGATGAAATCATCGAAGAAATGAATGAAGAAGAAGTGGAGCAAGTGGCTTTGTTGGACGCAGCTACCGAAACTCTTGAAACTCTTGAAATGTTGTGGTTGGAGGAAGTTGAGAGAAACCATGCACAAGAGCTTCATATAGCCATCAAAGAAGTCGAAAGCTCTAGCTGCAGGAACACTTGCCCATGAAAGGAATTAACGTCATCATTCCTATTGGGAACTTCATAAGGAGGTGGAAGATTTCCCTATAGCAAGGAATGAATCGGGCTACGAGATCAATCGGTCTATAGTTTCAAGCATGCTAAATAGGGCTTTTAAGAAAGTCAATTAAAAAATAAAAAAATAAAAACTTGTAATATTTAAATTATGCTTTATGTGTGTAATATTAGCATTCCCATTTTATAAGGGATGTTAATAATAGTAAAGTGAAATTATTCACTCAGTTAATAATAGTGTGTAATGTGTGGAAGTTTATAAATACAAATTTTGTTATGAAATATGATGTGTAAAATTTTCTTTATGCTTGTATATTTATACTTGTCTTTCTTTTATTTTAGAGAAATGGCACCACCAAACACAAGAGGAAGAGTGACAGCACATGCTAGTAATAGTAGTAGTGAGAGTGTTGAGCAAACATCTAGTGATAATCAGACCACCGAAAATCCTATGCAATAATTTGTTAATATGTTAATGAGTGCCATAGTAAACCAAACAAATCCACCCCGAACACACACAACTACGTTTAAAGACTTTAAGAATGTAGGACCTCCCGAATTCTAGGGAACCACTGAACCAATCGATGCCCAAAATTGGGTTACCGAAATTGAAAAGGCTTTTAATATAGCCGAGGTTGGGGAAAACCAAAAGACAAAATTTGCTGCCTATCTATTAAAAGGCGAAGCAAACTTTTGGTGGGAATCCAACAAATCAAGGGCGGGAGAAGGTGTAATCACTTGGGAAAAGTTTAAGAAATTATTTTTCGGGAACTTTTTTCCAAGTAGCATGCAAAATCGAATGGAAGTCTGGTTTTTAAATTTAACACAAGGGGACATGACAGTGCCCCAATATGCCACCAAGTTTAATGAACTCGCACGTTTCGCTCCTCATCAAGTGGCGACGGAGGAACGTAAAGCGAGGAGGTTCGAAAAAGGGTTAAAACCCTGGATTTATGACAAAGTTGTCGTATTACAGCTAGAGAATTTCTCTCAGCTTATGGAGAAAGCCATCATTGTCAAAGGCGGCACTGATGCCTTTAATAAATATAAAAAGGAAAAAGAAAATAAAAAGAATCATGAGGGGGGGTCTAGTAAAGGAAGTAATGGTGGGGGGAATAACAAAAGAAAATTTAATGGTAGGGGAAATACACAGAAAGAGGGAGATAATAAAAAGAAAATAGAACCATGTAAGACATGTGGCAAGGGCCACATAGGAGTATATCTTAAAGGGAAAAATGTTTGTTACAACTGTAAACAAGAGGGGCACTTAGCCACCACCTGCCTAAACCCAAAGAAGGACACCTGCTTTAATTGTGGAGCAACGGGACATCAAGCCAGGATGTGCCCTAAGAAAGGAGGAGAAGTGGGAGGGAGCAAGGCGAGTAATGTCGTCCTGACAACTACACCGGGAGGCCCGGGCCGTCCAACGGCAAGGACTTTCAACATGTCAGTGAGAGATGCGGTGGCATCTCAAGATATAGTGTCATGTATCATTCCGAGCAACTCCATAAATGCTTATGTGCTATTTGATTCGGGTGCTTCTTGCTCATTTGTTTCACATGAATTCGCTAAGAAATTTAACATGCCTAGTGAGAATTTAGACTTTCCCTTGAACATAGAAATTGCTAATAGGGAGATAATACCTGTTAATCACATCCTTAAGAAATGTTGCATAGCGATTAAGGGTCACGATTTAAAGGTGGATCTTATTCCCATTCAATTAGGGGAGTTCGATGTAATTATAGGTATGGATTGGTTAACTAATCACAAAGCGGTGATTAATTGCCAAAAGAAGTGCATCAACCTTTTGACCACGTCGAAGTCAAAGGTCATTTTTAACGGGAATCAATTGCCAAGAAAATCTCGTTGTTTGTCAGCAATGCAAGCAAATGGATTACTTAAGAAGGGGTGTCAAGACTATTTGGCCTATATCGTAGATACTCAACGGAAAGAGTTAGATATAGACCAAATACCAGTTGTAAGGGAATTCACGGACGTATTTCCCAATGACTTACCCGGTCTCCCACCTGATAGAGAGATCGAGTTTGTCATCGACTTAGCTCCGGGAACTGCACCAGTTTCAAAGGCTCCATACAAGATGGCACATGTGGAGATAAAAGAGTTGATGGTTCAACTACAAGAATTATTGGAAAAGAAGTACATTCAACGTAGTGTTTCTCTATGGGGAGCACCTGTGTTGTTTGTCAAAAAGAAGGATGGAACTTTAAGATTATGTGTTGACTATCGTGAACTAAATAAGTTGACCATAAAGAATAAGTATCCATTACCTAGGATAGACGACTTGTTTGATCAATTGAAGGAAGCCGAACACTTTTCTTAGATTGATCTACGGTCGAGGTACCATCAACTAAAAGTTAGAAATGAAGATGTGCCAAAGACAGCATTTTGAACATGTTATGGACATTACGAGTTTCTAGTGATGTCCTTTGGATTAACGAATGCACCAGCAGCATTCATGGACTTGATGAATATGGTTTTTAGGTCTTGTTTAGATAAGTATGTTGTAGTGTTCATCGATGATATTCTCATATACTTGAAAACACTAGAAGAACATGTTGTACATTTGAGAAGTGTACTAGAAACCTTACGGAGGGATCAACTCTATGCCAAATTTTCAAAATGTGAGTTCTGGCTAGAAAATGTTCAGTTTTTGGGTCACATGATTGACAAGAATGGAATAGCGGTGGATCCATCAAAGATAGAAGAAGTTATGAATTGGGAACAACTAAAGACCCCAACAGAAGTGAGAAGTTTCTTAGGTTTAGCGGGGTACTATAGACGTTTCATTAAAGACTTTTCAAAAATAGTAACCCCACTAACCAACTTAATAAGGAAGATGGTGAAGTATGTATGGACGGATAAGTGTGAAGAAAGCTTTCAAGAGCTAAAGAAGAGACTAAGCAAGGCACCGGTATTATCATTACCTGATAATAGTGTGATGTAGGAGGATTCGTTAGTTTATCTTCAAACACCTTTGGAGTAAGATCGGTTCATCTTCGGATGATCTTGGATGGGCTCGGCTATCTAAACCAAGGGTTCGGGCCTCGGTTTCAAGAGGTATATGTCCTTGGGAACGACCTTAGTTGGGGTCGAGCTCTGAACACCAAGTTCGGGATCGAGGTCGGGCTTGAAGGATCGGGAAATACCTTCAAGGTCGGACATCTCTTCGGGGTCAGCACCTCAAGGTATGATATTTCTTGGGTCGGCAGTCCGACATCGGATTGAACATCTACTACACTTCTCTTCGGGCGTTCTTTCTATTACTTATTTTATCTGTTTTATTTTTAGTAGCTATTTCCTTTTATTTTATTTTCTTTATTATTTTTTTAGTATAAATCTAGCTATTAATTGTTAGGCGTCACATGGTAAGTACATGTGAGTTGGTTAAATGAAAGATAGTGACAGAATTGGGGACCAGCTACGTGGCATGATTGTAGGGATTTTGTCAGATTTTATTATCTTTTATTTTTAGTATTTTTCTTAGTTATTTCCTTTCTTGGTGACCAAGTTTGTTTCTAGCTATATATATCCGTCTTGTGGGTATAGAGAGTAGTTGTTGAAGATATTGATAAAACTTTTCTGAGAATTAGAGTTGAGAGTTTCTCCTCTTATTTCTTTTGGTGAATCTCTTGTACCTTTACCTGTAGATTTGTATTGACTTAGCCCGCAGGATAATCGCTATCCCACCGCCGGCGTCAGTTGGTATCAGAGCTCAAGCATCTACTGGAGTTTAGTACTTATCGGTTTTAATGGCTGGTAGTCGTGGTTATGGCCACCGTAGACAAGTTCCGATTGGGGAAGTCTCGCACCGTAATCGTAACTCTCAGATCGAGATGATTGGGGATTTGCAGAGATAAGTTGCAGAGTTAACCCAGCGTCTAACGGCGCAAGATCTTAGTTGTCGTGGGCAGGTTCCGGCTTTGGAAGTCCCGTGCTTCGATCAAAACATTATGAATCTCGATTGTGATGAACAGTTTCCGGCTGAGGAAGTTAAACACCTTGATTGGGATGAACTGGATCGTGAGGAAGAAAATCACTTTACCGATTTCAGTTTTGAAAACCTATATCACAATAGGGATTCATTCTTGAAATGGCGTGAGGATCGTCACTACAATCTGGGCACTATCGTGGAGTTACCAGAGTTCTCTGGTACTTCACAAGCTGAAGATCTCATCGACTGGGTAAACAAGGTAGAGATGCCTGATGAACCTTTGTATGCTGATTATGACATGACATATGAAGAAGAATTGAAGTCCAGAGTTCCTGTGTATGATGATTATGAAGTGGAAGAACTTGAAGCACCTGTGTCTAACAGAGAAGAAAAGGAAGAACAGGGAAAGCCAATGTATGACCTCTATAAAGAAGAAGACATACTTTATGGCGATGGTCATGAGACGATGGTCATTAGAGGTGAAGGAGATGATCGGGTGAGTGCTAATATTTTTAATGATATGAATATGGTACCCGATGAAGTCGCTCCCATGGTTGTGAACCATTCTGGGGAAGACGAAGAAAAAGTTGACACGGTGGTACTTGAAGATGACAGTCCTAATAGACACACCAGACAGGAATCATTTGTATCCAAAGGCATCGACGTTCAAACAGTTGGTGATTAGATGTCCCTACCACCTGCTGAACCACCAAAGTCTTTGCAAGCTACTGCAGAGGTCCGAGAAACTGTCAGTCATCTTACTGAACAAATATCCCATTCTGGCCTGCAAGATAAGGTTGTACACCCTCTACCCGAGGTCAGCTGTATAGAGGTGGCCGAAGTGCATTTTGTATCTAGTCAGGAAGGATTCGGTCTACTTCGAGGATCGATCTCGAAAGTTATCAAGTTCGGACGGTCTCAAATTACTTTGGGAGTTCAGACGTCAAGTTCAGCCTCAGAAGTTATGGTCAAGTCTCGGCATCCTAAGTCTGACAAGTTGACAGGGGTAAATGGAGGTCATGAAGGGGCTGCTCAGAAACTGCAATTGATGAGGGATCGACAGTCCAAGTCGAATAAGCTGTTATGGCTAAATGAAATCAATGAAGTAACAGTAGATAAGATTTGCTTCGCATTAAATTCTATTGTCAGGAAAAATGATGTTATTGTCCGGCATAACGTGATGTCTATAAAAGTGTGCCATATATTGTTTGGCCGACCTTGGCAACATGTCAGATGTGCTATCCATGACGGTCGGAAGGAAATATACTCCCTTAGTATCAAAGGGAAGAAGATGGTGTTGGCACCTTGTCAGAAAGAGGGTAGCTCGGTTCGGACAGTTCACGATACAAATCTATTGTCTATAATGGGGTTCCTAACTGAGGTCGAGCATGAAGAAATAGTTTATGCTTTACTTTCTTGTGGTAGCAGCTCGACAGAAAAGATTGCATACACGCTAGCCGATGTGTCAAAACCACTGCCAAAGTTTGTCGACCTGATGCATAAAGAATTGCCAGGATCGAGTATACAGAACAAGCCATCATGCATAATCCATTCTCAAGGGTTAGAGCTACAGAAGATTTCCAATCAAGAAGGTATTAACGTTTGTGTAGCATCTACTCTGTTAGTGCGAAAGGAAGGTACGACCTGTCCAAAAGGCTGGATGAACCGAGGGTGGAAGATGAGGGTTATAATGGACATAAGGATGATTTAATTCGAGCTGTTAAAGTTGAAGTTGCAGTTGAACTTAGTTCGGTATTAAAGTTGAAGTTGCAGTTGAACTGATTGCAAGGATGGGTTCAAATTGTTGTGGGGTTCGACTTCGGAAATTGCTGGATTTAAACCACTTCGATCACGGGATCGGAACATTACCTTCGAGTTTGGCCTCGGATCTGTTAAGACTGGATCAGTCATTACCTTGGGGATCGGCTGGACAGAATCAACTGAGTTGCATTTTGAGGATATCAACTCCGATCAGGTCGAACTGAACAATCTTTTGTTACCAAGTGTTGGGGTCGATGTCATTAATTTTGTTAATGCAGTGGTACCTAGGATCCGACTTACAATTCCACCAGAAGTCCATCAAGTTTGCTACAATGCTCTGAAGGGGGATCATAGGTATGTTGATATTGTTGAAGAGGTACAACAACAGGACTTTTCTGATTTAATGCCAAAGGAGCTTCATCCTGGATTACCACCAGAGGTACAACACCAATTCGCCTGTAATGGAGTTCAGATCGGAATCCCCGTTATGAGCCTCTGTGTAATTACCTATGGCCAGAAACCATCAGAAGTACTGGACTTAGTTCCGGTTCGAAGTGCAAGTCAATTAAGTCCTAAGGTAGAAGATGTGGCTGAATACCTTCAAGATCTTCATGAGCAGATGCAGCGGTCTATTCACAATGCCAAGTACAAAGATCAAGTCGGCAACCATCCTCGTTTAGTACTTTTTGACGTGAGTAATTTTAATGGGATGGTTTTAGTCAAGACTGTTTTGCAATGGATGATCGCATGGAGTACTATTCTTGTGGGATCCGAAGTCACCGATGTGAACTCGAGGACGAGTTCCTTTCAACCTGGGGTGACTGATGCAGGAGGATTCATCAGTTTATCTTCAGACACCTTTGGAGCAAGATCGGTTCATCTTCGGATGATCTCGGATTTGCTCGACTGTCTAAACCAAGGGTTTGGGCCTCGGTTTCAAGAGGTATATGTCCTCGGGAACGACCTTAGTTGGGGTCGAGCTCTGAACACCAAGTTCGAGATCGAGGTCGGGCTTGAAGGATCGGGACATACCTTCAAGGCCGGACATCTCTTCGGGGTTAACACCTCAAGGTCTGATATTTCTTGGGTCGGCAGTCTGACATCGGATTGAACATCTACTACACTTCTTTTCGGGCGTTCTTTCTATTACTTATTTTATCTATTTTATTTTCAGTAGCTATTTCCTTTTATTTTATTTTCTTTATTATTTTTTTAGTATAAATCTAGCTATTAATTGTTAGGCGTCACATGGTAAGTACGCGTGAGTTGGTTAAAAGAAATATAGTGACAGAATTGGGGACCAGCTACATGGCATGATTGTAGGGATTTTGTCATATTTTGTTATCTTTTATTTTTAGTATTTTTCTTAGTTATTTCCTTCCTTGGTGACCAAGTTTGTTCCTAGCTATATATATCCGGCTTGTGGGTATAGAGAGTAGTTGTTGAAGATATTGATAAAACTTTTCTGATAATTAGAGTTGAGAGTTTCTCCTCTTATTTCTTTTGGTGAATCTCAGGTACCTTTACCTGTAGATTTGTATTGACTTAGCCCGCAGGATAATCGCTATCCCACCGCTGTCGTTATAGTGGAGGTCTTGTAGTCTATAGTGATGCCTCACATAAAGGTTTAGGTTGCGTGCTGATGCAACATGGGAAGGTCATTGCTTATGCTTCGCGGCAATTGAAAGATTATGAGATACGGTATCCTACTCATGATCTAGAATTAGCGGTGGTAGTATTTGCTTTAAAGATATAGAGGCATTACTTATATAGACAAAAGTGTGAAATTTATACCGATTATAAAAGTTTGAAGTATATTTTCACACAACGAGAGTTGAATATGAGGCAAAAAAGGTGGCTGAAATTGATAAAGGATTATGACTGCAAAATCCTATAGCATCCAGGAAAAGCCAACGTATTTGCAGATATACTAAGCAGGAAAAATCAAGAGAAACTAAATATATTAACAACTCAGGATGAATTGCTCAAGGAATTTGCTAGACTCGACATTGAAGTGAGGGTTCCTTCCATCTCAATGAGGAAATTATTTGTAATGGAGGATCACTTATCTTTATTGGGAAAAATCAAGGAAATACAAGAAAAGGATGGAGAGTATGAGAAAATGAAAAATAAGATAACAAAGAATGTGAACAATAGATTCAAATTGGACAATGATGGAATTATAAGGTTTGAATCAAGGATATGGGTACCTTCGATACAAGAGTTGAAGGAAGAAATTATGTCAAAAGCACATAGTACTAAGTTTTCAGTCCATCCAGGTAGCACCAAAATGTACAAAGACATGAGTCAACATTTCTGTTGGCCAAACATGAAAAGGGAGGTAGCTGAATTCGTTAGTAGGTGTTTAACATGCCAAAGGGTAAAAGCAGAGCATCAAAGATCAAGCGGGTTGTTACAACCGTTGGAAATTCTAGAGTGGAAATGGGAGCATATTACAATGGATTTTGTAGTAGGACTTCCAACCACACAAAAGGGTCATGATGCAATTTGGGTGATAGTGGATCGACTAACCAAGTCTGCTCACTTTCTACCAATTAAAGTTAAGTTCACCCAAGATAGATTAGCCGAATTATATATTAAGGAGGTTATATCTAGGCACGGGGTTCCAGTTTCAATCGTGTCCGATCGAGATCCAAGGTTCACATCGAACTTTTGGAAAAGTCTTTAAGAACATCTCGGGATACAGTTGAGATTAAGTACGGCATACCACCCCTAAACAGATGGTCAAAGTGAAAGGACTATCCAAACATTGGAGGATATGTTGAGAGCTTGTATGATGGATTTTGAAGAAAGTTGGGAAGATCACTTACCTCTGGTAGAATTCGCTTACAACAATAGTTATCATGCTAGTATAGGATTCCCACCATATGAAGCTCTATATGGAAGGAAGTGTAGAACACCGATGTGTTGGGACGAAGTCGGTGAACGGAAGATGCTTGGGCCAGAATTGGTTCAACAAACAGCAGAGGTAGTTCGAACAATTCAACTGAGGTTACGAGCTGCTCAAGAAAGATAGAAGAGATATGCCGATCTACATCGACAAAAGAGAGACTTTGAAGTCGGTAGTCATGTTTTCTTGAAGGTATCTCCCTGGAAAGGGAATATTCATTTTGGAAAGAAAGAAAAATTGAGTCCAAGATTTATAGGACCATTCGAGATATTACGAAGAATAGGTGAGGTAGCTTATTAAGTAGCCTTACCTTCAGAACTGGAACATATACATAATGTATTTCATGTTTCAGTATTGTGTCCCTATAAACCCGACTACAAACACGTAATTAATTACGAACCAATCCAGATTGAGAAGGATCTCAGCTATGAAGAGATCCTTATTCAAATCGTTGATAGGAAGGAATAAGTCTTGCGAAACAAGGTCATAGCTTCAATCAAGGTCATATGGAGAAATTAATCCATAGAAGAAGCAATGTGGGAATTAGAGGATAAAATGAAGATAGAATATCCACATTTGTTTTCTTAATTATATAAGTTAATTTCGGGGACGAAATTCTTTTAAGGGGTGAATGTAATATTCCGAACTTCCGAGATAGTTGTAATCCAAATTTATATGCATAAATAAATACAGTATTACATCTAATATGTGTTATGGAATTTTCATATGTGTTTATTTTTGTGTTTCGTTTCAAGAATTCAACTTAAACAATTATTAGAAATATAAAAGTAAAATTTTTGAAAACCTAAAACTAGGGTTTGGAGAAAACCTAAACCTTAATTTTAGAAACCCTAAAGGTTGAACCCTAAGGTTCAAACCCTAAACCCTAGAAAGTACTAATCATAAATATGCGTATAAATACAAAAATTATACAGATAGAATACGAAAATAATACAATAATAATACGAAAATTATACGGTATAAATACGAAAAAGTCAACTGTGAATAGTAAAAGTCAACTATACTACATGTATACTTGATTAAGATTAAGATTAAGATTAAGATTAAGATTAAGGTTAATTAAAATTAAGATTAACCGAATAAGTTTAATTGGTGAATTAAGAAACTAATCAACCAATCAAGTTGCTAGCTTTAGTAGAGAATTAACCAATGTTCAGTTAGTTGTTAACTCTAGTTAGTAGTTAAAGTTAAAGCCTAAGCCAAGCCCAAGTCAAGCCAAACTTGGAGCCAAAGTTAAAGCCAAGCCAAACTTGGAGCCAAGGCTTTGTTGTCTTAATGACCAAAATACCCTAGCTTTGAATGGACTATAAATAGCAAGCTTAACTCACTTGTTTTCTCATTCATTTCTAAGGCAAAATCAAGGGCAAAATCACTCTCTATATCTATTACTCTAAGTTATAATTCTAGTATTGGAAATTGCAAAGAAATAGTTAAAGCTTGCAAATACTAAAGGTACAATCTTTAAAAGTTATTATGTTCATTTTTTCTTTCATCTTTAATTTTTCAAAAGCTCAAGAACGCGAGTTGTAGCCATGTACGATTGTCGTTCTCCGTGTTCTTCACGTGTTATTGAGCCTTTCTACACTTTGTAGTAGTTATAATGTCGAATTTCAATTCGTAGTTTAAAGCCCAATGAACATACGTAGTGGTCATGTACGGTTTATCCTTTCTCCGCGTTTTCGTATGTTATTGAGTATTTTTATAAATTGTTTTAATCAATTATGCAAGCCGTTATAATGACCAAATTTTGTCAATTATAAAGTGTCATAATCACTTATGTAAGCAGTTATAATGCTCAAATTATTTCAAATACGAAAACTAAAAGCTCAAGAACACAGTCGTTACCATGTACGGTTTTTTCGTTCTCCGTGTTCTTCGTGTGTTCTTGAGCAAAAGTCATAAATCTCTATATATGAAGGTTTATGATTTTCTTATTTTATTTTATAAAGTGTTATTGATTGTTAGAACATGTTATCTTAGCAAATTAAAGCTTAAGGTATCATGTTTTATCAATTCAGTCAAAGAGATATGGAAACAGTTTCTGGCAGTCCCCTTATTATCAAAAACTGTGTAAATTAGTAAGGAATTTCGAACTTTAGTCTAAACATAAATTGTAGAGACGGAAGTTACGAACGTGTGAAATTTTGAACGACTCAAAAATGTTTTAAAACGAAAAAGTTATAGCCGTTTAACTGAGCCGGGGTCTGACAGCCAATGTTGATGTCCACTTTTTATAAAGTCACTTAAAAATGAGTTTTTGAGTTTGATAATTTTCCAACTAAAGCCACCTATGGAAATAGTCTAAACAAGTTATGAAAAAAAATTTTAAGAAGTAAAATTCAATAAACTAACCTTCGAGTGCGCGTAAACAATTAAGTAGGCATTTAACGCTTTATCGGAAAAACCCTAAATTGCTTCAAGGCAAGTTTTCTATCCTTAAACTTTGTTTACTTTCTCTTGATGTGATTTATACATTTTGTAGAAGCAACGTGTTATAAATCTTTGATATGTGAGTTATTTTTTCTTGTTTCGGCAGAACTTGAAAAATGAAATGCTTATTCGCGATATATTTCGAATCATGCTTTATTTTATCAAACCAAGTTGCTTTGGGGCGATCCTGACATGTGAAGTAACCTGAGATGAACGAATATGTACCACTGTTCATGATTAATCCAGTGTAGTGTATGTTATGCATAACATAGGATGTCATTAGGTTGATCCCCTTTCTATATCCACTGTAAATGGTTCTAAGTCGAAAGACAAAGAACAGTTCTAGGTCTAAACACCACTCAGTCTTACTATGTTAAACATTTGTAATATCAATTGTTGTATCATGAATCCTTAAAATCAATATCAGTGTGAGTTCACTTATATGCTATGTGTTAGACTTGTTGAGCTTTTGTATGCTCACCTTTGCAAATAAACCTAAACTGCAGACATACCCGAAAGTTCCGGTTCTAAGAAGAAGAAAGGAAAGAAGAAATGCATAGATTAGTTTACATGCTTTATTAAATTTCTTGTCTTTTTGTTTTAAAGTCTTGATGACTTATGTAATATGAACAAGTAAATCGTGTAACCAACTCTATATTAATATATATCAAGTTTCATCACATATTCTTGTTACGTCTTTACTTTGATTAAACTTATAATTGTTAAAACTTAACATAGTATTGATAATGATCTATTTATCTGGATGGGGATCGGTAAATAACTTGTGAGTGTTGTAAATCCGAGACAGGACTAAGCGATGTTGACTAGTCAAATCTATGGTTAAGTTTCCTCGGACCCAAGTATAACTCGTTATTACTATTCTGAATGTCATATAAATAGGATTATTGATATGAAGAGATATCACTATAACCAAATATGTTTCGAGTGAGGGTTTTAACTAGTTGGGTAATGTTCTGTACGGAAAGTGAATTTTGCACCGGACAAAGATACAACCATTTGTCACGGATAAAGATGCAAACATTTATCACGAGTGAAGATACAAACATACACCGCGAGATTCTTTGTTCATAAGAGCCGTCCTAATGATTTAATGTCGTGGATATTGGAACATGTGAAGTTATAGAATATCTAAATCTTAAGGATAAAATGTCATGATTAAGTATTAAGTCTCTTGTATCAATTACAAGGACTTGATATAAAATAATGAAAGATCTTTGGGAATTAAGATGTGAACTTTGTTTATCAATAAAGGAAATCATCCATAAACCTAATGATTTAGCATTTATAGTGAGCACCAAGTGATCTATAGTAAGTATAGTGATTTAGGGGTGTCACAGGTTGGTATCAAAGCAGTAGATTATAGCTCTAAGGTAACGAGTATCTTAGGATATAATCTTATGGAAGTAGGACTAAATCGACTTGTGTAAAGTCTATAGATAATTAAAAGACAAATAAATCTTAAACATAAAATGTTATAAGACAGTACGTAAATTTTAAAAATGAAATGTTATTTGAAAGAAATGTACTAATTAAAACTACATTCTTGTGTAGGATGGCTGTTATTCCAAGTTGGGAAGAGATAATGCAAGCGAACGCACATCTTGTGGTCTTCGAAAGTGATCCTGAGGAGGATCCAATTGAAGATCCAGTAATAGAACATGTGGGTGATCATCCCGTGATCAACTTTGTGGACATGTCTGATGATGATGATTTTGATGAAAATCAACACGACCTGGATATTTCAAACGCCGAGGATGGCAATCCAGAATCTGAGTTGGATGAAATCATCGAAGAAATGAATGAAGAAGAAGTGGAGCAACCTTGTTCATCAAACTTGCCACACAATTGGGCTCATGAACTTACCACAATCATATGGTTCACGGAGCTTGTCCTAGTCAGGCTATAGTCGCCCATTCGTTGAGGGACTCCACCATACAATCATGAGTCAAGAACTTACTATACGCTTGAGTTTTCAGAACATGCAACTAACTTTACTCTTTCTCACTTAATACTTCTCACTTCCTATGTATCATGTACATGTATAAGAAAAGATTTACCTTCTCAACATACATAACAGATACCGTGACGCTGGATTTCCACTGATTATCACGATAGGAAGCCAAGTAAGTACACATCCCTGCCCATACAAGGAAGTGCACACTCAGTACTACCATGAGTCCTCAATGAAAAATCCCACATATCCTAAGCTTTTCCTCAACTCAGCCTTTCCTTTACCTTTCCTGATATGAATTTCATCAAATCATATCTTACTGTTCACAATTCATTAAGAGTTCATTTTACTCATAGCTGACAATTTACGACTCATTATGAGTCCCTATTCACATCTTATAATTCACAACTCATCAAGAGTCCCTTTATCTTCTCTTATCATTTACGACCCACCAGAGTCCCTTAATCTTTGACCACCTAAGACCTCATGGCTCTTTTGCCCTTTCTCAGTATCTTATCTTAAGATATCTTTATCATTTCTTAGTCCTGAATTTTCAAAATTTATTTCTTATTGACTCAACTCATCTAGAGTTCATTTCCTTACTATTTCTTTCTTTCTCACAAAAGTCATATCCTAAGGTCTATAACCTGTCTGCTCTGATACCAACTATAACGCCCCGAGATCCCGACCTTCCTTAATCAATCCGATTATGTCTGGATAACATGATTATTAACTTTAAATCATTTTATATAATCATAAAATACTTTCACGTCGATCTCGTGCGTTAAAACTTAACCATTAATCATTTAATACCTTTTTAATTGACCATAAATGCAGTCCATATTTTTTTTATTTTTATAAAACTTTATCTTACATCCCTTATCTGCCTCAGGATCGCAACGTCCATTTACTAATCATTAGAACTTAGGTCAAACATTATCAAATTGTGACCTAGTCTATTACAATTTCATAATCAAATATATATTCAAGATTTACATAACCTGTAAATAAAATTCGCCATGAACTATTCATACATGGCCCTATCTAAAAATACTTGTTCTGCATCTGATCCTGTTCGTATACACTTGTACACATACATAACCTTATCCATGCATATTTACCATACATGCGAGTTCGAGTATATATTAGACCTGACTTAATATAATATTACATCCATATATCTCATTACATCCTTTACCTCAAATAATACATATATTCACGTTTAAGTATATGGATTTACAAACCATGCATCTATTTTTATTGTCTAGGTTTAACATTTAAACCAAACTATTACACATTTTGCATCTATACAAATTTATATATAACAAATTTCTTCACACATCTCTGTGTATCCATATTCTTTACCTTAGCTTCACCGGAACCTCCGGTCTTCTTGTACTGTACCTGAAATGTTAGTTCATAGGAAGAGTGAGCATAAAGCTCGGCAAGTAATTCAGATAACACCTTTCATGCTCGCAGTTTATAATATACATCATGCTTTCTCTACCTCAACATACTATGCTTAATGTCACGTATTGCACTTAACAATTAAATCACATAATTGCCCATAGGGCACATTTCAACTCATTTACTATCACGTAGTTCACATAGAACATATACTACACTTAAGTCTGAAGAACTTGCCTGATTAGCATTTAATTACAATTAACTTTTACTGCCTCGCTTGGCCTTTATATCATTCCATGCCTCGGTTTGCTACATCGAGCGTTATCTGTAAACATATCATCTATATACATCATTATATGATCATGAACTTTATATCATGTATCAAACATAAACTATCAACACACGACCATTCGTCTCTAATCATATCACTTATGATGTATTATACCTTATGTAGGTTAATAATACATCCTTACCTTATTCTCGACATTCCTCATAACTTATCTCATGCTTTGACTTAACTTTAGGCATGTTATATTATGTCATTTCTTATTTCACTATACATTGACATCCTTTATATAGTCCATCCTTATCTATTTAGGGTTTACATAACCCATTCTGTATCAAAATATCTCATTACGGAAAATTTTGCTCTCAGGGAATAGTACACTACACCCCAGCGTAGTGTTTCTTCTTCAACATCTCACTGGCCGCGAAAAGCTTTTGTGATGCCCTCAAATTACTATACTTACTATAGACGACTTGGTGCTCACTATAAATGCTAAATCATTAGGTTTATGAATGATTTCCTTTATTCATAAACAAACTTCACATCTTAATTCTCAAAGATCTTTCATTATTTTATTTCAAGTCCTTGTAATCGATACAAGAGACTTAATACTCAATCATGACATTTTATCCTTAAGATTTAGATATTCTATAACTTAACATGTTCCAATATCCACGACATTAAATCATTAGGACGGCTCTTGGGAACAGAGAATCTCGCGGTGAATGTTTGCATCTTCACCCGTGATAAATGTTTGCATCTTTATCCGTGACAAATGGTTGTATCTTTGTCCGGTGCAAAATTCTCTTTCCGTACAGAACATTACCCAACTAATAAAAACCCTCACTCGAAACATATTTGGTTATAGTGATATCTCTTCATATCAATAATCCTATTTATCTGACATTCAGAATAGTAATAACGAGTTATACCTGGGTCCGATGAACCTTAACGATGGATTTGACCAGTCAACATCGCTTAGTCCTGTCTCGGATGTACAACACTCACAAGTTATTTACCGATCCTCATCCAGATAAATAGATCATTATCAATACTATGTTAAGTTTTAACAATTCTAAGATTAATCAAAGTAAAGACGTAACAAGAACATGTGATGAAACTAGATATATATTAATATAGAGTTGGTTACACGGTTTGCTTGTTCATATTACATAAGTCATCAAGACTTTAAAACAAAAAGACAAGCAATTTAATAAAGCATGTAAACTAATCTATGCATTTCTTCTTTCCTTTCTTCTTCTTAGAATCGGAACTTTCAGGTATGTCTGCAATTTAGGTTTATTTGCAAGGGTGAGCATACAAAAGCTCAGCAAGTCTAACACATAGCATATATGTGAACTCACACTAATATGGATTTTAAGGATTCATAGTACAACAATTAATATTATAAATGTCTAACATAGTAAGACTGAGTGGTGGTTGGACCTAGAACTGTTCTTTGTCTTTCGACTTAGAACCATTTATAGTGGATATAGAAAGGGGATCAACCTAACGACATCCTATGTTATGCATAAGATACACTACATTGGACTAATCATGAACAGTGGTACATATTCGTTCATCTCAGTTTACTTCACATGTCAGGATCACCCCAAGACAACTTGGTTTGATAAAATAAAGCATGATTCGAAATATATCGCGAATAAGCATTTCATTTTTCAAGTTATGCCGAAAGAAGAAGCAATAACTCACATATCAAAGATTTATAACATGTTGCTTCTACAAAATGTATAAATCACATCAAGAGAAATTAAACAAAGGTTAAGGATAGAAAACTTGCTTTGAAGCAATTTAGGGTTTTCCCGGTAAAGCGTTAAATGCCTACATAATTGTTTACGCGTACTCGAATGTTAGTTTATCGAATTTTACTTCTTAATAAACGTTTTTATAACTTGTTTAGACTATTTCCATAGGTGATTTTATTTGGAAAATTCTCAAACTCAAAAACTCATTTTTAAGTGACTTTATAAAAAGTGGACAGCAACATTGACTATCAGACCCCAGCTCAGTCAAACAGCCATAACTTCTTCGTTTTAAAATATTTTTGAGTCGTTTAAAATTTCACGCGTTCGTAACTTACATCTCTACAATCTATGTTCAGACCAAAGTTCGAAATTCCTTACTGATTTACACTGTTTTTGACAAAAAGTGGACTGCGAAAAACTGTTTCAATACGTATTTGACTGAATTGATAAAACATGATACCTTAAGCTTTAATTTGCTAAGATAACATGTTCTAACAATCAATAACACTTTATAACATAAAATAAGAAAATCATAAACCTTCATATATAGAGATTTATGACTTTTGCTCAAGAACACACGAAGAACACGAAGAACGGAAAAACCGTACATGGTAACGACTATGTTCTTGAGCTTTTGGTTTTTGTACTTGAAATAATTTGAGCATTATAACTGCTTACATAAGTGATTATGACACTTTATAATTGACAAAATTTGGTCATTATAATGGCTTGCATAATTGATTATATTTTTTTATAAAAATGCTCAAGAACATATTAAAACGCGGAGAACGGATAAACCGTACATGACCACTACGTATGTTCATTGAGCTTTAAACTATGAATTAAAATTCGACAGAACAATGACTTGCTCAAGTCATAAGGAACACGGATAACGAAAAATCGTACATGACTACGACTTATGTTCTTCAGCTTGTCAATAAAAGAAAATTGAACATTATAACTACTATAAAATAAAGAAAATCTCAAGAACACGTGAAGAACACGGAGAACAACAATCGTACATGGCTACGACTCACGTTATTGAGCTTTATCGACTATAAATTGAAAGAAAAATTAAACATAACAACGACTAAGGATCGTACCTTTTGTGATTGCAAGCTTTAACTATTTCTTTGCAATTTCCAATACTTGAAATATAACTATGAATAATAGATATAGAGAGTGATTTTACTCTTGATTTTGCTTTGAAAATGGATGATAAAACAAGTGCACAATGCTTGCTATTTATAGGTCATGCAAAGCTAGGGTATTAGGGTCATTAAGACAACCAAGCTTTGGCTCCAAGTTTGGCTTGGCTTTAACTTTGGCTCCAAGTTTGGCTTAACTTTGGCTTCAAGTTTGGCTTGACTTTGGTTTGACTTAGGCTTTAACTTTAACTACTAACTAAAGTTAACAACTAACTCAGCATTGGTTTATTCTCTACTAAAGCTAGCAACTTGATTGGTTGATTAGTTTCTTAATTCACCAACTAAACTTATTAGGTTAATCTTAATTTTAATTAACCTGAATCTTTATCAAGTATACATGTTGTATAGTTGACTTTTACTATTCATAGTTGACTTTTTCGTATTTATACTGTATAATTTTTTTATTATTTTCGTATTCTATCCGTATAATTTTCATATTTATACGCGTATTTATGAATAGTACTTTTTAGGGTTTAGTGTTTGAACCTTAGGGTTCAACCCTTAGGGTTTCTATAATTAGGGTTTAGGTTTTCTCCAAACCCTAGTTTTAGGTTTTCAAAAATTTTACTTTTATTTTTCTAATAATTGTTTAAGTTGTATTCTTGAAACGAAACACAAAAATAAACACACAAGAAAATTCCATAACACATATTAGATATAATACAATATTTATTTATGCCTATAAATTCGGATAACAACTATCTCGGAAGTTCGGAATATTACAGCTCTCGGCTAATGAACAGTAACACTGCGCCCAGGCGCAGTGTTAGGCACAAAAAACTGCGCCCCGGCGCAGTGTTCTGGTGCAAAATTCCTTGATTTTCTCTGCTGCTTTGGTGATTGTTAATTCCTTAACCACAAATCCAATTAACTCCAAATTTGGCACAGTGCTAGGTATTACTACATAGTATTTTACAAAAAATTTACTTGCCACATTTGGCTTCTCGAAATCAGTGCAAAACTAGCCCGTAGGAGGGCTGTTCAACTCATTTCCAACACAGAAAAATTTCAAGTTCAAAACCCATCTTTTTACCAACTTTGTGATTTTTGACCAGAAGCCTTAAAACTCAATTCTAACACTTGACATAGTTCACTTAAGTCACAATTGACATGTCCAAGCTTTCAAAACCATAAAATTTCGCACGAGGCGATATTTGTCCGTTAAAATCCGTTTCGAATCGAAACGATCGATTTCAATCGTTCGAATCGCCAGTTCATTAAAATTTGATTCCGTTGATTACCAAATCAACCTAGACACGTGTATTTACATAAAAACAAGTAACGTGACTTCATTTTACCTATAATTCCTCAAGATTGCCAAAAATCACATTTTTGTTGGCTTTTTATAGACTTTTACAAACTTTTTAGTTCACCCTTTGAACTCAACTTGATAATTACATCTCCAAACACCACATAGGCTATCACATATACATTTACTCATTGTGTAAGTCCACATAACTTCTCATTGAACATTCTAATGCACTTTACAGATTATTACGTAATCTATACACAAAGTATAGCCTAATATTCAAACTTTTCATACCAAATCATAATTTTAAACCTTTCATAAATCTCTTATGCAATCTTACATGAAATATTTCATGAATCGACTATGTTCATACATCCCATGTGACGCCCCCAAATCATTATACTTACTATAACTAACTTGGCGCTCACTATAAATGCTAAATCATTAGGTTTATGGATGATTTCCTTTCTTCATAAACAAAATTCTCATCTTAATCCCCAAAGATCTTTCATTATTTTATATCAAGCCCTTGTAATCGATACAAGAGACTTAATACCCAATCATGACATTTTATCCTTAAGATTTAGATATTCTATAACTTTACATGTTCCAATATCCACGGCATTAAATCATTAGGACGACTCTTGGGAACAGAGAATCTCGCGGTGAATGTTTGTATCTTCACCCGTGATAAATGTTTGCATCTTTATCCGTGACAAATGGTTGTATCTTTGTCCGGTGCAAAATTCTCTTTCCGTACAGAACATTACCCAACTAGTTAAAACCCTCACTCGAAACATATTTGGTTATAGTGATATCTCTTCATATCAATAATTCTTTTTATTTGACATTCAGAATAGTAATAACGAGTTATACCTGGGTCTGAGGAACCTTAACGATGGATTTGACCAGACAACATCGCTTAGTCCTGTCTCGGATGTACAACACTCACAAGTTATTTACCGATCCTCATTCAGATAAATAGATCATTATCAATACTATGTTAAGTTTTAACAATTCTAAGTTTAATCAAAGTAAAGACGTAACAAGAATATGTGATTAAACTTGATATATATTAATATAGAGTTGGTTACACGGTTTGCTTGTTCATATTACGTAAGTCATCAAGACTTTAAAACAAAGCGACAAGCACTTTAATAAAGCATGTAAATTAATCTATGCATTTCTTCTTTACTTTCTTCTTCTTAGAACCGGGACTTTCGGGTATGTCTGCAATTTAGGTTTATTTGCAAGGGTGAGCATACAAAAGCTCAGCAATTCTAACACATAGCATATAAGTGAACTCACTCTGATATGGATTTTAAAGATTCATGGTTCAACAATTGATATTACTAATGTTTAACATAGTAAGACTGAGTGGTGGTTAGACCTAGAACTGTTCTTTGTCTTTCGACTTAGAACCATTTACAGTAGATATAGAAAGGGGATCAACCTAACGACATCATATGTTATGCATAACATACACTACACTGGACTAATCATGAACAGTGGTACATATTCGTTCATCTCAGTTTACTTCACATGTCAGGATCGCCCCAAGACAACTTGGTTTGATAAAATAAAGCATGATTCGAAATATATTGCGAATAAGCATTTCATTTTTCAAGTTATGCCGAAAGAAGAAGCAATAACTCACATATCAAAGATTTATAACATGTTGCTTCTACAAAATGTATAAATCACATCAAGAGAAATTAAACAAAGGTTAAGGATAGAAAACTTGCCTTGAAGCAATTTAGGGTTTTCCCGGTAATGCGTTAAATGCCTACATAATTGTTTACGCATACTCGAATGTTAGTTTATCGAATTTTACTTCTTAATAAATGTTTTTAGAATATTTCCATAGGTGGTTTTAGTTGGGAAACTCTCAAACTCAAAAACTCATTTTTAAGTGACTTTATAAAAAGTGCACAGCAATATTGGCTGTCAGACCCCGGCTCAGTTCAACGGCCATAACTTTTTCGTTTTAAAACATTTTTTAGTCATTCAAAATTTCACGCCTTCGTAACTTCCGTCTCTATAATTTATGTTTAGACCAAAGTTCAAAATTCCTTACTGATTTACACAGTTTTTTACAAAAAGGGGACTACAAGAAACTGTTTCAAAACGTCTTTGACTGAATTGATAAAACATGATACCTTAAGCTTTAATTTGCTAAGATAACATGTTCTAACAATCAATAACACTTTATAACATAAAATAAGAAAATCATAAACCTTGATATATAGAGATTTATTACTTTTGCTCAAGAACACACGAAGAACACGAAGAACGGAAAAACCGTACATGGTAACGACTATGTTCTTGAGCTTTTGGTTTTCGTACTTGAAATAATTTGAGTAGTATAACTGCTTACATAAGTGATTATGACACTTTATAATTGACAAAATTTGGTCATTAAAACGGCTTGTATAATTGATTAAAACAATTTATAAAAATGCTCAAGAACATACGAAAACGCGGAGAACGGATAAACCGTACATGACCACTACGTATGTTCATTGAGCTTTAAACTACGAATTGAAATTCGACATAAAAACGACTTGCTCAAGTCATAAGGAACACGGAGAACGAAAAATCGTACATGGCTACGACTTATGTTCTTGAGCTTGTCAATAAAAGAAAATTGAACACTATAACTACTATAAAATAAAGAAAATCTTAAGAACACGGAGAACGACAATCGTACATGGCTACGACTCGCGTTCTTGAGTTTTATCGACTATAAATTGAAAGAAAAATTAAACATAACAACAACTAAGGATCGTACCTTTTGTGATTGCAAGCTTTAACTATTTCTTTGCAATTTCCAATACTTGAAATATAACTATGAATAATAGATATATAGAGTGATTTTGCTCTTGATTTTGCTTTGAAAATGGATGATGAAACAAGTGCACAATGCTTGCTATTTATAGGCCATGCAAAGCTAGGGTATTATGGTCATTAAAACAAACTTCTAAGCTAAGCTAAGCTAAGATTCATCACCCATTTCCACTTGTTATTGTCGGCAATGTAGCTCCATTTAAGTCCATTAAATGTTTGCAATGATCAAGCTTTTATGACATCACAAAGCCAAACATGCTAGCCTCCCATTGGTCCAACACTTAGCCTACCAAATGACTAGTGTTAGGGCTTGTTTGGTTGGTCATTTAACCCATTATTTGAGGGGTAGCCATGGTCATTTACCAAGCTTGGTCAAGGGTAGGTTAGTCCTTTTTAAGCTAGTTAACTTTCCTAGCCACTATTGTTGACTTTCACTATTCATCGATTGACTTTCAGTATTTATACCGTATAATTTTCGTATTATACTTGTACAATTCTCGTATTATTTTCGCATTCTATCCGTATACTTTTCGTATTTATACGCGTATTTATGAATAGTACTTTTTAGGGTTTAGGGTTTGAACCTTAGGGTTTAACCCTTAGGGTTTCTAAAATTAGGGTTTAGGTTTTCTCCAAACCCTAGTTTTAGGTTTTCAAAAATTTTGCTTTTATTTTTCTAATAATTGTTTAAGTTGGATTCTTGAAACGAAAACACAAAAATAAACACACATGAAAATTCCATAACACATATTAGATGTAATATAATATTTATTTATGCCTATAAATTCGGATTACAACTATCTCGGAAGTTCGGAATATTACATTCACCCCTCCTTAAAAGAATTTCGTCCCCGAAATTAACTTATACAATTAAGAAAACAAATGTGGATATTCTATCTTCATTTTATCCTCTAATTCCCACGTTGCTTCTACCATGGATTGATTTCTCCATATGACCTTGACTGAAGGTATGACTTTGTTTCGCAAGACTTGTTCCTTCCTATCAGCGATTTGAATAGGAATCTCTTCATAGCTGAGATCCTTCTCTATCTGGATTGGTTCGTAATTAATTACGTGTTTGTAGTCGGGTTTATAGGGACGCAATACTGAAACATGAAATACATTAGGTATATGTTCCAGTTCTGGAGGTAAGGCTACTTCATAAGCTACCTCACCTATTCTTCGTAATATCTCGAATGGTCCTATAAACCTTGGACTCAATTTTCCTTTCTTTCCAAAACAAATCTTCCCTTTCCAGTGAGATACCTTTAAGAAACATGACTAACGACTTCAAAGTCTCTCTTTTGTCGATGCAGGTCGGCATATCTCTTCTGTCTTTCTTGAGCAGCTCGTAACCTCAGTTGAATTGTTCGAACTACCTCCGCTGTTTGTTGAACCAGTTCTGGCCCAAGCATCTTCCGTTCACCAACTTCGTCCAAACACATCAGTGTTCTACACTTCCTTCCATATAGAGCTTCATATGGTGGCATTCCTATACTAGCGTGAGAACTATTGTTGTAAGCGAATTCTACCAGAGGTAAGTGATCTTCCCAACTTCCTTCAAAATCCATCATACAAGCTCTCAACATATCCTCCAAAGTTTGGATAGTCCTTTCACTTTGACCATCTGTTTGGGGGTGGTATGCCGTACTTAATCTCAACTGTGTCCCGAGATGTTCTTGAAGACTATTCCAAAAGTTCGATGTGAACCTTGGATCTCGATCGAACACGATTGAAACTGGAACCCTATGCCTAGATATAACCTCCTTAATATATAATTTGGCTAATCTATCTAGGGTGAACTTAACTTTAATTGGTAGAAAGTGAGCAGACTTGGTTAGTCAATCCACTATCACCCAAATTGCATCATGACCCTTTTGTGTGGTTGGAAGTCCTACTACAAAATCCATTGTAATATGCTCCCATTTCCACTCTGGAATTTCCAATGGTTGTAACAACCCGCTTGGTCTTTGATGCTCTGCTTTTACCCGTTGGCATGTCAAACACCAACTAACGAATTCAGCCACCTCCCTCTTCATGTTTGGCCACCAGAAATGTTGACTCATGTCTTTGTACATTTTGGTGCTACTTGGATGGACTAAAAACTTAGTACTATGCGCTTCTAACATAATTTCTTCCTTCAACTCTTGTACCGAAGGTACCCATATCCTTGATTCAAACCTTATGATTCCATCATTGTCCAATTTCAACCTATTGTTCACATTCTTTGTTATCTTACTTTTTATATCCTCATACTCTCCATCCTTTTCTTGTATTTCCTTGATTTTTCCCAACAAAGTTGAGTGATCCTCCATTATAAATAATTTCCTCGTTGAGATGGAAGGAACCCTCACTTCAATGTCGAGTCTAGCAAATTCCTTGAGCAACTCATCCTAATTTATTAACATATTTAGTTTCTCTTGATTCTTCCTGCTTAGTGCATCTGCAACTACGTTGGCTTTCCCTGGATGATATAGGATTTCGCAGTCATAATCCTTTATCAATTCCAGCCACCTTCTTTGCCTCATATTCAACTCTCGTTGTGTGAAAATATACTTCAAACTTTTATGATCAGTATAAATTTCACACTTTTCTCCATATAAGTAATGCCTCTATATCTTTAAAGCAAATACTACCGCCGCTATTTCTAGATCGTGAGTAGGATACCTTATCTCATAATCTTTCAATTGCCGCGAAGCATAAGCAATGACCTTCCCATGTTGCATCAACACGCAACCTAATCCTTTATGTGAGGCATCACTATAGACTACAAGACCTCCACTAATATCAGGTAATGATAATACCGGCGCCTTGCTTAGTCTCTTCTTTAGCTCTTGGAAGCTTTCTTCACACTTTTCCGTCCATACATACTTCACCGTCTTCCTTGTTAAGTTGGTTAGTGGGGTTGCTATTTTTGAAAAATCTTTAATGAAACGTCTATAGTACCCCGCTAAACCTAAGAAACTTCTTACTTCGGTTGGGGTCTTTGGTTGTTCCCAGTTCATAACTGCTTCTATCTTTGATGGATCCACCGCTATTCCGTTCTTGTCAATCACGTGACCCAAAAACTGAACCTTTTCTAGCCAGAACTCCCATTTTGAAAATTTGGCATAGAGTTGTTCCCTCCGTAAGGTTTTTAGTACATTTCTTAAATGTACAGCATGTTCTTCTAGTGTTTTCGAGTATATAAGAATATCATCGATGAACACTACAACATACTTATCTAAACAAGACCTAAAAACCCTATTCATCAAGTTCATGAATGTTGCCGGTGCATTCGTTAATCCAAAGGACATCATTAGAAATTCGTAATGTCCATAACGTGTTCGACATGCTGTCTTCAGCACATCTTCCTTTCTAACCTTTAGTTGATGGTACCCCGACCGTAGATCAATCTTAGAAAAGTGTTCAGCTCCCTTCAATTGATCAAACAAGTCGTCTATCCTAGGTAATGGATACTTATTCTTTATGGTCAGCTTATTCAATTCACGATAGTCGACACATAATCTTAAAGTTCCATCTTTCTTTTTGACAAACAACACAGGTGCTCCCCATGGAGAAACACTAGGTTGAATGTACTTCTTTTCCAATAATTCTTGTAGTTGAACCATCAATTCTTTCATCTCCACATGTGCCATCCTGTATGGAGCCTTTGAAACTGGTGTAGTTCCCGGTGCTAAGTCGATGACAAGCTCGATCTCTCTATCAGGTGGGAGACCGGGTAAGTCATTGGAAAATACGTCCGTGAATTCCCTTACAACTGGTATGATCTATATCTAACTCTTTTCGTTGAGTATCTACGATATATGCCAAATAGCCTTGACACCCCTTCTTAAGTAATCCATTTACTTGCATTGATGACAAACAACGAGATTTTCTTGGAAATTGATTCCCGTTAAAAACAACATTTGACTTCGACGTGGTCAGAAGGTTGATGCACTTTTTTTGGCAATCAATCACCGCTTTGTGATTAGTTAACCAATCCATACCTATAATTACATCGAATTCCCCTAATTGAATGGGAATAAGATCCACCTTTAAATCATGACCCTTAATCGCTATGCAACATTTCTTAAAGATGTGATTAACAGGTATTATCTCTTTATTAGCAATTTCTATGTTCAAGGGAAAGTCTAAATTCTCACTAGGCATGTTAAATTTCTTAGCGAATTCATGTGAAACAAATGAGCAAGAAGCACCCGAATCAAACAGCACATAAGCATTTATGGAGTTGATCGGAATGATACCTGACACTACATCTTGAGATGCCACCGCATCTCTCACTAACATGTTGAAAGTCCTTGCCGTTGGACGGCCCGGGCCTCCTGGTGTAGTTGTCGGGGCGACGTTACTCGCCTTGCTCCCTCCTGCTTCTCCTCCTTTCTTAGGGCACATCTTGGCTTGATGTCCCGTTGCTCCACAGTTGAAGCAGGTGTCCTTCTTTGGGTTTGGGCAGGTGGTGGCTAAGTGCCCTTCTTGTTTACAGTTGTAACAAACATTTTCCCCCTTAAGACATACTCCTATGTGGCCTTTGCCACATGTCTTACAGGGTTCTATTTTCTTTTTGTTATCTCCCTCTTTTTGTGTATTTCCCCCACTATTAAATTTTCTTTTGTTATTTCCCCCACCATTACTTCCTTTATTAGACCCCCCCCCTCATGATTCTTTTTATTTTCTTTTTCCTTTTTATATTTATTAAAGGCATCAGTGCCGCCTTGGGCAATGATGGCTTTCTCTAGAAGCTGAGAGAAATTCTCTAGCTGTAATACGGCAACTTTGCCATAAATCCAGGGTTTTAACCCTTCTTCGAACCTCCTCGCTTTACGTTCCTCCGTCGCCACTTGATGAGGAGCGAAACGTGCGAGTTCATTAAACTTGGTGGCATATTGGGGCACTGTCATGTCCCCTTGTGTTAAATTTAAAAACCAGACTTCCATTCGATTTTGCATGCTACTTGGAAAAAAGTTCTCGAAAAATAATTTCTTAAACTTTTCCCAAGTGATTACACCTTCTTCCGCCCTTGATTTGTTAGATTCCCACCAAAAGTTCGCTTCGCCTTTTAACAGAGAGGCAGCAAATTTTGTCTTTTGATTTTCCCCAACCTCAGCTATATCAAAAGCCTTTTCAATTTCGGTAACCCAATTTTGGGCATCGATTGGTTCAGTGGTTCCCTGGAATTCGGGAGGTCCTACATTCTTAAAGTCTTTAAACGTAGTTGTGTGTGTTCGGGGTGGATTTGTTTGATTTACTATGGCACTCATTAACATATTAACAAATTGTTGCATAGGATTTTCGGTGGTCTGATTATCACTAGGTGTTTGCTCAACACTTTCACTACTACTATTACTAGCATGTGCTGTCACTCTTGCTCTTGTGTTTGGTGGTGCCATTTCTCTAAAATAAAAGAAAGACAAGTATAAATATGCAAGCATAAAGAAAATTTTACACATCATATTTGATAACAAAATTGGTATTTATAAACTTCCACACATTACAAACTATTATTAACCGAGTGAATAATTTCACTTTACTATTATTAACATCCCTTATAAAAATGGGAATGCTAATATTACACACATAAAGCATAATTTAAATATTACATTTTTTTTTAATTGACTTTCTTAAAAGCCCTATTTAGCATACTCGAAACTACATATCGATTGATCTCGTAGCCCGATTCATTCCTTGCTATGGGGAAATCTTCCATCTCATTGTGAAGTTCCCAATAGGAATAGCGACGTTCATTCCTTTCATGGGCAAGTGTTTCCTGCAGCTGGAGCTTTTCGGCTTCTTTGATGGCTAACTGAAGCTCTTGTGCATGGTTTCTCTCAACTTCCTCCAACCACATCATTTCAAGAGTTTCAATTCTTTCAGTAGCTGCGTCCAACAATGCCCCTTGCTCCGCTTCTTCTTCATTCATTTCTTCAATGATTTCATCCAACGCAGATTCTGGATCGCCATCCTCGGCGTCTAAAATATCCATGTCGTGTTGAATTTCATCAAAATCATCATCATCAGACATGTCCACAAAGTTGATCACGGGGTGATCACCCGCATGATCTATTACTGGATCTTCAATTGGATCCTCCTCAGGATCACTTTCGAGGACCAAGCTTTGGCTCCAAGTTTGGCTTGGCTTTAACTTTGGCTCCAAGTTTGGCTTGACTTTGGCTTCAAGTTTGGCTTGACTTTGGTTTGACTTAGGCTTTAACTTTAACTACTAACTAAAGTTAACAACTAACTCAGCATTGGTTTATTCTCTACTAAAGCTAGCAACTTGATTGGTTGATTAGTTTCTTAATTCACCAACTAAACTTATTAGGTTAATCTTAATTTTAATTAACCTGAATCTTTATCAAGTATACATGTTGTATAGTTGACTTTTACTATTCACAGTTGACTTTTTCGTATTTATACTGTATAATTTTTTTATTATTTTCGTATTCTATCCGTATAATTTTCATATTTATACGCGTATTTATGAATAGTACTTTTTAGGGTTTAGTGTTTGAACCTTAGGGTTCAACCCTTAGGGTTTCTATAATTAGGGTTTAGGTTTTCTCCAAACCCTAGTTTTAGGTTTTCAAAAATTTTACTTTTATTTTTCTAATAATTGTTTAAGTTGTATTCTTGAAACGAAACACAAAAATAAACACACAAGAAAATTCCATAATACATATTAGATATAATACAATATTTATTTATGCCTATAAATTCGGATAACAACTATCTCGGAAGTTCGGAATATTACAGCTCTCGGCTAATGAACAGTAACACTGTGCCCAGGCGCAGTGTTAGGCACAAAAAACTGCGCCCCGGCGCAGTGTTCTGGTGCAAAATTCCTTGATTTTCTCTGCTGCTTTGGTGATTGTTAATTCCTTAACCACAAATCCAATTAACTCCAAATTTGGCACAGTGCTAGGTATTACTACATAGTATTTTAAAAAAAATTTACTTGCCACATTTGGCTTCTCGAAATCAGTGCAAAACTAGCCCGTAGGAGGGCTGTTCAACTCATTTCCAACACAGAAAAATTTCAAGTTCAAAACCCATCTTTTTACCAACTTTGTGATTTTTGACCAGAAGCCTTAAAACTCAATTCTAACACTTGACATAGTTCACTTAAGTCACAATTGACATGTCCAAGCTTTCAAAACCATTAAATTTCGCACGAGGCGATATTTGTCCGTTAAAATCCGTTTCGAATCGAAACGATCGATTTCAATCGTTCGAATCGCCAGTTCATTAAAATTTGATTCCGTTGATTACCAAATCAACCTAGACACGTGTATTTACATAAAAACAAGTAACGTGACTTCATTTTACCTATAATTCCTCAAGATTGCCAAAAATCACATTTTTGTTGGCTTTTTATAGACTTTTACAAACTTTTTAGTTCAACCTTTGAACTCAACTTGATAATTACATCTCCAAACACCACATAGGCTATCACATATACATTTACTCATTGTGTAAGTCCACATAACTTCTCATTGAACATTCTAATGCACTTTACAGATTATTACGTAATCTATACACAAAGTATAGCCTAATATTCAAACTTTTCATACCAAATCATAATTTTAAACCTTTCATAAATCTCTTATGCAATCTTACATGAAATATTTCATGAATCAACTATGTTCATACATCCCATGTGACGCCCCCAAATCATTATACTTACTATAGCTAACTTGGCGCTCACTATAAATGCTAAATCATTAGGTTTATGGATGATTTCCTTTCTTCATAAACAAAATTCTCATCTTAATCCCCAAAGATCTTTCATTATTTTATATCAAGCCCTTGTAATCGATACAAGAGACTTAATACCCAATCATGACATTTTATCCTTAAGATTTAGATATTCTATAACTTTACATGTTCCAATATCCACGGCATTAAATCATTAGGACGGCTCTTGGGAACAGAGAATCTCGCGGTGAATGTTTGTATCTTCACCCGTGATAAATGTTTGCATCTTTATCCGTGACAAATGGTTGTATCTTTGTCCGGTGCAAAATTCTCTTTCCGTACAGAACATTACCCAACTAGTTAAAACCCTCACTCGAAACATATTTGGTTATAGTGATATCTCTTCATATCAATAATTCTTTTTATTTGACATTCAGAATAGTAATAACGAGTTATACCTGGGTCCGAGGAACCTTAACGATGGATTTGACCAGACAACATCGCTTAGTCCTGTCTCGGATGTACAACACTCACAAGTTATTTACCGATCCTCATTCAGATAAATAGATCATTATCAATACTATGTTAAGTTTTAACAATTCTAAGTTTAATCAAAGTAAAGACGTAACAAGAATATGTGATTAAACTTGATATATATTAATATAGAGTTGGTTACACGGTTTGCTTGTTCATATTACGTAAGTCATCAAGACTTTAAAACAAAGCGACAAGCAATTTAATAAAGCATGTAAATTAATCTATGCATTTCTTCTTTACTTTCTTCTTCTTAGAACCGGGACTTTCGGGTATGTCTGCAATTTAGGTTTATTTGCAAGGGTGAGCATACAAAAGCTCAGCAATTCTAACACATAGCATATAAGTGAACTCACTCTGATATGGATTTTAAAGATTCATGGTTCAACAATTGATATTACTAATGTTTAACATAGTAAGACTGAGTGGTGGTTAGACCTAGAACTGTTCTTTGCCTTTCGACTTAGAACCATTTACAGTAGATATAGAAAGGGGATCAACCTAACGACATCATATGTTATGCATAACATACACTACACTGGACTAATCATGAACAGTGGTACATATTCGTTCATCTCAGTTTACTTCACATGTTAGGATCGCCCCAAGACAACTTGGTTTGATAAAATAAAGCATGATTCGAAATATATCGCGAATAAGCATTTCATTTTTCAAGTTATGCCTAAACAAGAAGCAATAACTCTTATATCAAAGATTTATAACATGTTGCTTCTACAAAATGTATAAATCACATCAAGAGAAATTAAACAAAGGTTAAGGATAGAAAACTTGCCTTGAAGCAATTTAGGGTTTTCCCGGTAAAGCGTTAAATGCCTACATAATTGTTTACGCATACTCGAATGCTATAGTTTATCGAATTTTACTTCTTAATAAATGTTTTTATAATTTTTTTAGACTATTTCCAGAGGTGATTTTATTTGGAAAATTCTCAAACTCAAAAACTCATTTTTAAGTGACTTTATAAAAAGTGGACAGCAACATTGGCTGTCAGACCCCGGCTCAGTTCAACGGCCATAACTTTTTCGTTTTAAAACATTTTTGAGTTATTCAAAATTTCACGCCTTCGTACCTTCCGTCTATAATATTTATGTTTAAATCAAAGTTCGAAATTCCTTACTGATTTACACAATTTTTTACAAAAAGGGGACTGCAAGAAACTGTTTCAAAACGTCTTTAACTGAATTGATAAAACATGATACCTTAAGCTTTAATTTGCTAAGATAACATGTTCTAACAATCAATAACACTTTATAACATAAAATAAGAAAATCATAAACCTTCATATATAGAGATTTATTACTTTTGCTCAAGAACACACGAAGAACGCGAAGAATGGAAAAACCGTACATGGTAACGACTATGTTCTTGAGCTTTTGGTTTTCGTACTTGAAATAATTTGAGCATTATAACTGCTTACATAAGTGATTATGACACTTTATAATTGACAAAATTTGGTCATTATAACGGCTTGTATAATTGATTAAAACAATTTAAAAAAATGCTCAAGAACATACGAAAACGCAGAGAACGGATAAACCGTACATGACCACTATGTATGTTCATTGAGCTTTAAACTACGAATTGAAATTCGACATAACAACGACTTGCTCAAGTCATAAGGAACACGGAGAATGAAAAATCGTACATGGCTACGACTTATGTTCTTGAGCTTGTCAATAAAAGAAAATTGAACACTATAACTACTATAAAATGAAGAAAATCTCAAGAACACGGAGAAGGACAATCGTACATGGCTACGACTCGCGTTCTTGAGTTTTATTGACTATAAATTGAAAGAAAAATTAAACATAACAACGACTAAGGATCGTACCTTTTGTGATTGCAACCTTTAACTATTTCTTTGCAATTTCCAATACTTCAGATATAACTATGAATAATAGATATATAAAGTGATTTTGCTCTTGATTTTGCTTTGAAAATGGATGATGAAACAAGTGCACAATGCTTGCTATTTATAGGCCATGCAAAGCTAGGGTATTATGGTCATTAAGACAAACTTCTAAGCTAAGCTAAGCTAAGATTCATCACCCATTTCCACTTGTTATTGTTGGCAATGTAGCTCCATTTAAGTCCATTAAATGTTTGCAATGATCAAGCTTTTATGACATCACAAAGCCACACATGCTAGCCTCTCATTGGTCCAACACTTAGCCTACCAAATGACTAGTGTTAGGGCTTGTTTGGTTGGTCATTTAACCCATTATTTGAGGGGTAGCCATGGTCATTTACCAAGCTTGGTCAAGGGTAGGTTAGTCCTTTTTAAGCTAGTTAACTTTCCTAGCCACTATTGTTGACTTTCACTATTCATCGATTGACTTTCCGTATTTATACCGTATAATTTTTGTATTATACTTGTACAATTCTCGTATTATTTTCGCATTCTATCCGTATACTTTTCGTATTTATACGCGTATTTATGAATAGTACTTTTTAGGGTTTGAACCTTAGGGTTTCTAAAATTAGGGTTTAGGTTTCTTCCAAACCCTAGTTTTAGGTTTTCAAAAATTTTGCTTTTATTTTTCTAATAATTGTTTAAGTTGGATTCTTGAAACGAAAACACAAAAATAAACACACATGAAAATTCCATAACACATATTAGATGTAATATAATATTTATTTATGCCTATAAATTCGGATTACAACTATCTCGAAAGTTCGGAATATTACATCCCAACTAAGTTTTCATCGCTTCTAGCCACATATAACACATAATCCTTCATGAACCATGCTTAATAATACACTTTCCTTAAACAATACTTAGCTCTCATTCATTAGAGTACTTATAATGATCTCTAGCATACCAATATACATGTATTATACATATTCCACATCTTCAACTAGGGTTTCATCAAATCTAACAATATATTACATATGATCATGCCTTGAATCATGACTTCTAGCTTGTAATCACACATGAATAGTCCATCAACTTTGTTCTACCAATTTTCAAGCCTAGGGTTTCAACATAAACCAACATATAGCATGTAACTACACATAATCTTTCCATCTAGCTACTTGTTCATGCATGGATACTCTTATTCTTGAATTTAAATCCATAAACTTCAAACTTTAAAACAAGAACATGCTTATACCTTGTTTGATGACCAACTTCTTGACATGGATAGCTTCCTCATGTCATGTTCTTCCATTTTTCTTCTTGCTCCTTGATCATTTGAGCTTTCTAACTCATGGAATCCAAGCTTTTCTCCCATTTTTCCCATAGCTTCCTCATTTTCTTTTTCTCTCTCGTATGGCTCCTATTTTCCAGCAAAATGAAGAAGGAAACTTGTTGTACTAGTTTAAATAAAACTTAACTCAAGTTAGTTTAATTTGACTTAACCATAGCTAACATTAACCAAGGGCGTTTTGGTCATTTCACGCTTTAAGTTAAGGGCATAATTGACATTTCATCACTTAGGACATATAGGTCATTACTCAATTTGTCAAGGGTATTTTGGTCATTTTACCCTTTAGGACATAATTGTCATTAATTGAGTTGTTAAGGGCACTTTGGTCATTGCCACCAAAATCTAGAAATTTAATTATTCAAAATTCATAATTTACTCATTTTACAACCAATTCAAGTCCTTTTTGATCCAAACTTGTTTCATTATGCTTGAACTTTATTCCACAATCAAATACTCCGTAATTTGCTTATCCCATATCACTTGTCGCGCTTCAAACTATCAATTTCATTAATTACTGATTAATTCACAATAATTGTCAATTTGCATAATATTCGTTCTTAAATTCCTACAAACCACTTTTTCGGTTCCACATTCAATCAAATTTAATTTCCAACATCCCAATACATTCAAATTGCTCATCTTTTCCTTAACCCGCTTCACCGAGAAACGAACCTCAACCGAATTACCAAAATCCATCATCATTATCATTTAATCTCATAATATCCTTATTACGACTTTACATTCCTTTACATATTTACTTCATACACACAAGTCACTTAAATCATACTTGCATACCACATTCTTTCTACTCATTATCGGGGTATTACATTCTGCATTAACACATCCAACAAGTGACTATCTTAATTAAACCCTCCAATATTAATTCGTTAAATTATTTCAAATATTCATATATCATTCCTTCTCATTTCCTTTATTCTCTATCTTTATTTTCTTCTTTCTTATCAAATCAAATATATATATATTCATACATTCAACCTACCACAGAGGTCATATTGGCACATTGATTACATAATAACTTATATTTAGTCGCTCCTTAATACATTCTATCATTCAAACTAGGTTTTATCATATAATTAACCTTTACTTAATTAATCATAATCCTCATTTGGAAATCCTGTAAAAGTCCGGGATGTCACAGATGTGTTCCTGTGGAGGCCATTTTAGTGGAAAGAAGACAGCTGCTAAAGTTTTGTAGTGTGGATTTTATTGGCCTTCCTTGTTTCGTGATGCACATGCCTATTGTGTTGCTTGTGAAAGATGTTAAAAGTTAGGTAGTCTCACGAAACGAAGTATGATGCCCCTTAACCCTATTTTGATAGTGGAGATCTTTGATGTGTGGGGGATAGATATTATGGCACTACTACAAAATAGTCAATAGATAACACATAAAAAACGTTGTAATAGGTAATACAGAAACGTCGAGGTTAAGGGTGTCATCTATTTAACACATTTATACAACGTTTTTAAAACGTTGTAGTTAGATATATTACACAACGTTTTTTCATTAAAAAATGTTGTAGATATGTTTTCCATAAATTCTTGACTGCAAGAAAATGTTGTAGATGTTATAATTCTGCAACGTTTTCTGGCTTAAAATGTTGTTGTTTGATACATCAGACAACGTTAAGACAAATTTACACAACGTTTCTAAGGTTTCATCTATTTAGACATAACTTATACAACGTTTTTAAAATGTTATAGTTGTGTTGAATACATAACATTTTTCAGGAAGAAAAAAGTTGTGTATATTTGAAATTACATACACAGTAGTGCACCTGCATTGTTGTGTAGGTCAGCTAATGCCGTGATATATAGCTAAAAAAACTCTAAATTCTCATTTATAGCCAAAATGTATCAACCATTCAAAATACATCCCAATAATATATACCATACGTTTACAGTTTCAAATTACATCCACAAAATATACCAAACTATCCATAAAATTAAGCTACTACCTAATCATGTGCAAAAAAGTCTTCTCCCAAAATACATTCATATCGAACCCTGTACATTCACCGTTAACTCGAGACTCTACATGTAAATAATCAAATGCTCCTACACTGTCAAAATAAAAGGTAAAATAGTCAAACAATTGGTGGGCATGTATGTATCTAGAAATTAAAAATAAATTCGTAGAGTGAGAGATCAATTACCTAGTTTTATGACACAAACACAGGTTGTAATAAGCCAATGGACCAAGATCGCATGATCATGCTGTAATACGCCTGGAGTATTTTTTAACTGTAGATTGAATAACTAAAAAATAAATAAGTTTAGTATCACACGTAACGTAGAGATTAAACAAGCCAAAAACTTAAATGAAACAACCAATCGAAATATAAACGTATGGTATAAACAACCAATCTTGAGGGACCACTTACATGATTTATTATAGGTCACGTTCACGACTTCATCAAGACCCAAGAGTTTCGGGATCAAATGAGAAAAAAATTTAAATCATTTAAAACGTAACAAGAGATGTGACTTTAGATCATCCATGATATACCAGGGAGCAAGAATCAATTACCTTAAGACTCCCATAGCAAGTGTCGAGGTCATCATTTACCAACATATGATCTAAGAGGCCAAGTTGTTTTCCTTGTTCGAGCTCTGCCTTGGCATTTTGGAGTCACTTTTGGATCTGTTCCACTGTCTCAGTCCCCCTGTACATATTAAAAACCCCAATTATTACTAGGAGGAGGTATGCAAAAGCGAGATCACTAGAAGTTTCTAGCTTTAACTCAGTTCACCTTGCACGAAGGCGCTTCTCAAGCTCCTCAAATGAGGGAGGGCAGATAAAGATGAAAATTGCTTCAAGAGAACTAGCCATCACGGACCAATATGCAGTGCAGCATTTCTCATGTACCAAAAAGGGCAATGATATGTTGATAGACAGTTTTTAATTAATTGAAGATATGATTCAGATATGTTGGAACCATGACAATAGCAGTAGCTTAGGGTGCAATCCTAGAAAAGAGACGATGAATGAAGAGATAAAAGAAGTAAAATGTAAAATGGGTATGTAAAGAGTAGAAAGCGAATTTAGGTTAGACCTGTTTGTTGCACATCAATTTCTGGAGGCAGAGTACTTACTTCATCAACATATAATTCGAAGCATGTAAAAGGAGATACCATAAGAAGGAAACAATTTTTGTAAGTGCATACAAGATATGATACATGCCAAAATGATATAACAGGTTAGTGATATAACAATTTTTGCAAGTGCATACAAGATATGATCAGATCCTCAGCAGGCTGATTTTGAGCAGAACCAAAAAGAAATATAAATTTTAGTTGATATGGGTTAGTTCAGTTTCAACTTCTTAAATCAGTTCTCTCTCTTTTCAAGTTGATCATAATGTTTGAATATAATATAGAAGGATCACATATAGATTTTAAGAAGTGGATTAGTGTAAAGAAGGGGAGAAAGACCTTTGTAATTGAGCTTCCATTTGTAGGTTCATGGAAAAGAGGTTTATAGCTTGATCCCTTTTGTAGCGTGCAGCGTACCACAAATTGGTCCTCAAGTTGTTTCTGAAGTTGTATAATCTGCAGAAATGGGCAACACTAATTAGCATCAGCTAACAGGCATAAAAAATAACCTTCACCTATCTGAATGGTGTGTTGATTGAAACGTATTTCATATATACTATTTTCTTGCAGTTTCGAGTTTAGTAGTTGTATAAGTTGCTTTAGTTTGAGAACTTTTTACCTTGTGCTTTAAAAATTTCTAAAAAAAAAATCAAGGCCTTATTTTAGGAAATTTGGAATTTATGCCTTAAAGTAGAAGTTTACATTCATGTTAGTTCAAAATTTAAGCTATCTTTCCTCCAATTGAGATTGTTTTGAATCACATGAATTCCTTGCTTCCAAATGACGCATCAGAGATGGTGTAAATTGTTTCATATGTAATTAACACGTTAGTAACAGCTTTGGTGATCCTCTTTCTTTGTCTTTTTAATTTTCTTATGTCCTGTACATTACTTAAGACTGCTGGATTCTCATCCATTATTTAGTTATTAGAACATTTAATTTGACCTTAGTCGAAGAGGTTGAGAATCTGCTGCGTGCTTTAAGATCCTTTTTGGTTTTTGTTTTTGTTCATTTTCTTCTACTCTTCTCCTTTAATTTGGGTGGGGTGGGCGAGATGATGGGATGGGATAGAGGAGGAGGATTAAAAAAATAAGAATTCTTGGGTTCTTGGTGTTCTTTTGTGTTCCTATTTAACGAACAAAACTATAGAAAAGAGACTATAGTTGACTGAAGAACCTTCATTAATATAATTGCACATGCCCATGCTTCATATTTTAATTGGGTGGTCCTGGAAGACTTGGACCACCAAACTTAGCTGGTCCTTTTAAGTATTTTATAACGCTTTAGATAAGATTAAACTTTAATGATGATCTGACTTTATGGATCTGGTTGGTTGAGGTTAATTGAATTTCAAAATCAAAAAGTCACATATATTCCTACAATACCATCCCTTAGTCAATTCCTGATTTACCATATATGCTCAAAAATTGGAATGAAGAGGTTGAAATTTTAAGGAACAGATATATGTTATAATGTAAACATGATAACATAACTGGTTTATCACTACACATTGATTACAGAAAATGTCTGTCAGAATGAGCAATTGTCAAGTATCACTTTCATCAAAGTGATAAACATACATTCTCAAGTCACAGTGAAGATTTTACTTTTTAAATCATTATTTAGCTTTGACAAAGAATGATAGGCTTAAACTAAAATAAGTCTAGTTCAACTTTGATGCCTAACCCTCAACAATATACCTGATTCTTGAGATGTGCAAGTGTTTTACTTCAAAAGTTAACCAATATAAGTGTGACAACCGAGCAGTATATGTTCTAGACTATGATCTCCCTCAAGAAGCCATACTACATTAATTACCTGTGTGCTTTATTATTATGCTGACCTTATGTAATCGAGTTCCTGGGTAACTATCCCATTTAGTAGAAGCTCTGAATTGTAAACTGCCACACCTGCAAATGTGAATGGAAATTGGAACTTGTCATATGAAAAATTTAAGTGATCTGTGACTTTCTCAACTTAAAAGGTGGAAAATGAATCTATACCTTCCTCAAGGAAGGGAACATAAGTCATATAATCTTATTTCATACTAGATATGTTAGCTTATACGAACTACCTCAGATGACACCTAGAAGAGGTTTACTGAACTTCCACTTAATGAAATCAAAGACGATGGTAGAATTCTTTACCTGACCGCAAATTGCCTTGACCAAGCTTTCAATCATTTCTTTAGAAGGTTTCACATTCAGAGTAATAAAGACTCTTTGACCCTGGAGGCGAGTACCAAATAGATTGTAAGACATCACTCTTAGACATTTAAACAAACACTTTGTAGGCAACATCCAAAAACACAAATAATCAAAACCATCACAACTTTAAAGGATGAAATACAATCCAAAATTGACAATGAAACCACAGAAAAATTGTAATCTCACCAGCGAGAAATTAACCAAAAGTCCATTTAAATGTCAAAGTTACAATCACAAACAATCGATTTAATCAAATACCAAACAGAATCTACTTGACACAAGAGTTTCCCCTAAATTCTGAGCCTCAAACCTCCGTGGAAACACGTATATCGCAGAATCGGTAGTCAAATCCATTAAAACTAATAGAGGAATCATAATAGTAAGGGTTAAGCTCTAGCCCTCGCCCTAGCTGTATGCCTAACCCAATAGTAATTGTAGAGAAATATTTGGAGAATGAGAAACAATAGAAGAGGGAAAAGGGAGAGATTTTAATTTTTGGTTTTTATTTTGGGTGTACTGGCGGGAGAAAGAACAAATCTTCCACTACCGCTACCGGCGAAGTGCCCCTCCACCACCACGGCCACCTCCACCACTGTCGTCATACCCACCGCCACCGCTGTTGTCATACCCATCGCCACCGCGACCTCCGCCTCCACGGGTGCTTCCATCAACGGATTCACCATCGCCAAGGCTACAGATGCCGTCAGATCAGATAGAAGACTGGTGAAAGAAGCTAGCTTTGCGATCTGGAAAGTAATATTGAGAGAGGAATAGAGATTATGAGTGAGGACAAGTTTATGACTTGGGGTGCTGTGATGAGTTTCGAGGTTTGGATCGGAGAATATTTCTTTGTAATGAAATTTTTTTATTTCATTATCAGGTGTTATGCTCCTTCGTGTTTTTAAGTTTTCAGTTCGCGCAATAAATTTTTTTTTTAGCTTACCTCCGTGTTTTTTAAATGCATAACCTTTTCTTAAAGAAAACGTTATGTATTTAAAACTAAAAACTGCAATTATAAATACACAACATTTTTGCATATGTATCTACAACGTTTTGTAAAAAAATGTTGTACCTAAAAACACCATAACGTTTTTTATAAAAACGTTATTGTTTAAGTGTTGTCTATTTACTGTTTTGTAGTAGTGTGGGACCCTTTCCTAACTCATTTGGCAATCTCTATATTTCGATAATTGTTGACTATGTGTCAAAGTGGGTAGAGGCTATTGCGTACAGATCAAGTGACCACAAAGTGGTGGTTAAATTTTTGAAAGAGCATATTCTTGCACGATTCGGTACACCCCGTGCTATCATTTGTGATGGGGGGTGGCACTTTTGAAATAGACCATTTAAAGATCTAATGAAGAAACACTGAGTGATTCATAAAGTGTCAACTGCATACCATCCATAAACTAGTGGTCAAGCCGAAATTTCAAATAGGGAGATTAAGCATATTTTAGAGAAGACGGTAAATCCCAACAGGAAGGATTGGTCAGTCGGACTGACAGATGGTTTGTGGGCATACCGTATTACGTACAAAACTCCCATTGGAATGTCTCGTTACCGATTAGTACATGGTAAGGCATGTCATTTTCCTGTTGAGGTGGAACGTAAAACTTTTTTGGGCTGTTAGACAGTTGAATTTTGATGTCCACCAGGCAGGAAATCATAAAAAACTTTAAATTACTAAGCTAAAAAAGATAAGGAATGATGTTTATGATTGTGCAAAATCATATAAGGAGAGGATGAAGAGTGTACATGATCAAAAAATTCTTAGGAAATCCTTTCACCCTGGTCAAAAAGTTCTTTCATATAATACTCGTCTGCCTTTATTCCCAGGTAAATTGAACTGTAAATGGTTCGGTCCTTTCATAGTCCAGCAAGTGTATCTTCATGGGGCCATTGAGATTCAGAATCCCAAAGATGGTACTTTGTTTAAAGTGAATGGCAATCGTTTAAAACCATTTTTGGAGTTGAAAAACCTAGAACTAAAAGTTATACTTCTAGAGGATCCCGTTTATCTGGATTGAGTTTTTAAGGCCACGATTCTTGTATATTTTGTATATTTAGATTTTCTTTTTTATTTTTCTTTGTTCTATTTCTAACAAATGTGCAGGTTTATCTTTTTGATTGGAGCTTCATCATATCCAGGTGATATCCTTCCCTTTCTTTTTTACTTGTATTTTTACATTGCGGACAATGTAAGTTTTAAGTTGGGGGTGGGATTTATTTGCGTTATCATTCGATGCACTTCACATATGAAACTTTGTTAGAATATGAGCAAATTTTCCTTTTCTTTAGAATACAATAATAATAAATTTATGCAATGGTTCTTGAGTTGATATTAAGTTTCTCTTTGTCTAACCGATGCAATAATAATGATGCATTCGTCTTAATGCTTTACATATGCATATTTAGTTTTCCTACTATCATTATTAAGAGAAATTTTTAGATTTCTAATTCTCATTTTATTTTAGCACTTATGACAACTAATGCATGACTAGATGGATGAATGAGTATAACTTAAATTTCCTGAAAAAACATAAATGCGGAGACTAAGTAACCTTTGACTATTTGAGCCAATTTTCCTATTTGAGGGTTTTTACATTAACTCTGAATTTTTGAAAGTATATTTTGTTAAGTAGTCTCATTATTCTTTGCTTTGATTGAACACTAGAAAGATACGTCCATGAAATGTAATTTCTTTTGAAGGATTCCTAATATTGCTTGAACTGAAGAATTCTAAACCTTGGGAAGTGACATAGGCCATCTTTGGTAGCCGACATATGAGCCTAATCCCTCCTTTACATATATACTACTAGTCACCCCTTTGAGCACTACTACAAAACATTAAAAAGATAACACTTAAACAACAACGTTTTCATAAAAAACGTCGTGGTATTTTTTTTTACAACGTTTTTTAAAAAAACGTTATAGAAACATATGCAAAAACGTTATGTATTTATTAGGGACAATAATTTGTTTATAATTTATAACGTTTTTTAATGAAAACGTTATCTATTTAAAAAACGCGGAGCTTTAAAAAAATGCGCGAAGCTGAAAACTTGAAATTAAAACACGGAGATATATTTCTAATTATTAAATGAATAAATTTCATAACACTTGAAGGAATGCTTCCCCGATCCAAATGAAAGAAACATCACCTCATCCTCCCGAGTGAAGTAGCTTTCTCTCGCCCTGATCGAACTCATCTACCTCACTCATCCTCACAAGTGAACCAGCTCTCTCCCCTTCTCGCTCAATCTAGCCTCGAAGTCACGACATTGTCAGTCAGTCCCAAATTCCCAAGCCCAAGTCCGCACGGACCAAACCCTAACGCTATCACAGACTCGAATCGTCTCATCGGCGGCCGTGACCTAAATAGAAGGTATCGCATTGCAGTATATTTTGTATTTTTTCACCACTTTCGTCTTTTTGTTTTTGTTTTTGATTATGTTTATTAGTGAATCTCAGGTGGAGCAGAAGACCTTCTTCCTTTCACTTGAGGATTTGGAGAATCCCCTGCCCTGAAGCGGAGGAGGCTGAAGACCATCCAAAATCAACATAAAAGGTATATAGATAATAAAGGATGCTACAGATCTCGTACTATTTGGTTTTTGTTTTGAATCTTCAGATGCTTAGTGTGGTGGTATTGAGTTAGATGCTACAGATCTTGCACTATCTATTTTTTTGTTAATGTCATGGAAAAGCAGAATATCTGTTAGAAGTTTCATAAACTTTATGCATAATATTTAGACTAAAAATTAATTACACAATTTATATAATATTGGGTTTATCTTTATGTCTAATTACATGTTTAAGTTTTAATGAGATATTTGAAGTCTGTATTAGCATTTCTTCAGTTCCGAATACCCCATAAAATAGCAAAACAAGAACAACTCTATAGGATTTTGGCATCCCTGTACCTCCCAAAGCCCCTAAACCTGACTCAAATAGAAATCACCCCATGAGTAGGACGGACACCCAAGCCTCCTCACAATCCCAAAGAGAAACTTTCATAGACTTTGTGCTGAAGCACAATGACCAAAAAAAAACTTATACAACTTTGAACTTTGCCTATACATGACATATATATCAAAGAACAAGGTTTTGTATGGCATTCACCTTTGAAATAAATCATTTTAAGAAGTATTTATTGTGCCTTAAAAAGCGCCGAAAATTGTTGTTACCGAAATTTCTGAAAGTACATGTAATGTAGTTAATTTTAGACAGTGCTGTTATGGAAATTTGTTAAGATGTACTGAATGTAGTGCACCTAATTTATTAGGGAGAGTTCCAATAACAAAATTTTCTTAAAAAATAATGAATAACAAGTTTCCTTAGGCATTCGTTAGCAGGAGCGCAAGTAAAATAAGTATCACTACAACATGGCAGGATACGAAACCCATTTATACACAGCATTTACCAAAAAAAAAAAGCAAAAGATTGACTGGAAAAAGTAAAAGAAGAAATGCTCCAAAAGGAAACTACAACAAAGGGTCAGAGTCTTCAAAATCAGATACGCACTCTATAGATTCACCTCAACTCCAAATATTTGAACAAAACTCAGAACCCAAATTAAGTTTCCCCAAAGAAATCCATAAAGGCAATTGGCAGACCCTTATAAGATCTCTATTCTATAATACGTCAAAAAGGTGTGTAATCAAGAGTTGGTTAATCATAGTACATATCCCTAATATGATGTATGTGTGTGTGTGAACACTGCAGGTGCAGGCTCATAAAGGTATTGTATGGTTCATCACTTACATGCATTAATGAAACATAATTAAAAGAAAAATCAAATAAAATTACATACCAGAAGAACTTCCAACTCCAAAATCATGTCTGATGACCCAACCTTTACTAGTTCCCAAAACAATTACATCATTTCCAGCAGCCATACATGTAATAACTCCATGTCCCTTTGCTGCATATCTCTCAAGAAGATCAACAGAAAATACTTGCCTTCCAGCCTCCATTTTCTGACTTAAAAGGATTTGATATAAAAGGATTTTTCATGCAAATATTGGCAAAAGTGAGAAACAAAAACCCGAACTGAAATAAAACATCAAATTACCAAATTTTTAGCTTATAAATTACTCCTATATTTTATAGTCACACTGATTCAAAGTGGGATTTTGAACCCACAGATTTCAAAGATATTGAGATTATTTATTTACATAGAGAGCGGTAATTTCCCGAACACATTGTACGATAGCCATATAATCTGAAAATCTATAGCAAAGAAATCCAGCAGATATATTCCAACAAGCTAATTGGAGGGAGGAAAAAAGGCCAACTTTTTAGTTCATCAATTTTGTCCAAACAATAACTAGGGACAAATGCTTAGGGCTATGTAAGGAACGGAGAACATACCTGATCGGAGAATTGATCACCGGAATCCTCTCAGCTCTGTATAACTGTTGTTGCAGGGCCTGTATAATCTTCGTTTTGGGCCTATTTATCGGAATCTGTTAAAGTAGAAGTACAAAGTATTGGGGCGGAACGTGACCCATCCTACGGCTGTGAAATGTGGTTAATGAATGAATAAAATAATCAAATTAAGCATTAAAATCAAATCAAAAGCGCCTTTAAATGTGATAGAGGCAAAACTTGATGGAAAGTGTACTCCCCCCACCCTTAACGGTGCACATGTTTCAGACAAAGCAAGTTGTTCTGCTGTTAAAAACTCCGACAATCCAATTCATGAGGAGGCTGAACAGAATATTGAGAACAAGGACAATGATAACAAAAAGATGTCACCATTAAAGGTATATGTCATGCATGGAATTGTGATTGGAGTTTTACACATTATTGATTTCATTAATATATTTTCTTTTGTTTGTATCTAGAAACATGGAAAATGCTTAAAGTTCGATAGGACAAGTGATGAATCGCATAACGTGCACCCCATGCCAAGCGCATTAAAGGTGTTGTGTGGATATGCAAAAAATGTTCTCCAGTTGAAGGGAGAAACCATAAAAATTGTGATGGAGGAGGAAGTTTTTGGGTTTGCTCGTACAACCCATATTTTGATTGAAGACATTCTACAAGTTGGTGCCATGTCAGAAATATCAGGCACTTGCATAGTGATGTACATGAGGTATAATTAAATAAATCCTATATGGTACTGTGAACGAAAACTTATTTAACAATGCTCAATTATTAGGTACTTATATGATGTGTTGAAGAAGACAAATATGTTAAGGATGATTACTTTTGTTGACCCTGCTCGAGTTGGTGCTAAAGGTTGTGGAAGTTTTTCTCAAAAAACACGTTACATAGCATTTCAGTTTTCAAAAGCACATCCTGGCACAGTTTTCCTGATACCTTACAACTCCGGGTTAGTACTTATTATATTTAGTTCGATCTGGAATTAATGGTAAAGTTCTTTACTGTTTTGTAGTACTCACTACAAATATGTTTGGGGCTGATTTTTGTATAGATGTCATTGGGTGTTGACCATTGTCAATCTGAACAGTAACAATGTGTACTTCATGGATTCCCTCAAGTACCGTAGAATCGATGAGGAGTGGAAACAAGTTGTGAACACGTATGTTATTCCAAATTACTTTGTTTTTAATGTAGTTCAATTGGAAAGTTTTACAATAAAATCCCTTCTATTAAATCGTCTTTGTGGTTTTATGTGTATGATGTTATATGCGTCACCCTTTTGCTCATGAAGAGCCATTAAAGCTCACAATGGGCAAAGCAATAATCAAATACGAAAATCACCACAATGGAGAATCTTGGTGGTATGTTAGATTATACGTATAAATATATATTTAATTAGCATAAGATGTTTATTTATGGACATTTGTTATTTTTGTTGATTTATCATGACCTAATTACTAATTGTGTTTAGGGAACTCCTGTACAACCATCACACAAGGAGTGCGGGTATTTTGTGATGCGCTTTATGAAGGAGATAGTCGAGGATGGTAGTTTGGACTTTGTAGCCAAGGTTAGTTATTTTGTCTAACTATGCTTGCAGCTTGCTTGTCTATGCTAATTTAAAGAAATTCTTTTCTAAGTTTGTTCTGCATGTACTGGACAAATGATGTTATAGATATGAATGAATTGAAATGAATGGAAACTTATCTTTCTCTCTCTATCTTTCTTTCCCTCTCTATCTCTAGTTCTCTCAGTGTTTCCCTCTCTCACGAATTCAGCAGCTTGCTGAATTCTGCTTCTCCTCCCTCATTTCTGTTTTCTGTTAATGTTTCTTCTAAATTTCTGGCCAAGCAGTTCTTTGGTTCCTGACATTGCACTTGCAGTTTGCAGCGATCACATATCTATCAATAGTTGCACTTGATATCAAAGAGTACTACTTATTTCAAAGACTCAAAGAGGATAAATACAAACACATTAGTTATAACTTGTATGCTAGTAAAGAGATAACATAAGCGAAACAATCTTAGATGAATTGAAAAGGTACAATTTTATTTATATTCTTTTTGTCGTTGACATACAGTTGAGTAATCACAGTATGATATGATTCTATTTATTCATTTTAGTACAGAAAGAGAACGTAATGTAGAATTACTAATCAGACATATAGCGCCCCCCTCCCTCCCCGGGACAGTTATTTCTGGTACAAACATAAATCGACGAATGCAATCCCAGTCGGCCTGCTTGGCATGTAAATCATTTAAGCTCCAAACAACCTGTAAGTTAAACTGTAAATTTTTCAACGTCAATTTTCTTAAGCAAAACCAGAACAATCAGAAAATTACTACTTTTAAAGTATACTGTTTCTTACTTCTGAAAGCGGGATTGTGTGTGTTTTGCTACCGCTTGTGGTTTGATATTTTCCTTTGCCACTTCTTGTTTTTGAGCTACAATACTTGCTAGAGCTACCTGCTCTGTTGGATATCTGTTGCTTTTACTGTTTTGTCTTCTTTAGTTGTTCAGACCATGATGATGGCTGAGTTTGGCTTGGAGATGCAGTTTAGTTGTTCTGTTTTGCAGTTTTAGGTTGATTGTGGGTTTATTTGTGGGTCTGCTAGCTGTGTTTTGCTAACATTCTAATTTGTACTAAACTTGGCCAATTAGTCTACGTACAGTGGGAGACTAACTTTTTTTTATTTTATTTCAGTGGGATAAGGCAAATAGATTAACGTACACACAAGAACAAATTGACGAAGTACGGGGTGAGTGGGCAGCTTATGTGAGCAGCTACATGTAAGCCTCGAGTTAACAGTGGATGAACATGTTTAGATTAATGTATTTTGGGAGTTAACGGTGGGTGTACAGGTTAATTTAGATGAATGTATTTTGGGAGAAGGCTTGTTTGAACATGATTAGGTAGTAGTGCACCACAGTTAGTTTGGTATATTTTGTGGATAGTTGGTATATTTTGTGGATGTTACTATTTGAAACTGTAAACGTATAGTATTACTGGATGTATTTTGAAACTGAGAATGGTTGATACATTTTGGTTTTAAATGAGAATTTAGAGTTTTTGTTAGCTATATATCATTGCATTAATGAGAAACTGTGTATATATTTTCAAATATGGTTGAACTACAACTTTTTTTCAGTTACACTACAACTGTTTTTCAGTTAAACTACAACTTTCTGAAAACGTTGTTTAAATGGTACCAAATAGATGACACTTTATAAAACTTGTATAAATTTGTTTAAATGTTGTACGATGTAACAAACTACAACATTTTAAACCAGATATGTGCTAAATAGAAGACACCTTTAAAACGTTGTATAAATGAGCCTAAACGTTGTGTAATGTATTAACAAAGATATAGTACAACATTTTTACATTACACTACAACATTTTAAAAACGTTGTCTAAACGTACTACAATAGATGACATCTTATAAACGTTGTATAAATTAGTCTAAAGGTTGTGTGATGTATCAAACTACAACATTTTATACCAGAAAATGTTGTGAAATGATACCATCTACAACGTTTTCAAGCATCTGAGTATTTATTCTGAGACAATGTACAACGCTTTTTAGTAAAAAACGTTGTATTATTGTCCAACTACAACGTTTTAAAAACGTTGTATAAAATAGGCCAAATAGATGACACCCTTAACCTCGACGTTTCTGGGAGAAAATTACAACGTTTTTTAACTGTTATCTATTTACTATTTTGTAGTAGTGGAGCCTTTTATATAGCCTTTCTTTAGTAACTCAATATCCTTACCCTACTCTAAATTGGAGTGTAAACCATATTTATGGCTTACGTTTTTATCTAAGGATGTGTTGAGATTATTTCTATGTATGGGTAATAGTGAAAAGTGAGCTTAAAATGAAAAAAAAATGAAAAAGAAAGAAAAGAAAAGAAAAGTGATGAAATCTCTTTTAAAGTTCACAAAAAAGAAGAAGATAAAATGGATGGAAAAAAATATGTGAAAAGGAAAGAAGAGATTGAAAAAAAGAAAAGCTCATATGAAGTTAAATTAAGCCCAAGTGTTAATTTTTATTTTTTTATATCTCAACATGCTTCTTAGATCCTTGAATTCCTTATATATCCTTTTGTTTTATAACCCTTGCCCTAAGCCTTGCATTACAACCCTAAAAGTCCTAATGATCCTTTAGAATATAGTTTAGATGTGAGAGTAATGGAGGGGATCCATTTATACATTTCGCTTTTCTAGTGAGATTTTTCCTTTCATGAGACTCTTGTTCTTTCATTTATAGTATTTTTCATATATACATGTGAGAGGCATTTGAATTTGAATACATTTACTCCTTATAGCCTGCATGTAGTGAGAGTATTTACACCCTATTCTTGAGTGTTTCATTTGTTGAGTTTATGCCATGTGAGGAGTTGAGTCAAAGCATAGTTTGGCTGGGGTTTGAAAGTTTTGTTACTTTGATATAAATGATGTTATGTTGTTGTCAATTCACACAATCACAATGAGATTGGCGAGAATGAAATATTCTTATTAATCTTTGTAAGAACCAAGAATTTTGAATTACATTATAAATAAAATTGGAAAACTAAATTCTAATCAAATGAGTTATTGTGTGATTTAATTTAAAACTTTATGTGGTAATTTGATTGTTGACTATTCGGTTAATTTTAGTAAAGGAAGTCCGATTAATGGATTTATTAAATTAACGGACTAGCCTAAGATTATTTTGTGAGGAACCATAATTAAATATTCAATTAATATTGAATACGACAAGTCTAAATTGATTATATAAATTAAATTTAAATTGATTATTTAAATGTTCCTATAATTATTTAAATAATTCCAAATAATTAATTAAGTGAGGGATTTGTGTGATGTGCTTTGTGGGTTGATATTTAATTAAGCTAGCCCAATTTATTAAGAAGTGGGCAAGTTATTTTGGTAGCCCAATGTTGTTGGATTATTATGATCATATATGGCCCAAATGAAATAAATTGCAAGCCCATTCCTTGATCCAATTGCTAAAGCTTCTAGAAGATCCATTATTTACCAATTTGACTATAAAAATAAATCAAAAATGGGACAAATTAGAGAGCATGGCTGGTGGTATGGAGAGAGTACTATGGATTCCAAATTTTTATTCAATTTGTTGATTTCATTAGTGTGTGGAACACTCAACCTTTTTGGCTAGCAAATTTTGTAAAAATGTTGAAGTCTAATCTATACATATATATGTTATATGTATAGATTTATACTACTATAAATAGAAGCTAGCTCATTTGGTGGAGAGTTTACAAAATATTGCAAGTATTCTCTATATAATGTGCTAGTGAGTTTTAGTGAGTTAACTAGGTGAGTTAAACAAAAATGAAGTGAGTTGTGTAGTGAGTCACCACCGAGTCAAGTGAGTCAAGTCATTTTCATCAAGGGGGGTGTTCTTGGATGTCATCACAACTTATTACCTACTTTGGAAAGCAAAGAAAACAAACCATCAAAAGCAAAAGGTAAAAAAATTCCTTTAAAACCCTAATCTTGGTTTTCTTTTAAATTTTATGGTAGAAATATTATCTTGGGGATCTTTATGTTTAGAATCATGCTAGACATGTTTATATAGGATGCCATGTGTTTTAAATGTATAGTGGTATGGATTTATGTAGAAAAATCTAGCAAAATACCTGAAGATATTTTTACCGACGAACAAAACATAGGTTGTACGAATAAATTGTACATTTTAAAATCTACAAATTATTTTTGTGATTTAATAATTTCTGGGAATATATGGATCAGTTAAGAAAAAAATCCCTTTGGAATCACCCAAAAATGTGTTAAAATGAGTAAGTTATGCATTTTTGACCAAACACACCTCACTGTCCAAGTTATTGCATGAACAGTCCACTTTAAGCCTAATTTCCGAAATCAAAACTTATCCAAAAATGGTGTTTGAGCACTGAAAATTGTATTTCGGGAAGTTACGATTTCATCGATACCTAGTAGAGCTCCATCGGAGTTATAGAACTCAAGTTATTAAGGTTTTTCTCCAAGACCCCAAAGTTAGACAAAAATCTGGAAATGAGTAATGTTTCTGCCGGTTTTTTTTTCATGAACCGGCCGGGACTTTTCGGCGACCGGTTCACCGGAATTATGACCGGTTCCGGAGATGCGTCCTTGACGGAAGTTGCTTGGTTTTTCGTGTAGTATTTTATAAAAATATGTTTGTATTTTTAGCATGTCATTTGGTAATTTCCATAATTAAAATATGATTAAACCTTACTAACTAAAGGAAAAATGATAAATTAATATTTTTAATTTATGAAAAATAATAAAACTGCTAATTACTTATTATTTAAGTAATATTAAATAATAAGTAAGATTAATTAATAAATTAATTATTTTTAATTGTATTTAAGATGTAAATAGTGCACTAATTAGCTATTAATTAGTTAGTAATTAGATAAAATTACTAATAAATTATTATTGAATATTAAATATGTGATTTAAGTATTTAATAATAATATAAGAAAGATAAAGTAAATAAATTAATTGTTTATTATTTAATTTATAATTAAATAGTAAATAAAGATAAATAGTTAACTAATTATTATTTAATTAATATTAAATAATAATTGAAAAGAGATAAAATTTATAAATTAATTATTTATTATTTAAATAATAAATAAAGATAATTAAGAAATTAATTATTATTTAATTAACATTAAATAATATTTAAAGAATGATTAATTATTATTTAATTAAGATTAAATAATAAGTAAGGATAATTAATTAATTGATTATTATTTAATTAAAATTAAATAATAATTAAAGATAATTAAAGTTAATAAAGTAATTATTTATTATTTAATTAAGATTAAATAATAAGTAAGGATATTTAATTAATTGATTATTATTTAATTAACATTAAATAATAATTAAAGATAATTAAAGTTAATAAACTAATTATTTATTATTAAATAATAATAAATGAGGATAATTAATAAATTAATTATTATTTAATTAATATTAAATAATAAGGCAATTAAGATTAATACTTTAATTATTTATTATTTAATTAACTTTTAAATAATAAATAAACATAATTAGTTATTATCTATTGTAAAATAATGACTAAAGGTAATTAATTAATTACTCTTTAACTGATATTAAATAGTAATTAAATGAAGATAGAGTTAATATTATAAAAAGAATTTAATTAAAAAATGATAGTAAATTGTTTAAAAGTTTAATAAGTGTTTAACACTCAAGAAAAATAATATTGATTAATTAAATCATTAATATAAGATCAATTAAATGTCTTATACGATTAATATAAAATTATATGTGTTATGTGATTAATTATTTAGCATAGATAAGTGTTTAAAGTGCACGATTATATGTTATACTAATTGATAGGCCAACTTTATTAATGTTAGGACATCAAGAGGAGTTTAAATTAAGCAAATTAGTCGTAAGTCAACATACAAGCAAGTTCTTTAACCTTACTCAAATTTGTATTGAGCAAGCTTCCTAACTCTACTCAATATTATTGTGCTAATTCTTAAATCTTGAGCTTATAATATATCGCAAGTTATTCCACAATAATATTGTTGCAAATTGTATATATTATTCGAATTCATATTCCATTCTTGAATTATGAATTGATTAAAGAAAAAGTCTAAGCCATTGTCGACACATATAGCAGTATTTGACTCTACTTCGGATTCACAACTTGCTCTCCGTCTTTATGTTCATGCGGCCCATTCTGACTATTATTCTTTTCAGTTTGACTATCATTATCGACCTCCGGATTTACCCTTTTTGAATTTCCTCTATCATCATCATGTAACTCCTTACCAATCTTAAGTGTGACTGCGCTGCATTGCTTTTTGCCTTCCCTTCTTGGATTTATCACTCTATTACTCTGAAAAACACCCTTAGGTCGACTATGTATGACATTAGTAAGCTGTCCCACTTGGTTCTCAATGTTCCGTACTAATGATTCTAGATTAGTCATTCGAACCTCATTCTGCGATATGCACTTCTCCGTTTGAATTATGAAATTCTTCGTTTGCATTATGAACTTAGAAAGCACCTCCTCCATATTTGGCATTTTTTTTTTTGGCTACGGTGGAGGTTTATTTTGAAGACCTAGTTGATACGATGGTCTAGGAGTAAAGTATTAAGCTTGATTATTTCTCCACGACTAATTGGAAGGATTTCTCACCCCCGAATGATAGTAACTCGAATTATTGGGCTACTACTATTGATTGTAGTTTGCCATTTATTGGACCGATTCTGCATTGATTGGGAATTGATTAACTGAATGGTTCCCAGAATATGGATCATTAACTACTTCCACGGGCTGAATATTTAAAACTTCAATAGCGTTAAGTCTCATTGTAATTAATGACATTTGCACAGCCAATGCACAAATTGCATCATTTTCAATTATCCCAACTGCCCTTGGCTGATTCATCTTTGCAGAAGGCCATTGGTAATCATTCCCTGCCATAGTTTCCAACAAGTCATAGGCCTCATCAAAAATTTTCACCATCAAAGCACCACCCGTAGCTGCATCAATAATAGTCCTCGTTGTACTGAATAACCCATTGTAAAATGTTTGAACTTGATGCCACTTGAATATCCCATGGCGTGGACATCTTCGCAATAATTCTTTGAAGCACTCCCCTGCCTCGTACAACGAATTTGAATCATGTTGTATAAATGAAGTGATATCATTCCTCATTTTTGTAGTCTTCGCTGGCGGAAAGAATTTCGCTAAAAACCTTAGAGCTAAGTCGTTCCAAGTAGTGGTGGACCTCGGTGGAAGTGAATGCAATCAACTCTTCGCCATGTCCCTAAGTGTGAAAGGGAACAAGCAAAATCTTATAGCGTCATCCGAAACTCCATTATACTTGAAGGTATCACATATTTCCAAAAAGCTTATGAGATGATCGTTTGGATTGTCGTTAGGAAAACCCCCAAACTGCACTGAATTTTAGATCATCTGTATCATTCCCAGCTTGATCTCAAAACTTGTACAGTGATGGTACAGTGATGCACAGTGATGCCAACAAGAAGTTTAATTGCTAGGATGCATACTAGTTTGTTATTCGAATTAATCATAAAATTAAACACAGAAAAATATCCAATACTCAATGAACAATTAAAATAAATTAGATTTCACAGTGTATAAATCTTGATGACTTCAATCACTTAAACCAAGAAAAAGAATTTAGTTACTCATAATTGTAGAGAGCACCAAAGAACAGAAAAGAGAATTTTTCTTATTAGAAAAGTTGTCTTACAATGTGTCTCAAGCCCTCTCTATTTATAAGCTCCATAGTCCTCCTAAATTGTCTAAACCCTAATAGGATTTATAATTAAAAATAAAAGAAAAATAAAATAATTATTATCCTAACCCTAATTGGATTTAAAATCCAATTTGGAATCAAAAAATAGTAAAATTCGCGAAAAATCCCGTTTATGTGCATTAACGCGTTTGCCAAACAGCCCCTTGACCGGTCAACGCCAACAACGCCCTTGATGACGTCAGCATTGCGCACCGCAGCCAGCCGCGCATTGCGCGGCGCCCTTGAAGACTCTAAACGACGCCGTTTCTGGAAAGGCCGCTGACCGTTCCTTCGCGCAATGCGCGGATCCTCATTTTTCAGTCTATTCACGCGCAATGCGCGCCTGTTACTTTTCGGTAATTACGATAATGCCACCGGTCGTTAATTACAATTTTGCCATTCTGCTGCTTATTTATCATTTTGCCACTAGATCTTTGCAGAATTTACGAAATTGCCCCCAAAGCTTATTTTTCCTACAAAATAAAATATAAATTAATTAAAAATAATATAAAAATACTAAAAATCCTAAAAACACATAATAATAAATAAAACACCTAAAACACTAAAAATAAATAAAAACACATAAATAAAAAGAAATATAAAAATACTATAAAATTATCTAAATTAACATAAATTAACTAAAACCCTATAAAACCTATTAAAACCAAAATAAACTAAATAATTAAACATTTAAACACACAATAAATATAAAAAATAAGTATTAGGGAATAAAAATATCGTATAATTTAACTCTATCAACAACATATAGTCATAATATAATCATGTAAATAGATGATTTGGATTAATGTTTATAATATTATATGTAGTTATTATGTCATTTACTTGTCTAAACATATTTATTAGATTGATGAAACTGTGTTTAATGATTGATGTATATATACATATATATTATTTATAATTTAGACATATATGGTGCTTGTGTTTCATTGATGTAAAATGTGTTTAGTGAGGGATTCCAGTTTTAATGTGAACAGATTTTAATTTGCAAACAGAAGGTACCCTAATGTTTAAATCTATAAGAAAACTTTTTGGAACTATCACCTCATCTGTATACGAATTTGTGCCAATTCACTTTGTAGATCCAAGTAATTAGGGGGCTATATCCTATTAGAAATAAAAACTGAATATCTTTCTTATTTGCTACAGTAATTGGTTCAATGTGTTTATTTTGAAACCAATGATTGATTGGGACCAAGGAAAAAGTTATTAGGGCTAAAGTTTGAGTTATCTGTAGTTTGGGTGTTGACGCCAAATTCTTTCTTTTGTCGAAATCATCCGTCAGCAAGATACCTGCACACTTAATAAATCGTTAACACCCCACAGAACAGTCGCGGCTTGGGCCGTCCGGGGATGCCCCGGTGTGAGGATAAGTACAGGCGATTAACGTCACAATGGAGGACCTAAAATATATGCTGTAAATGTAAGATATTTGATAGCTCTCTCTCTTTACATGTAGAAAAGCCTTACCTTCTTTAATTTGAGAGATTGTTTGTATATAATCATCTATGCACCGCCAGACATCCCATTATTCCCTTATAAGTGGAAAAATGACACTTTCATCCACTCATCCCAAGTGGTCCAGTAAGGAACTTTAGAAAGGACTTCCCACTGACTAAGCCTGTTAAGATAAATAAAAATGGCCCAGCCCAATTCTTATATAGAGTAACCAGTGCCCAAAGTTATAATGCAAGGCCCAATAATTCTCATCCCAACATTACCCCCCACTCTCCTATTTTGTAATTCAAAAATAGAAGAGTTCCCCAGCTTTCCATCAGCTGGCGTGTTACCAAATAAATGTATATCTAAAGTCGAGTCGTCGCCAGCCTCCACATTAGTCCCACATCACCCCCTTTTCATTAAATGCAGCCATATCCGTTTCTCGCGCCACTCATTACCCTTAGCAAAAGAAACGATACCCAGTCGTCGCCCTGTCCTCTGATACTTAACTATTATGGCTTTCATTTCGAAACAGTTCCCCCATAACAAGAATCTCCTACTAACATCCTCCTGGTCGATTTGTTTTCACCCATAAGTATGGCCCAAAAACTCGATTCTCCACCTTTCTTTAGCAGCCCCATTGACAGCCCTATCACAGAAGATCTAGAAACCCCTACTCTTACCGAAGCCGAGAAAGAGGAAGAATCCGTTCAAATCCGATATGGCTCCGTCAAGGCCTTCGATCATGCCAACACTGAGTCCACCATCAAGGAGATAGATCTAGAAGGCATCCAAAATGAGTTCTAAATACCAACGAAGTACGAACTTAGGGCTCTTGAAGACTGTGATAAGATGTACCATCGTGTGGAAATGAAGTACACTACCATCCACGTTCAAGCTCTACGATATGGGCTTCACTTTCTCCTACATGACTTTATTATTTCTTTCTTCACCCTCACCGGAATAGCATTATCCCAACTTCTCCCTAACTCTTACATCCACCTTGTCTGTTTCATCGCCTTTTGTCAGGAGATCGGCATCGAACCTTCCCTCGACTTTTTCTTTTCCATGTATGCTTTAAACAAGGCCCAAACCCTCGGATTTCATTATCTGAGCAAAATATCGGGGCGCCAAAGCTTAGCGCAATCCCTCACCACCAATCATGGATGACACTCGAAGTGGTTCTACATTTATAGCACGGAGGTGGACCAATTGCAAGGTTGGAATGAGCCTAAAAAACTCAACATGGGGTACGAACGGATGACGACCGAACGATAAAAGGAGTTTCACTGCTTTATCAGAAAGCTACCGTCGTCGCCCTGGGATATAAGCATCCTATCCGATGAGGACTGGTTATTCCGTCATGGATGTAAGTTCCCGACTCATGTACAAATTTTACCATGTTTATGTTTCTGATACCGATCTTTCTGTTCTAATGTTTCTTGTTTTCCCTTCAGTAATGATAACCAAACCAGAGGGTCGGACCTATCCCCCTCCACCTTCAAGTCCTCCCCTGTTTATTGAAGAATTCAATGTGGAGCCGCTTCCTAAGACAACCCATCTGAAGCCGCTTCTGATGTCCCTACTTAGGCCTCCGACCCATCCCCGAAGGTTATTCATAAGAAGAAACATGTCAAAAAACCCACCCAAATAGCTCTAGTTGTTCGAGCTCAAAAGGAAAAAGATTTATCTGAGTCTATCTCTGGGTTAACTGATGTACGACAACAACCCTCGCCTGATGTAATCCTAGTCCCAAAGAAAGACGTGTCCTAGTTAAATGAGGCCGACAAGCTGAACATAGCGATCCGAAAGCACCGGAGGCTTGTAAAGGCTCATGACACATCTCCAGATCCGACCTCCACAATTCATGTCCAACCTCTACAACCCGAGCCAACGATGGTCAACCCCAACATCTCCTTTATACCACAAGCTGGGAAAGCCACAGTGAGAACATCAGAACTTTGAAAGAATTCGCCTCCCCAGATCCCAATAATCGACCCTCCTGTCGTCAATCCCTTGACCGAAGCGATCACCATACCCTACTCGCAACCCTCTAGCTCAAGGTATAACCCGTTCTTCAATCCAGAACTTCAACAACTTTTCTCCGAAGTATCCTTCTAGCCAACCGGTGACAATGTCGAACTTCCCATGTAGTATTTTGAAGTTTTCAACTTCCCTCAAGATGATGCAAGACTGGACAAACTCTTTTCACAAGATCTGCTCCTCGGCTCCATGGTTCAGCAAGGTCGGGTAAAAATTCCTACTTTGTTTTATTCATCCTTTGGTTAGTTATTGCCTTGTTGTATAATAACTCCCGTCTTTTATGCAGTTTCTAGTGTTGTTCAGCAGACTCTTAAGTCGGGAGGGTTCAGGACCAAGCTCATACAAAAAGGTCAAGGAGCTGTAGATTAAGTACTCGAAGGCTAAGCGGGAAATTACAAACCTTGGCAATCAAGTGAGCGAGGTTGCACAGAAACACCGAGATGTCGCTTGAAAAAGCCACGAGCAGGACATCGAAATAATGATGCTCTGGTTAGAAAATAAGGGGCTTTCCCAGACCAATCAACAACTGGTAGAAGCTACAAATGCCCATGCCAAGTGCTTAGAGGAATCCCACCAATTAAGGCTTCAATTCCAGGCCCTTAAGGAGAGGAACAATGAGCTCGTCTTGAACATCCAACAGTTAAGCGAGGCAAATGCCGCTACTCGGTTCCTTTCATATCTCTAAGCTGCCAAGTGTTTTTTTAACTCGGTTCCCTCCATATCTCTAAGCTGATAAGTTCTTTCTTTGACCACTTCAATGATTTCGTAAGGGCCTTCCCAGTTAGGCATCAACTTTCCTATATTGTGAGGAGTCAAGGCCTCGACTTCTCTAAGAACCAGATCTCTTACCTTAAATCTCCTGATCCGGACCCTTCTGTTGTAATACTTGGATGTCCTCTGTTGGTAAATGGCTAACCTCAGTCCCGCAGCGTCTCGAGCTTTTTCTAGTAAGTCAAGGTTAAGTCGGAGTCCTTCCTCATTGTACAATTCCCTTAAACTGGATACCCTGAACGAGGAAGATCCGATTTTAACTGGGATCAACGCATATGTCCCGTAAGCCAACCTAAATGGCGAGTCTCCCGTAGTCGTTCGTGGAGTGGTCCGATAAGCCCACAAAATACTTTGTAACTCCTCAGGCTACCTCCCTTTAGCTTCATCCAATCGCCTTTTAACTCCATTGAGCAGAGTTCGGTTAGTGACCTCAACTTGACTGTTGGACTAGGGGTGTGCCACAGAGGTTTTTTGATGTTGAATCCCCAAATCGAACAAGAACTCCTCAAACTTTTTCCCCACAAATTGCGTATCATTATCCGAAACGAGTACCTAGGGGATGCCGAACCGGTATACCACTTACTTCTTCATGAATTTCATGCAATCCTCTTCGGTGATATGGCGAAGAGGTTTAGCTTCAACCCATTTGGTCATACAGTCGATGACCACTATCACATACTACAGATGTCCCTTTGCCTTTGGCAGTGGCCCCAACAAGTCTTACCCCCAAATAGCAAACGAGATAGGAGACAGTACTGATGACAATTTCTTCGGAGGTTGATGTGGGACCTAGCTGTTAATCTGGCATTTCAAGCATTTCTGGACATACCCTTTGGCTTCTTGGAATGTAGTCAACCAATAATACCCTTGCCGGATCAATTTCTATGCCAATGACTTAGCCCCTATGTGGTCTTTGCAAATCCCCTCGTGAACTTCCTTAAGTGCATACGACGCCTCAGATGGAATCAAACATTTCAACAATGGAGACGAATATGATCTCTTGTATAAATCCCCATCAATTGACAAAAATAAGAACTCCGGTACTTGATTCTTTTGACTATGACTTTATCGGTTGGAAGCTTCCCATCAACCAAGTAATCTAGGTAGGGCGTTATCCAGCAATTCGACCGTTCAATGCACAAAAGCTCTTTTCGGTTGATACTCGGTTCTGTTAGGACTTCTAAGTATACCGACCCACTGAAATCCTCCACCGGTGTAGCGGCCAGTTTTGACAAAGCATCGACTGTAGAGTTCCCTTCCCTTTCGATCCTGTTGATAGAGTAGGCTTCAAACCTTTGTAGCATCATTTTCACCTCGGCTAAATATCGGGTCATCCTCGTCCCTCAGGTTTCATACTCACCTTGAATCTGTTTTATGACCAATTCTGAATCACTAAAAATGATCAAATGTCGGACTTCCAAACTTTTAGCCAATCGTAGGCCCGCTAATAGTGCTTCATACTCCGCTTCATTATTGGTTGCCCAGAACTTCAATTGTAAGGCCTACTGTACCTTAAATCCTCCTGGACTAGTGAGGATAACACCTGCCCCGCTGGCCTTGGGATTGACCTACCGTCAACATACATCGTCCATGAAAAATCATGGCTCGACTGTCCCCTAGCCGTGATGGCCACATCGAAGGGAGGGATGTCCCCCTTCAGGGAAAGTACACTCGATCATGAAGTCTGCCAACGCCTGACCCTTGATGGCTGTGCGGGGATGATATTCCAGGTTATACTGACTCAATTTGTACGACCCATGCTATCATTCTTCCCGAAGTGTCTGGTTTGCCCAAGACTTTATTTAAAGGTTGAGTTGAATAAATGACAATAAGTCGACCTTGAAAATAATGCCGGAGTTTTCGACTGGCCACCACCAAAGCGTATCCACAGTTTTCCAAATTTGGATATCTGGTCTCGGCATTTCTCAGCACATGGCTAACATAATAAACTGGGGCGCTAAATACCTCATTCTTCCCTTATCAATACGACACTGATAGTTAGCGGACTTACCGATATGTATAAGTGCAGTGGCTCTCGAGATATAGGTCTTTGTAATAAGGGGGCTATCATCAAATATTTCTTAATCCCTTGGAAGGAATCTTTACATTCTAAAGTCCACTAAAGAGTCTTTTCATTCTTCGGTCCCTTTAAAGTATCAAAGAAGGGCAGGCATCTTTTAGCCGATCTCGACATAAACCTCCTCAATGCAGCGATATGGCCAGTGAGCCTTTGAACATCTTTAAAATTTTGTGGCAATCGCATGTCTAGTATTGCTTTGATCTTCTCCGGATTGGCTTTAATTCCCCCTTTACTTACTAAGTACCCTAAGAATTAGCCTGAGCCGAGACTGAAAGTGCATTTAATGGGGTTAAGCCGCATATTGAACAGTCGTACCATTTCGAAACACTCCTCTAGATCGCGAAGGTGGTCCTGTGTCTGAGGGCTTTTAACTATCATGTCATCTACACATACCTCCATGTTTCTATGGATCTGCTTTCGAAAGATAGTGTTCATCATCCTCTGATATATAGCCCTGGCATTTATTAACCCAAAAGTCATTCTTTTGTAGGCATAAATGGTCCGATGGGTGATAAAGGCCGTCTTCAGAATATTTTCCTTTGCCATGAAAATTTGGTAATAACCCGAGAAGACATCCAAAAAACTTATAGACGCGTTTCCTGATGTGGAATCAATGAGCTGGTTAATATGTGGTAATGGGTAAAAGTCTTTTGGGCAGGCTTTGTTCAAATCCACATAATCAATGCAGATCCTCCACTTTCCATTCTATTTTCTAACCAAAATCACGTTGGCCAACCATTATGAGTATTCAATCTCTTCGATGACTCCAGCATCTAATAACTTGTCGAGTTATGATTTTCTGATGTTCGGGCGCAAATATCCTTCGTTTTTGGCGCACGAGCTTCTTACTCGGATCAACTACCAATTTATGAACAGCCACATCCTCGGCCATCCCCAAAATGTTTCGAGGTGTCCAAGCGAATATATCAACATAATCCCGCAAAAGTTGGACCAGCTAAATCTTAATAGCACCGGGTATTTCAACACCTATCTTCATTGTTTTTGATTTATTGTCGGGTATCAATTCTACCTCCTCAGTATCCTCGGTCGGGATGTTAACGGCTCGGTATCCCCTTCCGCGTAAGGTTCCATGTCAACAGTCATAATGTGCTTCTGTCTTCTAACCACGACAGCCGACGAAGTCAAAGCATAGCGTTAGCATCTTCGGGCAATGTCTACATCTCCTTTTACTTCACCAATGCCTTCCGAGGTAGGGAACTTGATTTTGAAGTGCGGAATGGAGGTAACAACATTTAAGGCTATCAAAGTGGTTCGCCCTAAGATAGCATTGAAGGCCGAATCAACCTGGACGATAAAGAACTTCACTTGTACCGTAACCTGCCTAGGAACCGTGCCAAACACCACAGAGAGTTCCAAGGTCCCGATCACGGGTACTGCCTCATTCTCGAATTCGTACAGAGGCAACTTTGTTCCCACTTCTAGCCTCACGCCTTGAAGATCCATTCTCTGATAAGTATAGCTATACTATACATCTACTGACGACCCATTATCTATCATTATCCTTTCCACGTCTATCGGTCCGACCTGAGCAGTGATAACCAAAGCCCCCTCGTGCGGCTCCACAACTTCGGTTGGATAGTCTTCTTCTGAAAATGAGATCACCATTTTGGGAAAATGTCGATCTACCTTAGGAGGTTGGTCTGTCAACGTCGAGACCAATCTCGAGAAGGATCGACGCCTTTTACCGATGTGCCCTAGTGTCGATCCCCCTATTATAATATCCACAACCCTTCGTGGGTGATTCCCCTATTCTGCCCCTTTCTCAGTCGTAGGCTCAGGATTTCCTGCTCGTGTTTCCCATCATACTACAAACTGAGTTAATTCACCTTTCTACACTTCGGTCTTAATCATGTCCATCAACCCAGCACATGTTTTTGTGGTGTGCCCTGTCCGTCGGTGATACTGACAATACGGACCGGACCTATCCAGTTTATATCTTAAGGATCCCTGCCTCGACCTATCCTCATTCCTTATGGTCTCCAAGATCTTAACTCGATCAGCGCTGAGAAGTGTATAGGATTTATTCTTTGTTTGAGGTTGATAGGGAGTTTTACTCACATTTGGTTATCCCCCTCTTGGCCCCATTCTGTCGAAGACATTAAGTCGGTTATCTCCACCTTTATTCTCGCCATAGGTTTTACTCTCCATACCTTTGTTCTGTGGTATCAAACTATTCATGGACTCCTCGATTGCTATAAATTTTTTGGCTTATTCGTATACGTCTAAAAGGTCTTTTGGAGGATTGAACATTATATCCTTCATCATTTTTTTGTTTCTGGTGACATCCATCCTCATGGTGAAGAACCCTAGTGCTTGTATCATATTGAGATCGATAATGGTTCCCACCGTATCTCGGAACCTCTGTACGTACTGGCTCAACGACTTACCAGACTTCTGCTTGACTTGCATCAAAGAGGTCGTCACTTTGTCTCTCCTCTTGTTGCAACCAAATCGTTCATGAAATTGAACACTCAATTCGGTCCAAGAGTAGATACAATTGGGTGGTAACGACATCATCCACTGTTTAGCCCCCTTCTTTAGTGTTGTTACGAAGATCTGACCCATCCCCGCCTCGGAGTGGTTATAGTACCTCATTACTCTCTCATACGAGCTGGTGTGATTGTAGGGATCACCTGAGCCATTATACATCTCCAAAGGTGGCAGCTTCTTCTTTGGGTCAGCTTTTTCCTGGTCAATGGCGGCTAAGAATGGAGATTTTGGATCCAAGGGCATAGGTCTTGACGCTTCTGGCTCAGACCCAGTCGTCGACCGTGCTTTGGCCGCAGCCAATCTTTTTTCTGACTCGAAAATCCTTTCTATAATCGGGTCGGTAATGGGTACATAGGGAACTATCCGTTGATCTTCCCAACCTAACTCTTTCCTGGTGCCTCCATATCCAGTTCCATAATCCGGAGTTTGGGCTTTTTCTCGGGAATGCCGTCCCGAGGAATCAGATTGTCTTATTTCTTCAGATCGATCTCGACCGACGCAGTCGGGTTATCTCATATAACCCTGAGACTGGTTCTGACCCTTTGTATTGCCTTGATCGATTCGATCATGTTGTCTCATATAACCCTAAGACTGGTGTTGGGCCTTGTCTCTCCTTGACCGACCCGGTCATGTTATCTCATATAACCATGAGACTGGTGTTGGCCCCTTGTATCTCCTTGACCGACCGGGTCATGTTGTCTCATATAACCTTGAGACTGGTGATGATCATTGGATTCAGATCGCCCTACCCTTCCTCGCTCTGACCTAGGCCAACTTTGTGGAGTATCTGTCCGTTCTCTGCTGTCGATAGTAGTGGATGGACCCTTTTCATGCAAATCCAGTACACGGGCCTGCCAATCATGGCATTCACGCTGTAAAGACTCCAACTCAATTTCTGCTTCTCCGATTCTGTACTATCTGTCTCTCTCGGCATACTCATGCTGCGAAACTCTTTTTGATGGTGTCATTCCCTCTTCTGGACCCTTTCTGCTAAAGTCGTGTCCCACGGTCAGGGAAGGTGTAAACAGATATCTTCTAATAGATTCCGAATAAGCATGCCCATACCCCCGCCCTAACTGTCTAACCCCCCCCCCCCCCCCACCTTCCTTTATTCGGGCCCCTGCTGTTTTGCATGTGCAGTTCAATGGAAGATCCTTGATGCCCCTGCTTAAGCTACCTCTTTATGCCATAGGAGTAGCTTTCCTACAAAAATAACTTGGTGATTTATATACCAAATATCTAAAAGCCCTCAATCTTATTCATCTACAAGTCATAAACAAAACGACAAACACTCAAATCGTGTATTTTGATTCCCACATCAGTATTTCAAAAAAATATCTTTCATTTAGAATTATATAACACATATTTTGTGTCATATTATACCCCAATCGGATTCTCAAAATCCATCCTCATCTACCATTTAAGCTCATTTTATCCCTTTTACGACTTTTAGGTCATTACGTTCGTTTGCTTAATAAATATATGATAATTTATGTCATACATGCATTCTTTATTCCTTCTACTCATATTTGAGAGTATTAGCATCTGTATTTATACGTCTTATAAATACTCAGATCAATTCAATCAATTAATATTTATTCATTAATCAATTTCAGAAATTTAAATCTCATAATCCTTACTACTTAGTTAATTTCTAATATACAGGTTAGATTAAACCATTCTGTCATGCCATACCTTACCTTGCCATTCTCTTAGTCTAGCCTCTTAAGGCCAATTCATCAAGCTAGTTATTAACTATCATAACCTAAGCTCAATTTACACTTTCTTCTAATCATCTCATTTATTCTCTAAGTCTTAACTTTTCTTTCATTCTTAGATCAAATATATATAAATACATTCAACCTACGACATTCTGACACAATACAGTGTCTTATAACAATTTCTTTCTGACTACCTAATCGTAGATATTACATCATGTCCTTTGCCTTTTATCCGTTCTATTTCCTTTTAACTATAGTAAATTATATTTATTATAATTTCATTATCTATCAAGTCACTAATGTACCTTAAATTAATGATTGATCCTCATAATCTCTATAGAGCCCTTGCTACATTAAGAGTCTCTCTGTACAAATTCAACCATATAAGTCATTCTTAACACATTAATTAAATAATACAATAAATTTAATCACTTCTTAACACTTTCTATCATTCCAAATTAGGTTTTAACTTCTAATCTTTATTCAATTAACCAAGATCTTTATTTAGAAATCTTGTCAAAAATCTAGGATGTGACATATGTATTCCCACTTTTATTCGAGAACCTCAAGTGGTTACAATAGACCCGTAGGCACTTAATGCTCTGCCTTAACACGTTAATAAGTTAAGTATTTTTAGATAAACTCTGCAATCTCCCTCTTCAAATTGTTCCACCAAAATATATGTCGAAGGTCACGATATATTTTGGTACTTCCTGGGTGGATTGTTAACGGCGTGTTTTATGCCTCCATCATGATTTTATGTTTCAATTATGAGTCGTCAAGAACACAGAGTCGGGAGTTGACTAAAAGTATTTCTTTCTCGTCTATTCTTGCTTTCAGAATAGTACTTTCTTCATCATGTTTATCAGTTCCAGATCAGTAACTTGAGCAACTTTAATTTTATTGATTAAAGTCGGTTCTACTGGTACGTGCGCAATCTTCACATAGGACTCTGGTGTCTTTAACTCTATCTTCATCTTTTGTGAATCATAAAAAATGCATCTTTGCGTGGTTAACATTACACTTGTGCTCATATAAGATCTTCTGTTTAATGTGTCAGCTACGACGTTCGCCTTTCCTAGGTGATATTGGATTATGTGGTCGTAATTCTTTAACAGCTCAAGTCAACATCGTTGTTGCATGTTGAGGTCATTTTGGGTGAATAAATACTTAAGAATTTTGTGATCTATGAAGATTTCCACTTTCTCCCCGTATAAATAGTGTATCCGGATCTTTAACGCGAAAATGACCACAGCCAACTCCAGATCATGAGTAGGGTAGTTCTTCTCATAATCCTTGAGTTGTTAAGAGGCATAAGCTATAACTTTCCTATGTTGCATAAGAACACAACCTAGACCTTTACCTGAATCATCGTTGTAGATGACAAATTATCCCTATTCTGATGGTATAGTCAGAAGAAGAGCTGAAATAAGTCTCTTCTTAAGTTCTTAAAAACTTTTCTTGCATTTATCGTTCCATACCAATTTTGTACTTTTTCGAGTCAGCTGAGTTAGTGGAGTGGCAATTTGAAAAAATCCTTCTACAAATCTCTAATAATAACCAGTTAGGCCCAAAAAACTTCGAACTCCAGTTACTGACCTAGGTTGCTCCCAATTTAATATTGCTTCAATCTTTGCAGGTTCAATTGATATTCTCTAATTGAAAATCAAATGCCCAAGGAACGTGACTTCCTCAAGCTAAAACTCACACTTCTTCAATTTGGCATACAACTTATTCTTACCTAGCTTTTAGAGTATCAATCTCAAGTATTGTTCCTGATCCTCACGACTCTTGGAATATATGAGAGTGTCATCAATAAAGACAACCACAAAATGATCCAAATATTCCTTAAATATCCGGTCCATCATGTCCACGAAAGCTGCAGGAGCATTGGTTAGTCCAAAAGGCATGATTAAGAACTCATAATATCTGTAGCGACTCTGAAAGCAGTCTTTGGAATGTCTTCAGTTTTAACTTTTAACGGATGATATCTAGAGAGAAGATCAATCTTTAAAAAATGTTCAGCATCCTACAAATGATGAAACATGTCATCAATTTGAGGTAACGGGTACTTATTTTTTATGGTGTCATGATTTAACTATCGGTAGTCAATGCACAATCTCATACTCCCATCATTCTTCTTGAAAAAAAGAACAGGGGCACCCCAAGGCTATGCACTCGGACGAATGAAACCAGTATTGGACATTTAACTCTTGAAGTTCAATAGGAGTTATTCGGTATGGGACTTTGAAAATAAGTTTAGTATTGGGTTCAAGATTAATATAGAATTTAATTTCACAGTTTGGGGGTAAGCCAGGAAGTTCATCGGGAAAAACATCAGAAAACTCATTAACAATAGGAATATCATTCAAGTTTAATGTGTTTTTGTTCAAATCAATGACATGAGCTAAAAATACTTGATATCTGTTTTTCAATAAACTAATGGCTTTATAACTAAAAATGACAGTTACATATTTCAATGGTTTGATTGTTTAAATTTGCATGACATGTTGATTAGGTATATGAAAACTAATGATATTTTGAAAACAATAAAATTTAGCATGATGGTTAGTCAACCAATTAATTTCTAAAATTACATCAAATTCATGCATTTTTCAAAGAAATAAGGTCAACGAGTAATGTGAGGCTGTTAATTTGAACTAAGCAAAATTTATATACAGTAGATGTAATGGCTATTTCTCCTAATGGGATTTCAACTAATAAGTCAAAGTCAAAATTTTTAGGAGTTAAATTTAATCGTTGAGCACATACATGTGAGATAAAATAATGGGTAGAACTAGTATCTAATAGGGCATAGACTTCACGAGATTTTATGAATAGCTTACTGGTTATCACCTTGTTCGGATTTCATGCACTTTGAGATGTCACAACAAAAGTTCTCCCCTGAACTACAGATTTTCTTTTTTCCACGCTAGCTCTTGGGGCCATCATTACAACTGGACTTGATTTTGTAACAGGATAAAATCGAGTAATATGACCTTCATCCCCATAACTATATCACAATTTGGACTACTAAGTACAATTTGGGTTGATGTGACCCTCCTAACCACACTTGTAGCATCTCAGTGGTGGTCGATTAAGGCCCTTAAAACTAGTGTCAGTGCTAGAGCTAATGTCGGTGCCTTTTCGTAATCATTGTGGGATCTCTTCCTCTTGAAGTTGTTTCCACTTGATTCTCATCTTCTGTTAATTGAGCCGAAATTACCACCGAAGTGTTGATTGCCTCCTCTATGGTTCTCATTCTGATGATTGTTGTCATTATTTTTCTCTATCTGCTGGTCATTGACCCCTGGCTGTAATATTTCATGTTCTTGCTCCACCATTTGAGCCCTATCCACAACATCCGAATATAAACAAAATTTATGAGATTTGAGGTGTTGGCAAATTTTGGTTCTCCAACCTCACAAGAACATACGACTCATTCGTACTTCGTCATCTACCAGATGAGTCACAAATCGGGATAAACTACACCTTTTTCATGTGGCGGACACATTCTAGAAAGTACTTCTCGCTAAATAGCTCTTGAAATTCTATCCAAGACATCTCGAGTGATGAATGATGGATATATTTTACCGCTTCCCACCAATGGTCCGCCTTACCTTATAACATGACGGTGGCAAATGGAACCTTCTGATTATTGGCGCATCATAGGACATCAAATATTTTTGTCATCTACTTTAGCCATGTTTCTGCCTTAAGTGGGTCCGGCTTTTCAAAAAATTCAGGTGGTCCCAACTTCTTAAACTCCTTAACAGTGACCAACCTCGAATTACTAGCGTTTCCACCGGTAGGATCTCCCCTTGCCTGATTTTGCATGAATTGTATGAAGTTTCTAAAAAAACTATCATAATTTATATAGTCACCCACATTATTTTTTGAAGTTGTAGGAAGATTATTTGTAGCTTTATCGTTCTCAGCTACATTCGCCTCGGGCATTAGATAGTTTATTTTCTAATTTTCAAAAGTCATTCTTAACTGCGATCATAAGATAAAGGTTAGTTAAACAAGTTGACTCATCACTTCTTGTCCCCACATTCAAATCAACTCATTAGATAACAAAATTTAATTTAGGTAGGACACACTAGTGACTGATTCTATTCGTCTCTTTCCTCCTACTTCTACCCTAGATCTCCATTAAAGATCATATCCTAAGCTTTGATACCAACTATAACACCCCCCCCCCCCCAAATCTGGACTATGTAGGCCCATATTTGTGGGCGTCACATCTCAAACCATATTACAATTGAATCTCTTAGATTCATTCGAGTTACTTAGTCTCTGAATATTTAGACACTTAGTCTAGGACACTTAGACCTCTTCAAGTCACTTAAACTTGGATATTCTAACACTTAGTCTAGGACACTTAGATCTCTTCAAGTCACTCTAACTGAACCACAACTGATTGTGGATTGAGTTTGAGGTGCTGCTAAGCTTTGCAATGATGTTAACTTCTTCTTGTAGTTAACAACTTTGAATAAGTATTTTTTCTTCTTTAGATATAATGCTTAATGATACTATAAATTCTTTAGCATTTTAGTTAGTTTTATATGTTTTTATGTTATTATTGTAAAATATGATGTAATATTAGTTTTATGTGTGTTATTTGTTTTTTAGGTAATTTATAATATTTTTATAAATTGTATTTATTTTAATTTGATTTTTCTAGAAAAATATAACTGGAAAGGTATTTTGGTAATTCTGCACAAAGGTCACCGCCACAGCGGTGCCCTGCTACTGCCGCAACGGTAGTACAAAGCATAGTACAGCAACAGGTTTCATTGCCACGGAGCTCAAAGCTTCTGCCCAAAAAAATTAACACTACCGCTGCAGCGCTCCCTTACTACCGTCGCGACGGTTATACTGTAGCAAGTCGGCAGATTCAGCTTTTTAATCTAATTTTATAGCCCTAAGTCATTTCTTTCATTTTCCTTTTTCCTTTTGAGGGCTGAGAGTGGCGATTCTTGTGAGAGGGAAGAGGAGGAAATGTGGTTTCCTTCACGGGAAACTACCAAACCTTTTATTCGTGATCCCTAAATCTCCTATTGTTGGAATAAGAACAATGAAGAAGATGAAGAGCAAGCTTGAAACCATTTATGGAAGCCATGGATACTTGGGTCTAGAAGGTTTATGCTTGGATGACAACAAGTTGTATCTTCTTAACTCTTAGTTGTCTTTGTATTTCATTGTATTGGATTTCTTGATGGATTATTTTGTATATTGGCTAAACTTCTTCATTGAAATCTATGTTATGTTTTGGAAACCAAATAGTTGTTTGAATTGATTTTTTCTCTCTTGATTGGCACCATGGATTGGATTAACATGTTTAGTTTTTCATGTATTGATTGCTTGGCTTAATAATTAGTTTGGTCGCCTATATGAAATTGATAAACGGATTGTAGTGTGTTAACCCAAATGTGATAACATGTGATTGTGTTATTCTATATGGTTGGAGTGCATAATTTGTCTATAGGATATAAATATACCTATATGCCATGTGTAATTAGTTAAGAACTTGAGCTTCAAATCCTTGTCTAATGTTAATTCTCAGAGAAATATAGTGGATTATTTAGACTTGGGTGTGCTTGTACTGCTATCGACAGAGGCATATAAGTATTGTTATATTCTTAGTTGAACATTCGTTGGTTAAGGCCATATGAGTGCGTTTTCATGTTTTGTGCTGATTGTTAATTGTTTAGCTTTGTAATTATGTTGGTAACTTGTATAAAATCGGAAGATGGATTATAAGTTTTGACCTGAATACGTTAACATGTGTATGCTATTTGGTCTTAGGATTAAATTCATATTTGCGGGTAAAATAAACATATACCTGCATGCCGCGTGTAACCTTGTGAGAATATGTGCTTAAAAAGCCTGCTTATGTTAGTTCTTATAGAGATATAGTGAATTATCTGGCTTGAGTTGTTCTTGTCCGAATTCTGTCGAATAGGATAGGTTTGGATGGGATATACTTATTTGGTTATCGAAAGATGCCTATAAGTACTATCGTACTCTCGGTTGACAATTCGTCGTGACCGTAAGATTGAGAGAAGAGTTAAGAGATGAAAATGACATATATGTTGGGAAAAATTACAGACTTAGATTCACCTATCTTTAATTACTTTCTAGTTTAAATGTTAATTTTTTTTATTTCAATTTCTCTTCTATTCAATGAATAGTTTAACTGAGATTGACTTGTTTTGAGTTAGTATTTGGGAAACTGTTTGAACTAATTCCTCGTGGGATCGACTTTTTCTTATCACTTTATTACTTGTTGACCGTGTATGTGTGACATCCCGGATTTTTACATGAATGCTAATTAAGAATCTTAGTTAATTAAATAAAGGTTAGCAGTAAAACCTAGTATTGAATGTCAGAAAGTTGTAAGAGTGGATTAAATATAAATTATTAGTTAATCAATATGCTAGAAATGACCTATGTGATAGATTGAAAGTGTATATATGTATATTTAATCTAATAAGTGAAAAAGAATGTGAAAATTGGAGAATGATGGAAAGGAGGAAAGCATAATTAAATTGATGCTTTAGTTATGAATATTAATAGTGAGCTTAATGAATAGGCCTTGAGAGGCTAGATTATGAGGATGACAAGGTGAGTTAAGTTGGAATGTGTAAAAAGGTAAGACTGTTTGACCTAATTGGCAAATTAGAAATTACGGAATGTTAAGGATTTCATAGGTGAATATTTGGAATTTTACTAAGAAATTGATATTAATTGATTGAAATGAGTCAAGTATTTATACGACGTATAAATATAGAGGATGATATTCCCGACAAGGAGTATAATGACTAAAGAGGGTTGTATGATGCAAATTAGCAAGTCCGGACCATGTGCATGAAGGAAATGACGTAAAAGTCGCAAAAGGTAATATGAGCATAAAAAGGATAAACGGGAATGGATTTTGGTAATCCAAGCAGGATTCGTTTTTTGAAGAAGCAGTTTATGAAAAAAGTGAGTATCTCGACTAACTGAGATGTCGGGAATTGGAATTTGATTAAATTTGGAACCGAAAAGGTTCATAGAGAATTAGAAGTTATATTTCTGATAAAAATGAACTTTTGTAATCGAATAGCGATTAATTAGCTAATGAATCTATACAATGAGACTACGTTGACGTAACATGACGGAAAACGAACGACCTAGTTTGTCGATTGAAAGAAAAATCGATTTAAAGGAGCATGAATGGAATTAAAGAAAGGAAAGTATGAAAGTTGTCTTAAAATGGAAAATGGCATGAAATTGGAAATTCTAGCCAATTTGGATTTTTACCAAAATGCCCTCAATAATTTAATTAATGACCATGGTGTCCTAAAGAGTGAAATGACCATAATACCCTTTACAAATTAGGTAATGACCTATGTGTCCTAAGTGATAAAATGACAAAAATACCCTTCACTTAATATGTGAAATGACTAAAATGCCCTTGAATGGGTTAACCATGGTTATGTTATCCTAACTAACCTAGTTAAGACTCATAAAATTAAAAGCCAAGCATGAGCTCTTCTTCCTTATTTTATTTTTGCTAGAAAATAGCCCTAAGAGAGGAAAAGAATGAGAGAAACCATGTATATAGAGAGAGAAAGCTTGATTAGTCAAGAAGGGATGCTTGGATGATCATGGGGCAAGAAGAAAAGATGAAGCTCTCTTCACGAGGAAGTTTTCTATGTAAAGAAGTTGGGCATACAAGAAGGTATGGTTATGTTTGAGGCATGAAATTTGGTAGTTATGTATTTAAATTCAAGAATAGATAAAGCCATGCATGAATTTTGGTATATACATGTTGGTTATGTAAGTTGTGTGTCAAAAGTATGTTTCATGTGAAACCCTAAGTATTGAGGTTATAGAACAAAGGTGACATAATATTTATGTATATTTTCAAAGCTAAAAATCATGATTTATAGAGGATTATGTGTTATATATAGTTGGTTTAGATGAAAACCTAGATGAAGAGGATGAACATGTTTAATATATATGAAATTTCTAGCAAGATAGCATCATGACCTTAATAATGGTCCAAAAGTCTGACTTGTTTAAGAATTTATACAATACTAGGCTATGATTTGTATGTAAATCAAATCCTAATCTGTAAAGTACATTAGAAGGTGCATATAGGAGTTGTGTGACTGCACAAAGTTGTTAATTGTATATGGGGTAGCCTATGTGATGCATGGAGTCAAGGATTGAAGTTGAGTCCAAGAAAGTGAAAATGAAAAGTTGGAAATTTTAATGAAAATCCAACTCAATTGTGATTTTTGGCAATTTTAAATAATTAAAGGTGAAATGAAGTTACATGACTTATTTCTATGTAAATACACATGTTTAGGTTGATTTGGAAATCAACGGATTGAAATATGAATGAAAAGACAATTCGAACAATCGAAATCGATCGATTCGACCCTAATTGGATTTTTAAGGACAAATATCGCCTCGTGCAAACTTTTATCATTTTAAAGGTTTGAACATGTCATATATGACTTATATGAACTTTATTGAGTGTTGTAATGAAGTTTTAAAGCTTATGGCCAAAAATCACAAAGTTGGAAATTGAGTTTGAAAATGTGCTGAAACGCCCTCCTACGGACTAGTGTTTTACTGATTTAAAGGAGCCAAATGAGTCATTTGTAAAATAATATGTGGTAAGATCTAGTGTTGTTCCAAATTTGGACTTAATTGGATGTATAATGAAGGAGTTAAAAATCATCAAAGTAACAGCAAAATCTGAAGTAGCAGGACTACGCCGGGGTGCAGTCTTTTGAACTGTAAACTGCGTCGGGGCGCAATGCTGCTGAGGGAGTTGGTCAGGGCGTGTTCAGGGAGCGTCGGGGCGAAGCTAGGCCGAAGACATCTCGCGGCCAGCGAGATGTTGTGAACTAAACATCTCGTCGGGGCGAGATGTACTGTTCACAGAAAGAAAACTTTTATTTTAGAATCCAAAAAGAAATGTTTTGATATTAAATGATAGAAACATGTATGATAAGCCATAAATTGACAAAAATGATCAATATGGTAGATGTTAAGGATAAAGGGACAATGTATTACGTGTTAAGGGTTATGTAAAGTTAAAAGATAGTCTGTATGACAAGGTTTAGCATACACATGTGTGTAACCAATGCATGAACCAACATTATGGTTGTGTAATACCAAATTGGGATATGATATTTTCAGTAGAGGTAAATGAGGATAAAGGATATTAAGATAATGAAATAGGAAATGGTATAATATAATATACCTACAGCTATATAAAAGCATTGTAATGTTTGTATGGTAGATCGAAGATGAGCTATGATGTATTATTAACCTAAATAAGGTATAATACATCAAAAGTAAAATGAATCGAGATTAATGGTTAAGAGATTTGGTTTAAGTTTGATAAATTATATAAATTTATGTGATTCTATAATGACGCATATAGTGCAATGTTTACAGATAACGCTCGATGTAGCAATCTGACATAGTGAATGATAGCAAGGTCAAGCGAGAGGGTAAATGTTAAGTAAAATAATGCTAAGCAGACAAGTTTTTTAGACTTAAATGTAATAATTGTTCTATGTAAACTATGTGATAGTAAAAGATTTGAAGTGTGCCTTATGTGCAACTATGTGATTAATTGTTAAATGAAATACGTGGCATTTAAGCATAGCATAGTAAAGTAAAGGATGCATGACGTATGAATATAAACTGTGAGCATGAAATGTGTTATCTGATTGACTTGCTGAGCTTTATGCTCACTCTTGCCATGAACTAACATTTTGGGTGAAGTGCAAGAAGGCCGGAGATTCCAATTAAGCTAAAGGTAAAAGATTGATGATGGAATAGATAAGCATGGAGCAAACCTGTCATATGTAATTGTATTATGTACAAGTGACAAATGTTTGTGAATCCGTTAGGATTGAGTTGCATGTATGTGACAATATTATTCAGGAAAAGATTGTAATTATGTAAAATGGAGATATTATTGTTATTCAAGTTATATATACGATAAACTTGTATATACAGTACAAAGATATGTAAACAGGTACAGGTATGATATAGATGTATGAAAGTAGGTATATGTGTCCAGGATCAGGTACAGAACATGTATAGGTAAATAGGTCCATGTATGGATAAATCATGGAGAAATTTTATTTACAAGTTATGTGAATCAGTTATTATATGATTGTGAATGGTAATAGACTAGGTCACAAATAATAAATGTTTGACCTATATGCTAATGAATGTTAAGTGAGTGTTGCGATCCTGAGGCAGATAAGGAATGTAAGATAAATAAGTTTTAAAAATAAATAAATATATATATATGGATCGCATTATGGTCAACTGAATGGTTTCAAAGGTTAAAGGTTAAGTTTAACGCGTGAGATTCCACTTAATGTGGTTTAAATTTAATTATTATTTTATCTAGACATAATTGGACTTAATTAAGGGAATGTGGGATCTCGGGGCGCTACAATATGCTTGTACGTTATTCATTCAAATAAATTCGAGATCGGAATTTAACAAATAAATAAAATATAAATAAGCAGTTACGATTTCGACCAACATGTATATGAATATAAATACATATATGTTTATGGTTATGTGTTTGAATTATTAAAGTGTTTACATCGATTATTAAATGCTTTAATTAAAAAAAGAATAAAAGGGAAAAAGTAATAACATAGAAACAAAATTCTTTTCACTTAAAACAGAAAATGTCGCCTCATAGACAACCACCATGAAATCCAAGGGTATAAAAATCGGTTAATAATGATGAAGGAGGTCATGTAGACCCAATGTAGAATTTTGTTAACATGCTAACAGAAGCAATGCAAAATCGACATCCAGCCGTAGAAAATCCGTCGGATAATCGATTAGCAAACTTTAAGGAGTTTAAGGCAGTTGGTCCACCGGAGTTCAAGGGAACAACAGACCTAATCGAAGCCCAATTGTGGGTGAAAGAGATGGATAAATCATTTATTATTGTAAGAGTTGCGGAGGAGAAAATACAGCTTTTGCTACCTACATGATGAAGGGTGAGGCTAATTTATGGTGGGAAGCCAACCAAAATATAGCCGAAGAAGGAGTTGTAGTGTGGACTAGGTTCAATGAGTTATTCTTCGAGAACTATTTTTTGCGAAATATGCGACGAATGGTGAAAGTTAAATTCCTGGAGTTGAAGCATGAAAATATATTAGTGTCATAATACGCCGCAAAATTCAACGAGCTAGCCAGGTTTGCTCTACATCAAGTTGACACGAAAGAACAGAAGGCGCGACATTTTGAAAATGGGTTGAACCTGTGGATATTCAACAAGGTAGCAATGTTATAGATTGATTCGTTTTAAACTTTTGGAGAAAGTAATCATTACAGAATGGGGAAATAAAGATTTATCGAAATATAATTAAGAAATAAATAAGAAGAGAAATGATGTTGGGAACAAAAATAACAACAGTGGGGGCAGAAATAGTAACAAGTGTAAGTGGGAAAACAACAACCATGAAAAGAGCTCAGGAAATCAACAGGGGAATTCATAGAAGAAGAAAACATGCAGTAATTGTGAGAAGAATCATTCAGGCAAATGTATGAAGGGCAAGAATGTTTACTATAATTACGGATAAGAATGGCACATTGCTCCAAAGTGTACTCAACTAAAGAAAAATGATGTTATTCGTGCGGTGCAGCGGATCATCGAATCAAGGATTGTCCAATGAAGAAAGGTAATGTTGGAGGGAGTGGTAACAAGGGTAGCAATAGTAGGCTTACTATTAGAGGACCAGTTTAACAGAACAAGCCGATAGCACATACTTTCAATATGACGGGGCAAGATGTCGTGGAATCAAAAGACATAGTGTCATATATTATTTCGATCAATAATATAAATGCTTACGTATTATTTAATTCGGGTGCTACCTGTTCATTTATGTCTGATGGTTAGAATTGCCTAAAGAGAAGTTAGAAAGCCTTATGAATATAGAAGTGGCGAATAAGGAAGTCATCTATGTTGACTATATATATATATATATATATATATATATATATATAAATCGTTATGAAAACATAAAGGGTCATAAGTTATCTTAAGAGAGTTTGATGTCATCTTGGGATGGTTTGGTTATTTAACCATGGGGCAATAATTAACTGTCAGAAGAAGAGCATCGCCTTAAGACATCAAATAAGTCTAAGGTTGTATTTTATAGTAGTAAGTCCTTGAGTTAATCTTGTTGTCTAACAAAGATGCAGGCCAATAAACTGATAAAGAAGGGATGTATAGGATATCTGACTCATGTAGTGGATACACATATCGTGAATCCCAAAATGGGACAGATACCAATAGTTAAGGATTTCGTGGTTGTTTTCTTCAGAGGAACTGGTAGGTCTTTCGCCAAATAGGGAGATAGAGTTTGTGATTAATTTTGTGTCGGGGACAACGCAAATATTGAAAGCACCATATAGGATGGTTCCGATAGAAATGAGAGAGTTAATGGTATAGTTACAAGAATTATTGGATAAGAAGTACATTTAGCCTAGTGTTTCTCCATGGTGAGCACTTGTGCTATTTGTAAAGAATAAAGATGGATTGTTAAGACTTTGTATGGACTATAGAGAGTTGAACAAAGTGACAAACAAGAATAAGTATCTGTTACCAAGAACTAACGATCTATTTGATCAACTAAAAGGGAAGAAGTACTTTTCGAAGATTGACTTAAGGACTGGTTATCATAAGTTAAAAGTAAGGATGAAAGATGTATCAAAGATAGCATTCAGAACTCTTTACGGCCATTATGAGTTTTTGGTAATGTCGTTTGGACCAACGAATGTGTCAGCCGCATTTATGGACATGATGAACAGTGTTCAAGCAGTACTTAGTCAAGTTTGTAGTTGTGTTCATTGACGATATTTTGGTTTATTCAAAAACTGAAGAGGAGCATGCCAAACATCTAAGGTTGGTATTGAAGATATTAAGGAATGATCAGTTGTATGCTAAATTTTTGAAGAGTGAATTCTGGTTTGAGAGAATTTAATTTTTAGGTCATGTTATTGATAATGAAGAGGTTTATGTAGATCCTACAAAGGTGAAAGCGGTGATAAATTGGAAACAAATGAGCATGCCGACAAAGGTTAGAAGTTTCTTAGGATTAACTGGTTATTATCAGAGATTTATCCAAAAAAAATTAAAGATAGTAACACCGTTAACAAATTTGACGAGGAAGACGGTTAAGTATGTGTGGACGGAGAAGTGTAAAGAGAGTTTTCAGGAGTTAAAGAAAAGACTGATTGAGGCACATGTGTTAACTTTACCAGATAATACGGGAGGTTTTACGGTCTATAGTGATGCGTCGCATAAAGGACTAGACGGTGTGCTTATGCAAAACGGTAAGGTCATGCATACGCGTCATGCTAGTTAAAGGATTATGAGACCCTACCCATGACTTGGAGTTAGCAGCGGTCGTGTTTGCCCTTAAAATTTGGAGACATTATTTATATAGAGAAAATTGTGAGATATTAATAGACCATAAAAGTTTGAATTATATCTTCACATAAAATGAGATGAATATGAGGTAGATGAGATGGTTAGAATTGATCAAAGACTATGATTATGAAATTCAATATCATCTTGAAAAAGCCAATGTATTAGTAGATGCTCTAAGTAGAAAATATAGAGAAATGTTATTTGTACTGACAGACCGGGAATAACTGGTAAAAGAAATAGCTCGAATGGAATTAGAGGTGAAAAGTTCAAAGGAGTTAGAAGAGAAATTGACAGAGATGGAAGCGAGCCAACCTTATTAGACAAGATGAAGGAGGCTCAAGACAAAGACGAAGAATGTGATAGAAATTAACGGAGATGGAAGCAAGTCCAAGAGTAGTTTAATATGCATACTTAGTTATTTCATTAACTTTTGTAATATGCTTGTGAAAACCTTTTGAAAGATTAACGTGTATGTTATATTAAGTTAAGGTTGATAGACCTTGAAATTTGTAAAACCTTTTATAATGAATAATTTATGTTTATATATTTTGCTTTAGTTTATAAAATGTGACTGGAGATGATGGATCGTGAGCACTAAACCCAAGGTATGGTACCCGGATTTGGGGGTGGCACATCTCTTTCAATTCAAATTCTTTCAACTGCTTATATAGTTGCTTCTCCCTAAATTCAAGCTCCCTACATTTTTCTTCACTCGAAATATTTATTGAATCGCTCCCCTTTTCCTTCAAACCAACGATTTTAACATATTTTTTCAAATGCATTTCTTTCAAGTCAAATTCTTTCAACATATGATCAATTGCCTTTTCCTTCAAATCAATGCTCTTAACCCATTCTCTAAAGTGCTTCTCTTTAATTCAAGTTCCTTACTCCTTTCGTGAACAAAGTTCTTTTTCCAAGTCCAATTTCTCCTTCTTGATGTGAAAACCCGTACACAAATCTTCGGTACATCTTTTAACCATAACAAGATTCCTCTCTCTCGAATCAAGTATTTCTTCCTTACTCCCAAGTTCCTTCATTTTCTCCTCATTCAAAGTTTGAACCTTAACCAAATTCATCCCCTTCAATTCAAGTTTAGTCGAAATCCTATCAAGTTCGATTTCACCACTCTCAATGCACTTCTCCTTCAACTTCATCTCCTCGAACCTTTCCCCAACCAAATTCCCAATCCTTTCAAACTCACCACTCTCAAAATCAAACTTCTCAAAAAATCCCCCAATCAATCTTTCTTGATCACAAATCTTCTCCTCCTTCAGCACAATATCCTTCAATGTCCTCTCCAAAAATTTCCCAAAAAAACTCCAATTTCTTCTCTTTTAACCCTAATTCCTTGCTCTCATCCTCCCAAAACAACCTAAATTCCTTCTCCTTAAACTCAACCTCTTCAATACTCCGTTCTAAATTTGCCCCAAATTCCTTAAGCACTTGATTACTCTCCGTTACAGATTCCTACACTAAATTTAAATTTCTCTGCCTGGATTCCAATTCAACAAATAATTTTTTGGAAAAATCAACGTGATTATCTAAATCCTTCCATTCTACTAAAAGCGAGATAATTGCTTTTTGCACACGGAGTTTATTTACTTCCATGAGCTTCAACTTATTAGGTATCTTCTCTAAAGAACCCATATTTTTGTTGATCATGCAAATTTAGCATACACTCAAAAAGGAAAAACTGAATTCAAAAGGAGAAGACGATGGGTTTGTGAATACTAACGTGTATTTATAGGGGCTGAATTATGTCCAAGTTGAATTTGATTAGGTTTTATTTAAACAATCTAAATAATATTAGAAATTGGATTTTAGTATTGAATAATACTATATGTGCACAAAATCTATTACTATATATAAAAAGCCAAAACACAATTAAACTAACCAACCAAATTAACTCAATTTAATTTCAAAACCCACCCATGGAATTAACTCGGTTAATTTGAGTTTGGAATCAAGCCAATTTTGTTCGCCTCTTCCTCTTTTGTTTTCCTTTTCCCATAATGTGATAACTCACAATTGTCAATCTTCCAATTTGGCTCTTCCTGTTACATTTCTTCATCTCTTTATCTTCATTAATTTCTTCATTCCTGTTCCGTTTCATCATCTCTTCACCTTATTTTTCTTCATTAGGGGTAATTGCGTAAGGAACAACCACCAAACAGGTAAGGAGTGCCCTAGCTTCTTGACGTTCGAACTACAATAATATCGATTTCACAAAATATTAGCTGTCGCGGAGTAGATTCAGAGCCATTTTTATTTCTTCTTTTTCTTTTGTATTGAAATTTAGTTTAAATTGGTATAATCAAAACCCTGGACGAACTGGGTGAGAGAGAAAGAAGGCAAATTTGAATTTCAACAGATTTTGGGAGGTGGGAGTGATGTCAAATAATGAAATTGAAGAAGGGTTCCGATTGAATTTGGGTTCTTCCGCAGCAACACTCATCGCCTCCTCTAATATTGGTTTCTAGGTAATATTTTCTCTTATTCTCTCTATATAATTGTGTATGTGTGTGTGTGTATATATGATTGTTTTTTGCTCATTCTGTTTTGTTTTATAGAGTAATAAGTAGGAGTTTTAATGGTCCATTCATTCATATATGTAGCTAGGGGTGCACACAAAACCAAAAATAACCGAAAAATCGACCGCACTAAACTGAACCGTTAACAAACCAAACCAAAAATTACAAAATCGAAAAATCGAAGCTTGTAAAACTAAAAAATCAAAACTATACTGGTTGGTTTCGGTTTGATTTATTCAAAAACCAAAACCGACTGAACCGATCGAACGCCTTAATATTATAATATAATTTATATATTTTTCTAATTATTAATCATAACATTACATATCTTAAGGGAATACAAAAGATTTACAAGGAAATTACATAATAGTAATTTAAGTCTAGCATGCATCAACTAAACTAAGCGTTTGTTTTCCCCTTGCCTTTGTCTGTTTTAGAGCATTCGGACTTAGCTGAAATGTAGTCATGATATAGAAATAATGAGCAACTAAATGGCTCAGCAAGTTTATAAACAACAACAATAGATATATCATGATGAAGGGAAATAACGTCTGGGTTTTCAACAATAACAATTGTGAAAGATATCAAGAATCAAAGTTCAATATAAGAATGGATTGACTTTTTGCTGCTGAGTGGTCTCTAATGACCATGAACTGCTACTAAGGTAGAACAAACATATATATATCTGACGCCTTGAAAAACGGGGTACGCGAGGGGATCAACCTCTTGTACCCTATGTATATGCATAACATTTAGATTTCTTGCGCAAATTCGGTTTCCTGACAAATAAAAATCCCCTTTAACTAGGGTTGTTCATTCTCAGTCTTACTATAAGAATCCGCACCAACAATTGGTTTGGATAAGCTTTTAAAATATTCAATTTGATGAATTTAAACATGCATTGTCTAGCCAAAACAATTAGCTTAGACATTCTTAAATAGTTCTTGAATTAATGAACTATAACATTTGCAAAAGCACTATAAGCGAATACAATAACAAATAATGATGTGGAATAATTTTAGATAATTAATCCATTTTAAGCTCTGTCAAATAACTACGAGTGTAGATACTTGCTCGATATAATTACAGTTGAAGATAACTTGCAACAATAAATACAAGTTAGGGTTAAGAAGAACTTGCCTAGTGCGTCGTTTACGACAAACCAATTTAATTTAGTAATCCTTGTACGAACCTAACAATTAAATCAGTTTGATCTTAAATTAGTATCATATACTCATATGTATGATGACCTTTATAACTCTTGCGAACCACATAATTGAATAATTACGGGTATTTAAATACTTAGAAAATATTATCACTACTTGATAATATTTCAAACACAAAGAACTTATATTAATTATTTAATATAGTTCATATACCTATCTAATATTATTAACAATTTAATAATATTTTATTAGTCTTGTAATATTATTAATCATTTAATAATATTTTATTAGTCACTTAATATTATTAATCCTTTAATAATATTTTATTATTCTTATAATATTATTAATCATTTAATAATATCTTACTATCTTATTAATATTATTAATCATTTAATAATATTGTATTCATTATTTAATATTATTAATCATTTAATAATATTTTATTCATCTTCTAATATTATTAATCACTTAATAATATTTTATTTATTATATAATATTATTAACCATTTAATAATATTTTATTAATCTTATAATATTATTAATCACTTAATAATATTTTATTTATTATATAATATTATTAATTATGTAATAATATTTTATTCATTATCTAATATTATTAATCATTTAATAATATTTTTTTATTTTCTAATATTATTAATTATTTAATAATATTTTATTCATCTTCTAATATTATTAATCATTTAATAATATTTTATTTATTATATTACCCTTTATTTATTACTTAATAAATAATTAGTTACTATCTCTTCTCATTTTAATTATTATTTAATATTAATTTAAATAGTAATTAATCACCTTCACGACTCTTATTTATTATTTAATATCCACATAATAAATAATTATATATTTTCTTTTTATTGGGTCCCAAATTAATTATATTAATTTTAAAACATTTTTACCCATTTTGGTTTTAAAATGATTTGAACCGACCCGTTTAAAACGAACCGACCCGACCCAAAATTAAAAAGATCCGTGTGTGAACAGTGACGAGGGCCCCGGCCCTCCAAATAACAAAGGAACGAGGGCTCCGGCCCTTGAGTGACAGAATCTGCAAAATTGTCATTTTCAGATTTTTCAACTTTTGTTCCTTTGATTAAAACTTAAATAAAATGAAATCTATAAATCCAAATGACCTCCAATTGGTATCGATGGATTCGTATTTTCTTAAACTACAATATTCCATCATTGGATCAAATTTTTGAAAGAGTTTTGGTTATGAAAAATAGCCACAATGTGGGCTGTTTGTACATTAGGTCGTTAAAATGACATGTTTTGCGGTAAAAGCTATAACTTCATTGTTTTTCCATATTTTTGAAAGCTTCAAGTTGGGTTTTCTTTAAAACTCATATATCTAACTTTATA